>JAEOAD010000005.1:45537500-46137500 GCA_036365145.1 Orientallactaga sibirica | reverse complement strand
CTATGAATAGGACTTTGAACTTCCATCTTCCTGCCTGCATTTCTTGACTGCTGGGAGTACAGGTGTGCACCACTACAACTAGTTTTAGGCCATGGAATTTGATAAGAGTGTTCTTCAAACTTGCATTCAAATTCTCTTCACCCAGCTAAACTGACCTCCGATGAGGGATAATGTTAGGTTATCACCATCAGTATTATGCTTAAACGGTTGTCCTTAGCACTTGTGGAGGGCAGTGGTTAAGATGGAGGGCTCTAAAGGTAGACAGACTGCCTACATTCCAATCCTAGCTCTATCCTTCATCAGCTAGTGACCTTAGATGCATGATCTTATTGAACTGTAAAATGTACTGGTAACACTGAGCTCATAGGGATATTGGGAAGATTGAATGAAATAATGAATGTAATTCACTTAGCCCAGTGCCTGGCATTTGGTAGGCACTCAATAAATGTTAACTATTAGTTTCAGGGCTAGGAAGATAGCTTGGCGGTTAAAGGCACTTGCTTATAAAGTCTGCTGACCTGGGTTATATCCTCAGTATCCACATAAAGTCAGATGCACAAAGCGGTATACACATCTGGAGTTTATTTGCAGGGCAAGAGGTCATGACGTGACCATATTCTCTCTTTTTTCCCTTTCTATCTCTGCTCAAAAATAAATAAATTTAAATAAATATATCTAAAACTATTAGCTTCAACATAGTCTAGATGTGGTATGGTAAATCTGCATTTGAGGGAGTTATTACTAAAAATAGTGACCACAGACTATAACAGTAAGATCCAAGTAAGCTTCTTTTTACTCCACATGCCTGAGCAGCAGGTCACTGAGAAATCAGGCTGGCCTGGAATTCTCCCTGTTGACTAGCTGTCAGAATGCTGGAAAGAGCTATGTTGCAAGCAGCCTTTTGGGAGAGAAAAGTCATCAATGGTGTTAAACAGCAATGAACCCTGCAAGCCTTATGGCTGGCTGACCAGGTCAAATGTGCCAACTGGAGCAATAGTGGCATGTCTGCTTTCTGATTGAACTGGAGGTCCACTCCACAGGAGGGAATACATGCCTGGTATTGAAAAACTAGTTAAAAGCCTATGGCTGGGGAGGTCATAAGCCCTAGGGGAGTAAGGACTACTGTTGCCTGGCTAACTGAATATATTATGCCCACCAAACTGCCCTCTAAGCACTTATGTTTATGTTAATCTATTAATACTATTTTCATTTTTGGTTAGAGAAGATTTTCTTTTCAAATGGTGGTGACCACTGTGGTGACCCAAAAGTCACCATAGTGCTGAGAAGAAGTGACAGCGGAGTGTTCAGCACTGAGACATGTCTATCACAACCTCCAAGGCTCAGGGACCAATGAGGAAGAGGTGGCAGAAAGAATGTAAGAGCCACAGGAGAGGGAAGACTGCTCACAATACTGTCTTCCAGACACAAAGAGGCCATGGTATTCATGACCTCACAGTGGCTGATGTTACCTGCACAAGACCTGCATCATAGGAGGAAAATAATTGTGGCATCAAAACAGAAGAGTGACTAGTAGGAAAGAAGAAAGGACTCAGTAGAGCAGAGTAGAGAGTGGTGGGAAGGGAGGGTGGTGGGAGAGGGTTATGATCATGATATATTGTCTATATTTATGGAAGTTGTCAATAAAGTTAACACCCCAAAAAACAAATAAGCTTCTTTTTAACAGATATTTGGTCACCGTGTGATTCTAGTTAGTTATAAATTTTATTCCATGATAATATACTTAGTTCATGATAATATATTTGGTATACTTACAGACCTGAACAACAACTAACTTCTAAGGACAAGGAAGGAGTGACATACTTAGAACATAATGGTAAATATATTTAAGTAAAGTTTGGGTCCCTGTGATGGTTAGTCTCTGGTTGTTAACTTGACAGAATTAAAAATAACCATAAAAACACATCTTTAGGATTAAATTAGTTGAGGTGGGAGGCTACACCCTAACTATGGGTAATATCAACCCATGAACTGGGTTTCTGGACTATATAAAAAGGAGAAAGCTAGCTGAGCATCCAGCAGTTTTCCCTGCTGATGTGACAATGCGATGCTGTTTCTCTGTTCCTGCCATGCTTTTCTGGCCTTGATAGACTTCCCTTAGAAATTTTAAGCCCAAATAACCTTTTTCTTATTCCATAAGCTGATTGTGGTCATGTATTTTGTCCCAGTAACAAAAATGTAACTGATACAATCCGTTTTATAAATATTTATTTATTTGAGAGAGAGGAAGAGGCAGATAGAGATAGAGAATGGTCATGACAGGGCCTCCAGCCACTGCAAACGAACTCTAGATGCGTGTGCCACCTTGTGCATCTGACTTTATGTGGGTTCTGGAGAATCAAACTTGGGTCCTTAGGCTTTGCAGGCAAGTGCCTTAATTGCTGAGCCATCTCTCCAGCCCACAATCCCTTTTTAATTTCTGCTAATAGTCATCAACTACTTTTAAGTTCTTGGTTTTGTTTTCAGATATTAATAGGAAATCACCTTCTTTCCCCACTAAACTTGCTTTTCTTGTTTCAAATACCAGCTTTAGCACTGGGGCTAAAATCTTGTAGCTTGGAGGGGGGAAAAAAAAGACTAAACAAGCAGTTTCTTTTTATTTTGTTTTCCCAGTCCCTTTCTGATTAGTACCCAGGTTTTGCTCCATCAAATTTCTTAGGGGGAAAGTCCCAATATCTTGCAAACATTTTATTTTTCTTTTCATCTTGGCAAAAGTTCAGAGGGAAAAACAAAATGAGAACTGTGGCCATACTGTAGGCAGGGGTTTCTTTGGCAGTAGGCTTTGCAGTGAGACACTGAGAATTTCCCTAGCTTCTATCACTCCTTTCTGATAATTGCTTAAAATCATTACATGTGGTTTTCCCAGCATAAGACTGGCAAATGACAACCCACCCATCCCCTGCTGCCTGTGTTTGTTAATAAAGTTTTTTTTTGCTGTTGTTGTTGTTTTGTTTTTTGAGGTAGGGTCTCACTCTAGCCCAGGCTGACCTGGAATTCACTCTGTATTCTCAGGGTGGCTTCAAATCATGGTGATCCTCCTACCTCTGCCTCCCAAGTGCTGGGATTACAGGTGTGTGCCACCACACCCGGCTTGGTAATAAAGTTTTATTGGAACACAGCCATGCCTGTTTACCTATTGCTTATGGCTGTTTTCCTAATACAGTAGTTGAGTCATATGATCCAGAAGCCTAGAATATGTACCCTCTGGCTCTTTAAGAAAAAGTGTATACTTTAGACCAGAGCATCTGTAGTTTTCAGCTTTGTATTAGCTATCTATTGCTGAATAGCAAATTATCCTGAAACCAAGCAGCTTACAATAAATAATGTATTATCTCATAAAATTTATGGCCAAGCATTCATGAGTGGTTTTTCTGGGTTGTTCTTGAACATAGACTGCAACCAAGATGTTGGCCAAGACACGGATCATTAGAAGATTTGAGTGGGGCTAAAGGATCTCCCACCTCCAAGAAGGTTCATTCTGTGGTCCTTAGTGGCGGATTTGTGCTTCACTGGGATTGAAAAGATGTCTCGGCTCCTTGCCACAGGAAGCTCTCCATGGGTTACTGAGTCTTCTTATAATATGGTGCAAGGTATCTAAGGGAAGGCAAGAAGACTGTGCTACCTTTTATGAGCTAGTTGTAAAAGTCACACACCTCATTTATACCGTATTCTATTTGTTAGAAGAAAGTTACCAAGTCTAGCACATAACCAAAGAAGAAAAATTAAGGTTTACTTATTAAACAAAGAGAATTTATGGACATGTTTATTTATTACTATTGTTACTTTTACTAGTTGTGTGGGCTTTTTTTTAAACCTAGTTGATGAACTTTTATTTTCTTTTTCTTTTTTTGAGGCAAGCTCTACATACTGGCCTTTTTTATGGGGGAGAATGTGAGAGCAAGGGAGAGAGAGGGAGAGAGAGAGAGAGAGAGAGAGAGAGAGAGAGAATTGGAATGTCAGGGCCTCCAGCCTCTGCAATCAAACTTAAGATGTGTGTGCCCCCTTGTGCACATGTGTGGCCTTGTGTGTTTATGTAACGTTGTGTGTATGGCTTACATGGGACCTGGAGAGTCAAACATGGGTCCTTAGGCTTTGCAGGCAAGCACCTTAACCACTATGCCATCTCTCCAGCCCTAGTTGATGAACTTTTTCTAAGCCTCAATGTATCCACAGGTAATTTGTGGCTATGAAGGTGTAACTTGTAGGATTTTTCATTTTTGAAACCAGGGCCTTGTTCATACTAAGTACATGATCTACAATTGAGCTACATTCCCAGAGAATTTAATATACTCATTAATAAAATATATTTATCTTGGAATAAGTGTTGAATAATTATAGTAATATTATTAGCATTACCAATAATGTTACTTATTATTATTATTATATAGCTTTCATGTCTTTTACAATATACTGCATACTTTTTTCACCTCTGCCTTTTCAGTATGTATGTATGATAGTCCCTGGCTCACATCAGGTTCTCAATTAAAGTTTTCTGAACAGCAAATTAGGGCTGGGGAGATGCTCAGTTAGTAGAGTGCTTGCCTTGAATGCACGAGTTCAATTCCTCAGTACTCATGTAAAATGCCAGGTGTCATGAAATGCACATGTAATCACAGTCCTGGGGAGGCAGAAACAGGAGGCTCTGGGACTTGCTAGTGTAGCCTAATTGGTTAGCTCCAGGCCAATGAAAGACCCTATCTCAAAGGAGATAGAAAGATAATTCCTGGGGCTGTTCCTGATCTCCACATGCATGTACACATACACAACCCAGCAAATTCATCAAGCGCACAAGTTAACAGTCCTCTAATCCTAGCCTTTAGAGGTAGAAGAAGGAGGATCAGGAGTTCAAAGCTAGTCTTTACTATGGAGCAAGTTTGAAGTCACCTGGGCTACCTGAGACCCTATCTTAAAAAACCAAAAACCAGGGCTGGAGAGACGGCTTAGCAGTTAAGGTGCCTGCCTCCTAAGCCTAAGAACCCGGTTCCAATCTTCAGTGGTTCCAATTTCCAGGTCCCATGTTTAGCCAGATGCAAAGTGACGCAAGGGCAAATCGCACTTGCCCACAAGGGGGCGCATGCATCTGGATTTCGTTCACAGCAGCTGAGAGACTGCTGGCGCGCCCATTCACTATCTGTCTCCTTCTCCCTCTCTGTCCTCTCCATGTCTCTTTCCAAAAATAAATTTTAAAAAAATTTTAAAAACACAAAACCAAAAACCAGCCGGGTGTGGTGGCGCACGCCTTTAATCCCAGCACTCAGAAGGCAGAGGTAGGAGGATCACCGAGAGTTCAAGGCCACCCTGAGACTACATAGTGAATTCCAGGTCAGCCTGGACCAGAGTGAGACCCTACCTCGAAAAACCAAAAAAAGAAAAAAAAAAAAAAAAAAAACACCAAAAACCAGGCTGGAGAGATGGCTTAGTGGTTAAGGCACATGCCTGCAAAACCTAAGGACACTGGTTTGATTCTCCAGGTCCCATGTAAGCCAGATGCACAAGGGGCGCATGCGTCTGGAGTTTGTTTGCAGTGGCTAGAGGCCCTGGTGCGCCCATTCTCACTCTCCCTCTCTCTCTTTCCTCTCTCTGTCTCTAACAAATAAATAAAAATAAAAAATATTTAAAAAACAAAAACCAAGGGCTGGAGAGATGGCTTAGTGGTTAAGGTGCTTGCCTGAAAAGCCTAAGGACCCAGGTTTGATTCTTCTGTACCCACATAAGTCAGATGCACAAGGTGGCACATGCATCTGGAGTTCATTTGCTCTGGCTGTAAGCCCTGGTGTGCCCATTCTCTCTATCTGCCTCTTTCTCTCTCTCTTTCCCTCTTTCTCTCAAATAAATAAATAAAATTAAGAGAGAAAAAAAATAGCAAATTAACCTTTAATTTGAAATACTTCAAACTCAGCATATAACCCCACTAGCTTTTCCCAAAGCACGTAAGTGCTTGGCATATAACAGTAGTCAAAAATAACAAATTAATGCAAACACATTTTAATACTATCATCTTTGGGTGTGGTAGTGCACACCTTTAATCCCAGCACTCAGGAGGCTGAGGTTAGAGGATGACTGTGAGTTCAAGGCCACCCTGAGACTACATAGTGAATTCCAGGTCAGCCTGGACTAGAGCAAGACCCTACCTTGAAAAACAAAACAAAAATAAAAACGAAAAGCTATCATCCTTAATTCCTAGCCACGCTGTGTTTTTGTTTTTGTTTTTGTTTTTTGTCTTTCAGTACTGAAGACTGAATCCAAGGCCTTGCACTTGCTAGGCAAGCGCTCATCCACTGAGCTAAATCCCCAACCCCCACTCTTTTTAAAGGGATGGGGTCTCACTGTTTCCCAGGCTGGCCCCGAACTCTTGTGATTCTCCTCATTCAGCCTCCTATGTAGTTGAGATAACAAGACATGTGCCACCATGAAGGCTTACAAATATTATTTAAATGTTTTGTTGCCTAGAACAGGGATTAATAAACTTTTAACAAATATTTATTTATTTGAGAGAGAAAGAGTGAGAATGAGTGCACCAGGGCCTCCAGCCTCTGCTAACGAACTCCAGGTGCATGTGCCACCTTGTGCATCTAGCTCATGTGGGTTCTGGAGAATCCAACCTGAGTCCTTTGGCTTTGCAGGGAAACACCTTACCCGCTAAGCCATCTCTCCAGCCCTAATAAACTTTTTTGTGTAGTACATATTTGGGGGCTTATAGGTGTTGTGGTCTCTGTTGCAGTTATTCAGCCTTGCATTAGGAAAGCAGTTATAGACATTTTACAAACCAATGGGAGTGGCTGTGTTCCAATAAAACTTTATTTACAAAGCAGACAGGGGGCTGATGGCTGGCTCAGTGGGTAAAGTGCTTGCCACACAAATGTGAGGACCTGAGTTCAGATCGCCATGATGGTAGGAAAGGATGGCATGAGCAGAGGCTGGACATCACCTCTGCCACAGCAGGTGAAATACCACAGCATGAGAGCGAGCCGCACACTGGCAAGGGGAAGCTGGCTATAACACCCATAAGCCTGCCCTCAACAACACACCTCCTCTAACAAGGGTCTAATTCCAAAATTGCAACCAGCTGGGGACCTAGCATTTAGAACATGAGTTAATGGGGGTCACCTAATTCAAACCACTATTGAAAGCAATAGTGCATACCTGTAATTCTAGCCTGTGTATGATGTAATGAGAGGCAGAGACAGGAGAATCCCTAGAAGCTCATGGGCCAACTAGCCTGGCTTACATTGTAGTGATCAACAAAGACCCCGTGTCAAATACTTGTTGGAAGGCAAGGACCAAGACTCAAGGCTGTCCCCTCACCTCTACATGCACACTGCGGTGCACATACCACACACACACATGCACACACACACACACACACACACACACTTAAAAATAGGCAAGGAGGGGCTGGAGAGATGGCTTAGCAATTAAGTTCTTGCCTGTGAAGCCTAAGGACCCCGGTTTGAGGGTCAATTCCCCAGTACCCACGTAAGGCAGATGCACAAGGTGGCACATACATCTGGAGTTCGTTTGCAGTGGCTGGAGGCCCTGGTGCACCCGTTCCCTCTCTTTCTATTCCTCTTTCTCTCTATATATGTCTATTGCTAAGAAATAAATCAAAATAAACAAAAATTTAAATGATTCACAAAGTAGGCAAGGAGTTGGATCTGATCTATAAACTATAGCTTGGGCATATAGTTGCTATTTACTTAATACTTATTATTTAATGGGCTTATAGTATTCCATTATATGACTATTTTGTAATATTTAGCCACTTTTCCTTTTTTTGTTTGTTTGTTTATTTTTCAAGGTAGGGTCTCACTCTAGCTCAGGCTGACCTGGAATTCACTATGTAGTCTCAGGGTGGCTTCGAACTCACAGAGATTCTTTTACCTCAGGAGCCCTAGTACTGGGATTAAAGACATGCACCACCACACCCGACTCACTTTTTCTAGCTTTCAAAAAAAATATTTTAAAGAATTGGGTGTGGTGGTACACGGCTTTAATCCCAGTACTCTGGGGGCAGAGGTAGGAGGATTACCATGAGTTTTAGGACATCCTGGATAGAGTGAAACCCTATCTCAAAAAAAATAAATAAATAACAAGGGCTGGAGAGATGGCTTAGCGGTTAAGGCGAATGCCTGTGAAGCCTAAGGACCCCGGTTCGAATCTCCAGATCCCATGTAAGCCAGATGCACATGGTGGCCCATGAGTCTGGAGTTTGTTTACAGTGGCTAGAGGCTCTGGTGCACCCATTCTCACTCTCCCACTCTCTGTCTCTAACAAATAAATAAAAATAAAATCTTTAAAAAAATAATAACAAAATAACAATAAAGTTAATGCTTCATTCAGTTCATACATGTATAATATTTCAAGGCCAAAGTGTTGACGTGTTTTGAAATTTATTTATGGGCTGTACTTCCTGGGTATCTTTTTAGGGTCTAGAAGGCTCTTCCTACAAAAAGTGGTATAGTCAAATACTGGTGACCTACATCTACTGTCATGGTGGGGCTTGGAGGTCACAGAGCAGGCAAAAATGAGATATGCCTGCCTTTATTATGCTCCAGAAACTGCTTAAGATTTGCATTAGAGCCGGGCGTGGTGGCGCACGCCTTTAATCCCAGCACTTGGGAGGCAGAGGTAGGAGGATCGACAAGAGTTCGAGGCCACCCTGAGACTACATAGTGAATTCCAGGTCAGCCTGGACCAGAGTGAGACCCTACCTCGAAAAAAAAAAAAAAAAAAAAAAAAAAAAAAAAAAGATTTGCATTAGGACTTTAGGTTCTCTAGTAGACAATACAGAAATCACCACCAGCCCTGTCTTCACTGCATCAAAAATTGTTATCCTGGAAGTTTTTGTTCAAACATAAATATGGGGGCGGCTGTTATGGCTCAATAGATAAAGTATTTGTCATGCAAGCGAGAGAACCTGAGTTCAGATCCCCAGAACTCGTGTAAAAGCAAGATGTGGGATGGAGAGATGACTTAGCTGTTAAGGTGCTTGCGTACAAAACCTAAGGACCCAGGCTCAATTCTCCAGTACCCACATAAGCCAGATGTTCTAGGTGGTACATGTGTCTGGAGTTTGTTTGCAGTGGCTAGAAGCCCTGGCATACCCATTCTCTCTATCTGCTTCTTCCTCTCTTTCCCTTAAATAAATAAATAAACAAATTATACACACACACACACACACACACACACTCACACACACAATTTACAAAAGCAAGATGCTATGGAAGTGCAGTTGTTTGTAATCCTAACACACCTATAGCAGGAGGAGAGGCAGAGACAGTAGAAACTCCCAGAACTTGCAGGCCAGCTAGCCTGGAAAACATTGCAGTGATCAACCACAAGAGACCCTGCCTCAAACAAGGTGGAACGGGAGGGCTAACACCCAAGTGCAGGTGTGCATGTGTGCATGTGTGCATGTGTGCATGTGTGCATGTGTGCATGTGTGCATGTGTGCATGTGCACATGCTTGTGGAGGCCAGAGGTTGACATCAAGTGTCTTCCTCAGTTGCTCTCCACCAACTTCTATGAGATAGGATCTGTTGCTCAACCTGGAGCTCAGCTAGTCTAGCGAGCCAGCAAGCCCTAGTTATTTTCCTGTCTCTTGTGTTCCCAGAGCTGGGATTTCAGACACCCAGCATTTACGAGGGTACTGGGGATCCAAATTCAGCTCCTCGTGCTTTTTTTAAAAAAAATTATTTTATTTCAGAGAGAGAGAGAGACAGAGAGAGACAGAGAGGCAGGTACAGAGAGAGAATGGGCATGCCAGGGCCTTCCGTCACCAAACGAACTCCCGGCACATGCGCCACCATGTCCATCTGGCTTACGTGGGTCCTGGGGAATCAAACCTGGGTTCTTCGGCTTTGCAAGCCAGCGCCTTAACCACTAAGCCATCTCTCCAGCCTTCCTCATGCCTTTACAGCAAGCGCTTTATTCAATGAGCCATCTCCATAGCCCCTATTTTGTTTTGTTTTGTTTTATTTTATTTATTTGAGAGAAAGAAAGAAAGAATGGACATGCCAGGGCCTCTAGCCACTGCAAACAAACTCCAGATGCATGCCCCACCTTGTGCATCTGGCTTACATAGGTCCTGGGAAGTCAAACTTGGGTCCTTAGGCTTCACAGGTGAGAACAAGTTAACCGCTAAGTCATCTCTCCAGCTCTATTTCTTTCTTTCTTTCTTTCTTTCTTTGTTTCTTTGTTTCTTTCTTCCTTCCTTCCTTCCTTCCTTCCTTCCTTTCTTTTTTTGAGATAAGGTCTCATGTAGTCTAAGCTGGTCTCAAACTTGCTGTGACTTTGAACTCCTGATCCTCTTGCCTTCATCTCTCAAATGCTGGGATTATAGACATGGACTACCACTCCTAGCTCTAATAAATATTAGAAATAAACTTTGCAGCTGGGCATGGTGGCATATACCTGTAAATGTAGCACTTGGGAATCTGAAGCAGGAGGTCAACTTGGGCTCCAAAGCAAGATTCTGCCTCAACAAAACAAAATAAAAGGACTGGGGGGATGGTGTAATGGCTAAGGGTACTTGCTTGTAAAGCCTGCTAGTCCAGGTCCAATTCCCCAGCACCTACATAAAGCCCGATGCAAAGTGGTGCATGCATCTGTGATCCCAAAGTGCCTAGGATGGTGGGGGTGGGGGTGGAGCAGGAGAATCCTAAACTTGGTGGCTAGCTGGTTCGTGTTTGTTTGCAGTGTGGCACTTCATTTGTAGCAGCAAGAGATCCTGTCTCACATAAAGATGGAGCACAGGCACCTTGACGTTGTCCTCTGACCTTCCCATGCATACCATGGTACCCGTATGTCAACACACATATATTAAATAAATAAAAATAAAACAAAAAAGGAAGAAAAGAAACAAGCTTTGTTATTCTTTGTTATTCCCTCCTTGTCCTTGGAAACTATTCCTGGAATATATTTCTTTCTATTTTACAAAATGCATGTGGGCTGGAGAGATGACTCCAGTGCTTGCTTACAAAGCCAGACTGCCTTGGTTCAACTCTCTGGTTCCAATATAAAGCCAGATGCACAAAGTGGTGCATGCATCTGGAGCTCTTTTGCAGTGGCTAGACACCCTGCCACACCTATTTCTTCTCATTCTCTGTGCTTGCAAATAAACCAGTAATATTTTTAAAAATATATGTAAGTTGTTCTATGACCTTTCCATGCACCCATACACTCACACAAATATACAAAAATTAAAGGAGGAAGAAAAGAAATGTTTTGTGATTCTAATAACTACTTCTCTCCCTGTCTTAGGAAACTTTTCCTGCATTATATTTCTTCCTATTATATAAAACATACCAATATTATAATATCATTATAAAAAACTAGAGTAAAAGTAAAGTAAAAGTTTGGATACTAGAATTGCATAAAATTTATAATAAAGATCAGTCAGATTGTGCTGAAACTTCTGTCACTGGATATATTGGTTTTAAAAGATAGTGATATACTGAAAAACCTAAGCAAAAGTCTATGGCAGGGGAGGTCATGAGCCTTAGGGGTATAAAGCCTGCTCTTGTCTGACAAAATGTATACATTATTCCCACCAAGCTGCCCTGAAGGCACTACACTTAATGTTCATATTCATATATTAATGCTACTCTCACTTCTGGTTAGAGAAGCTTCTCTTTTCAGATGGCTATGACCACTGGGATGACCCAAAAGGCAACATAGTGCTGAGAAGAAGGGATGGAGGAGTGCCCAGCACTGAAACATCTCTGTCCAAGGCTCAGGGTCCATTGTGGAAGAGGGGGCGGATAGAATGGAAGAGCCAAAGGAAGGATACGACTCCTTACAATGCAACTGTCCAGACAGAAATTGGCCTTGATATCTATAACCTTGCAGTGCCTAGCAAGACCCTCATAAAAGAAGAAAAAGATGATGACATCAAATTAAAAGAGAGACTAATGGAGAGAGGGAGGGGATACAATGGAGGTTGGAGTTCTAAAGGGGAATGGAGGAGGGGAGGGAAATATCATGCGTTTTTAGTACGTAAGTATAGAAGTTGTCAATAAAAAATAAATAAAAATAAATAAATAGAAGATAGTGATAGCAGGGGCTGGAGAGATGGCTTAATGGCTGAGGAGCTTGCTTGTGAAGACTAAGGACCCATGTCCAACTCTCCAGGTCCCACATAAACCAGATGCACAAAATGATGCAAGTATACAAGGTCTCACATGCACACAAGGTGGCACACCCATCTGGAATTCCACTGCAGTGGTTGGCAGCCCTGGAGTGCCAATTCTCCCCCTCACGGTCTCTCTCTCTATTTGTTCTTGCTCTCACTCTTGCCCTCCAGCATAAAAAGCAAACAAAAAAGATAGTGATATTGGGCTAGAGAGATGGCTTAGTGATTAAGGCATTTGCCTGCAAAGCCAAAGGATCCAGGTTTGATCCTCTAGTACTCAGATAAAACCAGATGCACAAAGTGGCATATGCATCTGGAGTTTATTAGCAGTGGCTAGAGGCTCTGGCATGCCCATGCTTTCTGTCTCTCCATCTTTCTCTGCTTGCAAATAAATAAATAAAATTTAAAAAATAAAAAAGATAGTGATATTATTGAACAAACAAATGGTGCCATTCAAGTCATTTAAGTTAACTATAAGCAGTTAGACACTTTATCATATTTATTCATATATTCAGCCTGGATTTAGCACAACAAATATGAATTTATTTAGCAAAGAGGTTCTTGTTTACATGACATTAAATAACAATTGAATTTATTCCTAGGGAAATAATATTCAGCCTTAGATTAGCTTTTTAGAAATGTTCAAAGTGAGCAATTAAAAATAATTTTTTAGGGCTGGAGAGATGGCTTAGCGGTTAAGGCACCTGCATCCTAAGCCTAAGAACGCTGGTTCCAATCTCCAGGTCCCACGTTTAGCCAGATGCAGTGACGCAAGGGCGCAATGCCGCACTTGACCACGAGGGGGTGCACGCATCTGGATTTCGTTCTCAGCAGCTGAGAGGCTGCTGGCGTGCCCAGCTCTATCTGTCTCCCTCTCCCTCTCTCTCTGTCTGTGTCTCTCTCTAAAAAAAATTTTTTTAAGTTAAAAAAAATAAATTTTAGAAGAAAAGGTACATCAGCTATTTTAAATACCAAAAGGAAGTAGAAGAGAATTACAGTCCAGAAAACATCACTGGAATTGACATATAAGAGGTTTTTTGGTGACATTGAGGTTAATTTTGGTAGTGTGGTATGGCTGGAAGCAACATTTCAGGGATGTATGGAAAGACTAAGGTAGTAAGGAAAAGGAGCCTCCTAGAATCCATTCATTCCAAATACTTGGCAGGGAAATGAAAAATAAAAAGGACAATAATGACAGGGGAAGGACAATAAGTACAAGTGAAGGTTTTCTAAAAAGTGTGAGGACTCTGCATGTCTGAAGGCAGAGACTATACTAGAAAGGAATAGGAAGGAATGGTATTAAAAGGCTGGATAGTGAGCTTGGGAGATTGTTCAATGGTTAAGGCCTGCCTAGCCTAACCACCAGGGTTCAGTTCCCCAGGACCCACATAAAGCCAGATGCAAAAAGTGGTGCAAGCATCTGGAGATTGTTTGCTGTGGCTTGAGGCCCTAGTGCACCCATTCTCTCTTTCTCTGTCTCTCTTCTGTCTTTCTCTCCTTGCAAATAAATAAAGTATTTACCAAAAAAAAAGAAAAAAAAAGGCTGCATAGGGGCTGAGTGGGTAGGAACACTTGCTGTGCAAGCACAAGAGAGAGAGAGAGAGAGAGAGAGAGGGAGAGGTTTGTTGCAACTCTCTGGTCAGCCAGTCTGACTGAAAAATTGATTCAGTGAGAGATTGTCTCAGAGAAATAGGGCAGAGGAGAGGTAGAGGGCAACTGATGCCGTCCTCTGGTCTTTGCACTAGTGCACACGCAGCACAGACTGTGGCACACATGCATACACAATGCTCAGTAAAAAAAAATTGGTCTTTTACAAATATGAACCTTTAGCTTTTTAAAACATATTTTAAGGGGGCTGGAGAAATGGATTAGCGGTTAAGGGCTTGCCTGTGAAGCCTAAGTGCTGAGATTAAAAGCATGCACCACAACACCTGGCAAAATCATGCATATCTTGATTAAGGTTATAAAAGGTCAAAGAACTTCACACCTTACAACAGAGAATTTGTGACTTTTACTATATGTAAACTATCCCTCAACCAACAAGAAAAGTAATTAACTACATAAAGAATATTATTTTGGCATAAGTAGGAATACCAGACCAAGCATTTTTCTTGCCTTAAAGTTTTTGCATACATGTTCACTCTACCAGAAGTGTTTCCCTCTTTTTCCTGAATCATTCTTCCCTCTCCTGTGAGTGTCAGTAAAATGTTATTCCCCCTAAGTAATTTTCCTGACTCCACACGATGCTTAGGCTCCACAGGGGCAGCCATGACACCTATCTTAGTTAACTATTGCATCCCCTGAATTTGTCACAGAATGAGGACTAATATCCTTAAACAAATGGGGAGGAAGCAGAAGGTTTGGAATGGCCCAATGGGAAGTTAAATATAGAGCTGATAAAAATATTCCCCAAACTACATCTTCAGTCTTGACGACCAGCTTGGGTTCTACCACCATAATTCTAATTATATGTGTAGTATCTTCACATTAATGTGCCACTGTTGCTGTTACCTTAATATTTCTAAACAGAAGTAAGTTTTCTTCTTCAATTTCATTCAAGGCGACTTCTTTCCCTAATCATTCTATTTCCATTAAGGAGTATCTTACTATACTATCAGTGTTCTTATAATTTTCCAAATGAGAAACCTTGGTATTACATTGAATTTTTCCTTGTATTTGCTCTTCTCGTCTCATTTAACATTAGTTCTTTTCTCTCTCTCTCTCTTTTTTTTTTTTTGAAAGAAGATTTCAGTGTAACCCAGGCTAGCCTTAGACTCACTATGTAGCTGAAGATGACCTTGAACTCCTGATCCTCTCCTTTCTCCCGAGAGCTGGGTTTATAGGCATGTGCTGCCATGGCCAGTTTACGTGTGCCTGGGATTGAACCCAGTTCTCATGCATGCTATGCAAGCATACTACATTTCCTGTCCAGGTCCTTCTTTTCAAATGTTCCATTCACATACTCTTTTCCATTCCCACTGTTGTTCTCACCACGCAAACCTGATCAGGAGGCAGGCACTAACCAAGGAAAGACACATCAGATATATGGTTTAAAAAAAAAAAAAAAAAAAAACACTTCTAAGGGAAGATTGCATTTAAGCTGAGAAGAAAACGAACAAGCCAACAATGAGACAGAGAGAGACCATACTGAGTTGAAGGGGAAACTTACATAGGTGTCTAGCATAGCCTGTTTAAGAAACTGAAGGGGGGCTGGAGAGATGGCTTAGCAGTTAAGCGCTTGCCTGTGAAGCCTAAGGACCCCGGTTCAAGGCTCTATTCTCCAGGACCCACATAAAGCCAGATGCACAAGGGGGCACATGCATCTGGAGTTTGTTTGCAGTGTCTGGAAGCCCTGGCCCTCCCATTCTCTCTCTCTCTCTCCCCCTGCCCATTTCTGTATCTCTTTCTCAAATAAATAAATAAATAAATAAATAAATAAATAAATAAATAAATAAAAAAAAATATTTTAAAAAAAAGAAACTGAAGGGACGCTAATGCTGCTGGGGAGCAGAGGGCCATGGGGCAACGTGATTAGAGATTAGAACACCAAGGGTTCTATTTGTGCTATTCAGTGAGACCTGTGGCTAGGACTCAGATATTATTCTTTCAAATGCGAAGCCATTAACGGATTTAAATAAGGAAATTGAAAATTGAAGGAGTAATGATACTCAAGAAAGCTGTCAAACATGTGAGCATGTCTACGTAAGTATTGACAGGAACAACATTAGCAATGCTATTAGTGCCCAAATTGAGAGGGTGTGAAGACTAAAATACTAGATAACAATAGTGAGCTATAGGGCTGGAGAGATGGCTTAGCAGTTAAGGACCCAGGCTCGATTCCCCAGGACCCACGTTAGCTAGCTGTACAAGGTGGCATATGCGTCTGGAGTTCGTTTGCAGGACTTGAGGCCCTGGATCACCCATTCTCTTTTTATCTATCTGCTTCTTTCTCTCTCTCTTTCTCCTCTCTCAAATAAATAAAATAAAATAAATATTTAAAAAAATAATGAGCTAGAGGAAGGGCAAGACAGAATCTCACTATGTCAGCCAGGCTGGCCTGAAACTTGAGATCCTTCTGCTTCAGCCTCCCTGGTGCTGGGATCATAGGCAAATGCCACCAGCCAGCTTGTAATTACATGTGTAAAATGTAAGAGAAGGGCTGAGGAGATAGTTTAGCAGTTAAAGGTACTTGCTTTCAAAGCCTGCTGGCTTGGATTCAATTCCCCAGTACACACGCAAAGCCAGATGCACAAAGTGGTGCATGTATCTGGCGTTCAACTGCAGTGGCTTGAGGTCCTGGTGCTCCCATTCTCTCTCTCTCTCTCTCTCAGTAGTTTGAGCTATTGTAAGGCTGAGGCAGGAGGATAACTTGAGTCCAGGAGTCAAGGCCAGCCTGAGCACCAGAGTGAGATCCCATGGCAAAAAACAAGCAAACAAACAAAAAAGGATAAGAAAGCCAAAATGATGAAAACATAAAGGCTTTAAACCTTTATAAATACCTCAGTAAAGGTTTTGGTCAATCATGGTGGCCATGATTTTAAGGCTAACTGGGACTACATGGTGCCAGGCTAGTCAGGATTACATAGAAAGACCCTGTCTCAAAAATTAAAGTAGGGTCGGGTGTGGTGGTGCATGCCTTTAATCCCAGCACTCGGGAGGTAGAGGTAGGAGGATCACTGTGAGTTCAAGGCCACCCTGAGACAACATAGTGAATTCCAGGTCAGCCTGAGGTAGAGTGAGACCCTACCTCGAAAAACCAAAAACAAATAAATAAACAAATAAATAAATAAGCAAAATCCCAATCAAACAAAAAACTCAAACAAACTCTTGCCTTAGTCTATTTTCTGGTACTGTTATGGAATACCTTAGAGCAAGTAACTTATAGTAAACGCTGTTTACTGGGCTGATATCTAGCAAAGGCCTTCATGCTGTCTGGTGGAAGGGTGAAAGAGAAATGGGAAAGACTAAGTGGCTTCTATAACAACCCACTGTCATGGTCATGAACCCACACTCATTATACAGCATGGGCCCCATGACCAAATCACCTGTCAACACTGTTACCTTGGGGACGACATTTTCAACGCATGAACTTTGGGGGACACATTCAAACCATAGCAGCTCCAAACCTTTATAAGTATCCCAATAAAGATAAAGAAAGAGGAATAGCTGGCACTCAGGAGGCAGAGGTAGGAGGATCGCAGTGAACTCAAGGCCACCCTGAGATGACATAAAATTCCAGGTCAGCCTGGGCTACAGCAAGACCTATCTTGAAAAACCAATGGGGTATATAACATTGTAAATTAAAAAGGTAAGACAGGGCTGGAGAGATGGCTTAGTGGTTAAGGCACTTGCCTGCAAAGCCAAAGGACCCAGGCTCGATTCCCCACGACCCACGTAAGCTGGATGCACATGTGATGCATGTGTCTGGAGTTGGTTTGTGCACCCATCCTCTCTCTCTCTGTGTGTGTGTCTCTCTCTCTTCCTCTTTCTCTCTCTCAAATAAATAAATTTTTTAAAAAGGTAAGGCAATTATAGAAATAAGTACAAATGTGTCAGTAATTTCAATATCTATAGATTATCTAAGTAGATTGAATTTGTGGGTTAAAATCATAACTTCTCAGATTAGAAACTAATTTAGCTATATACTAGTATCTATAGACATAACTAAAACATAAAGGCACAGAAAATTAGAAAGTAAATGAATGGAAAAATAAATGGTGAACAAATATCATTCAATAGATTGCTGGGGCAGTGTCATTTCTTATTTTAAAAAAGTGAATAATAGGGCTGGAAAGATGGTCTAGCAGTTAAGCGCTTGCCTGTGAAGCCTAAAGACCCCGGTTCAAGGCTTGATTCCCCAGTACCCACATAAACCAGATGCACAAGGTGGTACATGCATCTGGAGTTCGGTTGCAGTGGCTAGAGGCCCTGGTACGCCCATTCTCTCCCCCCCCTCTTTTTCTGTCTGTTGCTAATAAATAAACAAAAAATTTTAAAAAGTGAATAATAAGGGAATGATTTGCCAAAGAGATATAGCCATTCTGAAGATGTAACTTGTAGTACTCCTTCACTATATGTAAAGCAAAAATGTCATTGATAGACTTGCAGAAAATTTACAAGTCCACAACTATAGTGGGGATTTTATTTATTCATTTGTTTGTTTTTGAGATTTTTCTTTACCATGTTTCCTACAGGGGCACAAAAAACGTAAGCTATGAAGGACATAGAAGATATGAAAACCAGCAAATTTAATTATAGTACATGCTCTTTTTTTCCCAGTGCTTTCGCTTGAACCTAAGGCCTCACACATTCTAAGCAAGCACTCTACCACTGAAGACTTGAAAAATTCAGCTACAAAGCCATTCTTTTTTTTTAAAAAAATTTATTTATTTATTTATTTATTTATTTGAGATTTAGAGAGAGAGAGAGAGAGAGAGCCTCTAGCCACTGCAAATGAACTCCAGATGCATGTGCCACCTTGTAAATCTGGCTTTATGTGGGTACTGGAGAATCAATGCCCAGTCCTTAGGCTTTGCAGGCAAATGCCTTAACTACTGAGCCATCTCTCCAGCCCCAAAGCCATTTTAAGAACTACCAGCAGTTGATATCATATAGCGTACACCTTTCTTCTTCTTCTTCTTTTTCGAGGTAGGGTCTCACTTTAGCTCAGGCTGACCTGGAATTCACTATGTAGTCTCAGGGTGGCCTGGAACTCACAGCGATCCTCCTACCTCTGCCTCCCGAGTGCTGAGATTAAAGGCGTGCGCCACCACGCCCGGCACCCTTCTTCTTTTGAAACCATAATGTAACAAAACAATAAACCAGCAACACAAAATCCTACAAGACTCCACAATAAGGTGACCCCTAGTTTCTGTCCTAAGAAGTTGAGTGGATGGCATTAGTGTCACTTACTGAGATGATAAGGAACGAGAAAGGAAAAGATCTTCTAAGCTGGGTAGAAAATGGGGTCAGAAGATATATCAGACCAGAGAAAAGTCTGGTTACCCAGCACCAAGTGAGGTGTTGGGATAGAAACACCTCAACCAATTTACTAAGCATACAGCTAGTATGTCTGCGGTGACCACACTTCTCTTCAAGCGAGGTTCTGTAGATTTTTGGATTTTGTTAAAATGAGTTTGAAAATCGCGATTAAATTACCAATTAATTGGTCATGTCGCCACCTAGTGGTATAGTTTAGAATAGCAACCGTTGTATAAAACGAATTCCCAACCATGATTGTTTAAACTAAAGAAAGCAAAGGTAGCTATCCTGGTGGCGCAGGCTTGTAATTCCGGCACTCGGGAGGCTTGATGAGTGAGAGGTCAGCCTGGGCTATATAATAAGGTCTTGTGTCAAAAAATTCAAGAAATGGCCAGGCATGGTGGTGCATGCCTTTAATAACAGCACTGGCGAGGCTGAGGTAGGAGGATTGCTGTGAGATTGAGGCCAGTTTGAAACTACATACATAGTGAATTCCAGGGCTAAAGTGAAGCCCTACCTCGAAAATTTTTTTGTCTGTTTGTTTCTTTTAAAATTTTATTTATTTGTTTATTTATTTATATACCTATTTATTTATGAGAGAAAAAGGCAGACCAAAAGAGAGAAAGGAGAGTATGTGCATACCAGGGTCTTCTGCCACTGCAAATGAACTCAAGATGCATCTGCCACTTTGTGCATCTGGCTTTATGTGGGAACTGGGGAATTGAACCCCAGCAATCAGACCTTGCAAGCAAGTGTGTTTAACTGCTGAGCCATCTCTACTACCCCTGCTTTTCTGTTTTGTTTTTGTAAATATTTATTTATTTATTTACATGCAGAGAGAGAGAGAGAAGGAAGAAGAGGAAGAGAGAGACAGAGAGTGGGTGTGCCAGGGCCTCTAGCCACAGCAATCAAATTCCAGATGTATGTGCCAATTCGTGCATCTGGCTTTAACATGGGTACTGGGGAATCAAACCTGGCTTTGCAGGGAAGTACCTTAGCTGCTGTTTCTTTGTTTTGTTTTTAAAATATCTCATTTATTTATTTATTTTGTTTTGAGAGAGAACAGATAATAGAGACAATAGGTGCACTGGGGCCTCCAGCCACTGCAAATGAACTCTAGGCCACCTTATGTATCTGTCTTACATGGATATTGGGAAATTGAACCTGTGTCCTTGGGCTTCACAGGCAAGTGACTAAGATATCTCTCCCACCCAGTTTCTTTGTTTTTGATACAGGGGTCTCATGTAGCATAGGCTACCCTCAAAGACACAATATGGCTGACCTTGAACTCACTATGTAGGCTGGCTTTGAACTCCTGACTCTCTGTTTCCAACCTCCCAAGTGCTAGGACTACAAGCATGGGCCACCATGCCACTAGGATGAGACATTCTAAGATGATCTGAATATACCACTCCTCAGTAAAAGTTACCCTTAGGTGTAGCATTTACTTATGGCTTTTGATCTGAACTTTACCATGACAGTTGCAAAGTGACTTTCCAGCTCTAGCCCACTGTCTACTGTTGTCCCTCTTAGGTTTACATTGTGACTTTCATGGGCCACAGGCACATTTGCCTTCATGGGTATCTTCTTCCAGAAGAAGGGTTTTAGAATTATGTTTTATGTTTATGGTAGTATGAAGACAAATAAAACCCTAGGATAAATTTATTGTTATTATACCTGTTTCTTTCTCACATCTTGGGTTTTTTTTTTTGTTGTTGTTTTTTGTTTTTTGAGAGAGAGAGAGAGGGAGAAACACACACAGAGAGAATGGGCAAGCCAGCAGCCTCTCAGCCACTGGGAACAAACTCCAGATGCGTGCGCCCCCTTGTGGGCAAGTGCAGCATTGCGCCCTTGCCTCACTTTTTGTGTCTGGCTTAACATGGGACCTGGAGATCTAAAAGGGTATTTGTAGGCTTGGCAGGCAGGTGGCTTAATTGCTAAGCTATCTCTCCAGCCACCCCCTTTTCTTTTCTTTTCTTTTTTTTTTTTTTCTTTTCTTTTTTTTTTTTTTTTTTTGAGCTAGGGTCTCTCTCTAGCCTAGACTGACTAGAATTCACTATGTAGTCTTAGTCTGTAGCCTGAAACACACAGTGATCCTCCTACCTCAGCCTTCCAAGTGCTGGGATTAAAGGGGTGTGCCATCATGCCTGGTTCATTTCTTTTAAAAAATTGTTTTTTATTTATTTGCATGGAGAAAGAGAGAGAGAATGGTCATGCCAAGACCTCTTACCACTGAAAACAGGTTCTAGATGCATGCTGTACTTTGTGTATCTGGCTTTACGTGGGTACTGGAGAATTGAACTAGGGATGTCAGACTTTGGAAGTGAGTGTCTTTAACCACTGAGCCATCTCTCCAGCCCTCTCATTTATTAAAAAAAAAATCATAATACAAACATTTTCAGAGACCCTTAAAAGTATCAGACACTGCTGGGAATGGTGCTACACACCTGTAATCCCATAACTGAGTCGGCAGAGGCAGGAGATTATGAGTTTAAGGTAACTCTTGACTACATAGTGAGTTTGAGACCAACCTGGAATAGGAGGCCTTGTGTCCAGAAAAAAAGAAAGAAAGAACAACAACAATAATAACAAAACCTCTGTTATCTGTCTGTCATCTGTCCACGTGGGAATCTCTGTATCATCCACCATCTTCTCTGTCATTGATATGGACTCATGAACTCTACTTTTTCAATTGTTTATACTTCATTACTACATTTACTTAGTTTAGTGTTCAAATGGCCCAGACTTGGCTTAAAGCATATAAAGCTTGCCTCCATGTCCTTGCGATGTGTTTCCATATTTTCTTTAACCTTCCTTGGCTTCTGGCATGACCAAGGTGTCCTACGCTTCTGTGTACCTATTCTGCTTAGCCCTTGGATTAGCCAATTGGCCACTTCTTTAAAAAAAAATCATTTATTATTTTAGAGTAGTTTTTAACTTAAGTATTTAAATTAAATTAATTCAAATTAATTAATTAAATTTAAATATTAGGATTAATATTTAAATGTGTAAAAAGGAATACTTATTTTATTTATTTATTTATTTTATTTATTTATTTTTTTTTTTTTTGCTTTTTCGAGGTAGGGTTTCACTGTAGCTCAGGCTGACCTGGAATTCACTATGTAGTCTCAGGATGCCCTCAAACTCATGGTGATCCTCCTACCTCTGCCTCCTGAGTGCTGGGACTAAAGGTGTGCACCACCACGCCCGGCTTACATATTTATTTTTACATATTTATTTCATTTTATTTGAGAAAGAGAGAGAGAACAGGTATGCCAGGACCTCCTGCCACTGCAAACAAACACCAGATGTATTCACCACTTTGTGCCTCTGGCTGTAGGCTTTGCAAGCAAGTGCTTTAACTGCTGAGCCATCTCTCCAGCCCAACTGGCCATTTCTTGAGAGAGACTGGGTTCTTTTAGTGGAGAATATTAGAAACTAGGGGGCTGGAGAGATGGCTCAGCAGTTAAGGCGCCTGCCTGCGAAGCCCAAGGATGCTTATTCAAATCTCCAGGTTCCATATTTAGCCAGACACAAAAGTGATGCAAACATGCAATGTCGCACATGTGCACAAGGGGGAGCAAGTGTCTGGAGTTTTTCACAGAGCCTGAAAAGGCCCTGGTGTGTCCATTATCTCTCTGCCTCTTCCCCTCTCTCTCTCTCAAAAGAAAAAAGAAAGAAAAAGAAAGAAACTAGGCACACACATTGCTATTGGACTATATTTGTTTTTTGGACCTTTGAAAAGACAGAAATAGGAAATTCAGGCATGTATACACATAGCAATATATATATGTATGTATTCATACATGAACATGTACATATACACACATACTCACATTTTGAAATCACAAATGCACATCAATTCCAATGTCTCCAATTTCAGTTCTTCACTACAAGATTCTCTTTTGTCTTCCTTCATTTCATACCTATATCTTCCTTCTTCCAGGGAGAGAACCCTGGCTCCTAACTCTGCCTTCCGGGGTGAGAACCAGTACCGAGTCTACTTACTTGCTCAATCCTTTCTTACATCTAAAAACAGTCTGAGATTGCTTTGAACATACCACTACAATCAACTCTTACCAAAAAGAGTTCAGGATTTGTTTGTACTTGTTTCTTCCCAGCCTCTCCAAAACTGAGGACATGCATGGTCATAAATTCCTTGGATTAGTTCTTTTTAATAAAACTTGTTCTCTTACTGAGTGTAATCATGACATTTGTTTGAAATGAATTGTGTTCACTTTCTGCATTGGGCTTTTGGTTTTAGACTTCAGATTCATTCTCTTCCTTTTCATTTTTACTGGTTTAACTTAGTTTTGTCTTTTGTTTGTTTGTTTGCGGGGGTTTCAAGGTAGGGTCTCACTCTAGCCCAGGCTGACCTGGAATTAACTATGTAGCCTCAGGGTGGTCTCAAACTCATGGCGATCCTCCTACCTCTGCCTCCTGAGTACTGGGATTAAAGGCATGCACCACCACGCCCAGCTTAACTTAGTTTTTAAAAAAGATTTATTTATTTATGAGAGAGAAAGAGGCACAGAGAGAGAAACAGAGACTGAGAGAGAGGAAGAGAGAATGGGCACACCAGAGCCTCTAGCTTCTGCCAACAAATTCCAGACACATGCCACCTAGTGTGTCTGGCTTTACGTGGGTACTGGGGAATAGGACCTGGGCCCTTAGGCTTTGCAGGCAAGTGCCTTAATTGCTGAACCATTTCTCCAGCCCTTAACTTAGTTTTGAACTTGTAACATGCCATCAAAAGTTAAGACCATTCAAAAAGCTAGGAGTGAGGGTGTAGCTCAACAGTAGAACACTGACCATATGAGTCCATGGTTCAATTCCCCAGCATTAAAAAGGAAATTACGCAAAAGTTACATTCAGGAAAGTCACTTCCTACCACCTCCTTGACCCTTACATAGAAATTTCATTGCTCTGTGGATTAGCCTGTTTCCTTTTGTAATGATAATGTATATTTTCTTATTTTATTTTATTTCTTTTCTATTTCTTCTTTCTTTTTTCCTTTCTTCCTTTCTTCCTTCCTTCTTTTCTCCCTTTCTTTCCTTCTTTCTTCCTTCCTTCCTTCTTCCCTCCCTCCCTCCCTCCCTCCCTCTCTTTCTCTTTCTTTCTTTCTTTCCTTCTTTCTTTCTTTCTTTCTTTCTTTCTTTCTTTCTTTCTTTCTTTTTCTTTCTTTCTTTCTTTCTTTCTTTCTGGCAAGGTCTCACTAGCCCAGGCTGACCCAGAACTCACTTTGTAGCCTCAGACTGGCCTTGAATTCATGGTGATCCTCCTAACTCAGCCTCCTAAGTACTGAGATCAAAGGTGTGTGTCACCATGCCTGCCTCTCCTTTAATTTAATTTAATTTAATTTAATTTAATTATATTTTATTTTATTTTGAGATAATATCTTACTACACTGCCCTGGCTGGCCTGGAACTGGCTATGTAAATCAGGCTGCCTTTGCTTCCTGAATTTAGCTGAGATTGCAGGTATGTGCCACCATTTTTTTTTTTTTTTTTAATTTACTCTGTCCTGAAAATCATTCTACATTAGTTCATGGACATCTTCTTCATTCTTCTTTACAGCTCTTTAGTACTCCAATCTTCAACCAATCTTCACTTGGATATTAAATCAGTTACAAATATTAAGAGATTAAAATAATTCTGTATGTGTATTTTTGCATTATTGGAGGTGTAACTGCAGGATAAATTTATACAAGTGGATTGCTATGTTGAAAGGAAAATTTATACATAATGTCCTATATCTTCAGCAAATACATTCTAAGACTTTCAGGGGGTATGTAAGACTGAAGATAATACCAAATCCTACATATGTTATCTACGATACAGTTTAATTTATAAATTAAATACAGAGAGGGATTAACAACAATAGCCAATAACAAAGTAGAGTAAATATAATGACATACTATAACAAAAATTAAGTATATGTGGTCTCTCCCAAAATATTTTATTGTGCTCTTTTCATAACTTAATTACCTCCCAAAGGCCTCACCTCCTATACCTTAGGGGTTAGAATTTCAGCCTATAGTTTGGGGCGGGGAATATTAGCATTCAATTTATTCTATCAAGATTTTTACCTTTTTGCCAATCCGATGAGTGAGAAATCATATCTTAGTATAGTCTTAATAATTTACATTTTATTATGAATGAAGTTGAATAACTCCTTATATGTTTAAAAAATATTTATTGGGCTGGAGAGATGTCTCAGTGGTTAAGGCACTTTCCTGCAAAGCCTAAACGCTCAGGTTTGATTCTCCAGTACCCACATAAAACCAGATGCACTAGTTGGCGCATATGTCTGGAATTCATTAGCAGTGGCCAGAGGCCCTGGTGCACCTGGTCTCTCTGCCTCTCTCTCTCTCAAATAAATAAATAAAATATTTTTAAAAATATCTTTATACTGAGCTGGAGAGGTGGCTCAATAGTTAAAAGAGCTTGCTTACAAAGCCTGCTGGCCTGGGTTCAATTCCCCAGTACCCATGTAAAGCCAGATGCACAAAGTAGCATATATGTCTACAGTTCATTTGCAGTGGCAAGAGGTCCGGTGTACCCATTCTCTCTCTCTCCCTCTACCTCATTGCAAATAAATTAATTAAAATACTCTTTATTCAATTATCTCTATTTTAGAGAAATTATCTTCATATATATTTTTGTGGATTATCCATTCAGTGATTCGTGTTTTTTGCTTGCTCTTTTTAAAATTCATTTCTACTTTTGTTTGTTTGTTTCTTTCTTTCTTTCTTTTCTTGCTTCCTTCTCTATCTGTTTTTCCTCCCTACACCTCTCTTCCGTTCTTCCTCCCTTCTTTCCTTCCTTCTTCATCCTCTCCTTCCCCACTCTTTCTTTTACCTACTTCTTTTTTGGGGAATGTGCATTTTCTGTTGTTTTTTTATTTATAGGCTATCTTATGATAACTTAATAATGTATACAATATGTAATGATGAAATAGAGTGATTAGCATTTCTGCCTTTTCAAGTACTTACCATGTCTATCTGCAGAGAACCTTTGGGCTCTTCTAGTCATTTCTGTTTTTCTGTTCAATTTTGGCAGTTTCATCTCCATGTGAAAGAACTCTTAAGAAGCAATACATATTGTAGCTATTATACCTCAGTTTGTAGTTTGACTTTTTTGTCATGTAAAACATTTTTAAATTTTTATATCATCAAATTTATCAATCTTTCCTATTTCTTGCCTTTGCAATTCAAGTTATAGTGGCAAAGCCTTTCCTTACATAGGGAGTAAAGAGGAACTCACTCAAGTTTTCTTCTAGAACTTGTATAGCTTTTTTTTCATTAAAATTTTTGCTAGGTGTGGTGGCACATGCCTTTAATATCAGCACTTGGGAGGCAGATGTAGGAGGATCACTGTGAGTTTGAGGCCACCCTGAGACTACAGAGTGAATTCCAGGTCAGCCTGAGCTAGAGTGAAACCCTATCTTAAAAAAAGGAGTGTGGGGGGGGGTGGCAGGAAATTATGATACTTAGGAAGTAGAAGAAATTGTTTTAATGTTTTTAAAAAATATTTTTAAAATTTATTTATTTATTAGAGACAGATAGAGGGGGGAGAGAGAAAGTGTGGGCGTGCCAGGATCTGTAGCCACTGCAAACGAACTCCAGATGCATGTACCACCATGTGCATCTGGCTTACATGGGACCTGGAGAATTGAACCTGGGTCCTTAGGCTTCACAGGCATGCGCCTTAACTGCTAAGCCTTCTCTCTCCAGCCCTAGTTTTAATGTTTTTAATAACTTGAGTTCTAGGGCGGAGGAAGAGGCTCATGAATGAAGCACTTCCCATGCAACTCTGAGTACTTGAGTTCGGATCACTAGACCCCATGTAAAAGACGGTAGCTGTAGCAGGCTTATGTAATCCCAGTGTGCCATGGTGAAAAGAGAGATGGAGACAGGAGAATTTCTCAAAAGCTCTCAAACAGAATGGCGAACAATGAGAGACTCAACAATGACGTGGAAGGTGAGGACTGACTGAAAAGTTGTCCTCCAACCACCACACGTGCACCATGACATATGTGTCTGCTTTCTTTCTCTCTTTCTCTCTCACACACATACAAATAAATTAATTAATTAATAATTAAACAAATTTTTAAATTTGAACTCTACCTGGATCCAAAAGAAATTTATTACATTTTGCTTTATACTAAAGTGCCTTCTAGAAAGTTTACATAGGTTTTCTTCTTTCCTTCCTTCCTTCCTTTCTTTCTTTCTTTCTTTTTTTTTTTTTTTTTTTTTTTTTTTTTTGGTAGGGTCTCACTCTAGCTCAGGCTGACCTGGAATTCACTCTGTAATCTCAGGGTGGCCTTGAATTCATGGCAATCCTCCTATCTCTGCCTTCTGAGTGCTGGGATTAAAGGCGTGTGCCACCATGCCGGCTACATGGGTATTTTTTAGTTAAATATATTTCAATGCTAGCTATGATGGTTTGAATCAGATAACCCTCATAAACTCATGTTTTCTGAATTCTTGGTCCACAGCTGGTGGAAATTTGGGAGATGGAGCCTTGCTGGAGGAGGTGTGTTGTTGGAGGTGGTTTAGGGGTGTTATAACCAGCTCCCCCTTGCCAGAACTCAGCTTGCTCTCCTGCTGCTGTTTCCCACTTGCTGTGGCCAAGGTGATGTCCAGCCTCTGCTCATGCTATGCTGTCCCCTACCATCATGGAGCATCCCCTTGAGACTGTTAGCCAAAATAAATACTTTCCTCCCATCATCTGGTTTTGTTCAGGTGTTTTGTCCCAGCAACAAGAAAGAAACTACAACACTGGCTAATTGATAAATATAAAAAAAGACATACATATTTCTGTATAAAACCTCAAACTCAGCCAGGTGTGGTGGCACACACCTTTAATCCCAGCACTTGGGAGGCAGAGGTAGGAGGACTGCTGTGAGTTCGAGGCTACCCTGAGACCACAGAATGAATTCCAGGTCAGCCTGAGCTGGAGTAAGACCCTACCTCAAAAAATAAAATTAAAAAATAAACAAAAAAACCTCAAAGTCATAACAGTCTCTCATTACTGCTAGCAATTCTACAAACCTAAACGCATTAACCACTTCACTGCTGTGACAAGTACCTGAGAGAAATAATTCAAAGAAGGAAAGATTTATTGTAGCTATGGTTTCAGAGGTGTTGGTCCATGGTACTTGTGGTGAGGGTCCAACATGGAGGCATACACATGGAGGTGTAGTGAAGCAATCTGCTCAGATTATGATGGTCCAGAAGCAAAAAAGAGGCAGTCAGGAAGAGACCAGGGCAAGATACACCCTTGAAAGACATGGTCCCAGGGTCTACTTGTTAGCAGCCTCCTCCTCTCCCACAACACACATTGTCTGTTCAGTATGATGAGGTTAGTTTCTTCATGATCTTGCCATCTCAGAATGTTTGGCTCCACCATGTGGAGACCAAAAATTCAACACATGCATTTTGGGCAGTGTTGGGGGTGGGTAGAGAACTCAAAGTTCATGATTATTATTATTATTATTATTTTTATTTTTTTGTTGTGGGAGTTAAGCTCTCCCTCTAACCCAGGCTGACCTGGAATTCACTATGTAGTCTCAGGGTGGTCTTGAACTCATAGCGATCCTCCTACCTCTGCCTCCCGAGTGCTGGGATTAAAGGCATGCGCCACCACGCCTGGCTTCTTGTGTTTTGTTTATACCTTTTATTCAATTTTTTTATTGTTGTTGTTTTTGTTTTTAGAGAAAGTGCGCACGAGAGAGAATTAATACACTAGGGCTTCAGCCACTGAAATAGAACTCCAGGTGCTTCCCCACCACCTAGTGGGCATGTGTGACTTTGTGCTTGCCTCACTTTTGTGCATCTGACTTATGTGGGATCTGGAGAGTTGGACATGGAAAGCACCTTAACCACTAAGCTATCTCTCCAGCCCTTCTTCAAGTTTTTTGCTGCTATTTCTTCCACGGTGATTATTACCCATTAAATATTTTAGGGCAGTAGACAGACCTATGTCTTTATTAAGGGACCTACACCACTTTTGGAAGCAAGTGCCTTTAACCTCTGAGCCATTTCTCCAGCCCCTACACCACTTTTGGTTAAATATTTTGTTATTCATTTGAGAGAGGGAGAATGGGCTCGCCGGGGCCTCCAGCCACTGCAGACGAACTCCAGATGCATGTGCCCCCTTGTGCATCTGGCTTATATGGGTCCTGGGGAATTGAACTCAGGTCCTTTGGCTTTGCAGGCAAAGCACCTTAACCATTAAGCCATATCTCCAGCCTCCCTATACCACTTTTGGAATGTCACCTTGTGATTAGCTTCACTTGCAATGCATTCCTCCTTCTACTGAGTTTCAATCTATCATTTGGAAACCTCACTTCAGGGACTGGGGAAGATGGCATGTGTTTCAAGTACCTAAGTTCAGATCCCCAAACCCCGTGTAAAAGCTGGAAGTGGTGGCAGGCTTCTGTAATTCCAGCATACCAATGGCAAAAAGAGATGCAGAGACAGGAAAATCTCCCAGAAGCTCCACAAGCTAGCAAATGCAGAGGTGAACAATGAGGAGGAAGGCAAAATTCAACCCTGGAAAGTTGTCTGTGAGGTCTAAACGCATTTCATGGCAGGCATACACTCACACACATCATGTACCATACACATACCAGAAATGAATTTGTTTTTAAAAGTTTATTATTTATTTATTTGAGATAGATATTGGTAGGTAGAGACAGAAAGAGAGAGAATGGGCTCAACAGGGCCTCCAGCCACTGCAAACAACTCCAGATGCGTATGTCCTTTTGTGCATCTGGCTTATGTGGGTCCTGGGGAATCAAATCTGGGTCCTGGCTTTGCAGGCAAACATCTTCACCATTAAGCTATCACTCCAACCCCCAGAAATAAATTTTAAAAATACCTGTCCTTCATCATCATCTGAGTTAATTAGTCCTCACTGGTGCAGCTGTGCCTCCTACACAGTTCTATTGCTATATGTATTATACTGCATTGTAGTTACCTGTTTATAAGACTCGCTTCCTCTACCAACCTGTGAGCTTGTTGATTATAAAGCCATGTGCACAGTAAATACTTACTTCATTGACCTGGCAGTGGTAGGGAAATTCCAGGGGTCCAGGGAGTATTTGGCTTTACATGGGCACTGGGGAATTGAATCTAGGATATCAGGCTTTGCAAGCAAGTGCCTTTAACTGCTGATCCATCTTTCCAACCCCTCTTTGTAAAATTGATGTTGGGTCTCTCTATGTCACTCAGGCTGACTTTCAACTTATGGTCCTCCTAGTTCTACCTCCTGAGTGTTTGGATCACAGGCATGCAGCACCATTCCCAGTTATATAAAGTTATTGAACAGAAACACAGAGAACATCCACCTCCAACTAAGCCAGAGATCCAGAGACACAGAGGCTCCCGAAACCGCATCACTGAAGCAGAACTAAAATGACCCCTATGTGGCTCAGGGAAACTTGCGGAAGAGGGGGCGGAAAGATTGTTAGAGCCATAGTTGGGGCATTATGCACAGAGACTGGGGCCAACCCCCCAGAACTCTTAACCAACCTCACAATGCTTGACCCACATTCCCCATTGACAAGGGTCCCTTTGAAAGAGGGAGGACAGGGAGGAGGACAATGGATCCTTTACTATGAATGTAAAATCAAAATAATATAAATAAAAAAAATATATATATATTAAATTAAAAAAAAGTTATTGAACAGATCTAAGATTAAGGCATGGTGTTATTATTATAATTAATTATTATGATTTTGGTGTTGAGATTGAATGCAAGGCATTGCCCAAGCCCAAGCTAGGCAAGTTCTGTACCACTAATCTACACTTCCAGCCCCAAGGAATGACATTCTTATAATTATTATTCTTATTTGGCATTATTTTTGAGTACCTACAATGCAGGTGCCAGGTAGTCTTCCAGCCTCTGAGTCTTGAACAAACCAACAAGGTCTTTTTTTAAATGTGGAGCTTACATTCTAGTGGAGTAAAGCAGATAATAGACAAGAAAATGAATAGTGGGCTGGAGAGATGACTTAACAGTTAAAAGTGCTTATTTGCAAAGCCTACTAACCTGGGTTCAATTCCCCAGAGCACACAGAGAGCCAGATGCACAAACTCTCTCTCAAATAAATAAATAAATAAATATTTTAAAAATAAAATATTTTAAAGGGCTGGAGAGATGGCTCAGCAGTTAAGGCCCTTGCCTGCAAAGCCTAAGGACCTGGGTTTGAGTCCCCAGTACCCACATAAAGCCAGATGCACAAGGTGGCACATGTGTCTGGAGTTCATTTGTAGTGTCTAGAGGCCCTGACATGCCCATTCTCTTTCTATCTGCCTCCCTCTCTCTCAAATAAATCAATGCAATTTTTTAATGAAATGAATAAATAAATAAACAACAATGAGTGAGAATTGCTATAAAAAAAGGGATGTGTTAGAGACTGGAGGTGAGTCTTTAGGTGGGTAATCATGTGAGGTCTGAGGAAAAGGTATTCAAATTGACAGCTGACTGATAAGAAGCCAGTCATCCAAAAGATCTAGGGGAGAAAGTATGGAAGGCAAAGCAAATGCATAGGCTCTGAGGTTGGTACAAACTTGATGTGTTTAAGGAACTTCAAGGAGGCATGTGTGGCTGGAACTGGACTCAACTAATAAGAAAGTGGCAGGAGATAGGGATGGAAAAGTAATCAGAGGCCAGGAAATATAAGAACTCATAGGTCAGGAAGAGAATTTTTATAATGTTTTAACTATCATAACAAATCTTAGAGAGCTTTGAGCATGCAAAGGACATCTGCTGGACTTTTTTTTTTTTTTTTTTTGAGAGAGACACAGAGAAAGACAGAGAGAGGAAGACAGATAGAGATGGGCACTCCAGCAGTCTCTCAGCTACTGCAAATGAAACCCACATGCATGCACCCCCTTGTAGTCAAGTGAGGCATTGCGCCCTTGTGTCACTTTGATTCTGGCTAACCGTGGGACCTGGAGATTGGAACCAGCGTTCTTAGGCTTAGGAGGCAGGAGCCTTAACCCCTAAGCCATCTCTCCAGCCCTCTGCTGGACGTTTTTAAAGCTCCTCTTTAGAAAAATGGTCTAGAGAGTGTGATGGTTAAGAGGTTATGGTAGTCCAGGGCAAAAAAGATAGTAATTTATCTAAAGTGATGATAACAATGGGAGTAGGATGAAGTGGAAGGATTTGGCATATATTTTGGAGGTAGAATTGACAAGACTGGGGTTAGGAACAGAGTCATTCACTGTGTTGCAGATTTGAGAGCTTCAGCCACTAGCAAAAGGGCAGTGTAATTATAGAAATGGGAAGGAATAGGTTTGGAGGTGAGATTGGGAATCCAGGTTGCATTTGAAGAATTTGAGACACCTGTTACTTCCAGGGGAGACATTATTTGGATATGTGATTCTGTATTCATGGATGAGTCAGGTGTAGTTTGGTAAATGTGGACCAGCTCTATGTATTTAAAGCACCAGAGTGGATGAGATTGCTCAGAGTGAGGGTGAACGGAGAAAAGAAGGACCTCTGAACTGATGCCTGGGGAATGCCACCAATGTGAGATTGACCAGAAGAGGGACAGCAGGAGAAGAGACTTTAAGAGTGTCCAGTGAGATATGACAAACATCAGAAGTGTAAGATGTAACATACATCAAAAAGGAAAATAAAATGGGGCGTGGTGGCACACGCCTTTAATCACACCACTCAGGAGGCAGTGGTAGGAAGATCACTGTGAGTTCAAGGCCACCCTGAGACTACCTAGTGAATTCCAATTCAGCCTGGTCTAGAGCAAGACTCTACCCTGAAAACCCAGAAAATATTTCAAGATCCAGAAAGCAGTGGTGAGCTGTGTCAAATACTGCTAAGAGATGCAGAAAAATGGCATGATGATTACTGAGTTTGGCAACAAGAAAGTCACTGGTGAGCTTGAGTGGAGCAGTTAAGTAAATGATACAGACAAAATCCCAGTGAGCGAGGGTTGAGGGAACAGTAGGTGAGAGAGTGAAACAAAGGTCATAGACGACTGTCTCGGGAAGTTTTGCTATGAATAGAAGCACAAAAACAGGAAACCGCAGTTGTAATCGTTGCACTCGGGAGACAAGTTCAATGCCAGCCTGGGCTAAGTGAGACCTGTCTCAAAAACCAAAACCAAAAAGAAAAAAAATGGAAAAGAAAAGAAATAGAACAACGAATAGAAGGGATATGAGCCAAAGGAGTATATTTTTGTGTATGTATATTGTGTAGTGTGTGTGTATATGTATGTTCATATGTGTGTGCATGCATGTGGAGGCCAGAGGACCACCTTGCGTGTCATCTCAAGCTATTTCATTCACCTCTTTTTGTGACAGGGTCTCTTGTTGGCCTGGGGCTCATCAAATAGGCTAGACTGGCTGGATAGTGAGCTCCAGGGACTCACATATTTCTGTCTCCTCAGTGCTCAATAACAACTACACACTCTCGTACCCAGCATTTATGTGGTTGCTGAGGGCCAAACTCAGGCCCTCAGGCTTGCAAGCCAAGCACTTTACCTACTGAGCCATCTCCCTATCCCCTTGTGAAGGTATTGCTAGGCACTGCAAGGTCATGGATATTGAGACTAATTTCTGTCTGGACAGTTGCTTTGTAAGGAGTAGTACCCTTTCCTTTGGCTCTTACATCTTTCCACCACCTCTTCCACAATGGACTTTGAGCCTTGAAAGGTGTCATAGAGGTGTTTCAGTGATAGACACTCCTCTGTCACTTCTTCTCAGCACTATGTTGCCTTTTGGGTCATCCCAGTGGTCATTGCCATTTGAAAAGAGAAGCTTCTCTAACCAGAAGTGAGAGTAGCATTAATATGTGAATATGAACACTAAGTGTAGTGCTTTCAGGGAAATTTTTGAGAATGATATATGCATTTAGAGAGTCAAGAGCAGGCTTTATACCCATAAGGCTCATGACCTCCCCTGCCATAGGCTTTTGATTAGGTTTTCAGTACCAGACATGTATTCCCTCCTCTAGAGTGGGCCTCCAGTCCAATTATAGAGCAGTTGGTTTCCCCCAAAGCAGACATGCCACTATTGCACCCATTTTGTTCATTTGGCCTGGCTGGCCAAACTTGAGGCTTCCAGTGTCCACTTGTTTTCACCACTGATGACTTCTGTCTCCCATATGGCTTTATGCAGTGCAGCTTTTTCCAACTTTCAGCTGGCTGATCTACAGGGAGAAGGTTTTCTGCTCAGCACCAGCTTGATTTCTCAGTGACCTTGCCACCCAGGCATATGAAGTCTTCAGCAATAGGGTCTTACCATCTGTTTCTCATGGGTAACCAAGGGCCTTGGCAAAAGCTTGTAATGCTTTGGAGGCAACAGGGACTTCCCTGACCAACAACTCACTGGAAGGTATTCCATCTCTGGCACTGAAAATTTTCCAGTACCAAATCTATGGCTTCTGGATGTGTCAATATCCAAAAACAGTAGGTTTTCATATGTTTTATTCAGAATATCTTGAATTTTGATTGACCCCCCCCACACACACACACCCTTCTCTTACTCAATCTCTTCCCCTGGCCTCACTTAAGCCATTCCACTCCCTGTAATCTGTTCTTCTACTTACATATGTACAATACTATCCCCTTAAGTCCTTCCCTCTCCTCCCTCCCTTATAGCCTTTTTTTAAACTTACTGGCCTCTGCTACCAATTTTTGGTTCCAGCCCACACACAAGTTTATACATCTGTAGCTAGGGTCCACATATGAGAGAACATGTGATGTTTGGCTTTCTGGGCCTGGGTTACCTCACTTAGTATAATCATTTCCAGATCCATCCACTTCCCTGCAAATTTCATTTTTCTTTACCACTGAATAGAATTCCATTGTGTAATATACCACATCTTTATTTTTTAAATTTTATTTATTTATTTATTTATTTATTTATTTATTTATTTATTTATTTAAGAGAGATAGAGATACAGAAATAGGCAGGTAGAGAGAGAGAGAAAGAGAGAGAGAGAATGGGAGTGCCAGGGCATCCAGCCACTGCAAACAAACTCCAGATGCGTGCTCCCCCTTGTGCATCTGGCTTATGTGGGTCCTGGAGAATTGAGCCTTGAACCGGAGTCCTTAGGCTTCACAGGCAAGTGTTTAACCACTAAGCCATCTCTCCAGCCCACCACATCTTTATTATCCATTCATCTGTGGAGGGACATCTAGGCTGGTTCCATTTCCTAGCTATTGCAAATAGAGCAGCAATCAACATGGTTGCACAAGTTTCTCTAAAGTAGTGAGAAGAGTCATTAGTATATATGCCTAGGAGTGTTATAACTGGATCATATGGTAAATCTATTTTTATTTTTAGCTGTCTCAAGAACCTCCACACTGATTTCCACAATGGCTGGACTAGATTACATTCCCACCAACAGTGTTGAAGGGTTCCCCCTTTTCCACATCCTCGCCAACATTTATTGTCATTTGTTTTCTTGATGGTAGCCATTCTGACAGGAGTGAGATGGAATCTCAACGTAGTTTTAATTTGCGTTTCTCTGATGGCTAAGGATGTAGAACACTTTTTTTAGATGTTTATATGCCATCTGTATTTCTTCTTCTAAGAACTGCCTATTGAGTCTATAGACCATTTTTTAATTGGGTTGTTTGATTTCTTACTGTTTTGTTTTTGAGTTCTTTGTATATTCTGGATATTAATCCTCTGTCAGATGTATAGCTGGCAAAGATTTTCTCCCATTCTGTAGGTTGTCTCTTTGCTCTATTCACAGTGTCCTTGCTGTACAAAAGCTTTGTAATTTCATGAGGTCCCAGTGGTTGATAAGTGGTTTTATTTCCTGAGCAATTGGGGTTACATTCAGAAAGTCATTGCCTATGCCAAGATGTTGAAGGTTTCCCCCCACTTTTCCTCTAGCAGTTTCAGAGTTTCAGGTCTGATATTAAGGTTTTTGATCCATTTGGACTTGAGTCTTGTGCATGGAGAAAGACAAGTATCTGTTTCATCCTTGTACATATAGGTATCCAGTTTTCCCAGCACCACTTATTGAAGAGGCTGTCTTTTCTCCAATGAATTTTTTTTAAAGAGAGACAGATAGAGAATGGGCACACCAGCAGCCTTTCAACCACTGTGAACGAATCCCAGATGCATGTGCCCCCTTGTGGGCAAGTGTGGCATTGCACCCTCGCATCACTTGCGTCTGGCTAGATGTGAGACCTGGAGAATTGAACAGGCATTCTTAGGCTTAGTAGGCAGGCGCCTTGAGTGCTAAGCCATCTCTCCAGCCCACCAATGAATATTTTTGGCATTTTTTTTTTTTTTTTTTTTTTTGGTTTTTCGAGGTAGGGTCAAAAAATTAGATGGCTCAGGGTGGCCTGCCTGGATCCTCCTACCTCTGCCTCCTCCTCTATTCTGTTCCATTGATCAAAAAACAGATGGCTGTCCTGTCTTTTATCTGCCAGTCTGTTCCATTGATCTGTTTTTGTTACTATGTTTTTGTTACTATGGCTTTGTAATATAGCTTAAAATTGGGTATGGTGATACCACCATCCTTATTTTTGTTGCTCAGAATTGTTTTGACTATTTGAGGTTTTTTGTGCTTCCAAATGATTTTTTTTTGGAGAGAGATAGAGAGAAAGGGTGTGCCCGCAGCCTCTCAGCCACTGTGAATGAACTCCATATGCATGCACCACCTTGTGCGTATGTGTGACATTGCATGCTTGAGTCACTTTTGCATCTGGCTAAATGTGGGACCTGGAGTTTCGATTGGGTGTTCTTAGGCTTCACAGGCAGGCTCCTTCACTGCTAAGCCATCTCTCCAGCCCCCAAATGAATTTTAGGATTGCTTTTTCTATTTCTGTGAAGAGTGCCATTGAAATTTTAATAGGGATTGCATTAAATGTGTAGATTGCTTTTGGTAAGATTGATATTTTCATAATATTGAATCTTCAAATCCAAGAACATGGGATGTCTTTCCATTTACTAGTGTCTTCTGTAATATCTGCCTTGAGTGTTTTTAAAGTTTTCATTGTAGAGATCCTTCACCTCCTTGCTTAGGTTTATTCCAAGGTACTTTATTTATTTTTTTTCTGGCAATTGCGAATGGGAGAGATTCTCCAATTTCATCCTTCACATATTTGTTGTTAGTATATAAGAAAGCTACTGATTTCTGGGTGTTTATTTTGTATCCTGCTACATTGCTAAAAGTGTTTATCAGTTTTATCAGTTCTAACAGTTTGCTGGTAGAGTCTTTATGGTCCTTTATATATAGAATCATATAATCTGCAAATAAAGATAATTTGATCTCTTCCTTTCCAATTTCTATCCCTTTTATATGTGTCTCTTGCCTTATTGCTATGGCTAGGACTTCCAGTATTATATTAAATAGAAGTGGGGAGCTGGAGACATGGTTTAGCAGTTAAGGCCTGCCTGCTAAGCCTAAGAACCCGGTTCCAATCTCCAGGTCCCACATTTAGCCAGATGCAAAGTGACACGAGGGCGCAAGGCCGCACTTGCCCACAAGGGGGTGCACGCATCTGGATTTTGTTCACAGCAGCTGAGAGACTGATGGTGTGCCCATTCTCTATCTCTCTCTCCCTCTCTCTCTATCTCTCTCTCTGTGTCTCTCTCCAAAAATAAAAAAATAAAAATAAATAAATTAAATAGAAGTGGGGACAGTGGACACCTTTGTCTTGTTCCTGAGTTTAGTGGAAAAGCTTCTAGTTTTTCCCCATTTAGTATTATGTTGGTTGTAGGTTTGTCATAAATAGCTTTTATTATGTTGAGATATGTTCCTTCTATTCCCAGTTTCTGTAATACTTTTATCATGAAGGGATGCTGGATTCTGTCGAGTGCCTTTTCTGCATCTATTGAGATGATCATGTGATTTTTGTCCTTCAGTCCATTTATATGGTGTATCCCATTTATCGATGTGCGTATGTTGAATCATCCATGCATCTCTGGGATAAAGCCTACTTGGTTGGGGTAAATAATCTTTCTTGTATTCTGTTTGCCAATATTTTGTTGAGACTTTTTGCATCTCTGTTCATGAGGGAGATTGGTCTGTAATTTTCTTTTTTTGTTCTGTCTTTGTCTGGTTTTGGGATCAGTAGTGTTAGTTCTTCCATGAAGGTCTGGTAAAATTCACCAGTGAATCCATGTGGCCCTGGACTTTTTTTAGTTGGGAGACTTTTTATAACTACATGGATCTCTGTATTTATTGGTCTATTTAAGTGTTTAATCTCATCTTGATTTGATTTTGGTAGGTCATATGAATCAAGGAAATCATCCATTTCTTTCAGCTTTTCAAACTTAGAGGCATATATATTCTTAAAGTATGTCCTTATGAGTTTCTGAATTTCTTTGGTATCTGTTGTAATGGTGCCTTTTTCATCTCTAATTTTGTTAATTTTTGTCTCCTCTCTCTTTCTTCTGGTCAAATTTGGTAAGGGTTTATCAATCTTGTTTATGCTTTCAAAGAACCAACTCTTTGTTTCATTGATGCTTTGGACTTTTTTTTGTTTCTATTTCATTAATTTCTGCCCTAATCTTTATTATTTCTTCCCATCTACTGATTTTCAGTTTGCCTTGTCCTTTTATTTCCAAGGCCTTAAGTTAAAGCATGAAATTGTTTACTTGTGGACTCTCTAATTTCTTAATATAGGCACTTAGAGCTATAAATTTCCCTCTTAGGACTACCTTCATTGTGTCCCAAAGGTTTTGGTATGTTGTATTCTTATCAACATTTGAGTCTATGAATTTATTGATTTCCTTTTTGATTTCTTCAATGACCAATAGTGTACTGTTTAGTCTCCATGAATTTCTGTATGGTCTGTAGTTTTTCTTGTTGCTGGTTTGTAGTTTAATTCCATTGTGGTCAGATAGAGTACAGGGATTATTTCAAATTTTCTGTATTTGTTAAGCTTTGCTTTGTGTCCTAATATATGGTCTATTTTGGAGAGTGTTCTATGTGCTGCTGAGAAGAATGTATATTCTGCAGCATTTGGATGGAATGTTCTGTAGATATCTGTGAGGTCCATTTGTTCTATGACATCATTTAATCCAGATGTCTCTCTCTGTTTGCAAGGAGGCTGATGAGAGTGGAAAACCCCCTTGTTTGGTCTCTGCTCCTGCAGCTGGGTGTCAGGCAGGCACACCAAGTATCTAGTAGTTGTTAATATTTCCTTGCCCTAGGGATTTTTAAAATTATTTTATTTGGGGCTGGAGAGATGGCTTAGTGGTTAAGGCACTTGCCTGCAAAGCCAAAGGACCTCGGTTCGATTCCCCAGTAGCCACATAAGCCAGATGCACAAGGTGGCACATGCATCTGGAATTCATATGCAGTGGTTAGAGGCCCAGGCATGCCCATTCTCTCCCTCCCTCCCTCTCTCTCTCTCTCTCTCTCTCATTCTGCCTCTCTCCCTCTCTTAAATAAATAAAATAAAATAAAATAAAATAATTTAAAAAATATTTTATTTTTATTTATTTATTTGAGAGAGAGAGATAGAAAGAGAGGGGGGAGAGAATGGATGCATCAGGACCTTCAGCCACTGTAAATGAACTCCAGATGCTTGCAACACCTTGTGCATCTGGCTTATGTTAGTCCTGGGGAATCACACCTGGGACCTTTAGCTTTGCAGACAAACACCTTAACTGCTAAGCCATGTCTCCAGCCCCCTTTTAAGTGCTTTTTTTTTTAAATTAAAATTTTGTTTTATTTATTTGAGAGCTAGGGATCTTTGTAGAGAAAAAAAATAGATGCTTACAGTTGAAAGCACTTCTTGATTGTTTAAAATTTTTTTGAAACTGACAATAAGCCCTGTGCACATTGATTTTTTTATTGATTAGTAAAACCAGTTTTTGGCTTTTTGATTTAATCTTATATATATTATATGAGATGATACTCTTTAATGCCCTCAACCCAGGCCCCATTATCCTGGGGGCCCTCCTCAGTGAGGTTGTGGTATTCACTGTGAGGTCATGAAGGCCTTAGTCAGTCTCAGTGGGATGGGAGGGGTGGGAACTGTGCCTCAGGGTATTCCTACCCACTCTGTGGCTTTTACAGAAAGCCTCCTCTTCCACAATGATTCCTGAGCCATGGCAGGCCTGTAGGCAGTCTGATTTAGTGTTGAGTTCTCTGTAGCCCTCTGGATTTCTGCTTTGATAGGTTTTGATTGATCACTGTATCTGACACCATTGTCCTGGAACTGGTTGTCAGGCTAGCAGTAAGAGTAGTATTCATGTCACCAATTCCTCTGCAACTTCTCCTGGGCCCTGGCAGATGTGGTAGAGGTGTCACATCTCATGGTGGGCTGACGTCTATCCTCTTGTCTTATTGATGGATCTTGGTTCTCCTCTAGTTTCTCTGTCATCTATGAAATAAAGAAGATTCTCCAACCTAGCAAGAGATGTTTGGGTTAAAGGGGGTGTGGTAGTTTGAATAAATGTCCCCCAATAGTTATTAAAGCATCTTGGATTTTGAGCTACCTGGCTAGAGGAGGTATCACTGGTCAGATCCTAGGGTCCAGCCCTAAGGTGTGGGGATGGATTTGGAATTCCAGTCTAAAGATATGTAAAGTGTGAAGTTCTTCCTAGAGTGTGCTTGCTTGCTTCTGGCTTGTGGCTTTTCTCTCTCTCTCTTCTTGTCCTGTGAAAGGGAGCTAACTCCTTCTGCCATTATGGAACTTCCCCTGGATCAGTAAGCTTCAAATATTTTTTTTTCCTCCCATAAACTGTGTCTGGTCTGGAGGTTCATCCTAGCAGTGTGAGCTGACTATTACAGAGGGTATGCAAGTTTGAGAGATGTTTGATGTGCAAGCTCACTCTTCTACAGAGAGCAGTGGGTGCTTCTCTCTGAAGTCTGAGAGTCCTAACCGTGGGATTCTGATACAAGATATGAGTTCTCTCCCACTGAGCAGGTTTTATGTATAATCAGAATGAGAGGGGGAATGGGCATTCCCAGGCCTCCAGCCACTGCAAACAAACTGGATCTGGCTTTATGTAGATACTGGGGAATCAAACCTGGGCCATCAGGCTTTGCAGGCAAGTGCTTTTAATGCTGAGCCACCTCTCCAGCTCAAAAAGGAATTCTTATGTGTCATTCAGCTGGTTTATTTGAGGCAGATTTAATACTAGGTTAGTTTCAGTTTTGGGGACCACATTTTTTTTTGTTTTTGTTTTTTTGAGGTAGGAGCTCACTCTAGCTCAGGCTGACCTGGAATTCACTATGTAGTCTCAGGGTAGTCTCGAACTCACAGCAATCTTCCTACCTCTGCCTCCCAAGTGCTGGGATTAAAGGCATGCACCACCATGCTTGGCTGGGGACCACATTTTAAAACGCATCTATCCATCCCATCTATAACTAGGAAACTGTATCTATATCTTCCCTTGCTAGTGAAACTGTCTAGAAAGAATATTGAACAATGCACCTGTGATTTTTTTTCTCATTTTAAAATTGAGGACTTTCACATATGAACATATTGCAAATTGGTCATATTCCTATCAGGTTATATACTCTTGTGTTCCCTCTCCTAGCCCCCTGTCCCAGTAGGGGCCCTTCTCAGTGGGGTATTCACTGTGGAGTCATGAATACACCAGTCAATCTCTGGGTGGGGGAGGGAGAACAATGCCTCAGAATACAACCTTTCACCCTTGTGGCATCCTTACAATCTTTCTGCTCCCTCTTTTGCAATGTTCCTTGAGCCCTGGTCCACATGTTATAAGTCTGCTTTAGTGTTGATGAGTTTTGAGTTTTGAGTCTCCTCAGTGTCTGCTGCCATCTCCATGGAGGAGGTTCTCAGGCTAGCAGTGAGAGCAGTGCTCATATTGAATCTGCCACTTCCTCTGCAATGTTTCCTGGGCCCTGGCAGATGGGATAGAGATGACTTGTTTTGTGCTAGGTAGTTGGCATCCTTTTCTTATTTGTATTTATGGGTCTCCCCAGTATTCATTGCCATCTGTAAAAAGCAGTTTTTCTAACCAAGAGTGAGAGCAGCATAAATCAAAGCAATACACTTAGACATTTAGGAGACTTTTTGATGGATATAACCTCTTCTTTTATCCAGAGAACAGTGGAAGCTTCCCTCTGGGGCCTATGACCTTCTAAGCCATAGGCTTCTGACTTGGTTCTCAGTACCAGCTCCCTCCCATTGAGCAGCCTCATGTCCAGTCAGAGAACAGCTGATTATCTGCATACCCTATGTGTCACTATTGCACTGGGGAATACATTTTGCTTGGCTGGTTGATTGTGTAACTTGCAGGATCCCCTTCTTGTTCATGCTGTTGGTGACCATTATCCCCACAGCTCACATAGCTCTTTCCCGCACTATGAGGGCTAGCTAGCAGGAACCTGGCTTCCATCTCAGGTCCAGCATGGTATCTCAATGTCCTGAAATCACAGCCTGCGACAATAGGGTCTTACCATTTAGATCTGGAGTGGATCCAAGTGCTTTGACAATGATGTGCATTGTTTTGAGGGTCTCGTGACCTGACCAACAGCTCACTGTTGTGGGAATCCAGTTCTGGCACTGAAATAGCCTGTGGTTTTATGGTAAAGCTTTCTTCACCCCTGCAGGAGGCTTCTGCTCAAACTATCCCCACCCCTCTCATTAAGAAAGTTGTATCTTTTTTTTTTTTTTTTTTTTTTTTTTTTTTTTTTGGGTTTTTTGGTTTTCGAGGTAGGGTCTCACTCTGGTCCAGGCTGACCTGGAACTCACTATGTAGTCTCAGGGTGGCCTCGAACTCTCGGCAATCCTCCTACCTCTGCCTCCCAAGTGCTGGGATTAAAGGCGTGTACCACCATGCCCAGCTAAGAAAGTTGTATCTTTTTATATAAATATTTCTTGCCAGGCATGGTGGCACTTGCCTTTAATCCCAGCACTCGAGAGGCAGATGTAGGAGGATTGCTGTGAGCTTGAGGCCACCCTGAGACTAGACAGTAAATTCCATGTCATCCTGGGCTAGAGTGAAACCCTACCTCAAAAGGACCAAAAAATATTTCTTGTTATTTATTTGCAAGGAGAGAAAGAGGGTGGGGAGAGAGAAAGAGAGAGAAAAGAGACATATCAGAGTCATTAGACTCTGCAGGTAAGCACCTTAACCACTTAGCAATCTCTCTAGTCCAAGAGTTTTATGTGTTAACTAGCTACCCAAGAGGAAGGTTTCTATGGTACTGATTCATGTCGTCCTTAGTTTTATGTATATTCCTCCTTCTCTCCCTTCCCTAATTCAGTCACCCCAGGGCCCTTCCATGCCAGTGTTCTGTCCCTCCAGCTGTGATTTTTCATAGACCAAGAAAATAAACACAGTTTCATTTCCTCTTTCGTAGCACGATTTTTTTCCAGGTGGAAAACTGCTACCTGTCAACAAGACTCTTCTTACTTTGCACACACATGGCAGATTTATCCTGGATGAAAAATTTAGAAATCCCTTTTTTCCCTATACTAGTGATAGCATTTTCCTGATGTACTGTCAAATACCATTAAAAAAAAAAAAAAAAGGAGCATTGAATGAATGAGTGCACACAGAGGAAATGAGAGCCCTTGCTCCCAACACCTAGGAATAAACACAAATATGAAATTACACTCAAAGCTCGTGTTGCTGCAATCACGGCAACAGAGAAACCTGGAAATGTAGCATGTTCATGATAGAAATGGACGAGTCAGAAATGGACAGGAAGATTGCTGATCCCCAAAAACAGCTTCTGTAGATGTCCAGTTCAAAAACGCTGGAACATGAGCATTATAATTTAAAGTCAATTCTGTTTTCCTTTGGAATTACATCACAAATGACACATGACAAAAAATACCTGCAATTGAACATACAGTTCCACTGGAGAGAAATGCATTTTTGGTGAGGAAGTGGTTGGTAGGAAAAACCCTCCATATGATATTATAAACATCCTATCATCCTGGTATCCTTATATCCACTAAAAAAGATCATGATCCCAAGCTGAAAAACTTTTTCCTGGCATGGTGGTGTTCCTCTGTAATCCTAGTACTAAGGAGGAAAGAGGTTTGCAAGTTCAAAGCCAGCCTGGGCTATATAGGGAGACCCTGCCTAAAAACAAACAAAAAACATTTATCTTCACTCTCCTTTCTATTTTTAGAGTACTTTCCCTCCCAACCACAAATTCCCCTTCCTAGACTGTAGAAATTTCTTTCACAACTGAAGTTTCCCTACAGGACTACACAGTAAAACTTTCTATGATGATCAAAGTCCTTTATATTTTCACTGTTCACAGGAGCACTAGTCATAGACAATGACAGGGCACTTGAAACATACCACATGGAAATGGGGAACAGAATTTTTTTAAATTACTTAAAATTATCCTATGCACTCGTACTGGGAGAGGTGCAGGTGTGTTTGGGGTCTAAGGCTCAAACCAAAAGGCAGCAAGAAACAAGGACAACAAAAATCTATCAACAAGACAAGGAAAGATAGCTGACTCCCTGGCAAGAGAGGAACCACCCCTGGCACATCAGCTAGGGCCCAGGTGAAACCACAGAAGAATTGGTGAGATGAACAAGAGTGCTGTTCCCATGGTGAGCCTGACAACCAGCACCAGGGTGATGGAGACAGACACTGAGAACACTCAAAACATACCAAAGCAGAAATCCAGAAGCTGCTAAGAACGCAACACTAAAGTAGACTTAAAACACACCCATTGACTTCAATACCCCACTCTCATCACTTGACAGGTCTACCCAACAAAAAATAAACAGAGAGACATCTGCATTAAATGATATCATGGAACAAATGGGCCTAACAGATATATATAGAACATTCCATCCAAATGCTGCAGAATATACATTTTTCTCAGCAGCACAGGGGACATTCTCTAAAATAGACCATATAATAGGACACAAATCAAATCTTAACAAATACAGGAAAATTGAAATAATCCCTTGTATGCTATCTGACCACAATGGGATTAAACTGCAAATCAGCAACAAGAAAAACTACAGAGCATACAGAAATTCATGGAGACTAAACAGTACATTACTGAACAATGTATGGGTCATTGAAGAAATTAAAAAGGAAATCAAGAAATTCATAGAATCAAATGATGATGAGAACACAACATACCAAAACCTTTGGGACACAATGAAGGCAGTCCTACGAGGGAAATTTATAGCTCAAAGTGCCTATATTAAGAAATTAGAGAGTTCACAACTAAACAATTTAATGCTTCACCTTAAGGCCTTGGAAAGAGAAGAACAAGGCAAACCAAAAATCAGTAGACGAGAAGAAATAATAAAGGTTAGGGCAGAAATTAATGAAGTGTAAACAAAAAAAAACAATCAAAAAAATCAATGAAACAAAGAGTTGGTTCTTTGAAAGGATAAACAAGATTGACAAACCCTTAGCAAATCTGAACAAAAGAAAGAGAGAGGAGACAAAAATTGATAAAATTAGAGATGAAAAAGGCAACATCACAACAGATATCAAAGAAATTCAGAAACTCATACAGACATACTTTAAGAATATATATGCCTCTAAGTTTGAAAACCTGAAAGAAATGGATGATTTCCTTGATTCATATGACCTATCAAAATTAAATCAAGATGAGATAAACCACTTAAATAGACCTATAACAACCACAGAGATCCAAGCAGTTATAAAAAGTCTCCCAGGCCCAGATGGATTCACTGCTGAATTTTACCAAACATTCCTGGAAGATCTAACACCAATGCTTCTCAAACTTTTCCATAAAATAGAAAAGGAAGGAATTCTACTGAAATCCTTCTATGAAGCCAGCATCACCCTGATACCCAAACCGGACAAAGACAGATCAAAAAAAGAAAATTATAAAATAAACACACAGAAATCAGTAGCTTTTCTATACACTAACAACAAACATGCAGAGGATGAAATCAGGGAATCTCTCCCATTCACAATTGTCTAAAAAAAATATAAAATACCTTGGAATAAACTTAAACAAGGAAGTGAAGGATCTCTACAATGAGAACTTTAAAAACACTCGAGCGACAAATTGCAGAAGACACAAGGAAATGGGAAGGCATCCCATGCTCCTGGATTGGAAGAATCAATATTGTGAAAATGTCAATCTTACCAAAAGGAATATACACATTTAATGCGATCCCCATTAAAATCCCAATAGCATTCTTCACAGAAATAGAAAAAACAATACTAAAATTCATCTGGAAACACAAAAAACCTCAAATAGCCAAAACTATTTTGCGCAACAAAAATCAGGCAGGTGGTATAACCATACCCGATTTTAAGTTATACTACAAAGCCATAGTAACAAAAACAGCATGTTACTGGCACAAGGACAGACAGGTAGATCAATGGAACAGAATAGAAGACCCAAATATTAATCTAGGCAGCTACAGTCACCTGATTTTTGGCAAAAATGCCAAAAATATTCATTGGAGAAAAGATAGCCTCTTTAATAAGTGGTGCTGGGAAAACTGGACATCTGTATGTAAAAGGATAAACATAGATCCTTGTCTCTCTCCATGCACAAGAGTCAAGTCCAAATGGATCAGGGACCTTAATATCAGACCTGAAACTCTGAAACTGCTAGAGGAAAAGGTAGGGGAAACTCTTCAACATATTGGAATAGGCAAGGACTTTCTGAATATAACTCCAATTGCTCAGGGAATAAAACCACTAATCAACCACTGGGACCTTATAAAATTACAAAGCTTTTGTACAGCAAAGGACACTGTGAATAGAGCAAAAAGACAACCTACAGAATGGGAGAAAATCTTTGCCAGCTATACATCTGACAGAGGATTAATATGCAGAATATACAAAGAACTCAAAAAACAGAATAATAAGAATTCAAACAACCCAGTTTAAAAATGGGCTATGGAACTAAATAGAGAATTCACGGAAGATGAAATACAGATGGCATATAAACATCTAAAAAAGTGTTCCACATCCTTAGCCATCAGGGAAATGCAAATTAAAACCACTTTGAGATTCCATTTCACTCCTGTCAGAATGGCTACCATCAAGAAAACAAATGACAATAAATGTTGGCATGGATGCGGAAAAAGAACACTTCTACACTGTTGGTGGGAATGTAATCTGGTCCAGCCACTGTGGAAATCAGTGTGGAGGTTCTTGAGACAGCTAGAAATTGATTTACCAAATGATCCAGCTATAGCACTCCTAGGTATATATCCAGAGGACTCTTCTCACTACCTTAGAGATACTTGCACAACCATGTTTATTGCTGCTCTATTCACAATAGCTAGGAAATGGAAGCAGCCTAGATGTCCCTCCACAGATGAATGGATAATAAAGATGTGATACATTTACACAATGGAGTTCTACTCAGCGGTAAAGAAAAATGAAATTATGAAATTTGCAGGGAAATGGATGGATCTGGAAAGGATTATACTAAGTGAGGTAACCCAGGCTCAGAAAGCCAAGCCAAATGTCACATGTTCTCTCTCATTTGTGGATCCTAGCTACCAATGTATAGACTTGTGTGTGAACTGGAACCAAAAATAGGTACCAGAAACCAGTAAGCTGGTAAAAGGCTATAAGGGAGCGAGGGGAGGGAAGGACTTAAGAGTATGGTATTGCACATATGTAAGTAGAAGAACTGATTACAGGGAGAGGAATGGCCTAAGCGAGGCCATGGGAAGAGAATGCATAAAAAAAGGGCAGGGGGAGGGTCAATCTAAATTCAAGATATTGTGAATAAGACTTATGTAAAATTACTTTTTTTTAAATAAGGGCACATCTAGAAGCTGTAGACTGTTACTAGAAAATTTTCAGTACCTGGGATGGGATACCTTGCAGTGAGTTGTTGGCCAAGGAGGTCCCGGTAGCCTCCAAAACATAAAAGGCTTTTGCCAAAGCCCTTGGTTTCCCTCGAGAAACAGATAGTAAGACCCTATTGCTGAAGACATCTCTTGCCTGAGAGGCAAGGTCACTGAGAAAGCAAGCTGGTGTGGAGCAGAAAACCTTCTTCCTGTAGACCAGCCAACTGAAAGCTGGAAAAAGCTGCACTGCACGCAGCGTATGGGAGACAGAAGTCATCAGCAGTGAAAACAGTGGACACTGAATATTCAAGCTTGGCCAGACAGGCCCAATGACTGAATGGGTGCAATAGTGGCATGTCTACTTTGGGGTAACCAACTGCTCCATAATTGGACTGAAGGCCCTCTCTATGGGAGGGAATACATACCTGGTACTGAAAAAACCTAAGTAAAAGTCTATGGTAGGTGAGGTCATGAGCTTTAGGGGTATAAGCCTGCTCTTGTCTGACTAAATGTATATATTATTCCCACCAAGCTGCCCTGAAAGCACTACACTTAATGTTCATATTCACATATTAACACTACTCTCACTTCTGGTTAGAGAAGATTCTCTTTTCAGATGGTGATGACCACTGGGATGACCCAAAAGGCAACATAGTGCTGAGAAGAAGGGATGGAGGAGTGCCCAGCACTGAAACACCTCTGTCACACCCTCCAAGGCTCAGGGACCATTGCGGAAGAGGGTGGATAGAATGGAAGAGCCAAAGGAAGGGTATGACCTCTTACAATGCAACTGCCCAGACAGAAATTGGCCTCGATATCCATGACCTTGCAGTGCCTAGCAATACCTCCACAAGACCCTCAAAATAGAAGAAAAAGATGATGACATCAAATTAAAAGAGAGACTAATGGAGAGAGGAAGGGGATATAATGGAGACTGGAGTTCTAAAGTGGAATGGGGGAGAGGAGGGAAATATCAGGTGGGTTTTTTTTGTATGTAAGTATAAAAGTTGTCAATAAAAAGATAATAATTAAAAAAAAACACCCATTTAAGCCAGGTGTGGTGGCTTTAATGCCAGCACTTGGGAGGCAGAGGTAGAAGGATCACCTTGAGTTACAGGGCACCCTGAGACTACATAGTGAATTCTAGGTCAGCCTGGCTAGAATGAGACCCTACCTTGAAAAATAAAAACAAACAAACAAACAAACAAAAAACACACCCACCATGGCTCAGGGAGTTTTGTGGAAGAGGGGGTGGAAAAATTGTAAAAGCCACAGGGTGGGAGGGAATATCCAGAGGCATTGCCCCCACACACACACACCATGACTGACTGCTGCTCTCACAATTCAAAACCCACAACCCCATGGTGAATACCAGCAATCCCACTGAGGAGGGCCCTCAGTGGAATGGGGGCATGGAGGAGGGAAATGATGGTACCAACATATGATGTGTCCATACAAAGTTTTTACTTAATAAAACATGCACACACACAAAATGTACTTTAAAATTAAAATGGAAACAGCAACATGTGGTAATTGGCTACCTTATTGGACAGCACAGCCTGTAGTCTTGCTTGCATCTTACAGAATTCTGCTGGTTTGCTTTTCTCTAGAAGTTAAAAAAAAATCTGAGCTTCAATATCACAATACAACAATGGGCATGTCTTATCATGATTTTTATTATTATTTTTAGCCTACAAAAGAATGGGTTTCATTGTGGCATGTCTATACATGTATATCCTTGTGCCTTGCTCAAACCTCCACCCCCATTGCTTTGTTTTGAGACAGAGTCTCACTATGTAGTCTAGTCTGGCCTTGAACCCACAATCCATCTTCTGAGTGCTAGAATTACAGGCATGCACCATCATGTCTAGATTTCATATTGTTTTCTTAAAATATTTTTTAAAAAATATTTTATTTTTATTTATGAGAGGCAGAATGGGCATACCAGAGACCCTAGCCACTGCAAACAAACTCCAGATGCATGTGTCACCATGTGCATCTGGCTTACATGGGATCTGAGGAATCAAACCTAGGTCCTTAGGTTTCAAAGGCAAGAGCCTTAACCACTAAGCCATCTCTTCAGCCTTTATATTGTTTTTATTTACAGTAATTTGATCAATGTGTTTCTGAGGAATCAAACCTAGGTCCTTAGGTTTCAAAGGCAAGAGCCTTAACCACTAAGCCATCTCTTCAGCCTTTATATTGTTTTTATTTACAGTAATTTGATCAATGTGTGTTTTACTTGGTCACAAATTCTTTAAGGATAAGAGCTTTGTCTCCCCTAACTCCTCACTTTATCATGTCCACCACCCAGACTAATATTTGGAAAAAGTAAGTGCTCAATAGAGATATGAGTCAATGCATGAGTTCAGCAGTTTCCATAGATCCTTGATACTAATTAGAACTATCTATAGTGTGTGTGTGTGTGTGTGTGTGTGTGTGTGTGTGTGTGAGAGAGAGAGAGAGAGAGTTACAGAGAATCCAATTTTATGGGGAAGAGACCAAGACCAGGTTTAGAGAAGGAGTTGGTTATATAATACTTTAGTATCAGAAAATTAGCTTTATTAATAAGACTCTTTTTAAAAGATTTTATTTATTTAATTTTTGTTTATTAGAGACAGAGAGGGGGAGAGAGAAAGAGTGAGAATGGGCACACCATGACCTCCAGCCACTGCAAACCAACTCCAGAAGCATGCACCACCATGTGCATCTGGCTTACATGGGACCTGGAGAATTGAACCAGGGTCCTTAGGCTTTGGAGGCATACGCCTTAACTGCTACCTCCCCAGCCCTAATAAGACTCTTCTTAAGCATTTTCTATATGCTAGACAGAGTCCTTAGAATGAAGTTGTTTATGTAATCCTCAGAAGATGGCCCTGTGGAGTACTATTATTTATTGCCTTTTATCGGTAACATAGAAGATAACAGGAGTGACTTACCCAAGGTCATACAGCTAATAAGTAGAAAGAAAGCATTTAAACCCCAACAAGCTGACTTCATTGCTTTCCTTCTGAACCACTGCACTGTATTGCTTTTTCTGTTTGACTGTGTCCATATGGTGATGGAAGCTTAGTGACCTTAAATGTCTGTCTCAAGCTTTTGTCTAAATTTGAACTTCAGTAAGTCAGTGTATCCTGGAGGGTTAGGCCTATTTCCAGTGGTACAATTTAAGGAAGGTGGGTGTACAAGTACTGAGGAGAGCACAGACTTCTTTTTCTCAAAAAGTCAAACAGATATTTCTATAACCAGGCTTATGTGCCTTCTGGTAATAAACGGAAAATATAAGTCCCCTCCCCCCTCTTGCACACATGCTCACTCTTTTATTCTTGCTATATAACACAGGTCAGCCTCAAACTGGAGCCCCTCCTACCTCAGCCTCCAGTGTTGGAACCAGAGGCAAGCGCCACCGTGGCTGGCTTAAAAGCTTTTCTTTAATAAAAGAAAGCCCTAAACAATCAATGTCCTCCTTCTCCAAACCTCTTGTTCTGTAAGAAAGATGAATGGAGGCTGAGTTACTGTAGCCTGATTGCGAATCAGCTTCCCTCTGTCCTCTCATGTCTATCAAGCATTTAGAGCTCCCTAGATAGGCCATGGTTGATACTCTGTCTTTTGGTTGTCTTCTTGCATTGTTTCATGGACAGCTATCTTATCTCCCTGCGCTTGTTAGGCTCTATCCTTCCCCATGCCATCCCCCACCCCCACAGACTCTCTCTTTGCTGTCCTTCTCTACATGCAAGCATGAGTGCTGCCTTCTATGGACTACAGTACCAGCTCCCTCATCCTCTGGCTTCCAGTGGGCTCAGCAGACGCTTGCATGAGCGTAGGAGGAAGAAGGTGAGGTTGGGGGTACTCCTCCCCAGCCCCACTTGCTTCCAGTTTGGGGTTCTGCTCTTGTAGTTGCTGTCGAGCACTGTCCTCCATGGCTCCAGCACTCACTCACTCACTCACTCACTCACTCACTCAGATGACATTCTCTTCACCTTGCCCCTACATACCCAGGGAAGTACTTGCTAATCCCCAGGGGCTAATCTACATACCTCATGTTTCCCTTAACTCTGCTCACAAGTTTATAAATAGTTTCAAGAAATTATCTTTAATAAGCTGGACATAGTGATGCATGCCTTTAATCCCAGCACTAAAAGGCAGAAGGTAGGAGGATTGCTATAAGCTCAAGGCCAGCCTGGACTACAGAATAAGTTCCAAGTCAGCCTGGGCTACTGTGAGACTTCAGCTTGAAAAAAATAAATAAATAAATAAGTGAATTTAAAAAAAAGAAAAAAAGAAATGATTTCCAATAAACTTTTGAGTAGAATACAATTTTCTACTTAGAACTCTGTGCCTCCAGGGGTCTGAGTTTTGTAAAAACGCATAGAAAAGGTCTAGATTTCCCAATATGTATAAGATTACATAGGCCTCAGGTTGATTGTTCATCACTTGCATTATGAGATTATATTACTTTGTTTCCAGCGTGTTTAAAGGAAACAAGACTCTTAAGTGTGACAGACACTGAGTCCTGTTATGTGTATCAGATAGTTCACCAGGCTGGACTGTGGCTTGAGTGAAATTCGTTCCCTTTGCTTTGAGAATCTGATTGTCAGGCAACCTTGTGAGTATTCAATTGGTTCCCTAGATAACTTACTCCAGAGAAAGGGGTGCCGTGGAGAGGGCGCACATTTAAGACACTGAAACAGTCTACTCATTAACAAAGTGGGATTTTTTTTTTTTTTTTTTTTTGAGAGAGCGACACACAGAGAGACAGAGAGAGAGGGAGAGGAAGACAGATAGAGATGGGCTCACCAGCAGCCTCTCAGCTGCCATGAAGGAAATCCAGATGTGTGCGCCCCCTTGTGGTCAAGTGCAGCATTGCACCCTTATGTCACTTTGCATCTGGCTAAACGTGGGACCTGGAGATTGGAACTGCTGGAGATTGGAACCAGCATTCTTAGGCTCAGGAGGCAGGCGCCTTAACGCTAAGCCATCTCTCCAGCCCCGAAGTGGGATTTTAAAATAGGAAGAGTGTCACATCTCCCCACTTCCACACACAATGCCTTTTCCTTTCTAGCTTATATGCCTCCATTATACATCATATATATGTATGTATTCATCACACACATATACTCATGCTTCCACCCTGTGCTAAAATGAAGATTACTGTTATCATCCGTGCTCTACTTCCCTTCCTGTTTGAACAGGGCATCCATTTTTCCAGTCATGGACCAGCTCCTTTCGTGGTGCTCTCGGGCCCATGCTTCTTGTTCTTGGATAGGCTTACATTCTTCAGTTGTCCCTTTTCTGCTGTATCAATTTCTTCCTTCCTACAGGGATATTCTCATTACCATACAAACCTGCTCTAGCATCTCTTATTTTATAAAAGCCCTCCCTTGACACCCCCCACCACCTAATGCTTTGTTTCTCTGTTCCTCTATACAGAAGGAAAACATTCTGAAAGTTGTTTGTACTGGTCACCTCCACTTCCTTTTGTTGACTTTGTCTGGCTTCCTTCAGTCAAGGTCATCAGGGTCGTCCCCACCCCACCCCCCCCCCGGGCCCTATGTTGCTGAACTCATTTGCTACTTCTCATCTCACGCAGCCTCTTTTTAAAATATATTTTATTTATTTCAGAGAAAGAGGCAGAGAGAGGGAGAGAATGGGCATGCCAGAGCCTCCAACCACTGCAAATGAACTCCAGATGCATGCACCCCCTTGAGCATCTGGCTTATGTGGGTCCTGGAGAGTCAAACTGGGATCTTTTGGCTTTCCAGGCAAACACCTTAAAGGCTAAGCCATCTCTCCAGCCCTCAATCAGCCTCTTATAAGCATTGGACACACTTGACCAGTCCCTTCTAAAAGTACTTTCTTTTCTTGCCATACATGGCACCATTCTCTCAGTCTGCTTTCCTAACTCCTCCTCCCCTGTTCAGCCTCTTGATTGGTTAAGTTTGGATGCCCACCATCACCTGTGGCTATTGAACACTTGAAATGTGGCTAGTGTGGAATGACATGTACTGCAAATAGAAAGTACACCCTGGATTTCAAAGGAAAGAAAGAACATAAAATGTCTTGATTTTTATCTGAGGGCCTGTTCACACAGTCTTTCTAAAATATTGAATTCTTAATATGAACTTCATCTTTTTTTTTAAACTAGGAAATTTAAAATCATACATGTAAACTCACGTGTGCCTCAGACATACTTCCACTGCACAGTGCTAGTCTAGACCCTCCTCTCTATCAGCCTTCTCTTTCCATCATCTTACCTAGTTCCATGGCCATTTGTATGTTTGCCCCCAAATTTAGTTCTGTAACTCTGATATCTCGTTTCAAGTCCAACCTTACCCACCCAGCTGAAATCTGAATTTCCATTTATACACCAAAGATGCCTTTCACTATTAATACATCACAAAAGGAAATTTATATTTCTTCCAGAACTATTATATTACTTGCTGAGTCTTCTACCTCTGTCAATTTGCTCAACACAAAAATCTGAGTCATCTTTGGTTATTCTGTTTTCCTTCCCTGCTTCAGCTGGTCTTCCAGCAAGCCCTGTTGGTTTCACCTTCAAATTGTATGCCGAATTTTGTCATTTGTTTTCTTCACCCACACTTCCAGTGCCCAAGTCTAGGCTAAAGCCACCTCTTCTCTAGACTACTCAACAGCTTCCTAACTGGTCTGTGTGATTCTGCTGTTGTGCCATTGAAATCTCTGCTCTGTAACTCAAAGCCATCTTAAATAGAAATCAACAGTGCCAGTCTCTATGTAGACCTTCCAGTGGGCTCCCACTGACGATCAGACCAAACCAGCCATAGCTCCTAAGGAAGAGCATGAGTTGGCCACTACTTATTTCCTTAACCTTATCCCATGCCTCTTCCTCTTGTCATAGCCATCTTGAATCTTACTGCCCTTCCTTCCCATGCTTCAGCCTTTTATTTTTATTTATTTATTTTAATTATTTAAGAGAGAAAGAGAGCCAGGCGTGGTAGCACACACCTTTAATCCCAGCACATGGGAGGCAGAGGTAGGAGGATCACCATGAGTTCGAGGCCACCCTGAGACTACATAGTTAATTCCAGGTCAGCCTGAGCTAGAGTGAGACGCTACCTCGAAAAACCAAAAAATTAAAAAAAAAAAAAAAGAGAGAGAGAGAGAGAAAGAGGCAGAGAGAGAGAGACAGAGAGAATGAGCATGCCAGGGCCTTCAGCCGCTGCAAATGAACTCCAGACACATGTGCCACCATGTGCTCTGGCTTATGTGGGTACTGGAATTGAAGCTGGGTCCTTAGGCTTTGCAAGCAAGTGCCTTAACCACTAAGCCATCTCTCCAGCCCCAACGCTTCAATCTTGTCAGGCTCATTATTACTTCCTTCAAGTCCTCGGTGTGGTATTCTTCCTCTGCCTCAAATGCTCTGCTCCCAGAGTTATGTGTGTTGAACTCCTCTTCATTCTTCAGGTCTTAGCTCAAACATTGTCTCCTTAGAGAAGCCAACCTTGCAAGTAGAAACCTATCCTAGTCATTTTCACCTCAGTTATACTCTTTCCTGGAAATGCTATATTTATTTATTTCCTTTTATCATGTCTGTCCCCTTTAAGACTGTAAACTCTTTAAGAGAAAGGGCCTTATGTGTCTTCTTTGCCACTGTAGTCTCAGCAACTGGCATAAAGCTTGATCTAAAATAGTACAGAAGAGATTTTGGGTGATAAGTTCAAAAATAAATGTTAGTCAATTTATTTATACATGTAATTGCTTATTTAGTGGTGCCAAAGATCAAACTCAGGGCCTTGAATATTCTAGACAAGTTCTTTTCTTACCCACTGAACTATATCCTTAGCTCCCAAATAGAGTTTATATATATACATATACATATACATACACATATGTTTTACGAGGTAGGGTCTTGCTGCAGCCCAGTTGACCTGGAATTCACTATGTAGTCTCAGGGTATCCTTGAACTCACAACAATCCTCCTACCTCTGCCTCCCAAGTGCTTGGATTAAAGGTGTGCACCACCATTCCTGGCTTTAAAATATTTCATAATATTTTATTTTATTTATTTATTTATTAGAGAGAAAGAGTCAGATAAAGAGAGAATGGGTGCATCAAGTCCTCCAGCTGCTGCAAAGGAACTCCAGACACATGAGCCATCTTGTGCATCTGGTTTATGTGGGTACTGGAATTGAAGCTGGGTCCTTAGGCTGTGCAAGCAACTGCCTTAACCTTTAAGAAATCTCTCCAGCCCTCCAAACAGGGTTTTAAAAATTAACTAATTAATTTGCGTGCTTGCGTGCTTGCGTGCGTGCGTGCGTGCGTGTGTGTGTGTGCATGCGCGCACCTTGGATTTTTGCCACTGTAAACCAAATACCTACACTTGTGCTACTTTTAGCATCTGGCTTACATGGTAGCTTGAGAATTGAATCTAGGCCTGCAGGCTTTGCAAGAAAGTGCCTTTAACCACTGAACAATCTTCCTAACCCCTATAGAGTTGTTTATTTTATTTTATTATTTATTTTTTTTTTTATTTGTTTGGTTTTTTTCAAGGTAGGGTCTCACTCTAGCCCAGGATGACCTGGAATTCACTATGTAGTCTCAAGGTGGCCCAGTTTATTCATTCTTAAAAACAACTCTACAGGCCGGTGTGGTAGCACACGCCTTTAATCCCAGCACTTGGGAGGCAGAGATAGGAGGACTGCCATGAGTTTAAGGCCACCCTGAGATTACATAGTGAATTCCAGGTCAGCCTGGGCTAGAGCGAGACCTTAACTCAAAAACAAACAAACAAAAAAAAAAGCCAGGCATGGTGGCGCATGCCTTTAATCCCAGCACTTGGGAGGCAGAGGTAGGAGGATTGCCATGAGTTCAAGGCCGCTCTGAGACTACAGAGTAAATTACAGGTCAGGCTTGGCTACAGTAAGACCCTACCTCTAAAAAAAAAAAAAAAAAAATGAATGAATATGTCCTTAATCCCAGCCCTCAAGAGGCAGAGGTAGGAGGATCGCCGTGAGTTTGAGCCCACCCTGAGAATACAGTGAACTTCAGGTCAGCCCGAACTACAGTGAGACCCTACCTCGAAAAACCAAAAAAAAAAAAAAAAAAAAAAATGAATAAAAATATTTTTGGAATGAATGCGTGGATTTTAGCACGAATAACAAGGGATGCTTTAGAAACTTGGTCATAACTTATACATTAGGGCCTAGCAAATATATTATTATCATCACATGATTTTGTCCTATTAGCAAATACTGATGATCAAGTGCTTAAAAAGCATACCATGTCTGACCTTAAACCTGGGAGAGTAGCCTTTAAGAGATAAAAGATGCCATTAAATAAGAAAGGTATGCATGCACGTGTGTGTGTGCCTATGTGCATGTGTGCATCGTGTGTGTTGGGGGAACTGCAAAGGAGGCACTAACTCAAGAGACAAGAGCTCACCTGAGTAATTTTGCCTAGAGTTTGGTACTAGCAGAAGCCATGGCTGTTCCTTTAGCATCAAAGTCAGTGCTGAGCACACTGGGTTTTTCAATCAACAGTTTTTTGTAGAGCAAATACATTTATGTAGACTTAATGAAAACTTAGGAAAGGTAATGTCTTAAAATTACTCATCTCTGATGATATTTGAAAGTGTCTAGGAACCAAATGAAAAAAAGTCACACAAACTGAAACCGACAAGGTAGAAATGTGGTTGAACAGGTACACTAGACTGAGGATTTGGGAATCAAAGAATAATTTCTTCTTGTCCTGTTTCACAGAGTTGAAGCAACCTCAGAGTTCCTGTTGACCTCAGGGTAGGAATCCAAATACCCAAATGAGGAAAACAACGTTTGTGTGTGTGTGCATGTGCGTGCGCATGTGTGTGTAACAGCAAAAAAAATCAATCTTGAAGACATCTCAGTTTCTCCCAATCCAAATTAGATATGCTACAATGTATCAATATATTAAAGACAACCAGTGAAACCAGTGATGGTGTCATGCATGAATGCCTTACCCAGTGACAGGAGGCAGATCTGTCCGTGTCCACAGTGTACTTCTGCTGCGGTCTACTTTAGGGAGAACTTCTGGATTCAAATCTAAAAGTGGTATCTGGAAAAGAGATAATAATTTGTGCTCACATAGCACTTTTCATCCACAGGCCTCAAAGCACTGTACAAAGAAATAAGTATGATTATCCCAGATGGAGCCAGCCAGACAGAGGGGCTGCTGCCCTTGTCAGCAGGTTGAGGAGTGGAAACCCCTGGGCTCAAACACAGCCCTATGCTATAAATTATTGAGTCTTGTTCTCTCCTGATTAGGAGCTGGACTACCAATGATGAGATTTTTTTTCAATAAATTAGAATATCAGTCTCTAATCTTAAGAATTTTAGCATGTGCCCAAATATATGAAAATGAGTACTTTTAAAACTGCTGATTTGGGGGCTAGGAGTAGCTATGATAGACTAATAGCAGCTGATGTGCTGAGTGTTATTCTAAGTGAGTGATACACATTATGTATTTAAGATCCACAGCAAATTGAATGAGGCAGGAGCTATTACCATTTTGCAGTTGAGGAAACAGAAAAAAGCGAAGCAAGGGTCAAAGCTGGAATTCAGATGGAGGCAGCCTGACTGTCCACACTCTTGGCCAGTTACTCTGTGCCTGGTACCGGGTGACACATTCTGCATGAATTGTTTTGCTTAATCTCTACCAAACTCCTAAGAGGTTGATATATTATTATCCCAATTCTATTGGGGGAAGAAAACTAAGGGTTAGAAGGGCAAAGTAACTTGGCCAAGCTGACAAGCCAGTATATACGTGGAGGAGGGAGAGGTGAAGCCAGGATTTGTGAAAAGAATCACTGAGCAAGGAGTCAAATTTTTAGGGCTGTTCCTGCCATTAACAGACTACGTGACCTTGAGTCAATCAATGAATTTCTACAGTTTCCATGTCTTCCCTGTAAAGGGAGGGCATTGGGATGCATTGGTACAGAAGTTCTGCCACTGCTAAAATTCTGATGCTCACTGTCTGTTTTCTATTTAATCCCTTGTTTAAAATCTTTGGAGGAAAAGAAATTAACCACACAGAACCTGAAAGTGACTCTGAAAGCCAAATTTAGAAAACAGATCTCAAAAGGAAAAAAAGAAAAAGAGGTTTACAAAATGTCTTTATTTAGAAAATGAGACTGTCCTGCAAAAGGATTGGCTTGATTTGTGACTTGATGACAAGATGCAAGCCAGCTATCTTTCCCTGCCTAGCTAGTTCTCCTGGCTACATCTCCTGCATGTCACGTAACCTGGTCAATGGTCCTTTCTGCCTGCTGAACTGGTCAAAGCTGGAAGAAGCCCATCTTGTGTGGGAGGGATCTGGGAGAAGCAGCCAGGCTTTTCATGTGCGTGTTCTATCTTGAATTCAGAATGTCTATATCATTCTGTCTACCTCTGTTTTTGCTCTTAGTGATTATTATATAGTGTCACAGCCTACTGCTACCATGAACCAGTCCCCACCAACATCACCCCCACAGTGTTATAGCAAGCCATGGGATAGAGGAAAACACAATTGGTTTCCTCGTCTCGGTGTCATTCTGTTCAAAATTGGCAGCTTGAGTTTGTGGTGAATTTTGGTGAAGAAGCTTTGGAACGTTGTGATCTTGGGAAAAATCACCTTCTTTCGGTGTCTCCATCTTCTTCAACTTTTGTAAAATGATGCTTACATTACTTGCTCTCCAGTGTTATAAATTTCAAACAGTATGACATTTGTGGAAGTTTAGAGAAATTACAGACCTCTGGGATGACAATAAAAGAAGCTGAGGAGCAGGGCGTGGTGGCACACGCCTTTAATCCCAGCATTTGTGATGCAGAGGTAGGAGGATCACCGTGAGGTCGAGGCCACCCTGAGATTACATAGTGAATTCCAGGTCAGCCTGGATTAGAGTGAGACCCCACCTTGAAAAAAAAAAAAAAAAGAGGCTGAGAAAATTCCTCTTGTCCAGAGAAACTTGGTGTGCATGAAGCAAAGCAAATGCTTTAGCAATTGGCAGGTCTGAATTAGGATCCCAACTCTGCCTGTCATTTGGGCAAGTTATCAAACTTCCTAAGTCTTTTCAATGTACAAAATGCAAAATTATTGAGGCATGGAAATAATAAACACAAGGCTCCTGGCACAAAATAGGCCATTAATAAATATAAACTATTATTTTAATGATCAATTATTGAACAGTGATCAGAGTTAGGAGATCTGGAATACCAGACATGCAGCTAATTCACTTTGAACTCCAGGAAAAGTTCAAAATGAAATTGGGATGTCCTCAGAAACCACAGACCCTGCTCTTCTACACTACAGGGCAGAGGTTAATTCTGAAAGCCTATCCTCATGCACACATTTTTTTGAGGAAAAATAGGAAGAACCACTGGAAACGTCTGCCTGTCTGCACCCTAGGTGGCTGCAGGAATTCAGTAAACTATTATGATCTCAGCATTTACCTTTGCATATTAAGGCTCTCTGCAAAGGATATAATTACAGAGAAATAATTCCAAATACTTTTTAGCAGGAGAATCTCACCTTATGGTTATTAAAATTCAAGAAATCCCATATTATAAAGTTCTACTTTAAGAAGCCTTTGATTGAGAAAGTACCTGACAAAAATTCAACAGTTAAAAAAAATTCAAGGCTTCCCCCTCTTAAAAACTTAAAGAAAAATGGGTAGTACACAAACCTGATACAAAATGTACAAAGTACAAAAGGGAATATCATGAAAGCATTCTTTCAACTCATCTTTTAGTCGCACACGGCCCTTCCCTAGAGCCAACAATTGTCTCAGTTTCTGCTGTGTTCTTTCAGAGACAACCAATGTACCATGAGCATTTACATATTCGTCTTTTTAACAAGACAAAACAGCCATGTCTTATTCTTGACTTTTTATTTAACAATGTCTTGTTAGATTTTAAAGTGATGTGCTTTTTTCTTTCCCCTTTTTTTGGCTTTTGTTTGTTTCATTTGTTTTGTTTTGTTTTTCAAGGTAGGGTCTCACTCTAGCTCAGGCTGACCTGGAATTCATTATGTCTTCTCAGGGTGGCTTCGAACTCACAGGGATCCTCCTACCTCTGCCTCCCAAGTGCTGGAATTAAGGTGTGTGCCACCATACTGGGCATTTTTTTTTTTCTGGCTTTTTGAGGTAGGCTATCAGTCTAGTCCAGGCTGACCTGGAATTCACTATGTAGTCTCAGGATGGCCTTGAACTCATGATGATCCTCCTACCTCTGCCTTGCAAATGCTGGAATTAAAGGCATGCACCACCATGCCCTGCTTACTTTATTTTTTAAGAAATATTTTATTTATTTTGAGAGAGAGAGAGAATCAGCCACTTGGGCCTCATACTACTACACACAAACTCCAGACATATGCACCACTTTGTGTTTTGGGTTTTTTTTTTTTTTTTTTTTTTTTTTTTTTTGGTTTTTTCGAGGTAGGGTCCCACTCTAGCTCAGGTTGACCTGGAATTCACTATGTAGTCTCAGGGTGGCCTCGAACTCATGGTGATCCTCCTACCGCTGCCTCCTGAGTGCTGGGATTAAAGGCGTGCGCCACCACGCCCTGCCATATGCGCCACTTTGTATATCTGGCTCTACATGGGTACTGGGGAATCAAACCTCTAACAGTAGGCTTTGCAAGCAAGCACCTTTAACTGCTGATCCATCTTTCCAGCCCCTGCATACTTTATTGTTGTTGAGACAGAGTCTCATGTAGACCAAGTTACCTTTGAACTCTTATCCTCCTGCCTTCATCTCCTGAGTGGATACCACATAGTTTATGTAGTGCTGGGGACTGAACCCACAGCATTGCTAAGCAAGCACTCTGCCAACTGAACTGAGCTACATTTACAAATTATTCATGTATCTATATCTATCTCTTTCTCTCTATATGTATGTATATGTATATATATATATATGTACATATACATACATACACACACACACACACACACACACACACACACACACACACACATATATCTTTGGAGGTATATGTGTGCTGCTGGGGATCAAAGCCAGGGCCTTGTGCTTGGTAGGCAAGTATTTTATCCACACTCTTAGACCTGCATTTTTTAATATCTAGAAAATCCTAGTGTGGAATAGCTATGTCCCACTTAGAGATTCTGATCTCTTGGCTGGGAACCACTATTCTAAGTCAATTATCAATCTTATTCAACATCAATTTTGCTATTTTCTAAGTACTCTACACATATCATCTCCTATCAGTCACATCCTTCTTATCCTTCTACTCTCAGTTTAAATGTTATCTCCTTAAAGAAGCCTTCTTTTATCCAAGTTGATCTTACCTTCCCCTTTCCATTATCCTCTATCATTTCATCCTGTTTCGTTCTTTCAGAAGACTCACCACTAGAAGCAATTAGTTACCTATTTGTCTATTTTTTTTTTTTTACTATTGTCTCCACAGACAGAGTCTGACCTTTAAGAGCAAGGACAATGTCAGCTTATCTTTCCGGAATACATCCAGTAATAAGGACAGTGGCTTGGTGATAGGCACAGAGGTGTCATGAATTAAATATTTATTGAATGAGTACATAAAAACAGCTATATGAGGCAGATTCTATGACTTTCCCCATTATTCTTATGAGGAAATAGGGGGCTAGAGCATGAAATAAACTCACCCTAAAGTTAGTAATTTATAAAAATTGGTTGAAAAACTCAGCTCCCCTTGACTCCAGAATACAAACTTTTTACTTCTCTGATCTCAGACACAGAAGACTGAGTACAGTGTTGACTGTGTGTGAACTTAAGCCCCCTTTCCTCCCTGGACCTTTCTTTTTCTAAAAAGGAAATTAATTTTAAAAAATATTTTACTTATTTATTAGAAAGAGAAAGAGGCAGATAGAGAAAATGGGCATGCCAGGGCCTCTAGCCACTGCAAACGAACTCCAGGCACATGTGCCACCTTGTGCATACGGCTTTCATGGGTACTAGGGAATCGAACCTGGGTCTGTAGGCTTTGCAGGCAAATGCCTTAACCACTAAGCCATCTCTCTAGGCCCCTGCAGCTTTCCTTTACATTGAAAAGTGTGAAGCCAGGTATGGTGGCGCACACCTTTAATCCCAGCACTTGGGAGGCAGAGGTAGGAGAATTGCCATGAGTTTGAGGTCACCCTGAGACTACACAGTGAAATCCAGGTCAGCCTGGACCAGAGTGAGACCCTACCTCAAAAAATCAAACAAAAAAAAAAAGAAAGAAAGAAAGAAAGAAAGAAAGAGAGGGAGAAAGAGAGAAAGAAAAAAAGAAAAGTGCGAGGTGAAGTTAACCACCCTCCTTATATAGCAGTATTTTGTGATTTACAAGATCTATGATGTATGAAAATGAAAGGAGAAGGGACTATGAAGGTTGTCTCAAGGCCTTTAAGAACGCTAATCTTCAGCTCTTTTCCTCCTTCACTGAAGATTTACTGATCTTGTTCTATGTGTTGGATATTGTAGAGATCAAAGACCCATAGGCCTTAGTCCTTGACATGAAGGTCCCTGGTTTAATGGGCAATGCAGATCCATGCACAACTGCTGGAAACACTATAAGGTCAATGCCATGATAGTTATATACATGAGACACAGAGGAACACAGAGGAGGAGTGGAATTTTGTTGGGTATGTGCATGATGATGGAGTGATGGTGGATATGGGCCTGGGAGAGTGTGAATTATCATACTGATCTGGGCCATGGGAGAAGGAATAGTTTTCTAGGTGGACAAAGTGAAGGTAAGGTTTCTGAAACATGCAGAAACATCTAGAAACAGTGCATTTGGCTGAGGATTGCTAGGATAGGGAGTCGTCAGGCTATGAGGCTGTTTAAGGAGAAGGAGCCCATAAGGAGCCTTATTAAGGAGCTTGGACTTCACTCCTGGGTATGGCCACATGATTTCCCTTTGTTCTGGAAAGACCTCTCTGGCAGTGGGAGGACTGGAAGTAAGCAAGGAGGCAAAATGAACGGGTACCATGAAGAAGCTTTGCAGTTGTCCAGGTGACAGGCGATGAGGACTTGAACCTGAGATATTTGCAGCAGAGTTGGAGAGGAAGGAGATAGGCCACAGATTTTTAAAGGCAAAGCCAAAGTACTTGGTGATTGATTGAATGAGGGAGATAAAAGATGAGACTTGGGGACTTATTGGAATGGTTTGAGTGGCCAACTATAAAATGGTACCATTAATAATAATGGGGAATTTAGTCAGGTGGGAGAAATATTGCTGTTGGCTTGGATGTCTCTTAGACAGCCAGGAGAATCCAGCCAGCTCCCACCTTCCTTTCTCAAACAGCAGTCCCAGCCCAAGTCAGACATCATCCGGCCAGTTTCTCGTGGGGCTGAGCCAGGAACCAAACTCTCAGAGAGCTCGCTAGCATTCCTGAGCCTGACACCTGTCAAGACTAGAAGCTGATGGAACACTTCCTGGGCTCTCGTTGGAGAAGCATGGACTGTGGAGATGCCTGTGTGTATCAGACACTGGCCCCTGTGAAGCAAACTCTTCTACCTCTGGCAAGCATGGATTCCAAAGGAACCATTTCCACTCGGCAGCCAGAGGCTCCCACGACCCGACCCCTCCGCCCCCCCCCGCATGGTCCCTCACTTTGGGAGCTGATTTTTAAAAGGAAAGGGGGATGTGAAGAGTTCCCCGTGACTGCTGGAGAAAACCCGGAGTTTGGGAGATTGGACCTACTCCCTATTGCCACCACTTGCCACGAGACTCCTTGTAGCCCCAGCCCTTCACAAAATACCGGGCTAGGGTCCTCCCTGACCTCAACTCGAACATCCAGCGCTCTCCACTCCGCGTCAGGGCTCATTGTGTGTGTGTGGGTGGGGGGCAAACTATGGGGAGGGGCTACGCTTTCTCTCAGGGTCCTCTTAGGGATGAGGCCAGCATGAGAAGCTGGCGCGCCATCCGGGCCCTGACAACCTTCCTGGTACCTACGCGGCCAGCAGGCTGGCTGAAGGCAAGGGGCACGCCCTGTGTCCTCTCTCATGTTCGGGGGATGCTATCAGCAGCCGCTATCTCTTCTCCACCCTCTCCTCAGGCCACTACCTCCACCCCCTCACCCCCCGCACTGTCATGTCGATAAATCCCAAGAGCAAAGGGTGGCACGATTCCTCCCGCGCCCCTGCGGGCCGAAGGCGGGCACTGAAGCAGTGCAGTCCCAAGCTTCCCCTGCAGAAGCCACGCTCCCCACTCGGTCCGAGGGAAGAGGGGGCGCGAGAGAGCAAGTGGGCGGGCGTCCCATCCTCCGCATCCTCCTCCAAGTCCCGGCGCGCAGGGAGGGAGCGCTGCGCGCTGCGCCGGGGCTGCGCATCGCGGCCCACTTGCCGCCTGCCCCCTGCCCTTTGCTGGGCCACCTCCCCGGGCTGCTGGCGGAGGGCTACCAGGCGCTAACGTTACGCTGTTTCCGGTTTTCCAGAGGGCTCTGTTTCCCCTCCCAAGGCGGCGGCGGCTGAGCGGCGGAGCCCCCCAAATGGCCTGGCCAGATGCGGCAGGTTTGCTGCTCAGCGCTGCCGCCGCCACTGGAGAAGGCTCGGTGCAACAGCGACAGCGACAACAGCAGCAGCAGCAGCAGCAGAAGCAGAAGCAGCAGCAGCAGCGACGAGAGCAGCAGCAGCAGCAGCAGCGAGAGCAGCAGCAGCAGCATCTCCCGTCCCGCTGCGCCCCCAGAGCCGCGGCCGCAGCCACAGCCGCAGCCCCGCAGCCCCGCAGCCCCGAGAGCCGCCGCCCGCTCGCGAGCCGCAGCCGCCGGCGGCATGAGGCGCGACCCGGCCCCCGGCTTCTCCATGCTGCTCTTCGGTGTGTCGCTCGCCTGCTACTCGCCCAGCCTCAAGTCGGTGCAGGACCAGGCGTACAAGGCACCGGTGGTGGTGGAGGGCAAGGTCCAGGGACTGGCCCCAGCCGGCGGCTCCGGCTCCAACAGCACCCGCGAGCCGCCCGCCGCGGGTCGGGTGGCGCTGGTGAAGGTGCTGGACAAGTGGCCGCTCCGGAGCGGGGGGCTGCAGCGCGAGCAGGTGATCAGCGTGGGCTCCTGTGTGCCGCTCGAAAGGAACCAGCGCTACATCTTTTTCCTGGAGCCCACGGAGCAGCCCTTGGTCTTTAAGACGGCCTTTGCCCCGGTCGACCCTAACGGCAAAAACATCAAGAAAGAGGTGGGCAAGATCCTGTGCACTGACTGCGGTGAGTCGCCCCCTCTTTCTGCTAGGGAGACGGGGGAGGGGCGAGGTGGTGGAGGATGGGGGTGGGGCGGAGAGGTGCTGCAGGTGCCCAGGCCTGGCAGCGTCGGTCCGGCTAGCGCTGGGGGTGGGGCCGTCCCTGGGCCAGGAGCCTGTCGCGGGTGGGTTGAGGGGTTTAGGGTTGGGGGACAAAAAAGGAGAATCGGGATCAAAGAGTGCCAAGGGGTGAGGGCCGGGGGTGGGGAGGTGGGGGCGCGCGGGGGGGGAGGCGCCGGCCTGTGCCAGCAGGGATCTGCGGCTGATGTATGGCATGTGGGGCTGGAAAGCTGCCACCATAGCCCAGTAGCTGAAGGAAAACGAAGAGGTCCGGGAGGCGCTGGCCCGAGGCTCCATGAGTCCAGACTGACCCTCGGAGGCCTTGCCCGCTCTGCTCCCAAGGGCTTGCTTGGCCCAGGCTGGCAGGGTCTGCAGGAGCAGCTGGGCAGACTCCCAGGCTTCATATGAAGGCCTCCGCTTACAAGTTCTCCTAGGGAATGACCGCCCCCGCCCCCTCCTTCCTCTCCCCGGGCTCGCTGCTCTGCTCTGCTCTGCTCATCCACACCGCTGGCGCAGGCAGAGTTGGACTTTTTCTGCTACTGTTTTCTGTCCTCCATGTGGCTTCGGGTTTTTTCCTCCATCGTGATTGCTGAGCAGGTAGCTCAGCCTTCTCTTAAACCTCCACGACGAGAGCGAACAGACGCCTCTGTAAGCGGTTTTGAAGGATCTTCCTAGGTCTTTCGATGAGGGCAATAGTGATGAAATAGAGTAACTTACTTCTGAATGCTGCTAGTTCAGCTCTGACATCTTCCCGGCGGGATGTGTGGACCGCATCTGTCTTCATAATGTTGGGTGCTGCACAGGAATGCAGGTGATGAGAAACAAAACACTGGTCTGTGGCTCCGCCAGGAATGGAGGTGTCTCTTGTCAGAAGCCAAAAAAAAAAAAAAAAAGAGAGAGAGAGAGAGAGAGAGACTTTAACAGCCTTTTCTTCTTGTCCCTAAAGTCCGTGCTTATTACTCAGTAAGATATTTTAAAAATCAATTGTCCTCTCACTGGACTATTCTATATTAGTTTGTATTGTGCTCATTCAGGCTGGGGTTTCATTTTGTCCCAACTAGGGCTGGATTTGTGGCGTTTAATGTGACTCTGGACTGTGAAACCAGGGAGCTGTGGTAAATGTCCTGAGCTCTCCTAGAAGAGGGCAGATTTATCAGTTTCTCTGTTGAATCTGGGCAATGCAGACAGGCTGGAGGAGCAGAATAACAGCTCCTTGGAAGTTTTGCCGCCCTCGTCTTTCTAGATGAATGCCTCTGGCTTTTGAGAGCTTCCCTCCCCTGCTCCTGTAAGAGGCAAATTTTAGGCATTCAGTTGTGGGAGTGGATCTAGGCACTATGTTAAATTGTGATCACTTTAATAGAAGAATCTTGGAAATGACTTAATCAGGAGAGGGGGAAAAAAAACCTTGGGGATAATAGCCATTTATGGGTCTGACATTATTCTAAACAGCATCACCAACTGCTTTTTAATGTTAGTTTTATGCTCTGAAATATTTTATGATGACAAGTTGAGACTAGTTAAGAATTTCTAATTTTTTATTCTATGAAGTATTTTATCTGAGATCCCTTGGGGAGCTGTGGAACTGTACTGTGCAGTGGGAAATAGATAGTAAAAACATGTATTGAACCTTGTCCAAGGACAGCTTCTGTTTTGGTTGTTGGTGAATTGCTCCTGAATAGGCACGGTACACATCCCCACATGATCCCTAGTCAGGGCCATTGAGGACTGATAGCCATTCTCAGATAAACCGCAGAATAGCAGGCTTCTCCCTTGTCTCCCTCCTACTTTCTCTTCCCCGACATAGTATGCCTTATCAATTATACTTGTTTGTTTTGGTGAGCATTTAACAGTTTTAGCAGGTGAATGCAGAGGTCATGAAAGATTAGAGGGTCAGAAATGTAGTCTGCTTTTAGATTATGCACATCTCGTATTATTTATGTGTAGTAAGAGTTCTCGAAAAGATAAATTTAGAACTGCAATCACTTGTAAAGGCCCTCACACATCATAAATTATCGAGGAGCAGAATGTGTGTGCATGGCAGCAAATATCTCCGAATGCAAAAAAGAAATGCTTTGAGTTGATAGTGTGTAGAGATAGGTATCAGCTTGAGGAGCTTTACATAAGAGGATTAGGAACTAAAGGGCATTTTTGTGAGAGGAGACTTTTGGAATTGGAGATAATAGGACCGAAGACTATAAACTGTATTTTCTCATTTTCTACTATGTGGTTAAAGAAAACATGTCCTGTAATGGTATATTAAATAAGGAAACAAAAGCATCCTAACTAGCCACAACACCTTCCTTGTGCTCAGCAGGAAATAGCTAACAAATTCATTTTCTGTTTTCTATTCTAAAGAAAGCCCTCTGGGCCACAGGGTCACTGGGAACATTTTCTCCTTGGAGCAGATTTGCCCATTGCAAAATAGGGAAACTGGCACTTGGAAGCTGTCATCCTGGCCGTTATATTGAGCAACTGAGGTTGAATTGTTACTTTGTTTAGCCAGTTTCAGCTCTGAGCACGTCTGGGCTCTGAGAGGTGTAGTTCCTAAGCGAGGTCAGGTAGAAAGCTGTGTTTTGGGGAGCAGGACTTTGGGATGGTATACCATATGGAGAGATATGTTGTGCTTAAAAGCACGTGCCTTGGTAACATCCTTTTTAAAGCAAACACCTTTAACCACTGAGCCATCTTCCCAGCCACCTATGTGTGCTTCTCGACAGGCCACAGAGCCTGAAGAAGCAGGACCTTCTGAAAGGTCCTCATAATGTCTAGTTTCAACTGCGGGGTGTTGGGTAGAGGTCCGTGTCCTAAAACAGGGAATGATAGCTAGGGGTCTTACTGGAATGGCAATATCTGGACAAAGGGACATTTTAAAAGATCTAATGTGTAACATTTAACCAAAATTACTACCTCTAGTGGTAAAGGGCTGAGTAAATCTTTGCATTTCTAAGAATATTGCATACATGAAGATCTTCTCTGTGCCTTCTTTGGAAAAAGAGAAAGGCCTTACTGGATCTAGCCACTCTGTGCTATTGCTATGGAAGCATCTGGTTCCACAAATAGTCATTCATATATAGTCACACATATTTTGGTATAATTACATCCTAGTTTTTTCCTTACATACATGTCTTTAAGCCATTTCCTTATTGAAATAGATGCAGTGGATAAATAGCATTATTTTTTTTATTTATTTTAAATTTTTATTTATTTATTTATGTGTGTGTGAGAGAGAGAGGTACAGAAATAGGCAGGTAGAGAGAGATAGAGAGATAGAGAGAATGGGCGCGCCAAGGCCTCCAGCCACTGCAAACGAATTCCAGATGCATGTGCCTCTTGTGTATCTGGCTTTCATGGGTCCTGGAGAATTGAGCTTCGAACCAGGGTCTTTAGGCTTCACAGGCAAGCATTTAACCTCTAAGCCATCTCTCCAGCCGTATTTTTTTTTTTTTAAAGACCCTTTTTTGGGGACTTGCTGGTTTGCAGTTTTCCAGTGGGTAGTATGTTTCCTTGGGGGACTTTTCATTCTTTAGGATAGTTTTAAATGAATTTGGCAACCGGATTCACATATCAGAGGAAGGTGGTTCACAAAATTCAGTATAGCAAAAGCAACTGCATATTTTTAAAACACTGTTTATTTAAAGAATCTTTTCTTCCCTAGCCAGCTGGAAACCCAGCTGCGCTGCAGCTTGAAGATGGGAAAGTGAAACTAGATTAGAAGCTGACCGGTCCTAGGGGCCAGGACAAGGCTTGGTTATACATTTAGGGGTGCAATTGCCGTCTTAATATGGTCACTTCTTGTGGTGGCTAGTTTCCTCTGTAGCTTGCAATTTTGAGGGCAGGAACCATATCTTATCTTTGAGATCTTCTTTGTCCTGGCTCCCCTGCTTACCTCCTCCCACTCAGTGCTGGGTATTGTGTGCCTGGTTTATAGATGGACTCTTTCTAAGTGTCTTTTGAATAGATGAAGTCAAGTGAAGTTCAAAAAGAAAGCCTCCAGGTTCATTATGAAGCAGTCTTAACTCTCATCTGTGACACCAAGTCCTGTGCTGAAAAGCTGAGTCTGATGATAGCCTTTACTTGTCACAGGGAATCTTTCCCCTCCCCCACCCAAGGAGCCCTTATCAACTAGAGAACTTAACCACAATATGTTTGATCGTTGTGCTAATTAATGCTAATGGGATCTGAGCAGTAGGGAATAAAAGTCATGCTGGAAAAGGTTCCCTTTGGGGCTGTGGGGGTGGGAAGAGGTAGGTTACCACTCCCTCACTCCCAAATTTAAACAAAAATAAAACAACTATTAGTTTGAGTTAAATGATTTGGGATCTTGGGCAAGTGATTAACAGTCTAGGTGACTAACTTCCTCTTGACTCCCAATCAAAGCAAGTGCGGCTCCTCTTACTGTCCTTTATTATCTAGGACATTTTAATTTTATTTCCTAGTAACAGCTCATTTTAAAAAGTAAAATTGTTGGGCTGGAGAGATGGCTTAGCAGTTAAGCTCTTGCCTGTGAAGCCTAAGAACCCCAGTTCGAGGCTCGATCCTCTAGGACCCACATAAACCAGATGCACAAGGGGCGCACGCATCTGGAGTTCATTTGCAGTGGCTGGAGGCCCTGCTGTGACCATTTTTTCTCTCTCTCTCTCTACTTGCCTATTTCTGTATCTCTCTCTCTCTGAAATAAATAAATAATAAAATATTTAAAAAATAAAATTGTATTATCAATGGTTCAAAATTTGGAAATTGCATAAGTTTCTTTCATACTCCTGTCCTCAGCTACCCAGCTTAAAGCCAATTGTACAATAAGTTAGTCTTGAAATGTACATTTCTATAAAAATAAAATGTTTTTCAAAGCTGTCTTTTATCTTTATTTTAACAGATGGAGAGTGTTAAGTTTACCATTAAGCTACTTTTATGGTAAATTCTTCTCAATTAATTAATAGTCCAAGATCTTAACTATCTGGTTTCTAATATAGCTGAGTCCTTTTTTTTTCTTTTTCTTTTTCTTTTTTTTTTTTTTTTTAGGTAGGGTCTCATTCTAGTCCAGGCTGCCAGGCTGACCTAGAATTCACTATGTGGTCTCAGGGTAGCCTCCAACTCACGGTGATCCTCCTACCTCTGCCTCCCAAGTACTGGGATTAAAGGCGTGTACCACCACACCCAGCTAGCTGAGTCCTTTTGTATCTCCAATTATCTAGTCAATGGATGCTCTTTTCCACCTAACCCATAATCTACCTCTCAAGCAGAATCTTAGGATCAGAAGTAAAAATTCCAAGGTATTTTTCAGATCCTTTGGCATGAAGACATTTTCCATGACAATGAGTTTTATGAATCTTAATTGAGATGCTCAAGGGAGAGATCCAGGTTTGTCTCTGAGAGTAACGACTGCAGCTCTGCCCAGACAGCGGTTCCTACTGTTCACTGGTTTGATAATCTCACAATAGCATCCATGTGGGAAATCACAAGGTTCCATGACTGGAAAGAGAAAACTCCACTGTGCCTGATTGCTTCAATTTTTATTTAGAAACTGAAGAACCCAGTTGCCCATGAAAAGCTTAGTTTTGACCATAGTTGTTTGTACACTGCTGGTCTGATTCCAGGGGGATCTGGTCATCTGAGAACTGTTATGAAATCCATTAAGGTAACTGATTAGAATGTAGTATTTAAATTTCAGAGGATCAGGAAAGTGCCATTTGGATAAGTGGGGAAAAAGTAAATATGCAAATATCTAAACAGCAGGAAGTCTTAACCCTCTGAATCCTGATGGCTTAGTGGCATTTGGTGATTCTGAATATTGACTTGAGAAAGGAATGGTGATGTCAATACCAGTGAAGCTTTCCCTATGCAGTCTTGAACAACTTGTTCTTGGGTCTTTCTTTTCAAAGGCTGAAGTATTGTTAGTAGAATTGTACTAAATGTACCCTCACCACCACTAATTTTGGGTTTAGAGGAATGGATATGAAATAAGAATTACTTTCTTTTGTGTTTCTTTTTAACATTGTATTTATTTGCAAGAACAGAGAGAGGAAGAACGGCATGCCAGGGCCTGTTGCCATTGCAAACAAACTCCACATGCATGCACCACTTTGTGTATCTGGCTTTCCATGGGTACTGGAGAATCGAACCCTGTCCATACAGGCTTTGCAAGCAAGTGTCTTTAACTGCTGAGCCATCTCTTCAGACCTTTTTTTTTTGTTTTCTAGCTAATTAAATCTCTCTTTCCTACTTGCTTTTTGGAATCTATACATAGAAATAGATTGAGTTTATTAAAGGGATGACAGAGAAAATTCTTTAGAAAACTGGGAGAAGTGGAAAATTGGCTATTGAAGAGCAAAAGCATGACAAGGTTGAAAATGACTGTCTTATAGGAAGTTAAAGTGGACACTTTAATAATAACAGATGAATGAATGTTGTTGAGGTAGAGTACCATGCAAGTCTGTAAGAACTTAAGTAAGTATGAATGATCATTAAAAGACATTAGGATAATATGACAAAGACATGCTGGTACCCAGGTAAAGAGCTGGGAAGCTTTTGCCAATCAGGGGTCAAAAGACAAATTCACACAGATTGAGATCAGCTGCTGCTAACCAGCTGTGATGCTTTCAGCAATTATGAAATAAAGTTGAGTTCAGGAGCCTTTCTCTAGCTAGTTGCTGTGGCATATGAGCTCCATCTCGTCACATTTCCTCCATTCTTTGGACATGCAGTGTGACAAAGGCCCAGCATCTCCAGAGTCCGTAGCTCTTCTGTCTACCTCTGCTCAGGACCCTGCTTGTGCTACTAGCTGTGGTGTGTGGGAAGTAGTAAAATTTCATTTCCCCTTGCAGATGGGCAAAGGGGTAGAGGTTCAGGTATCCCCAGGATTTCCGTATCTGTTAGCACAACAGACCCCTTCCAAAATGTGGGGGTCAGATTGTTTTCTATACTCTCTTTCGATGCAGAATCCTTTATGGTTTTCTGTCATTCACATTCTCTGCCTTGTTCTGAGGACAAGTTACCCCTTCCTCCTTGATCTGCTTTGTAAAGACTGAGGATCTGTCTGTCCCTTAGGTTGGTTGTATTACTCGATCTTGATCTTGGTCCACCTAACAAAAACCAAGATTAACTAACATTCCTTAGAATTCAATGAGTGGAAGGTCACCACATGGCTTAAACATCTGGCCAGGCCCAGACTACTTATGATGTGGCAGTGATTGAATTTGGAATGCCAAAGTTTCTGTTATTTAAAACATCTTTTTTTTTTTTTGAGTGTGGTTTCTCGAGGTAGCGTTTCACTGTAGCTCAGGCTGACGTGTAATTCACTCTTTAGTCTCAGGGTGGCCTCGAACTCACAGCTATCCTCCTACCTCTGCCTCCTGAGTGCTGGGATTAAAGGCATGCGCCACCATGCCCGGCTAAAACAATTTCTGTTAATTCAATCTTTTTTTTGAGAGAGAGAGACAGAGACAGAGAGACAGAGACAGAGAATGGGTGTGCCAGCGGCTGCTCAGCCGTGAATGAATTCTAGGCGCATGAGCCCCCTTGTGGGCAAGTGTGGCATTGTGCCCTTGCGTCACTTTTTGCACCTGGCTAAATGTGGGACCTGGAGAATCAAACGGGTGTTCTTAGGCTTGGCAGGCAGGTGCCTTAACCACTAAGCCATCTCTCCAGCCCTAATTCAATCTTTTAAGTGCCTGCCTTGACAAATATTTGAACATGTGCTTTGTGTAAAATAGGTACTTCATGGGAGTTGCATCAGACGTAGTCTCATTATTAATGAGTTTACAATTCAAAAGTACAAAGATATAATAGTAAAGAAAGAGCAATAATACCTGTTTAGAGATAGTTTCTTGGAGTAGTTTGAGAGTGATTCCAATAGTGAAAGATAATTGAAGTGAGAGTGGTTTGGGAATAAGACAGATGAATCAATTGGTTAAATCCATTCAATGCAGAGTGAGTAGCATTCTCAGAAGTTGAGGAGAATTTTTGTGATTGACAAAATAACAAGAAAGAAAGAAATGGGTAAGGAACATAGAGAGGGATACTAGGGTGATGTTTTCACTTGCCTTGAATGATGACTGATAAGTTTATTCTTAATTATGTAAGCAGTGTTTGAAGTCTTAAGTTAAAAACAACTTGGTAATGTTTGCTAATTATCTAAGAATGTTGCTTGCCCATATTTTGTCAAGTGACATGTGTTTCATATTTTTGGATGTTATTATAAATGGCATTATTAATTTAATTTCATTTTCCAGTTTTTCATTGCTAGCACAGTTGGCCCTCAATATCCAAGGAGGATGGGTTCCATAACCCCACATGGACATCAAAATCTGTGGGTGTTCAGATCCTTCATACAGAATGGTATAGTATTTGCATATAACCTATGCATACTCTCCTAAAATCTTTAAATCATTTTGAGAGTACCTAAAAGGAATATGAATGGCTATGTAAACAGTTATTACATTCTATTGTTTAGGGAATATTAACAAGACAAAAGCCTATACATGTTTGGTACAGATACAGCTATTATAGGCCTAATTACATGGTCCACAATCTGGATGTGTATTTATACAATATATAAGAAAACAATGGATGGGGATGGAGACAAAACCCAGGGTTTCATGAATGCTGGGCTAGTGTTCAACCACTGAGTTACACCCCTAGGCCTTCCTCCCCCACCACTACTGTTGACTTTATATGTTGTGACCCTAATAAATTAACTACTTAGTTCTAATAACACTTTTTTTTCTCTTTTAGACGCTTTTGAACTTTCTATGTACATGATTATATTGTTAATGAGGAGGTTTACTTTTTCTTTTCTGTTTGCCATTTATTTCTTATTCTTGTTTTATTGCACTGGCTAGGACTGCCAGCTACGATGTTGACTAGGAATGCTGGGAGCAAACCTCTGTGTTCTATTCATGGAGGAAAGCATTCGGATTTTCACTACTGTGACAGTAGCTGAAAGTTTTCAAAAAGATTTGCTTCCTGGTTAAAAAAAAAAATGTCTACTGGGGCTGAAGAGATATCTTAGCGGTTAAGTAATTGCCTGTGAAGCCTAAGGACCCTGGTTCGAGGCTCAATTCCTCAGTACCCATGTAAGCCAGATGCACAAGGTGGTACATGCATCTGGAGTTTGTTTGCAGTGGCTAGAGACCCTGGTGCACACATTATCTCTCTCTCTCCCTCTCTCTGTTGCTAATAAATTAATAAAAATAAAAACAAAAAAAATTTTTAAATGTCTACTAAATAAAGTGTAACATAGCTTGGGCTGTATAGGTAGATCAGCACAGATTTACAAATAATTTTTTTTGCATTTTCCAGCTAGGTGATACAGGGTAAGTTACTTTCTGTATCTTAGTTTCCTATAAAATGTAGATGCTGATAATATTTAATAGGATTGCTATGAATATTAAATGAGATAATACATATAAAATGATTAACATTACTTCTTCAATAAGTGTTTATTGTTGACAAAAATCTTATTAATCTAGATCTGTGTGGACAGGAAAACTGAGGGGAGGGAACATCACAAAGGGCTATATTTTTCACACAGGTGTTCCTACTGGTCACAACTTGAGAAGTTCTGGTCTGGGCTGGTGGTAAAATAGTGAAAGCAAAATGGGTTATGTGTGTGGCCTCATTTTAGGATAGCCCATGTGCATCCCTGGGCATAAATACTGGTCCTGCAGGCTACAAATCTTGATGGGCCCATGAGCATGTGCTGGTCAATTTTTTGAGAAGTCTGAAGTAAATTATTTTTCAGTTTCACAAATGAGAAAACTAAAATCGATACTTGTCAGTGTCTCTCTCAACACCTCATCATGCTTGTGGGTAAACCAGCTTTTGCAATCCTGCCCAGTCTGGGTTTAGACTTCAGCAGGTTGTAGTTTACATCTTACAGCTGTCAAGAGGAGTTACTGAAAGCCCCTGGAACATGTCTAAAAGTTTCTTTCTTCTTTTTTCTTTTAAATGTTTCCACTTGTGTATGTGTGTATATGTATATGGGCCCCCCAGGGCCTTTTGCTGCTACAAGTGAGCACCAGATGCTTGTACCACTTTGGGGGGCCAGCTTATATGGATAGCTTGCAAACTGAACCTGGGCTTGTAGGCTTTGCAAGCAAGTGCCTTTAACCGTGGAACCATCTTCCCAACCTCCTAAAAGTTTATTTTCACAGAAAACAGGACCCTTGGCTCACCCTGATTTGATTTGGGGTTTTCAGATTAGGGGTGTGTTTCTTCACAGTTCTCCCTGTTCTTGTCTTGTGCTGAGTTGGGATAGATCTGGTCACAGAGACAGAGGTGAGGACGTGTAACAGGTGGCATTTTTTGGAGCTTATGAATTTGATTTTATTCTAATTAAATTGATAGTTGCCTTGAGAATCTAGATGGAAGTGTGATGTTTTGCTCTTTAAATGCTTATAGGTCAAGTATCACCAGTGGCGCTTATTAAAACATCTCTTAATGCTATGCCTTGCTAATTATCCTTTGACTCCATATTGCATCTCTTCCACCTGATTGTCAAATCTTTAAGAAAAGTAACTTAAAATATAGGTAAGAAAATATTTGATTGCTGGCTATTACCAAGTAAAAAGGCAGCAATTAGACCATTTGCTTTTTCTGTGCCAGGCAGGTTTCAAAATCACTCAAATGACAGCCCGGGCTAACAGACTAGAACAACTACGGAAACTATGTCCAGATATTTTAATAAGGACAGCACTTTGCTATTCAGTCATGTTTCAGTTCTATGTTTTCCTTTTCTCCTTCTTCTTCTTCTTCTTCTTCTTCTTCTTCTTCTTCTTCTTCTTTGTTTGTTTGAGGTGGGACTCACTCTAGCCCAGGCTGATCTGGCATTCACTATGTAGTCTCAGGGTGGCCTGGAACTCACAATGATCCTCCAACCTTGGCCTCCTAAGTGCTGAAATTAAAGGCATGCGCCTTTGTGCCTGGCCTATGATTTTCTTGATAACCAATAGGTCCTCCTCCTCCTCCTTCTTCTTTTCTTTTTTTTTTTTTTTTTTTTTTTTTTTTTTTGAGACAAAGTCTCATATAGCCCAGTCTGGCCTTGAACTCCTTATCCTCCTGCCTCCACCTCCCATGTGCTAGGATTATAGGTGTGCACTACCATTCCTGACTTTTCCCCCCTGAGTCAGGGTTTCTCTGTATAGCCCTCGCTGGCCTGGAACTCTCTAAGTGGATCAGGTTGGCCTGGAACTTGCATTGATGCTCCTGCCTCCTCCTCCTGAGTGCTGAGATTACAGGCATTCAAGTCCCATCACATCTAGCTGGTTTCTTCATATTCCTACAAATGATTGTCCTCTTTCCTTGAAGTTTTGAATTATCTCTTGGTAGTTTTCATCCCAGATGTCAATATTTTGGCTTGTGTTTCCTTTCTGTCTTTTGTTTTTATTTCTGTCTTTAGTTGGCATTCTAAAAAAGGGAGCAAGTTTCACTTGCCACCTGAGCTTTTTGGGTATTCCCCATTCTGGTCTCTCACGGGAGTGTCTGGTTATACTCCTTTATCTGACCTGCTCATGCTTCAGGGTGAGTCCCTTGAGAGGTAAGAGGTGTGACCAGGCACCATTTCTGAGATCATAAATTCAGAGTGGCTGCATTTTTTCCCCCCTACTAAGCAGCTTGGGGATTTCTGGAAGCAGTACAGTTTCTTTCTTAAACCATCATTTGATTTCAAAGAAGGGATGATAAAACCCAATGTTCTTTTCTCTAATGTTTTTCTTTCGGCACATTTGTTCTTTCACTATTTCCTTGAACTGAGGCATTCTCATTCTCCGTGTCTGCTTGGCTGGGGAGGTAGGTTTTACAGCTTCTCTAGAGAGAGTTCTCTTCTAGCCTAGCACAGCACAGAGTCCTGAGGACCACTGGTCACGACCTTGTAGGAGACTCTGGCTTTGAGCCTCCTTGAGCCAGGGTCCCTTCCACTGGTGCCTGGATTCATGGATATGCTTGCTTAGACAAATACCAACTTCGCAAGCACTGCCTAATTGATGATTTTGTTCTGGATGGCTTTGTGTGGTTTTAGAGGGAAAGAGGGCTTACTGACTGCCAGGATGGAACCATTGGATTAAGTAGATGATCGTCCTGTCTGAATCTGTCTCTGGGAGAGAAAACAGCAAGGCTGCATTCAAAGCAACTTGTCCACCATTTCTGGCTGATTGGCTTTCAGGGCAAAGATTAAATTATTCTCAAACCATCATTTGATTTTAAAGAGAGGATGATAACAACCCAATGTTCTTTTTCCTATGTTTCTCTTTTGGCAATTCATTCTTTCACTATTTTCTTTTCTTTTGTTTTTATTTTCTTACTTAAAAAAATTATTTATTTACTTGAGAGAGAGAAAGACAGAGAAAGGGAGAGGGAAAGGGAGAGATTGGGCATGCCAGGGCTTGTAGCCACTGCAAACAAACACCAGATGCATGTGCCACCTTGTTCATCTGGCTTACATGGGTCCTGGGGAATTGAACCTGGGTCCTTTAGCTTTGCAGGCTAGTGCCTTTACCACTAAGCCTTCTACACAGCTCCTAATTTATTACTTTTTTTAAAAAGAACTTTAAAAAAATTTTTATCATTTATTTATTTATTTGAGAGAGAGATACAGAAATAGGCAGAGAGAGAGAGAGAGAGAGAGAGAGAATGGGTGCGCCAGGGCCTCCAGCCACTGCAAGCGAACTCCAGATGCATGCACCCCCTTGTGCATCTGGCTTATGTGGGTCCTGGAGAATCAAGCCTTGAACCGGGGTCCTTAGGCTTCATAGGCAAGCGTTTAACCGCTAAGCCATCTCTCCAGCCCTAATGTATTACTTGTAAAGAACAAAACTAGAATAATTTTTTTTTCATAAGAAGGAGTCTCTATGACATGATCTGTTTGTCACAGAATGGAACCAAGGCTTCTAAGCGAAGAGTTTATTTGAAAGGACACAGGGGCTTCCCCGAAGCAGCAGTGACTGTTACTCAGTCTCTCTCTCTTTTTCATCTGTTTCTTTGCTTATTTATTAGTGTTTGCCTTTTGTTTGCTTTGTTTTTTTTATTTTTAATTTAATTTATTTATTTGAGAGAGAAAACGGGAGAGAGAGAAAATTGGCACGCCAGGGCCTCCAGCCACTGCAAACGAATTCCAGATGTATGTGCCACTTTGTGCATCTGGCTTATGTGGGTCCTGGGGAATCAAACAGATTCTTTGGCTTTGCAGGCAAATGCTGTAACCACTAAGCAGTCTCTCCAGCCCTGCTTTGTCTTTTGAGACAGGGTCTTACTGTAGCTTCAGCAGGCCTAGAACTCGAAATCTTACTGCCCCAGTTTCTGGAATGCTGGGATTATAGGCAGTTGCTGGCTTGCTGGTTTCTTTTGCATAGTGTCTTTACATAGGTTTCACTTACCTTCATTCCCAGTGCTCTACCTCCCCTCCTCCTGCCACCTTCCTAATCGTAACTGCTGACTTACTCTTGTCACAAATGCAACATCCATTCCACATCCCCCATTGTCAAGAATGAAAAAAAAAAATCCTAAAATTGGGCATGGTGGCACACACCTTTAATTCCAGCACTAGGGAGGCAGAGGTAGAAGGATCACCGTGAGTTTGAGGCCACCCTGAGACTACATAGTGAATTCCAGATCAGCCTGGGCCAGAGTGAGACCTTACCTCGAAAAACAAACAAACAAACAAAATCCCCAGAATTTTTTTCTGGTACAAATTTCCCAACTCTTTCTTGGACTCTAGATCTGGCAGACCTTATTGGAATATAGGATTAAAACCTGAGAGAGGCCGGGCATGGTGGCGCACACCTTTAATCCCAGCATTTGGGAGGCAGAGGTAGGAGGATGGCCATGAGTTCAAGGCCACCCTGAAACAACATAGTGAATTCCAGGTCAGCCTGGGCTTGAGTGAAACCCTACCTTGAAAAACCAAAAAATAAAAAAATAAAAAACCTGAGAGAAGAGGAGGACAGAACCACATTCAACACTTGTGGATACATTTCTTTTAGGTTGGACTCTTTTGGAAAACACATCCATGATGGTCTTTCTCAAATTTCCAGGTGTGATTTCAAGGGGCCTTACTTCTTGAAAAAGGCTAGTGACATCCACTGGCCTTTTCATAGCATGTACATTGAATTGTCTTGGCTATGTCCCGACAGTGTTCTCTTTCAGATGGCATTTCCAAGGCTTAGTCCAGGTGGTTCAGGTCAAAAGACAGAAGACCCTAAGCTATGGAGCTGGGTATAGTTACTCTCTCAACAGAGTAAAAAAAAAAAAATCACCACCCTCAAGAGAAACTCCTTGTTGCTGGCAAAGAATCAAATCTGTAGGCTGGAGGAGTCACATGGGTGGTCCTAAATGGGAGGGCACTGCTTTGTTCAAGCTCATAAGCAAATTATATGAATAGCTTGTTTTGTTTGGTTTGGTTTTTGTAAGGTAGGGTTTCACTGTAGCCTGTGCTGGCCTCAAACTCACAGTGATCCTCCTACCTCAGCCTCTTGAGTGCCAAGATTAAAGGTGTGCACCACCATGCCTGGCCTTCTGAATAGCTTTTCACCATGCATGGCATGTACTCAACGGAGAGGGCCAGTAGGAGTTGGCATAGAGACGGACAATACTCTTATCACCTCTGCCAGCTTCACCCTGCTTCTATTCGTTCCCTCTATGTTTCTTCTGGGTGCTGGCACAGACACAGAATCTCTGGTGAATGGTTGTTCTTAAGGCCCAGAGCTTGTTGAACTGAAACAAAAGTTAAAGGCATTGGTTTTAGATTAGCTCTGTGAAGGGGTCACTTAAAACTTTAGTACATGCTGACAAACTATTTCTAAAAGAGAACATCAGGTTGAAGAGTTCCACTGGCTTCAGTGGTCTTCACTGAGCCAAGGTCATGAGCCACGCATTTGTGATTGTGTGCATTTGTGCGTAAGGAGCGCAAGTGTATGGTATGCATGCAAGTATGTGTGGATGCAGGTGGAGGCCAGAGGACAATGTCAGGTGTCATTTCTCAGGAGCACTGTTCACTTTTGTGACAGATTAGTCTGGAACTTGCCAATTAGGCTAGTCTGGCTGGCCAGTGAGCCCTAGGGATCTAACTGCCTCCACCTCCCCAGCTCTGGGATTACAAGTAATATGCCACCACATGTGGCTTTTTACTGCATGGTTCTGGGGGTCAAACTCAGGTCCTTGAGCTGGGCATGGTGGTGTGTACCTTTAATCCCAGCACTCAGGAGACAGAGGTAGGAAGATAGCTGTGAGTTTGAGATCCGCCTGAAGCTACAGAGTGAGTTCCAGTTCGGTCTGAGCTAGAGTAAGGCCGTACCTTGCAGCGGGTGGGGGATGCAGGAGGGGAACCTCAGGTCTTCATGCTAGCAGGGCAGATACTTTACCAACTGAGCCATCTCCCTAGCCGCATGGACCATAGTTTAAAAAGAAAGAAGATTTACCTTTTCTCATCTCTGAAGTTCAATAACAGCCTGCTCACTGCAAAGCAGAGGTGAGTGTGGTGCTTATGAGCAGAAGAGCAGAGAAAGGAATAGTGTTGCTCTGGCCATAGGCAATCCAATGGGCTGCCTCTTCATCCTATGGTTCAGAGATAACTTTACGGGGAAAGGGCCTCACAATGGCTTGCAGTTGTCATTTTCCCCTTTAAATATTTTTATTTATTTGAGAGACAAACAGAAAGAGGAAGGGAGAGAGGGAGAGTGAGGAGAGAGAAGGGATGTGCCATGGCCTCCTACCACTGCAAACAAACTCAAGATGCATGTGCCATTCTGTGTGTCTGGTTTTCCGTGGGTACTGGGGAATAGAACCCAGGCCATCGGGCTTTGCAGTTAAGTGCCTTTTTCTTCAGCCCTTGGTCACCTTTAAAGGTTGAAACTGATTTGTGAATCCTGCCACGAGCTCCTCCAGTAACAATGTAGGTCCAGTGTTTGGTTTTACTGATGTGCTTCTTAAATACTTCTTTCCCCTCTCCTGCTTTTTCAGATCATTCAATCACGTGCTCTCATTCATTTGTCCTCCTGGTAAAGGGCACAGTTCCCAAGGGTCTGGCCTTGGTTCTTTTCACAATTTATGTAGTCTCTTTTGAAGATTTCTGCTGTACCTAACAGAATGGGTGAGACTGTCTGCCCAAGAGCTAACTTTCTAGCCAAGTACATGCATCTTACTGACCTTGGGCAAATTCATTTAACCTACTTGTGTCTCAGATTCCTCAGATGTCAAGTAGAGCCAACCTAGTTGCTACCTTGTAGTATTGTGATAAGGCTGTGGTGAGTTACTCCACGGCAAATGCTTTACGTAATGTCTGCTTGTAGAAAGCATTCAGCACAAACTCACGGCCATCTCTGGGTCTGGCCCACTGCTCACTGGTGGGAAGAGAACGGCTTGTGATTTAAATGGATGGTCATCCCCACCCTGGCTGCTCCTTGCTGGCCATGTGAACTTGGAAAACGTTCCTCCCTTAATATTATTCAGTTCCAGTTTTCAACTACCCATGACACATTGTTCCAATTGTCTATTGCAGTGCAGTAAAACATCTCCAAATGCAATGGCCTACACCAGTACCAGTTATCATTATAATGTCTCACAGTTCTGTGGCTTCAGGGACTCAGCTAGTCTCTTTCAGGTAGACTTAGTCAGATGGTGGTTGGTCATCAATAGATGAGACTAGGTCATTTCAGAGTTCCTTCTCTGACAGTTCTTATAGAGGCTGCTGGCTGGCTTTCACTGGATGGTTTAATGGGGTTTGATCAAGGACCTTGTTTGGAGTTTTCACTGTGAGAGTGAATATCCCAAGATCTGTGTTGTCATATATGATCTAACTTCCAAAGTCACATGGTGTCACACCCACAACATTCAGTTTCTTAAAAGAGAGTCACTAAGTTTTGCCCAGATGCAAGGGTAGGGGATGGACATTCTATCTCTGGATGGAAGAAGTGCCAAAGATTTTGTGGACATCACAGTCTACCTCCTGGTACAGAATATTGAGATCCTCATGCATGAAAAATATACTCGGGCTGGAGAGATGGCTTAGCAGTTAAGGTGCCTGCCTCCTAAGCCTAAGAACGCTGGTTCCAATCTCCAGGTCTCACGTTTAGCCAGATGCAAAGTGACGCAAGGGTGCAATGCTGCACTTGAACACAAGGGGGCGCACACATCTAGATTTCATTCACAGAGGCTGAGAGGCTGCTGGTGTGCCCATCTCTATCTATCTTCTTCTCCCTCTCTCTCTGTCTCTCTCTGTGTCTCTCTCAAAAAAAAAAAGAAAGAAAAAAAAAAAAAAAAAAAATATACTCATCCCCATCCAAGATCCATCCCCATCCAAGATCTATCCCTCTTCATCCTATGGTTCAGAGATAACTTTACGGAAGGGCCTCACAATGGCTTGCAGTTGTCATTTTCCCCTTTAAATATTTTTATTTATTTGAGAGACAAACAGAAAGAGGAAGGGAGAGGGAGAGTGAGGAGAGAGAAGGGATGTGCCATGGCCTCCTACCACTGCAAACAAACTCAAGATGCATGTGCCATTCTGTGTGTCTGGTTTTCCGTGGGTACTGGGGAATAGAACCCAGGCCATCGGGCTTTGCAGTTAAGTGCCTTTTCTTCAGCCCTTGCTCACCTTTAAAGGTTGAAACTGATTTGTGAATCCTGCCACGAGCTCCTCCAGTAACAATGTAGGTCCAGTGTTTGGTTTTACTGATGTGCTTCTTAAATACTTCTTTCCCCTCTCCTGCTTTTTCAGATCATTCAATCACGTGCTCTCATTCATTTGTCCTCCTGGTAAAGGGCACAGTTCCCAAGGGTCTGGCCTTGGTTCTTTTCACAATTTATGTAGTCTCTTTTGAAGATTTCTGCTGTACCTAACAGAATGGGTGAGACTGTCTGCCCAAGAGCTAACTTTCTAGCCAAGTACATGCATCTTACTGACCTTGGGCAAATTCATTTAACCTACTTGTGTCTCAGATTCCTCAGATGTCAAGTAGAGCCAACCTAGTTGCTACCTTGTAGTATTGTGATAAGGCTGTGGTGAGTTACTCCACGGCAAATGCTTTACGTAATGTCTGCTTGTAGAAAGCATTCAGCACAAACTCACGGCCATCTCTGGGTCTGGCCCACTGCTCACTGGTGGGAAGAGAACGGCTTGTGATTTAAATGGATGGTCATCCCCACCCTGGCTGCTCCTTGCTGGCCATGTGAACTTGGAAAACGTTCCTCCCTTAATATTATTCAGTTCCAGTTTTCAACTACCCATGACACATTGTTCCAGTTGTCTATTGCAGTGCAGTAAAACATCTCCAAATGCAATGGCCTACACCAGTACCAGTTATCATTATAATGTCTCACAGTTCTGTGGCTTCAGGGACTCAGCTAGTCTCTTTCAGGTAGACTTAGTCAGATGGTGGTTGGTCATCAATAGATGAGACTAGGTCATTTCAGAGTTCCTTCTCTGACAGTTCTTATAGAGGCTGCTGGCTGGCTTTCACTGGATGGTTTAATGGGGTTTGATCAAGGACCTTGTTTGGAGTTTTCACTGTGAGAGTGAATATCCCAAGATCTGTGTTGTCATATATGATCTAACTTCCAAAGTCACATGGTGTCACACCCACAACATTCAGTTTCTTAAAAGAGAGTCACTAAGTTTTGCCCAGATGCAAGGGTAGGGGATGGACATTCTATCTCTGGATGGAAGAAGTGCCAAAGATTTTGTGGACATCACAGTCTACCTCCTGGTACAGAATATTGAGATCCTCATGCATGAAAAATATACTCGGGCTGGAGAGATGGCTTAGCAGTTAAGGTGCCTGCCTCCTAAGCCTAAGAACGCTGGTTCCAATCTCCAGGTCTCACGTTTAGCCAGATGCAAAGTGACGCAAGGGTGCAATGCTGCACTTGAACACAAGGGGGCGCACACATCTAGATTTCATTCACAGAGGCTGAGAGGCTGCTGGTGTGCCCATCTCTATCTATCTTCCTCTCCCTCTCTCTCTGTCTCTCTCTGTGTCTCTCTCAAAAAAAAAAAGAAAGAAAAAAAGAAAAAGAAAAATATACTCATCCCCATCCAAGATCCATCCCCATCCAAGATCTATCCCCCTCTACCCAAAATATATTTTCTTTTATTCTCAAGGGATAGCTCTTATGCAAATCAGGTCCAGGTACAGATGAGACTCTTTTAATGCAGTTATTATGTGTCTTCAGCAATTTCATTACTGGTCCTCTGATCTCAAGACTGGGAATTAGGGCTGGAGAGATGGCTCAGCAGTTAAAGGAACTGGCTTGCAAAGCTTGATTGGCCCAAGTTTGATTCCCCAGTATCTATGTAAAGCCAGATGCACAAAGTGGCATATGTATCTGAAGTTTGTTTGCAATGGCAAGAGGGCCTAGAATGCCCATTCTCCCCATACCCCACTCTTTCTCGCTCACACACACACAAATAAATAAATAAAAGTATTTTTTTTTAAAGACTGGGAAGAAGATAAATTATCTGTCCTCTACCAAAATATATTGCTGGAATAGGTACAAGATAACTGCTATACATAACTCTTTTTAAATTTTAATATAAGCTTTTTTATTTTTATTTATTTATTTGAGAGGGGGGTGTGAGAGAGAGAAAATGGGCACACCATGGCCTCTAGCCACTGCAAAACGAACTCTAGACAAATGCACTACCTTGTGCATCTGGCTTACATGGATCCTGGGGAATCAAACCTGGGTACTTTGGTTTCATAGGCAAGCGCCTTAACCACTAAGCCATCTCTTTAGCCCATGGCTCTTTTTAAAGTAATACTTATTTTATAAGTATATTTATTTATTTGAGTGAGAAAAGAGAGAGTGTGTGGGTGTGGGCACACCAGGACCTCCAGACATATGCACTACTTGTGCATCTGTCTTTACATGGACACTGGGAAACAGAACCTGGGCCTCCCTGCTTTGCAAGCAAGTGCCCTTAAAGTTGAGCAATCTCCCCAGCCCATAAAATGCTTTTTTATCTGAGACAGGGGACTTACTATACAGCCTAGGCTGGCCTTAAATTCACTATCCTCTGTCTCAGCTTTCTGAGTGCTGAGATTGTGGCTGTGCACTATCATGCTCAGCTCTAAAAAGTCCTCTCTCTTTTTTTTTAACTAAATCTAAAAATAATTTGACTTACAAGAAAGTTGCAAAAATAGTAGAACAGCCCCCAATACCCTTCTACTTTCTCCAGATTACACAATGCATAACATTATCAAAACCAGGAAGTGAATAGTATTGGTGCAATATTATTAACTAATCTATAGACTTCCTCCAGATTTTGCCAGTTGTCTTGCTAATAGCCTTTTCCTAGCCCAGGTTCTAACCTAGAACCCCAGATCCATCACCTATCATGGTCGTGTCTCTTTAGTCTTCTTTCTGTTTCCATTTAGAACAGGGAGAAGCATCCATGGCCAGACCCAGAGAAGTTCTGAAATGCAGTCTGGCATGTGAATGGCACTCAGTGCTACTCCTCAGAGTGATTCTCTGCCCTGGTTTCTACCCTGTGACCTCCTAGTTCCGTTCTCTGAAATTTAGCTGGCCCTCGAAGCAAAATCATCTCTGCAGCCTCCCCCCTTTCAGTGCGGGCAGGTAATATTTCTGCTAGTTCAATTCTTTTCTGAGATATGTGGCTTTCCATTAAGTTTTGTTGAGATTTGCTACCTGAGGAACCCACAACCACCAATCTTATCAAAATAAACTATTTCCTGCATCAAATACTTTGTGAGGCTGCTGTAGGACAATGTCCTTAAGATTAGTAAAATCCCTCTTCTACTGTGAGGCACAGCCTGAAAATCCAGGCAGAGTCTTTTGTCTGTCTCAAGATTCTTTGAGGCATTTGCCTTTGATCTTTCTGAGGTCTTAGCAAAGGGCACAAGTCAAAATGTCTTCAGTTGAGTCCATTGTCTTTTTATTGTACCCTTTTAGGACACTCCCAATTTTGATAAAAATGTCTATCTAGTCCCCTAAACTATTAGAAATGTGAGGGTCATCTATGACTCCCCTTTTCTTTTTGCCCTCATCCCTCAATACAGTCCTTTGAGAAGTCGTGCCCTCAGTTTTTTCTTACCGCAAAATCTCTGCAATCCAGCTCTCCTCATTCATGAGACTCTACTTGGGTACTAGGTTTCGCTTAGACTGCCATGAGAGCTGGACACAGAATTCCTTTAGAATCTCTGTTCTCTTCCATCTATTACTTATTGTTTGGATTTGCTTCCTAAATAAGGTATCCTTTTCCAACCCAGAAAGCTTAATAGTTGCTTCCCATTATCTGTGGAGTCAAGGGAAATTCTTTTTTTTTTTTTTTTTTGGTTTTGCAAGGTAGACCCAGGCTGACCTGGAATTAACTATGTAGTCTCAGGGTTTGGCTCCTCCTACCTCTGCCTCCCGATTGCCTATCAAGGGAAATTCTTTCACAGACCTTATGCAGTTTGGCTCCTACCTGCCTATAACCCATTAGCCCATTCTTTCAGTCTTGCCTGTTATAGATTTAGAACAGAAGATAGCATGTTTTCTTTTTTGTTGTTGTTTTTTTTTTTTTTTGGTTTTGTGAGGTAGGGTCTCACTCTGGTCCAGGCTGACCTGGAATTAACTATGTAGTCTCAGGGTGGCCTTGAACTCATGGTGATCCTCCTACCTCTGCCTCCCGAGTGCTGGGATTAAAGGCGTGCGCCACCACGCCCGGCTACATGTATTTTTTTAATGGAACGCTTTTGCTTATCCTGTTTCCTTGACTTTCGTGTACAGTCTCCTTTCCTATTCCAGTCTCAGCCTCCACATCCTTCTGAGATCAGCTCAGACCTCACTGCTCCTCACAGTGTTTTCAAGCCATGGCCTCCTTTGTCTCCATAGCACTCTGTGGCTCCTATGTAGCCATGGGGAGGAAAGTGGTGTGAGCTATCCCCCCCTGTGAGGTTCTTGAGTGCAGGATGGAGCTGCAGCAGACCATGCACCTTCCTAAGTCAGATGTCGAACAACCGCCTGGTGATTTGCACCTTTAACCACTGAGGCATCTCCCCACCCCTGAGATCGCCACTTTAGATGAATGGGAGGTAAACAACACTCCATTGGGCTTCTTACCAACATTGTGGCTTCTCTTCATGACGTTAATACACACAATATGTGATATGTGCACTGGGATGTCTGTTTTCTTAGAGCCTATGGACAGCATCTGAGAAGGTTGAACCTTTATTCAGAGGTGCAGTAACTTGGTGGTTTTGTATACCACTGTACCATCTTCACCATCGTGGTCGTGATGCACTGTAGGAGCTCAGTAAATTCGAGTTGAGGGAAAAAAACAAGGGAAGAACTGGCTGTGTCTCTTGTGTGCCTGTATAGGATACCAACATATACCCGTCCCAAGATGGCCAGGGCAGCTGGATCAAATCAGCCCAGCTGGGCACAGTGGCTGGCACTTGTAGTCCCAGCTACTCAGGAGGCTAAGCAGGAAGACTGCTTGAGGCCAGGACAAGCAACACAGTTGAGATCCTGGGTGTGTGTGTGTGTGTGGCAGACAGAGAGAGAGAGAGAGAGAGAGAGAGAGAGAGAGAGTCCAAATTGAGAGAAGACTTATTCAGCACACATGATTGGTTTATCCAGGGTCTTCTTGATACTCAGCACTTTCTGCTTTGCTAAGGAGGTGGGGAGGTGTGGCTAGGTGACTGGTGGCAAGTGGGTGGCAGATTTGCAGTCTGGAAGTGTCAGCGCCTTTTAGGTGGCTGGGAGGAGAGTTGGGCTATGGCTCCCTAAGTGAGGGACTGGAGTCTCCTAGGCCTTGCCAGTTGTTGTTTGGTTCTGTTTTTAAATGACAATAGTCCTTCCTGGAAACCTGCTCCCACCTCCTGTGCCCAGTTTCAGCCACCCTCTTTCTGTGTGACCTTGTGCAGGTTGGACTCACACTCCAGGCGTCTGTGTGACCTTGTGCAGGTTGGACTCACACTCCAGGCGTCTGTGTGACCTTGTGCAGGTTGCACTCACACTCCAGGTGTCTGTGTGACCTTGTGCAGGTTGGACTCACACTCCAGGTGTCTGTGTGACCTTGTGCAGGTTGCACTCACACTATGGGCGTCTGTGTGACCTTGTGCAGGTTGGACTCCCACTCCGGGCGTCTGCGTGACCTTGTGCAGGTTGGACTCACACTCCAGGCGTCTGTGTGACCTTGTGCAGGTTGGACTCACACTCCAGGCGTCTGTGTGACCTTGTGCAGGTTGGACTCACACTCCGGCGTCTGTGACCTTGTGCAGGTGACCTTGTGCAGGACCTTGTGCAGGTTGCACTCACACTCCAGGCATCTGTGTGACCTTGTGCATGTTGCACTCACACTCCAGACGTCTGTGTGACCTTGTGCAGGTTGGACTCACACTCCAGGCGTCTGTGTGACCTTGTGCAGGTTGGACTCACACTCCAGGCTTTGTTTTCAGCAGACAACTTGTGGTTCCTTCTTCAGCTGTGAGATCTGGTGGAGAGAGTGTCTTAGCCAATTAGGTAAGTGGCATAATACCAAAATAGAGTCTGCATGGGTTTATTGTTTTGCTTTGGAAAATTTAGCAAAATCCCAGCCTGGGAGATCCTCTGGATGTCTGGAATGCTGAATTTATTCCTAAAGCTAGATTTCCCCTTATTCCATTCTGCGTATCTAACTCAAGCAGCCTCCATGAGTCTGTGATTGTGATAATTAGATGGGAGGGGTTGGGGCAATTTAGGATGATGATGGGGACCTGACCTCCTCCTGACTTCAAAATCCACAAAGGAGGGAGAATGGGGAAATGATGAGTAGTTGATCCAAAAGTGGGGAGAGTCCCTCCTAAATTAGGACAGCTGGCCCAATGGTAAAAATTGCTTAACTCTGTTACCAGCTCTCAGGGCTAGACACTATGAAAACAGAAATTAAGCCCTGACTTTGGGCAGCTCTGTCCATACTGTGAAGGCATATACTGCTCTCTGCCCTTGCCAGCTATGGAGAAAGTGGCAGGCGTGTTGCGGGAGGGGCTTGTTGGCTCCAGGTCACTGGATTCTATGGAAGGAATAGATCCTATTGTCTCAGTGGATAGTGGCTTTGAATCTGGATAGCTTTGACTTGTCCTTGGAGGTTCTGTGCCTCCTGCTTTTGCTAGAGCCAGTTCAAGGTGATCTTCCAGCACTCCATAGTCAGGAGAATTGGCCTGCTTGATCTTTCTGATATTCCTGAGAAACTGATTTTGTTGCAGGGCTGAGCAAGCCATATGGCAGCCAGATTACAGAGATTGTTGGCGTTTGTCACAGAAAGAGCAGGCTTTTTGGCTATAGCAAGCCTTCTACCCCTCCCACCAGGTAGGGCTGCCATACCATCTGTGATCACAGCATATAGGATCAGCTAGGTGGGTATGTAATTCTGTTCTCATCCACTTTTGGCCTCCAAAAAGAAGGAAAATCCAGTTCAAAATCAAATATTGGTTAATAATTTTTTCCTTTTTGATTGTTATTTATTTGAAGATGTTAGGGAGGTTTAATATTTGTGTTTCTTTTGTTGTTGTTGTTGTTTGTCTTTGTTTTGAGGTAGGGTCTTGCTCTAGCCCAGGCTGGCCTGGAATTCACTCGATAGTCTCAGGGTGGCCTTGAACACACAGTGATCCTCCTTCCTCAGCCTCCTGAGTGCTGGGATTAAAGGCCTGCACCACCACACCTGGCTAATTCTTTTTTTTAAAAAAAAATTAAGGTTTATTTTTATTTGCAAGCAAAGAGAGATAGAAGAGAGAGACACACAGAGAGAATGGGCACACCAGGGCCTCTAGCCATTGCAAATGAACTCCACTGTGCATCTGGCTTTACATGGGCACTGGGGGATTGAACCAGGGTGGTTAGGCATTGCAAGGAAACACCCTAACTGCTGAGCCATCTCTCCAACCCAGCAATTTAATTCTTTATCCACAACCTTCTAGAAAATATCCAATGATGTCTAAATATACCACTAGTCATGAAGTGTGCAAATAATAGAGTCAATCTATGTTGTTTTTCTTTAATTTTACATAATATCATATGTAATTTTACAAAATATCAATCTGTTTAAGGTACTGATGTGCCTCAGAGTCAGGAAACAAAAGGTGAGGAAAGAGGGTTGGAGGGATAGCTTAGCAGTTAAGGTGTTTGCCTGTAAAGCCAAAAGACCCAGGTTCAACTCCCCAGGACCCACGTTAGCCAGATGCAAAAGGTGGTGCATGCATCTGGAGTTCCTTTGCAGTGGCTGGAGACCCTGGTGTGCTCATTCATTTTCCCTCTTCTCTCTCGCACTCTTTCTCTCTGTCAAATAAATAAATAAGTAAAAATAAAATATATATTTTTTAAAAGGTGAGGGAACAATCTAAAAGAACATCCTAGTTCTAAGCAACCCCTCCTGGTGATGTGGCATAGTCAACCCACTTTGCTCTGCTCTGCTCTGCTCTGCTCTGCTCTGCCCAACAGAGGCCCATCCACTTGCAGACAAAAGTGAGACACTTCCCTCCTCTCAGTTTAGCTTCTACCTCTCAGAGGTGAAGAAGAGGTCAATCCAATCAGGTCTGTGAAGGTGAATGCCTTCCTGACCCCAGAAACAGAAAGAGTGTGGATTCAACCAACAACTTCTGCCCCATTCTCTGATAGGACATAGCCCCTGTTTCTTGATCTTTTGAGGTTTACTTAGGGATATCAGACTAAGAAGGAATATCAAGTCAAAGGAACATCTGCTTGCATGGAGGTAGATTATAGAATTCAGAGAAGGTGAGGCTCAACTAGGGTGGGAGGCTTCTAGGATGGAGTTAGGACTAGAGGAGATTATTGTGAAGAGCGAACAGATTTGGGGGATTTAGGAGGATAGGAGAAAGGCTGCTGGGCCAAAAGAACAATATGAGCAGAGGTAGAGACAAACAAGACTTCTTTACAGATGGGTGAGGAGGTTAATATAGTTGGGGTGGAGATATAGGGAGATAAGATTAGGAAATCAGGGCAGGACCAGATTAAAGAGGGTTTCTAGAGGCAGACAATAGAATTTAGACCTGTCTCAGAAAGTGATAGGGCCCCATTGTAGGTATTGGAGCAGAGATATGATACACAAAGGAGAATGTTTGCAGATGTTCTATACTTACAATTCAGAGAGGACTGGATCCATGTATGTCCTGGCGATTAAAGTGACAGTTATAAAGTTCCAGAAGCCATAGAACCTGCAGAGGGGCAGAGGGGGAAGATTCAGGTAAACTGGATCTTTTCTTTTCAGAAGCTGGGAGATTTGAAGATGAGCTGGGAAGCAGGCATGAAGGAGAAAAGAGGATCAAGGTTTTGATTTTGTAAAACCGGGAAGAATAATAGTTTACAAAAATTGAATAGTTGTAAGGAAAAGTAATTCTATGGGGAAAATGATAAGTTTGGCAATGATTTCATTTACCTAACAAATACTTCTGTGACATTTGCTACGTTCTTGGCACTGTTCTAATCACCTTATAAGTGTTAACTCGTTTAGTCCCCATAATAACCATGCAAAACATGTACTATTATTCTTCTCTTTATTACAAAGGTGGAAACTCAAGTACAGAGAAGTCAATAACTTTCTCAAGATCATTATCAATGGCAGAGCCAGGATTCTGAACCCAGGCCATCTACGCTAGACTCCCTGTTGTTGATGGGAGACTCAAGTGGAAGGACAGTACATAGAAGAAGGTCAAATACTTGCTAGCTGGACGCTTCCTTTGTGCAGAGCCCTTCGCAGGAAATGTACAGGATGCCATTCGTCAAATCCTTATTAAGTGTACTTAGTGGTATGCTATGAAAGAGGGTAGCGCCTAAGGAGAGAGGTTGCAAATACATATCCAGCTAGGGCTACTGGAAAAGACTGAAAGAAGAAGGGGGTGACATGTTCCAAGCATATTTTAAAAATACTTTATTTGTGAGCAGAAAAAGAGGGGGCAGGGAGAGAGAGAAAGTAGGGGTGCATCCGTGCCACTTGCCACTGAAAACGAACTCCAGATGCATGCACCGCTTTATGCATCTGGCTTTATGTGGGTACTGGGGAATTGAGCCCAGGCTTTGCAAGCAAGTGCCTTCTCTCCAATCCCTCAAGCATATTTTAGGATTAGCTCTCTAAACAGCACCTAGCTCAGCACCTTGCTCTGCCAGGATGAACTAAGAGGGAGCTTGGTTTAGGAAGGCTGATATTGGAAGTATGAGTTGGAGAAGCAGGAAGAGAGAAGGCCGGATCTCTCTTGATGGAGAGCAGGAGCTTGGGTGAGAAGGTTTGACTGGGGATGAAGAATTAGAAGAAATGAGGAGGATTTGCTTGATGCTATAAGGGTGGGAGACTCCTGGAGGGATGTCTGGGGGAAGGAGAGCCAAGGGTGAAGCAGGGAGGGCCTTTTGGCTTTCTACATGCAGATATCTAGCTTATTCTTTCTGCAGGATGAACGGAAATGTTTCCTAAAATAAGGCCTGTGGGTGTCTGGGCTGTAGTTTGGTCATCTCCTAGACTGGAAGGCCACTTCCAGTGCTCTGCCTTTGCTTTTCAAGGGTATTCAGCCTCCTGGGATGCAGAAAGTTCTCATTGACCTTGTTGTCTCTATAGTCAGGAATCCCAGTGCCCTTCTGCTTAGGCTCAAGAAGGAAATGACAAAATACCAGGCTATGTTTATGCTGTCGGTAGAGAGGTGATATTTCAGGGGATCATAAATTCCTTGTGTGGGATGAAATGGTTAGAAGTGGTAATTTGCTTTTTTGCTTGGCCATGGGCAGTAGCTTCTAAGGGATGGTAAAACTTGGTCTGTTCCAGCATTCCACATTCTCCCCTCTATCCCAGCCTATCCCTTAAAGAATCAATGTTAGGGGGACTGGAGAGATGTCTTAGCAGTTAAGTGCTTGCCTGTGAAGCCTTAGGACCCCAGTTCGGGGCTCGATTCCCCAGGACCCACATAAACCAGATGTACAAGGTAGTGCATGCATCTGGAGTTCATTTGCACTAGCTGAAGGCCCTGGCGTGCCCATTCTCTCTCTCTGCCTCTTTCTCTATCTATCTGTTCCTAATTAATAAATAAAAATAAGCAACAACAAAAAAAGAATGTATATTTTAAAAAAAGAATCAACATTAGGAACACAGTAGTAAGTGAACCTAAAAACAGAGGCTAGACATTACTTGTGGAACGTCTTCACTGGACATGCTGGGACAGTGCAAACCTCAGACTTTGTCTCATGAAACAGAGAGCATAACCCTAGGAGAGAGATGTCAGTCTAAACTCCAGCTTGCCACTTCCTGTCTCTGACCTTAGCATGGCTGACCTTGCTGAGCCTGTTTTGTTAACTGTAAAATAGGGCTAATTATTTGCTTCACTTACCTAACAGGGAGTTTGGGGAGGATCAGAGAAGATAATGATGTGAAAGAGTTTGTGATTAGTACATGCTGTGATTATTGGGACAGCTACTAACCATTCTGCTCCCTGTAAAAGATTAGTGCTCTGAGAGTGCCTTTTGCATAACCTGTCACAGTCCGCCTGCCAAAGACTTACAGGCAAGGCCACAGAGCAGTAGTTTGAGGCATGAGTAGGATATTTCCTCAGGCAGGTATATCCTATTTCATTGGCTGTAAGATGTACAGACAGACAGACAGACACACACACACACACACACACACACACCACTGACATCGCTGAAGCCTGGCTGTGCCTTACAATTGGTGGTAGAGCATCTGAGATGAGTGTATAAGCTGCCTTTGTTCTTAGAGGCAGGAGGGCCACATATGAGACCTTTCTTTTTCTATCACCAAAAACTATTTTATCTTAAGTTGTGCTAGCAGAAATCTTGCTGACATGCATCGGGGCCTCTTGCTGCCTTGGTAAATGTAAAAGCCTGTCTTTGGGTATCATGCAAGATGTCATGGTTATCCTTTCTCACTGCCTAGGTCTCTGAAAACAGAATGTTGGCTTGAACATATATGTCCTGATCTTGGGACATATTCTATATATCAGTTTTTTGTTTGTTTGTTTGTTTGTTTGTTTGTTTGTTTGTTTGTTTGTTTGTTTGTTTTGAGGTAGGGTCTCACTCTGGTCCAGGCTGACCTGGAATTCACTCTGTATTCTCAGGGTGGCCTCGAACTCTTTGTGATCCTCCTACGTCTGCCTCCCGAGTGCTGGGATTAAAGGCGTACACCACCACGCCCGGCATTGTATATTAGTTTTAAAAAATCTCAGGCTTAAGCTGGGCGTGGTGGCACATGCCTGTCATCTCAGCACTCGGGAAGGCAGAGGCGGAAGCAGGAGGATAACTACAGGTCTGAGAGTTCTAGGCTAGAAAAAAAAAATGTGAACCCTGAAGTTGATGAGGTGTGAGAGACGTGCTAACATTTATTGGACATCCACTTTTACAGATGTTACTTCATCTGATTCTTGCAACAGCCTAGGAGGCTGGCGTGTCCTTCCTAGTTATACATCTAGGAACTCGGGGCCCCATATAGCTGAGTTCCTAGCTGGTCGTGCTAGTTATCAATGATGGAGCTATTTTGAACCCCTACTTTTCAGGAAGTGCAAGTGTGAAAACAAAGAGAAGGGATAAAGGAGAGATCATTGGCTCCTTCGGCTCATGGGCTCTTTTCTGACTGCAGTAGGGATGTCTGGGCTTCGTTTTCTAATTTGTTTTGCCGTCCAGCTCTCGAGGTAAGGTGGTACCTAAACCCCACCTCGCTGGAGCTGTGCTGTGGTTTTCAGACTCTGATTGGGCCTCCTCTGGCCCCTGCTTCCAGTGGCTCCTGATTCAGGTCAGATACTGCTGCCCTAGAAATAACCGGGTTTCTAGCCCAGCATGACTCCCTTGAGCCCCTGGGCTTGCTAGGGCAGCAACAAGCACCTCTCCCCAGAGCTGTGTTTATTTCTATTATGTCATTTGCTTATTATAGGCAGCAGCCTGTTAAGTGTTACTTATTGCCTCCCTGTGATTCCCTGCCTTGATTTTTCTCATCTGTCTTCCCCCATGCTTTGGGGACTTTGGATGACAGGGACCTGGGAGGCAGCCTTCTAAATGGGCTCCTCCCTCTTTTCTTCACTCGGAGTTCAGCTTTTCTGCCGATTGTCCCCGGAGGATGAGCTTTTATTAGAAACACTGGTACTCTGAGTGAGGGAGTAGCCCTCTGTGGCCTGAAGAAGAGTGCTGCTTTCCTTGGGATGGAAAGAGAGAAAAAGCAAGAGGAGCAGGGCCTAAGCTGGATGGGGGATAATTGCTTTGGAACTGCAGGGGTCAAATGCAAGGATCTGGCAGCCTCTGTGTTTTGATGTTCTGCTTCCTGTCACCTTGGCACGCACTTGTCCTCTTAAATCTTTATACACGGGGACTGTTTTTTTGCAGGTCAGACTAAGAGATACTGATGAAATCTGCTCCTAGAGTCATTGTCCATGACACGGTGAGTTGGACAAATGGCCTCAGATTCCAACTTTGGGAGCTATGAGGTAGGTAGGTGACAGGGCAATGACACGCAGACATTTCTCTATGGGCTAGTACAAAAATAGGAACTCAATCTGTTAAGCAGCTATACTGTGTCCCCCTCTATTCCCCTAATATTACCCTGTGAAGGACTGGAGCTGTGTTTTTCCTACTAACATTCTGGTGCTCCGTGACTCCCAATTCAATGACATTTTAACCACTCCTTCAACTCTGACCTGGTTACACCTAAGCCATCTCTTGGAGATCCTGTTGCATCTCGAAGGAAAGCTCAACTTGAAACAGCTCCTGTTTTACCTTGGTGTGACTTAGAACCAGGTGTTGAGAGGGGCCCAGAAAAGCTGTTTGCTTCCCAAGATCTACATTGCTCAACAAGAATGCTGAGGCCTGTGGATTTTGAGGCTTGCTCTGGAAAGCACTTGAAGACTTAACCTGATAGTTTTTCATTGGAAAGATGAGTATAAACTGACCTTCATGCTCACCATCCTTCCTCCTCCTCCCTGTCTCTCATGTAACAGATGCCCTTTGCTGTCTGAGGACAGTCCTTCTTCTTTTCTGTCCTGTAGTCCCCCATCTCAGGTTCCTGTCACCATTACCATCCCTTTCCTTTTTCTTTATTGTTGAATTCAGTTGCAGTCAAGTTCACATTGCTGGCAGAAATCCCCCGACCAAGAGAAGCTTTTGGGAAGAAAGGGTTTATTTTGGCTTACAGACTCGAGGGGAAGCTCCACGATGATAGAGGAAAACGATGGCATGAGCAGAGAGTGAACATCACCCCCTGGCCAACATCAGGTGGACAATAGCAACAGGAGAGTGTGCCAAACACTGGCAAGGGGACACTGACTATAATACCCATAAGCCCGCCCCCAACAATACACTGCCTCCAGGAGGCGTTTATTCCCACATCTCCATCAGCTGGGAACCTAGCATTCAGAACACCCAAGTTTATGGGGGACATCTGAATCAAACCACCACAAATTCCTTTCTTTCTTCTTTTTTATTGGTTTTTCGAGGTAGAGTCTCACTTTAGCTCAGGCTGACCCACAACTCACTCTGTAGTTCCAGGCTGGCCTTGAACTCACATCGATCCTCCTACCTCAGCCTCCGAAGTGCTGGGATTAAAAGCATGCACCACCGGGCTGGAAGGATGACTTAGTGATTAAGGCACCTGTCAGCTAAACCTAAGAACGCCCATTCAATTCTTCAGGTACCACATTTAGCCAGACGTAAAGTGATGCAAAGGCACAATGCTGCACTTGCCCACAAAGGGGCACACGTGTCTGGAGTTAGTTCACAGCGGATGAGAGGCTACTGGCACACACATTCTCCCTCTCTCTCTCTCTCTCTCTCTCTCTGACTCTCAAAAAAAAAAGTGTACTACCACACCTGGCTTTGCTATCCATTTTTAAATTTTTTTCCATTTATTTAATTATTTGAGAGAGAGAGAGAGAGGCAGAAAGAGAGAGAGAGAGAGAGAATGCATGCCAGGGCCCCTAGCCACTGCAAACGAACTCCAGACGCATTCGTCACCTTGTGCATCTGGCTTACGTGGGTCCTGGGGAATTGAACTGAGGTCCTTTGGCTTTGCATGCAAGCGCCTTAACCACTAAGCCATTTCTCCAGCCGTCCATTTTTAATGTAACCATATCTCTCCCATTTTGAATTGTCATTTCTCTTTTATTTTATTTATTTGAGAGACAGGGAGTAAGAAAGAGGCAGATAGATAGAGAATGGGCATGCCAGGTCCTCCAGCCACTACAAATGAACTCCAGACACAGGCACCACCTTGTGCATCTGGCTTGTGTGGGTCCTGGGGACTCAAATTTGGGTACTTTGACTTTGCAGGCAAGTGCCTTAACTGCTAAGCTATCTTTCCAGCCCATCACGTCTCCATTTCTTTTCTCTCACAGTCAAACTTGAAAGAAGAGCACATGCATCTTGTCTCTGTTTCCTCTTACACTCATTTGTCTTAGTTCTAACTTCCACTCTATCAAAACTGCTCTAAGTGAAGGTCCAGCCTAAGCACTGGTGGACATGCTTCCTTCCCCATCCTCCTCACCTCTCAGTGCTCTGATGCCGCTGACTAATCCTGGCTTTTTGAAGTGCATCTTGTCCCATGCTTCATTTGCCTTTTACAAGTTCAATATCTTTTATCCAATGCTTGGGACCAAATTGTTTCAGATTCCATCTTTTATTTTGGATATTAGAATAATTCTCTCTCTGTTTAATAAAGTATCTTGAGGATGGAACCAAGTCTAAGCACAAATTCATATACATCTCATACTTTCAACCTGAAAGTAATTTTATACTCTATACTTATTTTGGTGCTAGGAATTGAACCCAATCTTTAAAATTTTATTTTAATTTATTTATGAGAGAGAGAGAGAGAGAGAGAGAGAGAGAGAATGGGTGAGCCAGGGCCTCTAGCTACTGCAAACAAATTCCAGATGCATATATCACCATGTGCATCAGGCTTACGTGGGTTCTGGAGAATTGAACCTAGGTCCTTAGGCTTTGCAGGCAAGCGCCTTAATCACTAGGCAATCTCTCCAGCACTGGACCCAATTTTTTAAAAAGATTTTTTAAAAGATTTTTTTTTTATTTATTAGAGACAGAGAGAGGGAAAGAGACAGGGAAAGGAAGAATGGGCACACCAGGGCCTCTAGCCACTGCAAACAAACTCCAGATGCATGTGCCCCCTTGTGCATCTGGCTTACATGGGACCTGGAGAATCGAACCGGGGTCCTTAGGCTTCGCAGGCATGTGCCTTAACCACTAAGCCATCTCTCCAGCCCTGGACCCAATTTTTATACATTGTGTTTAATGCACCTATGTTTTGACTAACTGATCATGTGAGGTCAGATGTGGAATTTTCCTCTTGTTCCAACTCTTTCATTGGAGACTTTTGGATTCTAAATTCATACACTCACCTTTTTGCCCATCTTCTCTACTTGCTAGCTCCCAAATGTCTCAAACTGTACATGCCCTAAGTGAAGCTGGTATTGCCCCCTCTCCAAGCCTTGTCCTCTAATGGTGTTCTCTAATTTAGCAGCTTGGGTTGTACTTTGGCATGGTCTTCTTGCTTACCACTCCCTCGTGTCCTACAACGTTTACCTCCTTCATCACTCTTGAATCTATCTGCCAGTCTACTGACATCCATGGAACATGCTGGTCATCATTCATCTGTTCACATAAAATTGGCCTGTGCCTCTGAGAGTTCATTCTCCATTATAGGGAGCTGTTAAAAACACAAGCCCATCACATCACACTCTGCCATTCCTGCTCTGATCCAGTCTTTCTCTCTCCTTTCTCTGTCTGTGTGTATAGTATGTGTGATGTGTGTATATTGTGTGTGTGGTGTATGCACATGTGTGTGCAGATGCAGGCACCCTATGTACATGTATGCAGAGGCCAGAGGAGAATGCTGGCTATCTCCCCTTCCATCACTCATCTGTGTGTTTCCTTGAGACAGATTCACTGATTCTAGAGGTTGCTGTTTCCTCAAGCCCCAGTGATTCTCGGGTGTCTGCTTGTCACAGGACTGGGGTTACAGGTGTGTGTGGCCACTCCTAGCTTAGGCTTTCTCAGGCCCTCAAGTGCTCTTACCCATTAAGACCCAATCCCTCTCATAGCTTCCAGGGCACTATGTGGCCTACCAGTATCTTCTCTGCTGGTCTGTTCCTTCCTCTGCATTCAGCCATGCTAGTCTTGACCAGATCTGATGCCCACCTCAGAGCATTTGTACGCAGTCCTTTCCTTTCTCTAAAATGCCCTTCTTTCCTCTCACCTAGAGAATTCTGTCTGACTTGAGCTCAGTTCAGATTTTAGTTCCTTAAGAATTTTGGAATCCCTGATTGGACCATAGTGATGCTTCATGTGTTCATACAGCTCCACAGCCCCTTCCACATCTCTCTAGCGCTCATTCACAGTAGTAACTAGAAGCCTGTCTGATGTTGATTGTCTGCTTCGCTTCCTGGTAGGCCATATGCTCCTAAGGATAGAGGCTGTGTCTGTTATCCTCACTCTGTTTACCCAGCCGTAGCACAATGCTTGGCACACATAAGCACTAGGACAGATTTAATTTTATGAATGAAATGAATGACAGCAGAGATGGGGAGGAGGGGGTCGAGATCAATTTACAAGGAGCTGTTTGTAGACGGTGCTGTTCTCCCAAATTATCAGTTTAAAGATGTCAATAATAGTTCAGTTTTATATGAAACATAGTAGTTCAGTTTTCTAAGTTTCAATAATAGTTCAGTTTTCTAAGAAACTTGGTATTCTAAGAAACATACAGTTAGACTATCTGGTCCAGAATTTTATTTATTTATTTATTTATTTATTTATTTATTTATTTATTATTTATTATATAGTGACAGGGTCTCTCTATGGAGCCCAGGATGGCCTTTAGTCTCCCAAGTGCTGTGATTTCAGGCCTGTACCACCATACCCAGCACCAGAATTTTAATTTTAAATATGAGAAACTAAGAGTTAGTGAAATCGCTTGTCCAAGGTCATAGAATGTCATATAGCAGGTTATAATTCCTCTGTGACACTTTCCAGTCCCTCTTTGCTTCACCTCTATGTGGCAGCGCTATGTTCTCCAGTTGAAAGCAAGGCTCTGGACCCAAAGTTTGATTGCTTCATACCCCAACTTGAGGGTGTGGCAAGTCAAAGGTCAGGCCCTGGGGCGGGGCAGGGGCACAAGAGGAACCATTTCAGTCCTCTCCCCCAGGGTGGGCATGAGTGATGGGTAGTCAAGGCACCTGAGCCAGTGCCAGCCTTACCTCTTGAGATGTGGCTCCCTGGAAGGAGAAACACAAGGGATATGTTTATTGAAGCAACTTGATTTTCCAGTTTCTAGGTTATAAAAATTTGGGGCCCAGCTGGGCATGGTGGCTCATGCCTTTAATCCCAGCACTCGGGAGGCAGAGGTAAGAGGATCGCTGAGAGTTCAAGGCCACCCTGAGACCACATAGTGAATTCCAGGTCAGCCTGGGCTAGAGTGAGACCCTATCTCAAAACAACAACAACAACAACAAAAAAAAAGGCCTGGAAATCTGACATAGTAGCTCAAGCTTTCAGAGGAACTCGGTTTGTATCTCTTACTCTTGAAATCACGGTGTGCCTGCCTGGAAACCCTCCCTGTGCAGTCTGATGATGAAACCTTGGTTAAGGCCTGCAGGGACACCCTTCTTCAGGAAGCTACCTCTTCCTTCACTGTGCTCGCTTGACCTCTTCATTCTGGTACCTGCAATCTACACCCCAAAGAGTCAGAAATGGAAAGCTCCATGCTGAGAGTGACCATGGAGGAAACGACTAGCAGTGAGAACCTGGAATGCCAACAGCTCACATTTCTAGTCTTACTGCATTCCTTTTCAATTTCTTTTCAAATTTAACCAATATTTATTAAATCCTGATTAATATCCATGATACGTATTGGGGGCATGAAAATAGATAAATTACATCCCTGCCTATGAGAAGCTTAAAGTCCAGTGATAGGCCATTCACTTATAATTCACTCATTCATAAAGCATTTGGAAGACATCAATTATGTGCTAGGCATTACCACTGGAATTATTTGCCCATTCAGCAGCATTTGATTTTCTCCTCAAATATGTTTCCCAGGTACTGGAATGTCAAACAGACAATATTCTACCCTCGTGGAATTTACTTTCTGACTGTAATGTATAGACCAATAATATAAAACAGCCGGAGTAAGTAAGTAACTTAGGTGGTGTTTAGGAAGCTTTATGTATCATGGAGGGAAAATAAGGGATGAAATGGGGCTGAGGGAGGTGCAGAGAGGGGGGTTGCCATGTTATATGAGTAGTTTCGACACCTGTTGATAAAGTGATGTTAGGGTAGACACTTGAAGGAGGAGAGGAAGTGTGGATATGTTGGTGAAAGGAATTTTAGGAAAAGGGAATTCTACTCAATGTGGTGGCATGCGTGGAATGTTGGGGGTTATAGCAAAACACCCCTATGGCTGGAGTGAGATTAGAGAAGCAATGGATGCCAGGTCACATAGAAGCTTGTAGTCGCTGAGAATATTTAGCCTTTTCTTTTAGTGTGGAAAGGCTCCCCTAGAGGGTTTGGAGTAGAGGAGTAATATGCTGCACCTCATTTGACAGGGGTCATAAAGTGTGATGCTAAGAGTAGAATTCCATGAATGAGAGTAGAATCCGGTCATCTAGTCGGGAAGCATTGCAGAAACGAAGTAAGAGATGATGGTGCCTCATTGTACTGTGGATGCACATGAGAAAATGAGAAAAGGTTGGATTCTGAGCAGTTAAAAGAGATGGAGCTCAAAAGATCTCTTGGTAGATAAAATGGACAGTGAGAAGGAAAAGGCGGAGTAACAAATAAATGCAGGTCTTGTGACCTGAGCAATTTAGAAATTGAGACTAAAGACGGATCAATTTTTTTCAGCATTTTAAATTGAGGATTTTAACACATGAACATATTAGAATCTGGTAATTTTCTCTTTTGTGTCCTTCCCCTACCTGTATTCCACTAAGCTCCCCACCCCACCCCTACCCCTACTTTACCCAGAAGTACAGATCAAAGTTTTGGATGGGTTAGATCTGTTAAGTGAAGTATAAGACATATGGGAGCCATCAGAATGCAGGTAATATTAAAAACTAAGAAAATCATGAAGGTAGTTGAGATCAGCAAAGCCATGAGTGTAGTAAGTAGAGAAAGAAAGAATATTAGAATATTAAGAGAATGGGGCAAGGAGGAGTTGGCAAAGAGGAATGGACATCCGTCACTGTCACTCATCTCCTGACCGGTTTCATCTCCCCCAGGCTGATTCTCTGTTATTTCTCTTCTCCATATGGTCAAAGGAGCAGCATGTTTATATGCTGGTGGAATGACTCAGTGGACAGGGGGATTAGTGATGTCAGAGAGGAAATGCTTTCTTGGAGTCATGGATTCCAGCTCTGGGATCATGGACCATTCATCTCAGCAAAGGAGGGAAGGCAGTTTTGTGGATGGATGTTGACAGGTGCGTGAATGCTGTGGTAGAAGTCTGTGGAAGTTCTCTTCTGACTATTTCAGGGAAGTAGGAAACACACTCACCTGCAGGGAGGAGGTGTCATTTAAATTTTGAGGAGAAGCCGGAGAGTGGTGGCGCACGCCTTTAATCCCAGCACTTGGGAGGCAGAGGTAGGAGGATCACTATAAGATTGAGGCCAGCCTGAGACTACATAGTGGATTCCAGGTCAGCCTGGGCTACAGGAGACCTTACCTCAAAAAGCCACCCCAAAAAAAAAACTTTGAGGAGAGAAAGGGTATAAAGTGGTCATCTTGGAGAGAAGAGAAGGGGCATAAAGTGGTCATCTAGGAGAGAAGAGAAGGGGCATGAAGTGGTCATCTTGGAGAGACTAGAAGGGGCATGAAGTGGTCATCTAGGAGAGAAGAGGAGGGGCATGAAGTGGTCATCTAGGAGAGAAGAGGAGGGGCATGAAGTGGTCATCTTGGAGAGAATAGAAGGGGCATGAAGTGGTCATCTAGGAGAGAAGAGGAGGGGCATGAAGTGGTCATCTAGGAGAGAAGAGGAGGGGCATGAAGTGGTCATCTAGGAGAGAAGAGGAGGGGCGTGAAGTGGTCATCTAGGAGAGAAGAGGAGGGGCATGAAGTGGTCATCTAGGAGAGAAGAGGAGGGGCGTGAAGTGGTCATCTGGAATAGAAGGGGCATGAAGTCATCTTGGAGAGAATAGAGAGAAGGGGCATGAAGTGGTCATCTCTGGAGAGAAGAAGGGGGTCATCTAGGAAGTGGTCATCTAGGAGAGAAGTGGTCATCTAGGAGGGGGGGTGAAGTGGTCATCTAGGAGAGAAGAGGAGGGAGAAGAGGAGGGATGAAGTGGTCATCTAGGAGAGAAGAGAAGGGGCATGAAGTGGTCATCTGGAGAGAAGGGGGCATGAGGTGGTCATCTTGGAGAGAAGAGGAGGGGCATGAAGTGGTCATCTAGGAGAAGAGGAGGGGTGGTCATCTAGAAGTGGTCATCTAGGAGAGAAAGAAGGGGCATCTTGGAGAGAAGTGGTCATCTAGGAAGAAGAGGAGGGGCATGAAGTGGTCATCTTGGAGAGAAGAGAGGGAGGGGTGGTCATCTTGGAGAGAATGAAGGGGCATCTATCTAGGAGAGAAGAGGAGGGGGGAAGTGGTCATCTTGAAGTGGTCATCTAGGAGAGAAGAGGAGGGGCATGAAGTGGTCATCTTGGAGAGAGAGAGAGGAGGGGCGTGAAGTGGTGGTCATCTTGGGAGAGGAGGGGTGTGAGGTGGTCATCTTGGAGAGAATGAGAATCTTGGGGCATGAAGTGGTCATCTAGGAGAGAAGAGGAGGGGCGTGAAGTGGTCATCTTGGAGAGAAGAGGAGGGGCGTGAGGTGGTCATCTTGGAGAGGAGAGGCGTGAGGTGGTCATCTTGGAGAGAATAGAAGGGGCATGAAGTGGTCATCTAGGAGAGAAGAGGAGGGGCATCTTGGAAGTGGTCATCTTAGAGAGAAGAGGAGGGACATGAAGTGGTCATCTTGGAGAGAAGAGGAGGGGCATGAAGTGGTAATCCTGGAGAGAAGAGGGAGGGACATGAAGTGGTCATCTTGGAGAGAAGAGGAGGGGCGTGAGGTGGTCATCTTGGAGAGAAGAGGAGGGGCGTGAAGTGGTCATCTTGGAGAGAAGAGAGGGGCAGGTGGTGGAGAGAAGAGGAGGGAAGTGGTCATCTTGGAGAGAATAGAATCTTGGAGGAGGTGGTCGTGAAATGGTCATCTTGGAGAGAAGAGGAGGGGTGTGAGGTGGTCATTCTAGAGAGAAGAGGAGGGGCATGAGGTGGTCATTCTGGAGAGAAGAGGAGGGGCGTGAAGTGGTCATCTTGGAGAGGAGGGGCATGAAGTGGTCATCTTGGAGAGGAGGGGCGTGAAGTGGTCATCTAGGAGAGAAGAGGAGGGGCGTGAGGTGGTCATTCTGGAGAGAGGAGGGGCGTGAAGTGGTCATCTTGGAGAGGAGGGGCGTGAAGTGGTCATCTTGGAGAGGAGGGAGAAGAGGAGGGGCGTGAAGTGGTCATCTCTTGGAGAGAAGAGGAGGGGCATGGAGAGAAGAGGAGGGGTGAGGTGGTCATTCTGGAGAGAAGAGAGGAGGGGTGGTCATCTTGGAAGAGGAGGGGCGTGGGTCATCTTGGAGAGAAGAGGGGGCGTGAAGTGGTCATCTAGGAGAGAAGAGGAGGGGAGGTGGTCATCTGGAGAGAAGTGGTGGTCATTCTGGAGAAAAGAGGAGGGGCGTGAAGTGGTCATCTTGGAGAGAAGAGGAGGGGCGTGAAGTGGTCATCTTGGAGAGAAGAGGAGGGGCGTGAGGTGGTCATCTTGGAGAGAAGAGGAGGGGTGTGAAGTGGTCATCTTGGAGAGAAGAGGAGGGGCGTGAGGTGGTCATCTTGGAGAGAAGAGGAGGGGCATGAGGTGGTCATTCTGGAGAGAAGAGGAGGAGCGTGAAGTGGTCATCTTGGAGAGAAGAGGAGGGGCATGAAGTGGTCATCTTGGAGAGGAGGGGCATGAAGTGGTCATCTAGGAGAGAAGAGGAGGGACGTGAGGTGGTCATCTTGGAGATTAGGTGCCTGAGTAAACCATGGAGCATGGTATGATTGTCAGGCACTTAGTGACTCATCTTGGTTCCTAGTCATGAATTTACAGTGAGTCCAGTCTACATGGTTGTGTGTTTTTTTTTTTTTCCAACTACATACATGGTTGTGTGCTTTTTTTTTTTTTTCCAACTACATTCAGCTGCATGAGTGCATGTACTAAGTTCACTTTAGGATTGCAGTTGTGGTAAGTGAAAAAGGAGAATTTTTGAAAACATATTTTTGACTCGGACTCTTCTAAGTTCCTTCTACCTCAGCCTTCCTAGTAGCTGGGTTTCCAGGCAAAATTCACTGTGCCTAACAAAGAGAATTATTACAAAGATTGATCATGACTTTCTGCTGAAAGAATAGGGAAGAGAGGACATCATATTCATTGTGAGAACTCGTAAAAAGATGGTAGCATCTAAGGATTGGCAATTCTGGTAGGATGCAAGACTTGCTGAAGTCCAAATACGGGGGGTGGGGGGTAAGTTGGAAAGTAGGAGCAATAGAAGAAAGTATCACAGATGGCCTGTAGGTACTGATGCCAAAGACGAGTTCAAGCATGAGGGTCACTGGGGAGAACAGTGAAGCACAATGTCTTTAGAAAGAACAAGTTCAAGCACCCGAGAAGACAATTTATTTGAATGACTACTTAGGAGTACAGTGAAAGTAAAATGAAATAAGTAAAGACAGGATTTGTTTATGTACCTATATGAATGACAGACATATATTATCTGGCCATCAAGGAGCTTACAGAATAAGTCAGGAGTTAAATAATCAAAGAATATATGGCCTATTGTGAAAAGTTCTATCATTATAATACTTTAAGGTGAAGGGGCACAAATGAAGGGCCCCCCAAGTCCAACCTCAGGAGCTGGAGAATCTTCCTGGAGGAAACAGATTTGAGTTGGGATTTTGAAGAATAAATCCAAGTTAGTGTGATTTTAAAAAAAACAGTGAAGGAAGATGCGCTCCAGACTGTGGAAAGAGAACGTGCAAAGGGACGAAGGGAGCCTGGGCAACTGCGGCACGTGCAGAGCAGCAGATAGTCCAGTTCCCATGTCAGCGGTGAGAGAAGAGTTTGGGAGAGAGCTGAGCGAGTAGAATCTGGTCATCACATGGGCCTCGTGGGCTTGTGAAGGGTTCCACATTTATCCCGTGAGCATTAGCATACGTGTAGATGGGCTGGGAGAGAGAAAAAGAGTATTGGGGGATGCTTGGCAGATGAGTGCCATTTGAGCAGGGTCCTCATATCAGTTATTTCTGCCTACAAAGTGAATGACCGCAGAACTCAGTGGTCCTAAGCAACAAACATTTATTTTCTCACTGGTTTTGTGAGTCCAGAGTCCGTACTTGACCATATCTTGACTAAGACTTCCAGCTTGCAGTCTTTTTTTTATCTTATTTTTCTTTTTATTTATTAGAGACACAAAGAGAGAGAGAGAAAGAGAGAGAGAGAATGGGTACGCCAGGGCCTCTAGCCACTGCAAACAAACTCCAGACACAGGCACCACCATGTGCATCTGGCTTACGTGGGACCTGGAGAATCGAACCAGGGTCCTTAGGCTTCTCAGGCATATGCCTTAACCACCAAGCCACCTCTCCAGTTCATAGCTTACAGTCTTTATAAGGCTACAAATATAATGTCAGCCAGTGTTGCTGTCCTTTCAGGTAAAAAAGAAGGCTTTCTGTTGTTGTTGTTGTTGTTTTTTTTTTTAAGTAGAGTCCCTCTGAAGCCCAGACTGACCTGAAAGTCACTCTGTAGTCTCAGGGTGGCCTCCAACTCAAGGCAATCCTCTTACCTCTGCCTCCCGAGTGCTGGGATTAAAGGCATGTGCCACCTGCTGACAGGCTGCGAGTCCTCCATGGCAGTTGGCCAGAAGCATCAGGTATCTGCTGCCTGGAGCTCACCATAAGGTAGTTGATGATTTATATTACACCTGACTTCCCTCAAAGCTGGGGTGAAAGGATACTGTCCACTGTCTTTTTTTTTAAATTTAATTTAATTTAATTTATTTATCTAAGAGAAAGACACAGTTAGAAAGAGAGAGAGGTGGGGGGTAGAATGGGTGTGCCAAGGTCTCTAGCTACTGCAAATGAACTCCAGATGCTTGCATCACCTTGTGCATCTGGCTTATGTGGGTTCTGGGGAATCGAACCTGGGTCCTTAGGCTTTGCTGGCAAGCACCTTAACTGTTAAGCCATCTCTCTAGCCTATCTTGTTTTGCTTTGTGTTTTGTTTTGTTTTTTGTTTGTTTGTTTGTTTGTTTGTTTGTTTGTTTGTTTGAGGTAGGGTCTCACTCTAGCCCAGGCTGACCTGGAATTCACTATGTAGTCTCAGGGTGACCTCAACCTCATGGTGATCCTCCTACCTCTGCCTCCCGAGTGCTGGGATTAAAGGCGTGCACCATCACGCCCAGCTTTGTTTTTTTTGTTGTTGTTTTTTTTTGTTTGTTTGTTTGTTTGTTTGTTTTTTTTGCATGTGTGTGTTTGTGGTGTATGTTTGTGTATGCATGTGGGTGAATGTGTATGTGTACATGCATATGTGCAGTGTGCATGACTGTGGAAGCCAGAATTGGACATTGGGTCTTCTTCAATCATTTCTCACCTTATTCTTTGAAACAGAGTCTCTTGTTAAACCTAGAACTCACCAATTTGGCTAGACTAGTTAGCCAGTGAGCTCCAGAGAGCATTTGTCTCTGCCTTCCAGTGCTGGGGTTATAGGCATGTGTTGTCCATTTTCACCTGGGTGCAGGGACTCAAAACTCAAGTCCTCATGCTTTTGCACAGCAAGCACTTTACCCATTGATCCATCACCCAGCCCCTCCCCTGTCTCTTGAAACCCAACCACAGACCCCATCACTTTTGCCATACTCCATTTACTATAAGTGCATCATTAGATCCAACCACACATCAAGGAAAAGCATTGCAGAACAGCCAGGAGGTAGGATCATGTGGGACCACCCCAGAGGCTGCCTGCCATAGCCTGAACGTCAGAGAGAGTCAGGCATTCCTTTGGAAGACCTTTAAAAACACGTTGGAACAACACGGGCAACAATGATATGAAGGCATGAAATGTATTGCAGTTTTTTTAAAATATATTTTTATTTATTTATTTGACAGAGAGAAAGAGGCAGAGAGAGAGAGAGATGGAATAACCTCTAAGCCATCTCTCCAGCCCTGTATTGTCTGGTTTTTAAGAATGAAAGAAGACAAAACGACTAACTATCTCTCCAGCCCTGTATTGTGGCTGCAACTGGATTGATTGTCAAAGATCTTTCATGCTATGCTGCTAAGAAGTTTGGTACCAAGAGATCGTTTGAAAGCTTGAATGTAAGAGAGGTTAGTTTTTGGTCGCTGATGACCATGTATGGGAGAGTTAAAGGACTGGCAACAGGATGAGCCCTCTAGAGGCAGGCTCTAGAAAAGTTAATGAGGGCTGAAGAAGCTGGTCTGAGACAATGGCAACAAATACTGTGAAGGAGGCCAAACCCAAAGGGCGCGGATGTGAGCACGTACTGAACAACTGCAGTCTCCTGGAGGAGCATGGAGGTGTCATGCTCCTGAAGACCTGCACTTGGATCCCCGAGGGCTGAGGCTAGAACTGGAGTCCAGCTTTAATGTGGGTGCTGGGAGTCAAACTTGGGTGGGCAGGCCTGTGAGCAAGTGCCTTTAACTGCTTAGCCATTTCCCCAGCCCCTCTGTACTAGTTTTTGAGGCAAGCATTTTATCAACTGAGCTATCATCCCAACCCATTGTACTGGTTTAAAAAATATTGTTTTTGGCTGGAGAGATGGCTTAGCAGTTAAGGCACTGGCCTGCAAAACCAAAGAACCTAGGTTTGATTCCCCAGGACCCACGTAAGCCAGATGCACAAGGTGGCACATGTGTCTGGAATTCGTTTGCAGTGGCTGGAGGCCCTGGTGCGCCATTCTCTCTATCTGCCTCTTTCTCTCTCAAATAAATAAATAAAAAGTAAAAAATTTAAAACTTGGAAATTTTTTAAACATTGATTTTATTATTGCTGGGTATTGTATATATTATTGCTATTTTTTTTTAACAGGGTCTTACTATATAGTTCAGGCTGGCCTCAGACTCAGAATTAGCCTCCTGAGTGCTGTGATTACAGGTATGGGCCAACTACACGTGGCAAGATTTTATCTTTAAGAGCAATTGTAGATTTACAACAAATCTCTTAGGAGATACAAAGATATCCCATATAACTCCTGTTCCCATACATGTACAGCTTCCCAATTAACATTTCCCACCAGAGTGGTACATTTGTTACAGTGGAAAAAGCTACATCAAGACACCATTTTCACTCCACACTAGTACTTTACATTAGGGTTCACTCTTACGTTGAATGGACTTGGACAAGTATATAAGGCCAGCATTCATTAATATTACAAGAGTATTTTTGCTGTTCTAGAAATCCCCTGTTCCACCCATTCATCCTCCCCTCTCTGCAGCATCTGCCAATTCCTGATACTTTTACTGTCTTCCTAGTTTTGCATTTTCCATGTCATATAGTTAGACTCACATGTATGTAACCTTTTTCAGATTGGCATCTTTCTTTTAACGACATTCATATAAGTTTTCTCCATATCAGTATTAGTGAGTTTTACATTATGATAATGAAATACCTGAGGCAGGATACTTTATTAAGAGAAGTTTGTGGCTCCTGGTTCTAGAGGTACAAAGAGTGTGGGCCGCATTTGGTGATGGCCTTCTTGTTGGCAGAACCTCATGTTGTACAGAATATCTCGTGGCAGAAACTGGGAGCACCTGCATGCCTGTGTATATATCTTTCTGGTCTTTCTCCTTTTTCCTTTTTTCCCCTTCTTTTTATAAAGCCACCAAGGTTCAATCATGGGGGCCACACACTAGTGACCTTATCTAATTTTAATCACTTCCCTAAATCTCTACTTCTAAACACTATAGTCATACTAAGTTTCCACCCTCTTAATACCTCAAACTGGGGGTTCAATTTCAACACAGAGTTCTCAAATATATATATTTGAGAACATTTAAACCATTTCCAAGTCATAGCACTGTTTTCTTGGTTTGAGCCCCATTTTTTTACTATTGGATAATATTCCCTTATTGAGATATACCACATTTTATTTACACACACACACACACACACACACACACACACACAAAATCACAGTTAGTTGACTCACTGTTTTTTTTACTGTTGGATAATATTCCCTTATCAAGATATACCACAGTTTATTTATCCATATATATGTTTATGTATGTATGTATGTGTGTGTGTGTGTGTGTGTGTGTATATATGCCACAGTTAGTTTACTCACTAACTGAAGGGCATATTGGTTGCTTCCAGTTTTGGCAGCTGTGAATAAACACTGACAGCACCAAATGCTGGTGAGAGTGTGGAGCCACAGGAACTCTCAGTCATAGCCGGGGGCATGCAAGATGGTTCAGCCACTTTGGAAGACAGGATGGCCTGTTGGTTTCTTACAAAACTAACTTATTCTGACCATTCAATCCAACAACTGTGCTCTTTGGTTCTTACCCAAAGGAATTGAAAGCTTATGTCCACACAAAAGCCTGCACTGGAGTATTTACAGCAAGCAGATCTGTTTAAAGTGTCTCCTATGTGTAGATGGCATTCAGCAGTTTGGAGAACTCAGAACACAAGGCTCCATCTTGAAGAGCTTTCAGCTCAGTTCCAAGTCAGAAGAGATGTGCTTCTTCCGCCTCTAAGGGCACTTTCATTCTGAGGCAAGAGGAAAGAGATTCCATGTGGCCCAGCTCTGTTGCCGTAGCAATCTAGGGGCGGACTGCTTCTTCAGTCCAGCTTTGAAGAGTCATGAATCCTCACAGAATGCTGAGATTCTGCTTCGATTGGTTAGACGAAGGCTTTGCTTCCCCCTTACACATTTCAGAGAACCTCTTAGAATTTCTGGGCCTGTTACAGTTACTTCAAGGTTCTGGACCCCAAGTTGCCATTTGGGTAGGGCAGGGTTCTCTATGCACTAGAGGATACAGAGACCCAGTGGTGTTAACCCAGAGCGCAGTGAACCGTGCAGCCAAGAGAAGTCTGTGGTATCATTTGTCTGGGAACGGGCTGAATGCGGCTGGAGCACAAGTGCTAAGGGGCAGGAATGATGGGTACTGCATGTGTACCAGTGCTGTGTAATTGTTTTGCACATGATACCTCATTCAGTCCTTAAAACAGTCATGAGAGGTTGTCGCTATTGCTCTTATCAGATTCCACGTGGGAAACAGACTCAGGTGAAGCAACTCGCTCAGTTAAGAGGCAGAGGCAGGGCTGGAGAGATGGCTTAGGGGTTAAGGCGCCTGCCTCCTAAGCCTAAGAACGCTGGTTCCAATCTCCAGCGGTTCCAATCTCCAGGTCCCACGTTTAGCCAGATGCAAAGTGACGCAAGGGCGCAATGCCTCACTTGACCACAAGGGGGCGCACACATCTGGATTTCCTTCTCAGCAGCTGAGACACTGCTGGCACGCCCATCTCTGTCTTCCTCTCTCTGTGTCTCTCTCCAAAAAAAAAAAAAAAAAAAAAAAAAAAAGGCAGGCCTGCTTGACTTTGATGCCCATTTTCTTTTCTTTTCTTTTTTTCTTTTTTTTTTTTTTTTTTTTTTTGAGGCAAGCCCAGCAGACTGGCCATTTATTATTTAGTTTGCTTGTTTTTAGAGAGAATGAGAGCGAGAGCGAGAGCGAGAGCGAGAGAGAGAGAGAGAGAGAGAGAGAGAGAGCATATTAGCATGCCAGGGCTTCAGCCACTGCAATTGAACTCCAGACTCCTGTGCCACCTAGTGGGCATGTGCGACCTTGCACTTGCCTCATCTTTGTGCATCTGGCTTCCGTGGGATCTGGAGAGAGATGGAACATGGGTCTTTAGGCTTTGCAGGCAAGCACCTTAACTGTTAAGCCATCTCTCCAGCCCAAGTAGCCTTTTATTCATTTATTTATTTATTTATTTATTTATTTATTTATTTATTTATTTATTGGAGAGAGACACAGAGAGAGGCAGAGAGAAAGGGAGAGGAAGACAGAAAATGGGCACTCCAGCAGCCTCTCAGCTGCTGTGAACAAACTCCAGATGTGTGCGCCCCCTTGTGGGCAAGTGCAGCATTGCGCCCGTGTCACTTTGCATCTGGCTAAACGTGGGACCTGGAGATTAGAACTGCTGTCCTTAGGTGTAGCAGGCAGGCGCCTTAACTGCTAAGCCATCTCTCCAGCCCCCAAATAGCCTTTTTTGTTTATGAGAGAGAGCAGGAGAGAGCGAGAGAATTGGCATGCCAGGGCCTCCAGCCACTGGAATTGAACTCCAAATGTGTGCACCACTTTGCACACATGTATGACCTTGTACATGCATCATCTTGTGTGTCTGCCTTATGTGGGATCTGGGGAGTCAAACATGGGTCGTTAGGCTTCACGGGCAAGTGCCTTAACTGTAACCCATCTCTCCAGTCCCCACATTCTTTTTTGTTTTGTTTTGTTTGTTTTTTGAGGTAGGGTCTCACTCTAGCCCAGGCTGACCTGGAATTCACTATGTAGTCTCAGGGTGCCCTCGAACTCATGGCAATCCTCCTACCTCTGCCTCCCAAGTGCTGGGATTAAAGGCGTGCACCACCACGCCCAGCCAGTCTCCACATTCTTTTAAAATTAATTTAATTTAATTTAATTGAGAGAGAGATAAAGAGTCAGATAGAGAGAGAGAGAATGGGTGTGTCAGGGCCTTCAGCCACTGCAAATGAACTCTAGATGTATGCTCCACCTTGTGTATCTGGGTCCTGGGGAACTGAACCTGGGTCCTTTGGCTTTGCAGGGAAGCACTTTAACTGCTAAGCATTGCTCCAGCCCTGGTGCCCACATTCTAATTATAATCCTATACTCTATATTGTCGTGTTTTTATTATTGTTATTATTATTTTTTTTGTTTGTTTGTTTGTTTTTTTGAGGTAGGGTTTCACTCTGGTCCAGGCTGACCTGGAATTAACTATGTAGTCTCAAGGTGGTCTCGAACTCACGGCAATCCTCCTACCTCTGCCTTCCGAGTGCTGGGATTAAAGGCGTGCGCCACCACGCCTGGCTTTATTGTTATTATTTTAATTCATCAGTCTTATCCCCAGGCAGGAGGATTTGACCAAGATTCTTTCCAGTTTTTGAGTCCTACAAGTTGTTAAATTGAGCCCAGTGTCACAAGCAAAGGGAAACGCTTTATTGCCCCTGCAGTGACAGTGGAGCCTTTGATGGAGGAGTTTCTGATAGGAGAGTCTTCCTCAGGGTGGTGCCAGGAATAGTGGGTACTGGATATGTATCCAGTATTGGGGCTCTTCCCTTTTCTGTTACCCTAAAGTTATTTAGAAGCAAAGTTTAGCATGCTGACCCCAGACTCTTGAGGTTCTGGGGTGAAGATGCAGAGGAAGATCATGTAAACAGGCCTCCTGCTTGCTGCAGCCACACCCCAGCTCTTCTCTCGGGGAGCTCTCAGCCCTAAGCCCTATTCTGTTTGTGTCTGTTGTGGCTCTGAATCAAAATGAGCAATTTATTTTTCTCTAGTTGGAAGCGGAAGGTTGCTTAATGTAAGCAATAAAGTCCTTGGTGCTCTCCACCCTGGGGCCCATTAACTGCCAAGTCAGTTTCTTTTGCAGCAGAAGGCAAGATGGCTCACACAGGATGCGAGACTGGTTGGAGCTTCCTGATAGGCCTTTGAGCAGCCTGAGCTTTTTCAAAGTCCAGGAATGGGGGCTATACTCATGGTTCCCGTCTTCTAGAGCAGGGTTTGTGAACAGTCGTGCTCTTGTCCTTGGAGCTGAGTAGGCTTTGCTGTGGGCACTGTCCTGGGAGTTGTAAGGTGTTAGGCAGCATCTCTGGCCTCTCTCTGCTAGATGCCAGCAGCATCCCCCTTCCCCAGTTACCATCACCAAAAATGTCCTAGATGTGCTAACTGTCCCTGGGGGATAGTGTCACCCCAGTTAGCAACAATTGCCCTGGGGCTGCCAGTGCACACACAGTTTGTGTGATAACCTTCAAACAACCAAGGTACTTGTTTTTGTTTTTACTTCTGACTCATGAAGTCCCTAAGTTGGATTAACAAAAGTCTCTGTAATGGGGGAACTATATTTTCCTTGTTAGAAAGTGACATGTTCATTGGAGAAAATTTAGAAGCAACAGTAAAATATATAAATAAATTTAAAAAAGTGAAAAAGTAAAAGAAGAAAAAAAGTAAAAGTAAAAGTAAAAAGAAGAAAACTTTAAAGGGTCTACCCTTACAGTTTTTGAGTCTTTGACTTGCGCGTCTATCCCACCACACACACATGCCAAATCAAGATCCTGTTTTACTAAATGGCAAACTGTTCCTAGAAAAAGAAATTATTTTAGTGCTAAGGTTGGAACCCAGGGCCTTGCACATGCTAAGAAAGCATGCCTACTGAGTTATACCCACAGTCCTTAGAACAGGTGACTTAAAAAACAAGCAGTTTATTTATTATTAATTTACTTATTTTATGTGGGTACTAGGGATTGAACTCCAGGCCTCATGCTTGCAAAGCAAGCACTTTATCAGCTGAGCTATCTCTCCAGCTCCCAAACATGGTGTTCAATGGATATGTATTGGGCTATGTAAGGGTTGTTCCATGCTTTATTTAATCAACATTCAGTAAGAAGTATTATTGTAACCCTTTTTCTTGCTACAACTTTCTTCATACCAGGATGTCACTGGGCAGTGCAATCTTTACATGCATCTCCAGTTCCTTTAGGGTAATTCCTAGCAGTAAGATTTCCGGGTCAAAGGTTAAGAACATTTTTAAGATGTTAGGCATATGTTATCAAGTTGCCCTCCAGAAGGGTTGCCATTTCACACCCACGGTATATGCAAGCCAGATCAGGACAATCTGTATTTCAAAGCTTTCTTTGATCACTCAGGCTTCTGCTGAAGCTGAACAATCTCCATTTTGTTTGTAACACTGCCTAAGAGACCTACAAAGCACAGTGGAGGTCTGCTTTCATGACACAGATGGGCAGAATGTGTACTGACCAAGAGGACCAGGAGATGACACATTTTAATATTATTTTATTACTTTTTTCAGTGCTGCTGAGGATGGAATCCAAGGCCTCCTCCGTGCTAGGCAAGCACTCTCCCACTGAGCTATATCCTAGCCCACAGTTTATTTTATTTTACTTTATTTTTTTATTTATTTATTTATTTATTTATTTATTTATTTATTTATTTTGGTTTTTCGAGGTAGGGTCTCACTCTGGTCCAGGCTGACCTGGAATTCACTATGTCATCTCAGGGTGACCTCGAACTCATGGTGATCCTCCTATGTCTGCCTCCCAAGTGCTGGGATTAAAGGCATGTGCCACCACACCCGGCTATACCAGTCCACATTTTAGTATTGCTGATGGAAGACCCAAGACTGAAGGCCCTCAGCATGTGATAATCATTCTTTTTGGCCTGGTCCCAAGAATGGGGCCACATGTGCTAATGACCCTTTCCTATCTGGTCTGTGAGTTGGAATCTCATGGCCCCGTGGAAGACTAAGAGGACACATATGAGGTAGAATTGATTAGAAGGAGTTATTGCTAAGTCAGCATATCCCTCTGTTTCCTCCTCTCCTAGGCCTGAGCTTGGATGCCTTCAGACCTGAGTCTAGCCTGGGCAGTAGAGTGGGCACACAGAGCTCCAGATATTGGCCACACACAGGTGTGGACATGATTTTGATGATGACCCTACCAAAAGAATTTGGTGACTTGGTACACTCCTGGCATAACTGTCTCTGTCAAGAATGTAGCCACCATGGGGCCTGGAAGGTAGAGAGAGGTAGGCAGGGATGCAACCAGAGAGACAGCTTGTAAGACCAAGAGCTATCTGCCTTTTTGTGGAGACAGACACTGTTAGACAGATACATATGTTCTACAAGGAGAAGCAAAACCAGCCTATTTTCACAGTGCTGAGAGGAGGATCAGGTTGACCCTACCATAATAGTATTGACAGGAGATGGCATCAGGAGGCACACCAACTTCTGGTGGAGGCCTCAGGTGAGCTACCTGGTGTCATGAGTGTCAATTGCACACCTGTCATCACATCTTTGAGGAGAGAGGCGCTTGTGCTTTCCAAGGCTCAGGAGCCCAAATCCTAATAAGCACAATTCTGAAAGGATCCATCCAGTGCCACATGTCCCGAGAGGATATCAGGAGAAGGATGCCTGAAGTTGCACACTGATATTTAATGTCCAAATTCTAGATCTGGACACATAATCTTTCTTTTTTAACTATTCATTTTGAACTAATTTTAGACTCACAGGAAGAATACAAAAATAGTAGAGTTCCTGTTACACACCCCCCACCCAACTTCCCTAATATTAATATCTTACATAACCATGGTACAATGATCAGCACTAAAGAATTAACAGGAGCACAATGCTATTAACTAAACCACAAGCTTGTTTCAATGTCAGCACAGTTTGCACTCGTGTTCTGTCCATCTTGACCTAGGCCTGCATGCAGCACCTAGCCATTATTCCTTGTTGGTTCTTTGCAAGTTTTTCAGTTTTTCCTTATTCTCCATGATCTTGACCCTTTTGAAGAGGGCTGCTCAGTTATTTGGAAGCATTTGGTTTGCCTAATGGTTGCTTCCTCTTAAACTGAGATTATGCCTTTTGACATGATTAACAAAAATGATTTTGTGTGTCTCAGGGCATTGTACAACCTTGGTAACAACCTTGGTCATGTGGTTAGGTAGTTTCTGCTGAAAAGTAACTGACTATCCCTTTGTAGTTAAAAATATCTTGTAGGACATACTTTAAAACTGTGAAAATCCTTTTTATCTTCTGACTTTTGGCCACTAATTTTAGCATCCATTGGTGAATCCTCTCTGCAACAGTTGTTTGCAATGTCTGAATTTCTACTGCTGTGAACCTTCCATGTTCATTAATTGTAGAATGCTATATTGTATTCTGTGAGGTAAAGCTGGAGACAAGATGTCCATGTGGAATATTTTGCTTTTATAAATATTTTGTTTATTTATTTGAGAGAGAGAGAAGTAGAGAGAGAATATGAGGTGCCAGGGTCTCTAGCCACTGTAAACGAACTTCAGAAGTATGTGCCACCTTGTGCATCTGGCTTTACATGGGTACTGGGGAATCAAACCCAGGTCCTTAGGCTTTGCAGGCAAGTGCCTTAACTGCTGAGCCATCTTTCCAGCCCAGGGATATTATTTCTTAACCAAGTCTTTATTCAAGAGCAGTAGGTCTTTCCCAAATATGATCTATTTATCTCACATCTCTGTATATTACTTTCTTAATTATGCTCACAGAAAACTCACAAAAATATTATAGAAAGTTCCCATACACCTTTCACACAACTTCCCTTAATTTATCCATATTATATAACAGGCTATAGCAATCCAGAACAGGGAATTACCTGGTTATTTGAAGGCTATAAAATAACTATTCCAGGTCAGCCTGGGCAAGAGTGAAACCCTACCTAAAAAAAAAAAAAAAAAAAAAAACGACTGTGGTGTCTTGGATGAGTAGATACTCAGGGTAGTGATGAGAAAATATGCTTATGCTAGGGTTTTGGATTATCTGGGTGGGCCCATTGTAGGGTCCTCATAAGAAGGAGTAATGCAGGATAGAGAGAGATTATATTAGAAATACATTCGGGGGGTGGGGCTGGAGAGAGGGCTTAGCGGTTAAGACATTTGCCTGGAAAGCCAAAGGATCCTGGTTCCACTCTCCAGGACCCACTTAAGCCAGATGCACAAGGGGGCACATGCATCTGGAGTTCATTTGCAGTAGCTGGAGGCCCTGGCGTGCCTCTCTCTTTCTCTCTGCCTCTTTTTCTCTCTCAAATAAATAAATAAATAAATAAATAAATAAATAAATAAATATTTTTTTAAAGAGAGAGCCAGGTGTGGTGGCACATGCCTTTAATCCCAGCACGCAGGAGGCAGAGGTAGGAGGATCACCATAAGTTCAAGGCCACCCTGAGACTACACAGTGAATTCCAGGTCAGCCTGGGCTAGAGCAAGACCCTACCTCAAAAAACCAAAAAAGGAAAGAAAGAAAGAAAGAAAGAAAGAAAGAAAGAAAGAAAGAAAGAAAGAAAGAAAGAAAGAAGAAAGAAAGAAAGAAGGAGGGAAAGAGGGAAGGAGGAAGGAAGGAAGGAAGGAAGGAAGGAAGGAAGGAAGGAAGGAAGGAAGGAAGGAGAAAGAAAAAAAGAAAGAAAGAAAGAAAGAAAGAAAAGAAAGAAAGAAAGAAAGAAAGAAAGACAGACATTCAGGGGCTGGAGAGATGGCTTAGTGGTTAAGCCACTTGCCTGCAAAGCCTAACAACTCGCATTTGATTCCCCAGTACCCACATAAAGCCAAATGCACAAAGTGGCACATGTATCTGGAGCTCGTTTACAGTGGCAAGAAGCCCTGGCACTCACTCACTCTCTCTCCTTGCAAATAAATGAATAGTTTTTTTAAAAAAGAAATATATTCAGAATGTAAGTGAAGGTAAAATGTATAGGATTTGTGAAAGGATAGGTGAGTGGAATATGAAGAATCCAGGATAGCCCCAGGATTTTTTGATTTTTCTGTTTGTTTGTTTTTCGAGGTAGGGTCTCACTTTGGTCCAGGCTGACCTGGAATTCACTATGTAGTCTCAGGGTGGCCTCGAACTCTCGGCAATCCTCCTACCTCTGCCTCCTGAGTGCTGGGATTAAAGGCGTGCGCCACCACGCCCGGCAGCCCCAGGATTTTTTGACTTTCACAATGAGTCTTGCCTTCTTCTTCTTTTTTTTTTTTTTTGCATTGGAGAAGATTATAAAAGAAAGATACATCCAGACAATTGTTTCTATCAACTGACAAACTTCCCTTATCAGCCACAATGTTGAAATAAATGATCACAACAGGGCTGAAAGGATAGCTTAGAATTTAAGGCATTTGCCTGCAAAGCCAAAGGACCCTGGTTCGATTCCCCAGGACCCAAGTAAGCCAGATGTACAAGGTGGCACATGCATCTGGAGTTCATTTGCAGTGGCTGGAGGCCCTGGCATGCCCATTCTCTCTTTCTCTCTCTCTGGGTGTCTCTTAAATAAATTAAAACTTTAAAAAAAGAAATTATCACAACAAATTATCATTTAATAATTTAAACAATGTAGATTTATTATCCTACAATTCTAGAGGTTAGAAGTCCCAAGTCTGTTTTGGTGTGCTAAAGTCAGAGCTAGCAGAGCTGGTTTCCTTCTGGAGGCTTGAGGGGAAAGTGTGTTTCCTGGCCTTGGACAGATTTTAAGAGGTCACCTGCATTCTTGGTCTAACCTTTCCCTCTTTCTCTTTTTCCCTTCTTCTTTCCCCTCCTCCCTCTTTCCTTCTGTTACCTGCCTCTTATCATGGCCATTGTAATTATGATAGGCCCCAGGTAATCTAAGATTCTCAATTTAATTACATCTTGCACAGTCCTTTTTGTCTTGTAGATAAAATATTCTCATGTTTTGGGAATTAGATTGTGGACCTCATTGTGGGGGGACATCATTTTGACCACCACATTCTTCTGTTTCTAACACTATGGCAGCCAGCTGTCAGGGAGATGGCTTCCATCTCAGTTCCAGTTTGATTTGAGTACGTTGCTTTAGTCAGGACTGCCATGGATGAGGTAGCCACCTGAGCATAGGTGTCTCACCAGTGATTTATCAGTCCCTTTATTAAGAGGTACATTGAGCACATCTCATGTTGCCAGGTACTATAGCTGAAGGGGAAATTTGCCAGTTAATGGACATCTGGATGTCTCTTGTCATCTTCCCAATTCAAAAAAGGCAAGACTAGTTGTTCAAGGGGAAAAAATCTTAGAGCCACCCTGGATTTTTCTCTTCTCTGACTCCATAGCCAATCCTTTCATAAATCCTCTAAGTTCTACCTTCAGAAACACATCCAGAGCCAAACACTTCTCATCTCCTCCCCAGTGATGCAATATGGTTCATCAGGCTCTCTTGTCTCACTGCTGTAATAACTTCAGGTTTCTCTGTGCTTTTAACCTGTCCTTCTTCTTCTGTCTTTTCTAAACACAGCAGCCACACTGACCAAGTCGTCAGAAATAAGCGAGCTTATGAGAAGTTTATCTTCCTGCTTCAAGCCTCACAGGACTTTCTTTCTCACAGTGTAGGATGACTAAAGAATTTCTGGCATGTTCTGATCTGTTTCTTCCCTGATCCTAGCTCTTCCCCTCATGTCTCTCACTTTATCTACTTGGCCATCCTTGTTATTTTATGAACGAGTCAGGCATGTTCCCATCTCCAGACCTTTGTCTATGGTTTACTCTATTTGGGAAACGCTTCACTTAGAAATCTGCACGGCTTGTTTCCTTCCTTCCTTCATTTCTGCCTGCTTCCTCCTTGGTGAGAACTCTGAGGCTGTCCTGTCTAAACTATAGCCTGGTGTCATTTCTTCTCCATCTCTGTTTCATTGTTCACCTTAGCTCTTATCATCTAACAGCTCATACATCTTGTCTTTCTCTTTTTCCTAGAATTATAGACTCCAAGAAGACAAAGATTTTTTTCCCCATCACATCTATAGTATAATAATATAGCAGGTGCTCCTTAAGTATTTGTGGAATGAATATCTACTATCATTATTGGCCAATAGACTTACTAATGTTTCCTGAGACATAATCATTTGGTCACATGTCAAAGGCTACATATTTTAAATAGATAAAAAAAATTCAAGGCATGAACTATATCTTCAAATGGCTTATCATTTGATTGGTGTGATAAGATACCCTCATGTGTAAATATGAGTGCTATTATCATAAACTTTCACTGTGTCTCAGGTACTATAAACATAGGTTATAGTGATAGGTACTAAGAACAAACACATATGTTAGTCATAGCTTCTTTTTCCAAGTTCTTTTAGGCTAGTTGTGGTGACAAGCTCTATACTGTTTGCTGAGCCTCATGACAAATAAGTGATGTAGATGCTGAGAGGAGTGCTGAGGACAGAAGCTCACAAGTAGAAGCAGCACCTTCACCTTCTCGTCCAAGGTCACATCTAAACTGGGTCTGGAAACTCTAGAGACATCTGAAGGGTGTGACATAGCTAGAACATGGGGCATGAGAATGGGGAAAAGGCAGATGAGACTAGCACAGGAGGTCTCTGAGGACTGGAGAAGGCCATGCTAGAGTCATTGTGTTGGTGGAAAGCTACTGAAAGGTATTCAAAGGGAACTGAAGTGATCACACCTGATTTTGGTGGAGATGGCTCAGGAAGGAATGAAGTAGGAAGAGCAGTTAGGAAGTCCCTGTAGATTCCAGGGAAAAGGTCTGAGGTCCAAGTGATAAGAAAAGGAAGAAGGTAATGGACTGGGGAGTGAGTGAAAAAAGAGCCAGTTACGGGCTGGAGAGATGGCTTAGCAGCTAAGACGCCTGCCTGCTAAGCCTAAGAATGCTGGTTCCAATGTCCAGCGGTTCCAATCTCCAGGTCCCACGTTTAGCCAGATGCAAAGTGATACAAGGGCTCAATGCCGTACTTGACCACAAGGGGGCGCACACATCTGGATTTCGTTCTCAGCAGCTGAGAGACTGCTGGCGCGCCCATTTCTGTCTTCCTCTCCCTCTCTATCTATCTCTCTCTGTCTCTCTCTCTCCAAATATATTTTTTAAAAAAAATAAAAAATTTTTAAAAAAAGAGCCAGTTTCTACCTGTGGAGTAAAAATAATGCTTAATGCTGAAGAGATGGCTCAGTCATTAAGGCACTTGCCTGCAAAGCCTAATGACCCAAGTTTGATACCCCAGTACCCACATAAAGCCATATGCTCAAGGTGGGGCATGCTTTTGGAGTTCCTTTGCAGCTTCCAGAGGCCTTGGTGGGCCATTTTCTCTCTCTCTCTCTCTCTCTTTCTCTCTCTCTCTCTCATGTGTGTTTGTCTGTGTGTTTGCCTCTCCTCTATCTGCTTGCAAATAAATTTTTAAAAAATATTTTACTTTTATTTATTTATTTGACAGAGACAAAGGAGAAAGAGAGAATGGGCACACCAGGGCCTCCAGCCATTGCAAATGAACTCCAGACACATGTGCCACCTTATGCATCTGGCTAACATGGGTCCTGGGGAATTGAACCTGGGTCCTTTGGCTTTGCAGGCAAGCACCTTAACTGCCAAGCCATCCTTCCAGCCCTTGCAAATAAATATTAAAAATATAATAATAATTTTAAAAATAATGCTTGATTGAAGATAGCACTGAACATAGAAAGAAGAGGGTCTTGAGTGGCAGAAGCAGTGGGGTGGAGGGTGGAGATGATGATAAAAACAAGGAGACCTGTGTGATCCCTGGGGTCAAGCTTATATCACTTGTGAGGCTTCTAGACTAGAAGTCTGAGCTTGCCCACAGGGTTGGCTCTTGGTTTGCCAGGTCATCCTCTGTGTCTGCCCTGTGCCCTGTGCCCTCTGCCCTCAGCTTCCACAGAAGTACAGACAAAGCCAATCCCGGCAGCAGCAGGAGGAGGTGTAGAGCATCTCCCGGGCTTGGAAAGGAGCCAGTGGAGCGCAGGAAGGAGGTTTGCAGTGCCTAGAAGCCAAGTTCAGCTCAGCTCTATTTTGGGTGACAACATTTACAATGTTCCTTCACCCAGAATCATTCCGCCTGCCTGCCCGCCTTCGGTGTTTCCAGCTGATGTATTCTCACGCCTACTTAACAGCTGGCTTGGTTCAGGGGCTCCCCAGCTCACTGACTGCTGCCCTTCATCCTCTTCACTGTTCAGAAAGATGCCCAAGTCCCTGGATGGCCAGAATGTGAAGCTGGTCCCTAAAGGCTCTTGGTCTCTTCTGCCCTTAGGCAGCAGAGGCTAAGGAGGAGCTCAGAGAGGCAGAGGGGATGGAGATGCTGAAGGTCAGAGTGCAGGTGCAGAGGTGTGTGGGCAGTTGGCTTATATCTCTGTACTTCCTTTCCTCTGAAAGAGCAAGTTACTGTGAGGGAAAATGCTTGATAATGATAATATTCTGTGTTTGCACATCCTTGTCTAAGACTCTACAGGCACACGAGCTGGGGTTTGCTCTTATCCCCGGTTACCTTGTGAATTCAGGTTTTGGGTGTTCTTAATTCATGTTGGGGCTCTGTAGATATCACAGTAAGAAAGTGACAAGGTTCATTCTTATTTTATTTTATTTTATTTTATTTTATTTTATTTATTTTAGAGAGAGAAAGAGGCAGAGAGAGAATGGGCATGCCAGGGCCTCCAGCCACTTCAAACAAACTCCAGATACATGCGCCCCCTTGTGCATCTGGTTTATGTGGGGCATGGAGAGTCAAACCAGGATCTGTTGGCTTTGCAGGCAAGCACCTTAACTGCTAAGCCATCTCTCCAGTCTGGTCATTCTTTAATAAGTAAAAAAAAAAAAAAAAAAAAAAAAAAAACAAGATTATGCATTCATTGTAGAAAACACGTGGTTTACAAAGAAAAGAATAAAGATGACCCATGTTCCTGTCAATCAGAGACACCTCCGGCTAGCAGTTCCACATGCTCCTGTCACAGACAACTCTGGCTAGCAGTTCCACATGCTCCTGTCACAGACACCTCTGGCTAGCAGTTCCACATGTTTCTGTCACAGACAACTCTGGCTAGCAGTTCCATGTGCTCCTGTCACTCACAGACACCTCTGGCTAGCAGTTCTACATGCTCCTGTCACTCACAGACAACTTTGGCTAGCAGTTCCACATGTTCCTGTCACTTAGAGACACCTCTGGATAGCAGTTCCACGTGCTCCTGTCAGAGACAGCTCTGGCTAGCAGTTCCACGTGCTCTTGTCACTCACAGACAACTGTGGCTAGCAGTTCCACGTGCTCCTGTCAGAGACAACTCTGGCTAGTAGTTCCACATGCTCCTGTCACAGAAAACTCTGGCGAGCAGTTCCACGTGCTCCTGTCACAGAAAACTCTGGCTAGCAGTTCCACGTGCTCCTGTCAGAGACAACTCTGGCTAGCAGTTCCACGTGTCTTCCTGCTTTCTGGCTCCTTTCCTTCTTCAAGAAGGAAGTTATACTCCTTGTGAAGGCTGTTGGCTCTTTCAGGAGGGGATGATGTTGGAAATAGCTTGGCCTCAGTGGGGAAGATAAGACCCAGGTTGTGTCATTTTCTTCCCTGCAGAGCAATGATTGCAAAGAGCTACAGAGCACTAGTAAAGGCCTTGCAAGGCCTAGCATTCATGAGGACTTGTTGAGAGGAGGAAAACAGAGAAAAAAGGAAAGAACTTCTACTCCCAACCAGGCATGGTGACTAACACCTTTAATCCCAGCACTTGGGAGGCTGAGGTAGGAGGACTGCTATGAGTTGGAGGTCAGCCTGGACTACAGAGTGAGCCACAGGTCAGCCTGGGCTACATGAAACCTAGGTCAAAATTAACAAAAACTTTCAGTCCCTTCCCTCTTTGTGAGATTGTTGGATAAGGCAAGTTGGACTAGGTTTACCAGTGAGTTGAATAATCAGCCAGGTGATGAATGGGGAGCCAAGAGCATTACAGAGAGCTTTTCAAATTAACTTGGCATCTCTTGAAAACATATGCCAAGTCACCATCAAACTGCAACAAATTTGCAAGCACCAGAGTCTTTACTGATAGTTTGGTTTGGATTGAGTTGGGTTGAAAAGCAAAACCTGACACAAGGATTGGGTACAGGTAGTTTGTTTGAGAAATGACTCCAGGAAGCAGGGAAAAGGAAAATAGCATGAGTGAGAATGAAACAAAGGAGGAGAGAAAGCTGACTACTGCTGCCAAAGCTCCTATTATGTGCAATAAGAACTCAAGTCCACCAGAACTCCCTGGAAGTAGCACAAGTGCCTCATGGACTTGTCTGCTTTTAGGATAAATACACAGAGCCCCTCACCCTGAAAGCAGGCTAGATCCCTTCAGACTTTGCACCAGGCCAGGGTGTGAGAGAAGGCCCATGGGTTGTGTGCTTGAGGTGTGATCCTCCAATAGGAGGTGGGTCTGCATTCACACAGGGCAGCTGTGCTAAAGTAAGAGGTGGGCCAAAGGATGTGGTAGGGGTGGAAGCTTCTGCTAAATTTAAGAAATATAGATTCCTTCATGGTTTCACTGGGTCAAGAAAGTTCTTTTTAAATAAATAAATTTTTTTATTTATTTACTTAGAGAAATAGGTAGGTAGAGAGAGAGAGAATGGGCGCCTGAGGACCTCTAGCCACTGCAAACCACTCCAGATGCATGTGGCACCTTGTGCATCTGGCTTTATGTGGGTACTGGGGAGTTGAACCTAGTTCCTTAGGCTTTGTAGGCAAGCGCCTTAACCACTGAGCATTTTCTACAGTCCCTGAGAAAGTTCTTGCCCTTGTCTCAATTGCTCTTCTTCCGCCTATTCCTGTGATTCTCTTGTCTTGTCCCACGGTTCAAGTAATGGACTGTTTCCTTGACTCTGGGTGGTAGGTAGTATTTGTTTTCAGCCAAGTCCAAAACTTAGGAGCAAGTGCTGAGCTTCTGAGCCTCCCGAGGACTCAGCGTCTCTTCTTCAGGTGACAGTGTGTCCAGTACTTCTTGCTACAATCAGCTATAGAGACCAGACTTGGCGAGGTAGAGGGGGCGAGAGCAGAGGGATGAGATGAAACAGGTTACGTTGAGCCCTTGCTGAATTAGGCTCCTGTTTGGAGATAGAGCAGATACTATGTGGCTCCAGACTGGGTATGTTGATTGGCCAGGAGTCTGACTTGGGCTTCCTGAAAACCTGGCACTTTCTTGGATTTGGGTTTGGTGTGGACAGATAAGTGTGGATCACAATAGGGGCATTTTTTGCAGACCTTTGAGTTTTTCAGAACCATGTACTGACCTGGCAGCTCTTTTATGGGCGGTAGTGAGATGGGTCTTTCACTTTTTTAGTAGAAACCAGAGGCCCAAAGATACCATGTACTTCACCCAAGGCTGTGACATCTTTCGCTGGTGACAGAAAAAAATAAGGACCTAGACCTCCTGACTTCCAACCTTGAGTTCTTGACTTGCTTCTCCACCTCCTCTCTCACGACTGCTCTCCAGCACAGTAGCAGAGTGCTCTTGTTTATTCTGTCCAAACCTGGGACATCCAGCCCAGTGAGAGCTCTGTGAAGAAATCACCTTTGCTTCATCTCCTCCACGTGCCCATATCTCCTCACCCATGTCCAGGAGAGCAGCTGTTTCACAAAAGCTCCTGTTTATCTGGGGGATAGTACACACAGCAGCTGAGGACTAACTTCCCTTATAGGCCTCAGCCTGCGGACAACAGTCTTAGAAGTCCTGCCTTCCTGATAACAGGGTTCACTCACTCTTTCTTTTTTTTATTCCTGGGGAATTTATCGTGTGCCGGGCCTGTTGAGGGCTATGTGAGGGTATCTTCCCTGACTACAGATCCTTGGCTCTGGGGGCCGTTTCCATCTATTTCTGTGCTTGGCAGATGACGCCCCATATGGCAGAGTCAGCTCTGCCATGTCTGTCCCGGGATTAGGCAGTGGCATCTTCCCTTAACCCACAGGGGAAGATTTGTTTTCTTGACCTCTGTTCGTCTCCCCACTTTCACAAAAGAGCATGTGAATTGCTGTTTGGAGATAGGGGTGGCTTACTGATAACCCTTAGAGCCAGGGTTGGCAGACATGCGTCAGATGTCTTCATAAGATCATCCCTTATATTCCTGCTGCTCTTTGAGTATTAGTCAGAGCTTTGATGGTTTAGGCCAAGGAGATGAGGCAGAATCAAAGGCAGACTGATGGGCATTAGTAGTGCCTTGGGGGTGTAAAGGAAGGGGGCTGTGTTTCTAGTTTCTCATTCCCAATGAATGATTCAGTCCCAATGACTACCCCTAAATCCTAACTTAAATTAGAGAATCCCGCTGCCACTACCACAAGCTTCCAAGTAAAATACTTTAGACAAATTAAAATAATTTACCAAATGTTGATCATGTGTGGCATCATTTTGGAGCCAAAAGAAGTACTCAATGTGATCTTCAAAGATCTTATGATATAACTGGGGGCACGTGGGACAAAGAAGGCAAGTTCAAGCGCCAGAGGAGGAGCATAGCTGCTGCTGAGCCAGGCATCCGCATACTTGGGCTTGAGAGAAAGCACTTTGGATTGATTTTGGCCTAGCGAAGTGTTCTGGAGGAACTGGCGTATCAGCCAAGCCTCTGAAAAGATTTGTGTTCTCCTGATGGTAGGTGTCAAAGGTCTCTGCCATTGGAGTGGTTCTTTATCTCACACTTGCCAACACCCACGTTAGGATATTGGGACAGAGATAGTTGGTTCATAGCATTGTTCATAATGTCACAGCTGGAAGCAACCCAAATAACAGTGATAAGACCTGGACTGAGTAGACCATGGCCTCCCACATCCCGTACATCATGGAATGCCATGCAGCCACCACATATCATTTTCAGGAATGCCTATTATTTATTGGCTCCTAAAAGTATTCACAATACATTGTACTCTGAAAGTAAATCAGGTTCCACAACAATAGATATCATGGGAGTCTGTTTATATTTACATAATAACATTAAAACATGGATTTTAAACATCTTTCTACTTTTTCATCGTCTGGTATCTGCCACATTCACACTAACATGTAAGGAAAGGACTTTTGATGTTTTCTTTGCAATAGGAAAGTTGGACTGCCTTATAATACCTATGGGTGGACAGCGCCAGTGGAATCACAGGCCGCTTGTTATACAGGGATGATTGCCCCTGGCTTGCGCTGGACTTTGGTTTCTATAATGACGAGTCAGCTGGCTGGAGATGGAGGTGTTAGGAAGCCTGTTCACTCCTGATCTGTGAGCAGTGTGCTTGGGGCAGCTTCTGAATGATGCCCCTCCTAGTTGCCAGATCCTGCATACTTCCCAGGTGACAGCAGCTGGGACTTCATGGCCCCTGCTACACCCACCAAAGTCCTACTTATAAATTCAGCCTTCTTCATTCTTTGCATTTTAGTCAGGAAGTCACCGCTGCCCACTGTCTACCTAATTACAGTGCCAGGAAGAAAAAGGTGCTCTTGTGGGCCTGAGCCTCTCCGAGCAAGGTTAGCAGAGGAGAGTGATGGAGTCCATCTCTCGCATTAGTGTATGTGGTGGGGGCAGGCTCTCTGCTCCCAGGAAAGCTTTTTCAGATGACCGCTTGGTCTAGACTCTGTCTGTCTCAGCAGTCGCTGTCATCTGAATGTCACATCGGGACATTTGGGTGCTTCCTTTTCTGTCCCTTTCAGCAGGGTTGAGATTAATGTGTACTATGTTCTAATTTGAATGCTCATTAGTATTTTTAGCCTAGCCCTTTTATCACATACTTCCCAAATCTAAAACCATTCATCTCTCCTCACTGCCTCTAGGCTCATGTCCAGACTCCTCAGCCCACATCCAAGGCCTTTCACTTTCTGAATGCCCTCCCCCAACCCGGCCCTATCTAGCCACTCACCTGCAGCTTATCCATTAAGCTCACTGGCCCCAATCACATCTGCCTTCCGGTGCCCAAGCATTGCTACTCCACCAAGCCACCCTGCTTCCTGGTGTGGATCCCAGGTACGCTCACCTTTCCCCATCTAGCTTGAGTCCTTCTGTCCAAAGTCTTCTGAGACCTCATTTGTCACAGTGATCTAACAGAGGCTAACCTCTTCACACGATTGCCTGTACTGTTCTATCACATTATTTCACATTTTAAAATTATGGGGCTGGAGAGATGGCTTAGCAGTTAAGGTGCCTGCCTCCTAAGCCCAAGAACCCGGTTCCAATCTCCAAGTCCCACATTTAGCCAGATGCAAAGTGATGCAAGGGTGCAATGCTGCACTTGACCTCAAGGGGGCACACGCATCTGGATTTTGTTCACAGCAGCCGAGAGGCTGCTGGCATGCCCATCTCTATCTGTCTTCCTCTCCCTCTCTCTCTCCCTCTCTCTGTTTGTGTCTCTCTCTCTCAAAAAAAATTATGGTCCCATGTAACATTTATATCAAATATTTTTACATATATAATTCAGCAGTGCTAAGTGTATTCACCTGTCATACAGCAGACCTCTGAACTGTTTCATCTCACAAAACTGAAATTCTGTACTCCTTAACCTATAACTCTCCAGTTCACTTTATTTGACATGTTTTCAAGGACCATGATGTGATATCATATATACTGAACTGTTCAATTCCACCAGCATTCAGTGAGCACCAGTGTTCCACGTCAGTCACTGGCAGATCCTGGGGGTATATGAGGCTAGATAAGATACACCCACCAAATAAGAAGTCATAATTGTTATTGAATAAGAGTTTGCCTTTTCAGCGAGGTATGGTGGTGCATGCCTGTAATCCCACGACTTGAGAGGGTGAAGCAGAAAGATCATGAATTCAAGGCTGACCTGGGCTAGATAATAAGACCCTAACTCAAATAAAAAAAAGAAAAAAGTTACCTTTTCATTTCTGAATATCTCATGTTCCTATGTAGATAAATAGAATGACCTTCTTATGACTCTTTTTTTGGGGCGGGGGAACGAGGCAGAATAAAGTAGTTACAGGCATATTTAGTCCTTGGCTTCCCTATGACACCAAGCTGGGAATGAGCATGCACTCTTTGTGTGTTACTTGATAACTGCATATGCTGATGTACATGTGCTTGTGCTATTTGGGGAGACTTGTGTTCTTTTAACGAGATCATACTTTTTAAAAAAGGAAGTGTTCTTTCATCAAAATAATGTTCCTTTAATCATTTTTTTCTTATAATGAATACAGTATGTGCCTGTCAAGAAAAAACTACAGCAAACAAAAGTAAATAAATAAACAGAAACCAGAAAAGACAGACTAGCAAAATATAGAAAGGTTCCTTACTTCCTTCTTTTTTCCCCCTCTCCCCACTTTTTAAATTTTATTCTATCTTGCTATAGTAACCCAGTTTGGGTTCAAGCTCACTCTGTAGCCTGGGCTGGTCTTAAACTTGGGGTTCTTCTGCCTTTGACATGAAAACTGGGAATCTAAGCTCAGGTCTCCATGCTTATGCAGCAAGCATTTTACCCACTGAGCCATCTCCCCAGCCCAAAGATTTGAATTTTTCTCCTAAGGCTCACAAGATGCTTCTGGCGGGGAGTATGATTTGATGTGTTTTAGAAAGATTGCCCTTCATAAGTATAATTTATAACACCAAAAAATAAAAAGGCAGATCACCCTGCTACACACATAATCATCTCATTAGATTTAAAAGAAAAATCAACTCCAGCCTTTCTTTTTGTAAATTTTTTAAAATTTATTTATTTATTTATTTATTTATTTATTTATTTGCAAGCAGAGAGAGAGAGAGAATGGATGCGCCAAGGCCTCTAGTGGCTGCAAACAAACTCCAGATACATTGTCACTTTGTGTATCTGGTTTTACATAGGTACCAGGAAATAGAACTCTGGTCATTAGGCTTTGCAGGCAAGCCTTAACCATTGAGCCGTCACTCCAGCTTGAAAAAACCAGCTCTCTATAAAGGAAACTACCGCATGACAAATCATCTAGGATCTTCACCAAACAGATTGCCAGAGGGGAAAAAAGAGATGTGATACAACTGATAAGATCAACATAGATCCAAAAGGTGTGTGAAGAATTCAACTAAAAGAAGCCATAACATTTAAGGCTTCAGGTTTGGGTGATAAAACTATGATGTCGAAACAAAGTAAGAAAGAGATTACCAAAATGTCAGGTGAGCTGGGGCTCTCAGGTAGGAAGAGCAGGGACTTGTCACAGGAAAAGGACGCCTGGGCTTCTGGAGCAGCTGATTTTGTTTCCTTTCTGTGTTGCTAGCACCAAGATAATAATTTTATAATAAGCATGCTCTATTTTAATGCTATTTTCCACATTTGTATCATTTTACCAATGATAACGTTTTTAAAAACCAATAACTAATGCAATGTAGAACAAAAGAGAACTTCCTAACCAGAATGTTAAGAAGATAAAAAGAATGACTATAAAAAATATATATATACCAGAGCTGGCTGGGGCTATAGCTCGGTGGTGGAGTATTTGTCTAGCATTCGCAAGGCCCTAGATTTCAGAATCCAGAGTGCTAGCCATTCCACCATGGAACCTCACAAGGCCCTAGGTTTCATCCTCAGTCACACACACACACACACACACACACACACACACACACACGGGAAATACTAAACATCTTCCTAAATGGAGATGTTAGAGGGATTCATTTTAGGGCCAAGAATGAAACAAATACGCCCATTGTTATAAGTACAGAAAGGCAAGAGGCAAAGAGGAGAGAAGGAAGGGTAAGCATAAGAATCAAAAAGGAGTAAATAAAATGTCATTTTTTTGTATTTGTCACTGCAGCAGACCTCCCTTATCTTGTTTTCAGTAACTTATAGTCAATTGCACTCTGAAATAATAAATGGAAAATTTTAGAAATAGCTCACTTTTAGATTACATACTGTTCTGGGTGACATGATAAAAATCTATTATTACCATATATTAATGTAATTGTTCTAAATAAAGGAAAGTTAATATTTTACTGTACTTTGATTTATAAATCAAACTTTATCATATATATGTGTGTGTAGGAACAAACTATATACATATATATATATATATATATATATATATATATATATATATATACACACACACACACACATATGCTCTGTTTGATACTGTTTATGGTTTTAGGCATCTTCTAAGGGTTTTGGAACATACCCCTCACAGATAAGAAGGGATTTTTGTATTTGCATAGAAAGCATTAAAATTAATACAAATGATTAGAAATAAAAGGATAATCTAGCTACTTAGCTTGAAGTAAGATGTGTATGACAAGGAAAGTTGCATTATGTATACCAATAGAAAATTAAAACAATATAGATACCACTTAAAATGCTGAGGAAATCAAATGCTTAAGAACAAATCCTACAAAGTGTATACAAGTTGTCTATAGAAAAATGTGTAATTTTGGGCTGGAAAGATGGCTTAGCGGTTAAGGCGCCCACCTGCGAAGCCTAAGAATGCCTGTTGGATTCTCCAGGTCCCATGTTTAGCCAGATGCAAAAAGTGATGCAAGGGCGCAATGCTGCACTTGCCCACAAGGGGGTGCACACATCTGGAGTTTGTTCACAGTGGCTGAGAGGCCACTGGCATGGCCATTCTCTTTCTCTCTCTGTCTCTCTCAAATAAAAAGAAAACAAAAAATGTATAATTTTACTAGGAGATATAGGAAAACTAAAGAAATGAAGGAGAGAACACATTAATGAAATATTTAGTATCATAAAGCTGTTAATTTTCCCATTTGACATACAGATTCCAACTAATCCAGTTTGGTGTTTGTGATAGGAATTGTAAAATTCTGAAAGTGAGAAGAAAAAAAAACTTGCTCTACTAAATATCATGACTTATGAAGGTGAGGTGAAACAGTGCATATCAACAAAATAAATTAACCAATAAAATAGAGGAGAAAACTCAAAGATGACATTAAGTAGTATGTCACACAAGTAGAGAAATAAAGCTATATCATAAATGAAGATGGAAAAAGTTACATGCAAAGAAGTGATATTGGATCCCTGATTACATTCTGTAGGAAATGTCAACCTCCATGTGGCTTAAGGTTCAAAATATAACAAACACCCATAACTTTAAAACTCACTAATAGAAGATGATAGGTGATTATTCTTCAAAATTTCAGAAAGGGGCTGAAGAGATGGCTTAGCAGGTAAGGTGCTTGCCTGCAAAGCCTAAGGACCCACGTTCAATTCCCTGGTACCCATGTAAGCCAGATGCACAAGGTGGTGCATACATCTGCAGTTTATTTGCAGTAGCTGGAGGCCCTGACACACCTGTTCTCTCTACATCTGTCTCTCTTTCTTTCTCACTCTCTCTCAAATAAATTAATTAATTAAAATAAAAACTTTAGAAAGGACATCTTTTTCAATAAAACCCAAAACGTGTGTGTGTGCATGTGTGTGTGTGTATGTGTGTGCACGCGCACACACACGAATGTATGTGGGTACATGTGTATGGAGACTTGAGAACAACCGCAAGGGTGGTTCCACAGAAGCACTATCCACCCTTTGTGAGACAGTTTCTCTCACTGACTCAGAGTTCATCCATTGAGCTAGACTAGCTAGGCAGGGATCCTCTGTCTCAGCTTCCCCAGCACTGGGATCACAAGCACACCCCACCACACCTGGCATTTTGATGTGGGTTCTTGTGTCTGTGAAGCAAGCACTTTACTGACTGAGCTGTCTCCCTAACACTATACTTTTTTGGTCTTTTTGAGACAGGGTCCCATGTAGCCCAGACTGTCTCTGAACTAACTCACTGTGTAGCCAAGGATGACCTTGAATTTCTGATCCTTCTGTGTCCACTTTCTGAATGCTCAGATTACAGGTATGTGACACAACATCTGATATATATGATACTGGGGCTTGAGCCCAGGGCTTCCTGCATGCTAAGCAAGCACTATGCCAACTCTGAGCTATATCCCATCCCCAGCTCCAAGACACAAGAATACTGACTACAAAAGAAAAGCTGACAAACTTGACCAGATTAATATCAAGAACTTTTAAAAATTCATTATTTATTTATGTGTGGGTACATAAGAATGTGGATGCATGCATACTACAGCATGCATGTGGAGGTTAGACGACAACTTGCAGGTTGGTACTTACTTGTTCACTTCATTTGAGGCAGGGTTTCTTGCTCTGTTGTGCTTTGTTGTGTTTACCATCAGCTTCCAGAACATTCTCCTGTCTCTGCTTCCCATCTTGTAGTCAGCATTCGTATGCTGGGATGACAGAAGTCCACCACAGCTTCCAGCTTTTTATGCTTTTTACCTGGGATTGAACTTATATACTCCAGCTTTAGTGGTGAGCACTTTATCCATGGAGCCATCTCCCCGGGCCAGTATTAAGAGCTTTTATGCATCAAAAGATACCTTTGAAGTCAGGCGTGGTGGCGCACACCTTTAATCCCAGCACTCAGGAGGCAGAGGTAGGAGGATGGCCATGAGTTCGAGGCCACCCTGAGACTACATAGTGAATTCCAGGTCAGCCTGAGCTAGAGTAAGACCCTACCTTGAAAAACCAAAAAAAAAAAAAAAAAAAAAAACTTAAAGACCAGAAAAAGAGCTTTATCAACACACAATCAACAACAACAACAAAAACCCATAGTTTGAGAATACATAAGAAAACTACTTTCACAAATTAATAAGAAAAGCACAAACAACCTATTTGAAAAATGAGTAAATGGAATAATAAGCATCTCAAAAAATAAGAAACAGTGCTGGAGAGATGGCTCAGAGGTTAAGGCGTTTGCCTGCAAAGCCAAAGGACCCAGGTTCAACTCCCTAGGACCCATGTAAGCCAGAGGCACATAGGGGCACATGAGTCTGGAGTTCATTGCAGCGACTGGAGCCTGCCCATTCTCTTTCTGTTTCTTTCTCTCTCTCTTCTCTCTCTCTCTCTCTCAAATAAACAAATAAAAATAAAATATAAAAGCATGAACAAAAAATATGAAACATTTGAGATCAATAAAAATAATAAAAACAGGACTGGGGAGATGGCTTAGCAGTTAAGGTGCTTGCCTGCAAAGCCTAAGGACCCAGATTTGCTTCCCCAGTTCCCATATAAGCAAGATGTGCGGGGTGGTGCGTACATCTGGAGGTCATTTGCAGTGGCTGGAGGCCTTGATGAGCCCATTCTCTCTCTCTCTCTCTAATAAATCAATAAAATATTTTTTAAAATAATAAAAACATGAAGAGACATTCAATATCATTAGTTTTGGGGGAGGTAGAAATTAAGACCACAGCCAGATAACTTCCAGCACATGTTTGAACAGCAAAACTTTAAGCTTGATAATACCAAACACTGGAAAGAAAGTGGAGCCATAAGATCTTTTCAAAATTGCAGGTAGGAGTGTAAATTGGTGTGCAATTTGAAAAACAAAGTTAAGCATTTATATGCCCTAATATGCAGAGATGTCACTCCTGTGCTGTTAATAAGGAGCACATACAGTAAATGCCATGGGCCCCAATCATAATGGCAGCAGCATTTTCAATCATAAAATTTTTAGTGAACAAAAACTCTAACTGCCCATCAATGAGAGAATAGATAAACTACATCTATAAAATGAAATATTACATAGTGGTTTGAATGAAGTACACTGGCATGCCACATGATACTCAAAATGACCTTTAGAAAAATATGCATATTTAGGAATTGTTATAGCTGCAATAACTATATAAAATAGGAAGCAAGGGAATTAGGGTTCAAGATGGTGCCTACCTAGCATGGGGGGAGGTAAGATAGCATGGGAGGGGGGGCTGAATATTAGATTAGATGATGCTGGCCAAGATCTTAGCCTTGCCTTTAGAGGTGGTAAGTTGTGGGTGCTTGTTACACTTAAACAGCTAGCTAGTCAGCCAGTCAGCAAAGTAGACAGCTCCGGCTGTCTGAGAAAATGAGTGGAAAGTGTAAAAACAGAAGCAGGGTGAGCAGTCAGGAGGCTGTTTGGTAATCCAGGGGAAAGGGGGAGGTGCTTTGTTCCTGGATGCTGACAGTTGAGATAAGAGTAAGGGGCAGAATCAGAATGTATGTTGGAGGCAGCAGAGAACTTGTTCTGATAGCTTCAATGTGGGAGGTAAGAAATGTTCTATTTTATGAAACTACCATAATTTATTTAACAATATGCTCTTATTGTATATCCAGATTGTTTACAGTATTTTTTGCTCCATAAAAAGGTCTAAAATGAACATTCTTGCAGCTTAATCTTCATACAGCTTGAATTAATTTTTTTTTCCTTATCATGGTATAAGATTGGTTTCTATTTTATTTTCTTTGACTTTATTTTTTTTTTTGAGAAGGTTTAGGTTCACAGCAAAACTGAAAGAAAGGTACAGAGGCTTTGTGCACATCCCTTACCCCTCCACACATGGATAGTCTGCCCCACTTTCAGCATTCCCCACCAAAGTGGTGCATTTATTACAAGAGATGAACCCACTCCGACACATCGTTGTCACCAGCGGTCCACAGTGTGCTCTGAGGCTCCTGCATGGTGCTTGCTGTACAATCCTGTAATTTCAGACAAATGTATAGTGGCATGTATCCATCAAAGAACATCTCCACCACCCTGGAACTCATCTGTGCTCTGCCCGATCATCCATCCTGCTCTTCAGCCCCTGGACATTGCTGATACTTTTGCGATCTCTGTAGTTTCACCTTTCCCAGAATGTCAGGTGGCTGGAATCATATAGTATGGTACTTTTCAGACACAAGCTGCCTTCTTTCACACAATAATGATGCATTCATGCTTTCTCCATATCTCTTCATGGCTTGATAGCCATCAGGGTCTTGCTAACTCTAGCTAGTCTGGAACTTGCTGTCATCGACCAGGGTAGCCTTGAACTTGTAGTAATCCTCTTGCCTCTGCCTTCATTTCTTGTTAGCACTGCATACTATTCCATGGCCTGGCTATTCCAAGGCTTCTTTACCCATGCATGTACTGAAGGACATCCTGACTATTCCATATACTGGCAATTATAAATGGTTCAAACCATTGCGGTATAAACATCTGACCTCTTACATGCCCAGACAGAAATTTTGAATCTCTTGCAGTGCTTAGCAATATCTTTCAGATAAAATAGAAGAAAAGATGATGTCCCAAATTAGTAATGGAGAGAGGATCATGATGGAGACTGGAGTTCTAAAGTGAATAAGATTATCAGGTGGGGTTTTTTGGTATGTAAGATTAAAAGTCAATAAAAAAACTAATTAAAAAATAAATAAATAAATAAATAAAGCTGGTATAAACATCTGTATGTAGGCTTTCAACTCCTTTCAGATAAATACCAAAACCCTAGTGGCTGGATCATATGATAAGATTATGTCTAGATTTTTAAGAAACTATCTTTGCCAGGCATGGTGGCGCCTTTAATCCCAGCACTTGGGAGGAAGAGGTAGGAGGATCGCTGTGAGTTTGAGGCCACCATGAGATTACATAGCGAATTCCAGATCAGCTTGAGCTAGAGTGAGACCCTACCTCAAAAAATCAAAAAAAAAAATTTTTTAAGGAAAGAAAAGAAAAATAAAACTATCTTTTTCAGGGGGGAGATGGCACAATGGTTAAAGGTGCTTGCTCTGCAAGCCTGTTGACCTGGATTGGGATTCACCAGCACCCATGTAATGCTGGATGCAAAGTGACGCATGCATTTGTAATCCCAAATGCCAATAATGTGAGGGGGATGTCAGGAGAATCCTGGAATAACATACAAACTAATCTGGTCTTCCCACCAGCAAAACAGCAAGATATAGACCCTTTCTTAAACAAGGTGGAAGGAGAGGACTGACACCCCAAAGTGTCCTCTGACCTCCACCCAAATACAGAGACAACATGTGTGTATGTATGCACACACACACATACAAAGAATAAATTTATTTATTTATTTATGAAATAGAGGGAGAGAGAGAGAGTGGGCATGTCAGGGCCTCTTGCCACTGCAAATGAACTCCAGACAAATGTGCCACTTTGTGTATCTGGCTTTACGTGGGTACTGGGATCAAACTTGGGCCATCAGGCTTTCAAACAAGTGCTTTGACTGCTGAGCCATCCCTCCAGCCCCAAATAATAAAAAAATTTAAAAGAAACTATCAGACTCTTCCAAAACAGCTCTACTGTTTTGCATTCTTGTAGCAATGAATGGGTGTTCCTAGTGCTCCAAATGTGGCCACCATTTGACACTGTCAGGATTCTGGCTTTGGGCAATTCTCATAGATGCACATCTTAAATTTCTTAAGAGTCATTTCCAGAAATGAAAGAGGTATACCAAGAATATATGCATTTAAAAGGCATTTAAGTACCATCTCACTTCTATTCCCTGCTTCCTGTGGTGCAATTCTTAGAGCACTGGACTCCTTTCCTAGAGCATGCACTCGTATGTGAGGGGCCATCGCAGCCTTTCTCACAGGAAAGGCTCTTTAACACAGGCATCAGGGCTCCAGAGTCTTCCATTCAGACTGTGGGTGCCCACCCACAGCCCTCAGAGAGCCTTGGGAATTTCTAACAGACCTGAGATACTTTTCTGAGACATTTGGGTAAAAGTGAAATAAGTTTATAAAATAATTAATTACTTAAGCTTATGTCATCACAAAGCGTCCAGTATAGTAATCATGAGCCACAGCTGGCAAACTAATTTAAGTTCGTGAAAAATAAGCAAAATTGAAGCCAGGCGTGGTAGCTCATGCTACCAGCACTCAGCAGGCAGAGGTAGGAGGATCACCGTGAGTTCAAGGCCACCCTGTGACTACATAGTGGGTTCCAGGTCAGCCTGAGCTGGAGTGAGACCCCACGTCGAAAAAAAATATGCAAAATTGGGCTGGAAAGATGGCTCAGCAGTTAAAGGTGCTAGCTTACAAAGCCTAATGGCCTGGGTTTGATTCCCCAGTACCCATATAAAGCCAGATGCACAACATGGCACATATGTCTGGAGTTCGTTTGCAGTTGCAAAAGGCCCTGACATGCCCATATACTTTCTCCTCTCTCTCTCTCTCTCTCTCTCTCTCTCTCTCTCTCTATCTCCTTGCAAATAAATAAATAAAAATATTTTTAAAAAGAATAGAAAAGTTCAGTTCCTCAGTTATATAATTACATTTCAAATACTAGATAGCCCCAGTGGCTACTATATATTGGACAACCCTGATGGGGCATTTCCACCATCACAGAAAGTTCTTTGGGCATTACTGCATGAGGTGCACTATTCAAGAACTCTATATTCCCAGGGATCCTGTAGGTGTGGTGTTGAGATACCTACTGAGGCTGGGGGCAAAGTTACTGGTGTCAGTCCATGTAATTTGCTAATTTCTCACTGATGCTCAAACTGCTTCTCATTGGATCTAGCTCCTTTTTTCTATTCCCCACCAGTCTTGAGCAAGGGACTCAGGGACTATGATAGGTCCGTAAGGACTCTATGTAGGAGAGTTCTATAAGAAAAGTCTGATCACTAGTTCATGTCATGGCCTGACCTAGGCCAAAGCAGTTTTCCTCCAATGCAATGTTCCAGGGTGGGGCACTATCCTCTGGTCTGCACTTCACAGACAGGTAGGGTGAGGCTGGGTTTGCAGTGGACCTCAGGAAGCATGCTTGCCTACAGCCAGAAATTCAGAATTCCTCCTTTTCTTCCTGTTTCGTTTTTTGTGCAGTATGAGGATGGAGCTGCCCCTTGACTTTTTAGAGGCGGGAGAAGTGAGTGATTGCAGGGAGAAAGCTCTGGGTTCTCTATTCTCTCTGCTCAACCTGGAGCTGGGGTCAGCATCTGCCCATGTTTATACTCTGCCTGGGTCCCGACCCGCTGTGAAAAGCAGCTCTTGCCAGTGGCTTAAATATAGCACCGGGAGCCCCAAATGCCAAACTCCAGTCTTGGCTTGTACACTGACTCATGGTATGACTCCATGAAAGTCACTTCCCTTCTCCTCCCAGTGGGTCACCGGGAATAGGGAGAGGATAATGGCCCTGAGTCACCTCTGAGAGAGGAGCTAATTAGGGTTCACTGAGGCAGAGGTGCAAGCGGAAAGGGCAACAGAAGAAGCAACTATACACAGGACTGTTAAGAGTGGCCTGCTTTCCCATAGCATGGGCAAGGTGTCTGTTGACATTTGAGCCTGCCTCAGAAGGCCTGGAAACCTCTTGGAATTATGCACAAGGGGGAGGTGGGCAGAAGCCTGAAGGTACTTTCCTGGGGAAAGTCTAAAGCTTTCATCAGACTCTTAAAAGTTCAATAACCTCCAAACAGTTCTGAGTCCAAGTGCATCAGAAGGGTTATTTCTTGAGTCCATAGGCTTCTGGGGAGAGGGAAGTTTTCCTACTAATAAGAGCAGCAAAGACTGGCATCCTCCAGAAAGTCAGAAGACAACTGATCTAAATAAAGTGCTTGAAACATCCCTTGTGTAAGTGCCTGGCCCGCACCTATTTAATGAACCCCCATTAATGGTCCAGCACTGTCAAGCCTTTGAGGTAGAAATAAAATGCTTTTTTTACTTATTTTAAAATGCTTATTTACTTGAGAAAAAGAAAACACACAAAGCCTGTAGCCACTGCAAGCCAACTCCAGATGCATGTTACCACTTTGTGTGTCTGGCTTTAGGTGGAATTGAACCTGGTCCCTAGGCTTTGCAAGCAAGCACATTTAACCTTTAAACCATCTCCCAGCCATGTTCTGATTTTTTTCAAATATATTTATTTATGTATTTGTGAGGAGAAAGTATAGGTGTGCCAGAGCCTCTTACCACTGCAAATGAACTCTAGATGCATGCACCACCTGGTGCATCTGGCTTTATGTGGGTATTGGGGAATCAAACACAGATGGGAAGGCTTTGTAAGCTAGCACCTTTAACCACTGTGCAGTCTTCCCAGCCTCACTCTCGTTTTGTTTTGTTTTGTTTTGTTTCAAAATGCTTTTTTGAGTCATCTACACTTCTCATCCTGGAGTCTGCTCCTTCACGTTTGGCCTTCAGTGGAGTTAGTGTCTGTGTGAGCATACCCCAGAAGACCCTGCAGTGGGAGCGTACCTGTGTCTGGTGTGCTATGCAAGTACCTAGGCTGAAAAGATATCATAAAGGAATAGGAAAACAGTCATCTACAGAGGCCATACGAGGAGACACAGGGGGTTTAGTCTGGGTGATGTCTGCGAGCCTAAGTCACTTTATGACCTTGGTTGTCACTTAGTTTCTCTGTGTTTATTGTATCATCTGCCCTAACCACTGACAGTGGATATTGTGAGAAATGAAGAGAAAAATTTAAAAATGTGTTACACTTTTTCTATTTTAAAGAGAATAAATACTCATTACAGAAAATATGGAAAATCCAGAAACATGAAGACAGGAAAAATCATTCATAATGTCATCATGCCTAAGTACATCCTTTTATAAAGTCTTTGTGATTTTCCTTCCAAATCATTTTTCCACACATATATTTTTCCCTTTACTAGATATTAATGTTCATGTTGTTTTATATGCTGTTTTTCTTACCTAATAGTATGCAGTGAACAGTTACCCATGTCATTGTTTGCAGAAACATAATTTAAATAGCTGATATTCCATCATTTAAAGGCACCAAAATGCATTTAATAAATCTCCAGGTGTATGTCATTTATAAGTTGCTTCTAAATATTTCATTTGCTATAAATAATGCCATGTTGAGCAAGCTTACATATAAATCTTTGTACTCATCTCTCTTGTATAATAAATCCTTAGAGCTGAGATCACTAGGCCAAATTATAAAGCTGTGATATATGTATATATACACACACACACGCACAAGGGCAAGACAAGACCTTCTATGCCTGTTGTAGTTGAAGTGTTTCTGTGTATGTCTGTGTGGGCACATGGTTTCCATGCTGTTGTGAAGGGAATATAATGTTAAATTCTGCATGTGCAATAAAATTATTGCACATTTCTTTCATTTATAATTGTTTTATGCTATGAAAACAAATCATTTATGTTAAGAAAATTTCAGTATGAGAGGGCATGGAGTTTAGGCAAGATATTATTTTAAGAGTTTCATGCTCTACCAACTGAGCTAGCCGGGTGCTTGGCAAAATATTATTTTAGAAGAACAAAGGGCTAAGGATATAGCTCAAGGGTAGGGCATGTGTTTAGCAGCTCAAGGACCTGGGTTTGGTCCTGGCACCAAAAGGGAGAAGAAAAAAAAAAAAAACAAGCAAGTTCTTACCTAAATGTTTGGAGCTCTAGATTTGACTCAAAATCCTGTATAGCTTGATATTATACTTTTTGTTCCCTCCCCTGTGGTACTGGTGATTGAACTTAGGGCTCGTGTCTGCTAGGCAAATGCCTTGCCACTCAGCGATATCCCAGCCCTGTTTTGTTTTTTATTTTTAGAGAGAGAGAGAGAGAGAGAATTGATGCACCAGGACCTCAGCCACTGCAATTGAACTGTAGATGCTTGCACCACCTAGCGGGCATGTGTGACCTTGTGCTAGCCTCACTGTGCATCTGACTTATGTGGGATCTGGAGAGTCGAACATGGGTCCTTAGGTTTAGCAGGCAAGCAACTTAACCACTAAGCCATCCCTCTAGCCCCCAGCTCTCTGTTTAATTTCCATTTTTTTAAATTCTTATTTACCCATGAGTATGTGCTCAACTGCACCAGGGCTTCTTGTTACTACAAACAAACACCAGATGCTTGTGCCACTTAAAAAAAATAATTTTATAAGGAACTTTAATATATGATCATACTGCAAATTGGTCATATTCCTTTCAGGTTATCCACTTTTGTCCCCTCTTCCCCAGAAACCCCTATTCCACTAAGGGTTCTTTTGCATCTGGCTTTGTGTAGGTAGCTTAAGAACTGAAACTCAGGCCTATGGACTTTGCAAGCAAGCACCTTTCACTGCTAAGCCATCTTCCCAGTTCCTTACTTTCTATTTTTGAGATAGTCTCTCACAAAGCTACCTGAGCTGGTCTTGAACTCACTGTATAGCACAGAATGACCTTGATCTTAGACTCCTCCTGCTTCAGCTTCCCAAGTAGCTGGGATCATTGGCTAGTTTAAACCAACTGTAGTTTACCACTTTTCAGTAACATGAGCCAATCACATCATTTCTTGGACTTCAGCAGTCTTATCTAAAAAGAAGACATGTTCTGAGGCTACAAGAGAATTGTGTGTATGCAACGTATGTAAAGGTTGTCCTTTGCCTTTTCTTAAAAATTGGAAGGGGGCTACTGGTAGCAGGAAGAAACAGCACAGAATAGGAGGTAAGGAAAAATGTCCGAGGGCCTGAAATAAGGGAGGCTGGGAAATATCATGAGGAGTTTGTATCAGGAGGAGTTCCTCAGAGGTCTGTCATGGGCCAGCGTACCCTCAGACCACCTGTTCCCTGGGAACCACTGAAAGACTCAAGCCACTGATGTCTCCTCTCCCCAGAAGTGCAGACCTTTCTCAGTGACAGCGCCTTCAGATCAACCCTCCAGAAATCCTGAGACACCTCTCCTTCCAAATCTGCAAGTAGGCCAGCAGCTGAGTTATGGGAATGGGCGAGAGGCTCGGGAAGCCACTCTGAGCCATCTGCTTGCCTCCAGGGGTCCAACTGTGAGAAGTGAGAATGAATATCCTTATGAAACGTTCTTCCCTGTCTGCAGGAATGTGCAACACACCCTAGCCCCCAGCAGCTAGAAACCTAGTGTCATACACACAGGCTATGCTACTGAGCAGCCAGGAAGAGCTGATCCCTCAGCTGTCAAGGGTTGGCCGGACAGGGAAAACCTGATGATAACTGGGAGCCACAAGGAGAGAGAAACTGAAGAGACAGGGCACATAGCCCTGTTAGGACAGTATCTGATGGAGATAAATCCAAAAGGTTGCCTCATTCATCCCTCAGCCTGAGGCAAGACTCCTTCCTCTTCAGCTACCTCATGACTACACCACTACACGAAATGTCTGGTCTTCAGAGCCTGTCCCCTGCTCGCTGGCTCAAGGGACTGAAAAGCATCTCTCATGGGGATGGGAGGACACTAGTATCTGAAAGCTGTAAAGAAATCATGACCAGCATTTCTGAGCCCTCCCTGCCAGAACATAGAACAACTGCAACATGGTCCCAGTTCAGACTTCATGATGCCTGGTACCCTGTGAGCGGTCTCACAGTATTTCTGTTCTGGTAGACGAAGACTTGAAGAAAAGCACCCACTGAACAGTGTGAGCTGCTGCAAGCACACTAGGTGATGTGGTTCAGGCCAGGCTGCTAGAGGAATTAAGAAAAGGCAAAGGTTGGTGTGGGCTGATGTGAATAGAACAGAGACTGGGCCCAGACCCAAGTCCTTGGAGGCTCAGATGCATCATACATAGTAAGCAGGGAGGGAGCGGAGCAAAGTAGCCTTAGTAAAGATGGGAATGTGCCTCGCAGGGATGAGGCCATCCAAAACCATGCAGGGCAGCTGGGGGTGAGTAGCTAAGACAGAGGAGCCAAAACTGGAGACTGCCTGGAATTCCTGGCAGGAGTTTAGGCTTGTCTCTGGAGTTAAGGGGGCTGGGAAGAAGCCCCAGTGAGAGGAAGTGTGGGGAATAAGCTTTGCTGATGACTCCCACTCAGTTCTTTCCTTCTGCCCTCCATGAGGTCTGTCAAACCTCTGGCTTTGTCAGGTCTCTGCTGAGAGTTGAGCTGTAGGACCTCAAGCTCTGGGACTTCCATGGCCTAGGGGGTTGCTTACTTCTTCAGCAACATTTTGGAGACTTCTTTCCTCCTTCACTGTTCCCCACCACCACCTAAGCTGGCTGGAGGGAACAGAGCAGGCATTGGGAGCATACTCTCTGCTGGGCACCAACATGAACAGGACCCAGCTTCTGTCTTCACAGCCTACAGCCTGGAAGAACCAGCCAGATTCAAGGCTATGCCAAGCAAACAGCTCTCTCCCTGTAACCTAAGTCAACACTGAGCAGGGGCTTCTTACAAATTGTAGAACTGTGTAGCTCCAAGTGGCATTCTGAGAGTTCTGGGGTCTATCCCTTAGCCACTTCCTTATTTCTGAGAGAGTCCCAGAAGCTTCTCGCCCAGGATAGACCAGAACTTCAGCCAAGCTCTCCATAGCCACCTGGACTCTCCGAAGCTGGGAGTTACGGCTTCCAACAGTGAGTAGTCAGGAGGGCGATGGAGGCAGGCAGAGCAATCACGGTTGGGAAAACCCACCCTAACATATGGTTATGTAGAATGAGCAGGCTACATGTTTCTGCCTGTGAATTTCAGCCCTAGAAGTCCAAGTTACCTCTGTGAGGAGGGGTCTTGGAGGAGCACAGATGGCAAGGGAGCACCCAAGCTTTGTAAGCAGCCTGCAGTTCAGGCAGTGCTTGGGTGCTCAGAGCTCAGCAGCAGCTCTGTCCACCTCCCCACCCCCACCCCCACCCCGCAGCCCAGCCTGACTCCTGCTGGCTCTATTCTGTGCCTTCTTTCTGCATCAGTCACACCACAGGAAGCCCTTCCCCTGGGAGCTGCTGGCACTGTGGATGCTTCTGCCAACCCTTCACAGCCATACGGCACCCCAGGAGCTAAGGCTTAGCGTCTCCACACCTTACCTGCCCCTCCTAGGAGCAATTACAGGAACCTCTTGTCCACACAACCAGGCGCCCTGTATGGGACAATTAAGTGAAGAGAGGTTTCAGCCATTTGGAAAAGGGACTCCCACTGGGCTCAGGGAAGTTTTGCAGAGGATTTGCAATAGTAAGGAAGGAACAGGAAACCAATGACTAGAGATGAGCACTGCCACTCAGGTGGAGTCCATCTTGTTGGGACAGGCTTTCTCCCAGTGCTTAGTGGGTTTGGAGGAGCTGAGGGGCAGCCACTAATGGATTATCTTCCTGCCCTTGCCTTAATAGTGGACATGAAGGGAGGGTGTTTGTCCTGGAGGGAACACACTGAAGGCTGACTTGGGCTGGGAGCAAAGTTTATTTCTAAGAGTTAAGGTTTGAACTCTGATTTCAAGAAGTTCAAAGCAGCCTAGAAGGAACCAAAGGAGGTATAATGCATATATGTGTACATTCTTGGGGTGGCAAACCTCCTGTGAAGTAGAAAGATGGGTCCCCCAAAGAGGAGAGCCTGAACATATTTTGGGAAACTGGCTTGATCAGAATCAGGGCACCTGTGTTGGCAAGAGCTAGGAGCAAGCTGGGCTGCCTCATCTGAGTGTCCCTGGTTCCCAGAGCTGCTGAGTTCTTTCCAACACAGGGAAGCAGTCTCTTCACTTCATCACCAAACCCATCTGCCTCCAGATGTTCGGGGAGTAAGAGGAAGGAAGAAGCTGCAGTAAGCAGAAATGCTGGGATGTGACTGTGGCAGGGCTTTCTATGGAATTCAGTGGGCCTTGGGGTTGTATTTTATTTGTCTTTACCAAATTCCTTAAGTTCTCAACAAGGTATTTTCATAGATAGTCCCTTGCATTAATTATATATTATGGCATGAGAATTACCTCAGCGTGACTTAAAACAGGAATATTTGCTATCTCACAGCCTCAGTACATTAGGAATCCAGACAGTTTAGCTGGGTGCCTGGGTTGTGGGGCTCAGTGTGGTTGTAATCACGCTGTCGTCGGGACCCTTGTCCTCTTCTCAGCACACCCATGCACTGTTGTCAGGCCTCAGATCGCTGCCTAGCTTGTTCACAAGAGCCTCTCCACAGGGCTTCCCATACCATGGCGTCTAGCTTCCCTGAGACAAAGTGGATTCTTCTTCCAACGTAATCTCAGACATCTCCATATTCTCCCCGAGTGAATCCATCCAGCCCCCACTCAAGAGGAGGCTATGATACAAGAACAGAAAGGCCAAAAGATGAGACTCTCAGGGGCTGTCTTAGAGGCTGCTGACCACACCTCCTGTTTTGGCCTCACAACAGATCTGTGCTCTAAACTGGAAGAATCAGTCCACAGATGTATTAATTCTTTCCATTACTATAACAAAATACCTGAGACTCCGTGTGCTAAAAAGAAAGGAGACTTAATTAGCTCACGAGTTTTGAGGCTGAACATCCAAAACAACCTAGGGCCAGCTCTGGTGAGGCTTCCAGGCTGCATCCCAACATGCTGGGTGGCGTCAAGGTAGAAACGTGTGCAAGAAGGGAAGAAGACACGGGAGGCAAGAAAGAAAAAAGAAGGAAGAGCCTGGTAATGCCCTCCCACTGGGTCTTGCTTCTTAACAGTCACAACCTCTTAACGTCACCAGCCTTCTAACACATGAACCCTCGGGGGACATACCACATCTAAACCATAGCAACAGACAAAGAGGAAGTCCAGAGAGGTGAGGGGCTGTGCTGAGGATCATAGAAGTGTGAAGTGACAGATTGAGCATTTGAGCCTGAGTGTACATGTAATAGTCTTTCTCTGATGTCATACTTATTATCTACTGATATTTGTAGCTCGGGTCTGTAGCCAGCAGGAACTGGCTGAACTGATCTAATCGTTCCTGCATATAACACACACAAGTTTGTTTATTTATTGTCATCATCATCATTTTTTGTTTTGTTTTGTTTTTTGTTTTGAGAGGTAGGGTCTCACTCTGGTCCAGACTGACCTGGAATTAACTATGTAGTCTCAGGGTGGCCTCAAACTCTCTGCGATCCTCCTACCTCTGCCTCTCGAGTGCTGGGATTAAAGGCGTGTGCGCCACCACGCCCGGCCATTTTTTGTTTTTTGAGGCAATGTTTAGTTGAAGATGACCTTAAACTCCTGATTCTATTCCTTTACTTCCCAAGTGTTGGGATTGTAGGTGTGCACTACCATGCCTGACCTTTTCATTTTACTTACTTTGCGTGTGTGGGTGTGTGTGTATATGTGCATTCATGCATGTTTGTACACATGTGGTCGCATGTGTGTGGAGACCAGAGGCTGATGTCAGGTATCTTCCTTGATCACTCTTCACCTTGTTTATTGAGGCAGGGTCTCTCAGCTGAACCCAGAGCTCACTGATTCAGCTAGTCTAGCCAGCCAGTTTGCCCTGGAGAACCCCTGTCTCTGCCTTCCAGGTACTAGGATTACAGGTGGATGGCCGTGTCCAACCAACATTTCCCTTGAGTGCCCGAATCAGAATCCATGTCCTCATGCTTGTGTGGCAAGCGCTTTGCCCACTGAACCACCTTCCCACACCCTTTTAATAATTTTTATTTGTTTATTTATCAGAGACAGAGAAAGAGAATGAGAGAGAGAGGTAGATAGAGAATGGGTGCACCAAGGCCTCTAGCCACTGCAAACAAACTTCAGACGCATGTACCACCTTGTGCATCTGGCTTATTTGGGTACTGGGGAATTGAACCTGAGTCATTAGGCTTTGCAGGAAAGTGCCTTAACCGCTAAGCCATCTCTCTAGCCCCTGTCTAGGTTTTTTGAGGAAGGGTCTCATTGTTGCCCAGGCTGCCCTGGAACTCACTCTAGCTGCAGGCTGGCCTGGAACTCATGGTGGTCTTCCTACTCAGCCATCTGAGTACTGTGATTACAGGCTTGTGCTATCACACTTGGCCTTTTTTTCTCTGAGACAATCATTTACTTATTTTTTTTTAGTTGTTTTGTTGTTGTTGTTGTTTGTTTGTTTGTTTGTTTGTTTGTTGAGGCAGGGCCTCACTCTAACCCAGGTGGACCTAGAACTCACTTTGTAACTCCAAGCTGGCTGCGAACTCCCAGCAAATCTCCTATCTTTGCCTCCCAAGTGCTTGGATTAAAGGTGTGCACCACCATGCCCAGCTAGTAATTTACTTTTAATAAACTTCTTATTTTAAGTTTCAGAAGCTGGGTGTGGTGGCACATGCCTTTAATTCCAGCACTTGGGAGGTAGAGGTAGGAGGATCACCATGAGTTTGAGGCCACCCTGAGACTACAGAGTGAGTTCCAGGTCAGCCTGGGCTAGAGGGAGACCCTACCTTGAAAAACCAGGAAAAAAAAAGAGTTTCAGGGCTGGAGAGATGGCTTAGCGGTTAAGGCGCCTGCCTCCTAAGCCTAAGAACTCCGGTTCCAATCTCCAGGTCCCACGTTTAGCCAGATGCAAAATGATGCAAGGGCACAATGCCACACTTGACCACAAGGGGGGCACACACATCTGGATTTCGTTTGCAGCAGCTTCAATTGTTACAACTAATAGACCAATATGGATATATTTTTTTAAAAAATTATATATATATATATATATATATATATATATATATATATTTCATTTATTTATTTGAGAGAGAGAAAGAGGCAGAGAGAGGGAGAGGGAGAGAGAATGGGAACACCAGGGCCTCTAGCTACTGCAAATGAACTCCAGATACATGTGCCCCTTGTGCATCTGGTTTACATGGGTCCTGGGGAATTGAACTGGGGTCCTTTGGCTTTGCAGGCAAACGTCTTAACCACTAAGCCATCTCTTCAGCCCAATATGGATATATTATCATGAGTTGAAATCCATACTTTATTCAGGTTTCCTTACTAGTCTTTTGTTAAGAGAAAAAAACATGTATGGGCTGCATACTGTTCTGATGAGGAAAATGAAGCACAAAAAGGTTAAATAACTCTGTGAGGCCACAAAACTGTACCAAAGCAAAATGAGCACTTAAAACGATGATCGTTCCCACATAGCTCTCTTAACCATTTGAGCTTCTCCCTCTCTTTATCCTCTGAGTCCTGATTAGGGGAGAGAAATGTGTGCACAAGCACTAATCCAACATCTGGCTCTCCTCCTGGGACCTAAGCATATGGAGAAGATAAGAACATGCCAGAAACTGACTGTGTTGAGTGCCTTCTTCTTCTTCAGCCTCAGCCTTCTCATCTATGAAGCCATGGGATTAGATTCATGACCTTGGGTCTCTTCTGGCTCTGGGTTTCTGCAACCTCATGAAGCTATGCTAAAGCCCTTGTCTAGAGGACTGGAGCTGCTGGGAAACTGGGGAAGCTGGTTTTGTTTTCACGAGCCCTGGGAGTCTCGGCACCACTAATTTCTATGGCCAGGCAGAGCACTAGGTCAGTCTATGGAGTGGAATGTTAATAGGCTTCCCCATCAAGTTAAGACCCCAAGACTGTTGCCTCTGCATTTGAGGTTATTGCCCTTAATGAGCTCAAACGATTTCGGGAACAAAGAGTCTGGAGGTGGCACTCTGGGCAGTATTTTTTTTTCCTGGAACATAAACGAAACCCACTCTTTGAGGAGCACAGGCTCCACACCAAAGGTTTGTCCTTCATGTGAAGTGGGGAGGCTCTCGTGACCCTGGCTTGTCAGCAGCAGGACTGCTCAGAGTGTGCTGCTGTGGTGAGAAGCACAAACTTGATGGTCACAAAGGCCTGGACAGCTTCTCACATGATGGCAACCTCAGGGCAATCTTCCAGCCTCCCGGGGTTCCATTTCCACATCTGTGACACAAGGAAAATACAAAGTTAGCCTTCTCTTGGAAGTGCTTCTAGTCAAAAAAGTTAAGTAAAATGCTTCGTTGAGTCCATAATAAATACTCAAGAACTGGTAGAGAATTGTAGAATTTGTTTTAATAATAGTTCAATTTTAATTCCAGCTCTAAAGTTCTTCCTTCTTTGACCCCAAGATCTCCTGCCCTATTAGAGTCCCAAGGCATGTAAGAGCACCCATTGCACAAAGGCATGTTTAGCCCCAAGACACATGCCCAGGGTCTTTTGGTAGGGATGGGAAGGAGGACTGCAGTCTTCAGGACAGCCCCAGCAGTTTTCTTCTCCACCAATGGCAAAGGTGCTTGTAGCTTCGGCAGAACGGTCCTAGCCCAGCCCCAACTGCTCCTGTTGGCCTGCCTTCCTGCTGCTTGATGTTTCCCAGCTGACCCTTGTGTTCTAGAGGCTGCCCACCCATCTGATGCTGTGAGGAGGACTATCCCAGACCTGCCACCCAGCTTTGTGTCCATCCTCTCTGGCTTGACTGCTGCGTACCTGGTAAGGCTAGGATCCTGAAAATTGAGCTCTAGGAGGGGTTGTGGACGCCACCTCCATGAAAGAGGACTACAGGGAGGGAGAGGGCCAGGCCTGGCTAAGCCACACAACTGGGCTGTCTTGTCTAGCAGTAGGCTTCCATTTGTGCCGGTAGAGACAGGCACAGTAGGGACAGGGGGATCTGACGCAGGCCTCGCAGTGATGGTAAAGGTGTTTGGATCAGGCCTTTTTGTTTATTTGGTTGGTTTCTTTGCCTTCTTTTCACCAGAAGGCACAGCATCAGACACACGCGTTGACTTCAAGTTTGAATTGGCTGAGTGACTCCCAGGGACTAACTTGGACATTTGTACACATGTAGTGCACACGACAAGGAGACATTCATCACACACACACACGCATGCACACATGCATACGCGTGTGCGAGCGCGCACACACAGAGGAGGCTCTGTACATCAATATTCAAGAAACCTCTTTTCCAGAGGCAGGTTGGCTGCCAGCCTACACAGGGGGCCATGGCCCACATACAGCTCAGGAAATGGGTTTTCCACATCCAAGGAGCATTTATTGCATCTGAGGAGTCATTCCGTGGGCCAGTTTTCCCATGGGGTTAGGGAGGAAGTGGCTTATATCTGTGGACTGGAATCAGAAGCCCCTACGAGTAGGAACACACTGCAAGTGCCAGTTTGGAGAGCTGCTGTCCCCAACCTTGGTGCTGAGAACAGTTGTTGCTGACGCCAGGGACGGAGAATTGGGCCATTTTTGAGGTCTGTATCCAGTGTGGAAAGGAGAAGTAGGGTCTGGTAGCAACAAGAAAGAGAAGGAAGTTTGAATTTTAATGATTTAGGTTCCCGTTTGCAGAAAGATCATTATAAGGTCATTGTATTATATGTAATTGTGATTTTCTTTTTAAAAATATTTTATTTATTTGAGAGTCAGACAGAAAAATAAAGGCAGATAGAGAGAGGGAGACAGGCCAGAGAGAGAATGGGCACACTAGGGCCTCCAGCCACTACAAATGAACTCCAGATGCATGTGCCACTATGTGCATCTGGCTTATGTGTGTCCTGGGGAATCCAACCTGGGTTCTTTGGCTTTGCAGGCAAGCACCTTAACCACTAAGCCATCTCTACAGCCCAATTGTGACTTTTTTGTTTCTGTTCCCAGCTCTCCCTTCAGGGGCTCCTGGCCATCAGTTCATGATACTCAACTTTTTTTTTTTTTTCCTGGCCCAGTAGCTTCTCCCTTTCTCATAGTTCAAAGTGACCTGATTGCCATGTGGCTTGAGGACTTCTTATGTAATTGTTTAAAAACTTTTTAAAACAAGTGCTAGGAACCACTTGCAACCCCTGGGTATGCTGAATCGTGTGGGGGTCTGTTTTCTGTTGTCATAACAAAACAGCTGAGGCTGGCTATTGTATAAAGAAAAGATGCTCATGTAGCTCACAGTTTTGGATGTCCAATAGCATATCCCCAGCAAGTCTTCTGGCTATACCACAGCATGATAGTTGGTATCATGGTGGGAGCATATGCGAGAGGGAAAGACCATGTGCCGAGACAGGAAGCCAAAGAGTGAGGGAGGGGGCTCAGCCTTGCTCTTTTCTAATTCATTCTTAAAAGAATAACAAGGGTCCCTTGAGAACCACATTAATCTTTTCTGAGGACAACTTCTTCAGTGACCTAATCACTTTTTTTTTTTAACAAGGCCTTGCCTTTTAAAGGAGCCACCCTCTTAGCATCATTGTAAACTAAACTTCCAATACATAAACCTTTGGAGGACACCCTTAAATCATCTCTATGCCATGGCACATATTCTGCTGCCTTCTAAGGCCCAGCCTTCCCATCCTGCTATAGTGGGCAGTACTTCCTTTGAAGATGAGAGGGGGAGAAAGAGGGAAAGCTTAAATTCTTGGCATATTATATGGTTTTGTGGTAATTTTCTTGGTGAGTATGAAGAACCAAGCAAGGAATTAGACTGAAACTATTTGGAGTCCATCTGGAGAATGTACATTTCTAAACATTTCTCTTTAATGCAGGCTTTTTGTCCCCCAGAGCAAACAGGGCCAGGAAGGACTGCATATCTAAGAATTGCAAGTAGTTTCTAGTTTTGATTTTCTTTACAAATATTTAAATTATGTAAAAATATTTAATATAGACAAATTAGAAAAATTATGAATCAAAAAGGAGAAATGAAAATACTTATAACGTCACCACCACAAAACAAAACTTTAAACATTTTGGAATAAACTCTTCCAAACATTTTGCTAGGTATAAAACAGATTATGCCATACCCACTGTCTTATATGATGTCATACGATAGCAGCTAGGGAGATGACTCAGTGGTTAAAGATGCTTACTTGAAAAGCCTACAAGCCCAGATGCAATTCCCCAGCACCCATTTAAATGAAACCAGATACAAAAAGCAGCATGTGTCTGGCATTCAATTGATGCAGCAAGAGACCCTGGCACACTCATACCTACATGCATGACACATACATATGGAAATAAATAAATAAATAATTTTTGAAAGTGCATCATAGCCAGACATGATAGCTCATGCCTTTAGTCCCTGCACTTGAGAGGCCAGGAGTTCAAGACAAGCCTGATCTACAGAGTGAGACCCTGCACTAAAAAAAATATGTAGGGGCTGGATAGATGGCTCAGTGATTAAAGGTACTTGCATGCAAAGCCTGACAGCGGGTTTGATTTCCCCAGAACCCAACTAAAGCCAGATGCACAAAGCAGCATACACTTCTGGAGTTTGTTTGCAGTGGCAAGAGGCCCTGGTACACCCATTCTCCTTCTCTCTCTCTCTCTTTTCTCTGTCCTTATAAATAAATAAAAATATTATATATGGAACATTTTCTGTGACAATAACTGTAGCTACATAGTATTTCATTGAATCAATACAATAGTTTATCAATTATTTATTAGAAATTTAGTTTAGTTATAATGCCTTTTAAATTTTTTTATTTTTATTTATTTGAGAGAGAGTGAAAGAGTCAGATAGAGAGAGAATGGGCATGCCAGGGCCCTCAGCTGCAAACAAACTCCAGATGCATGTGCCACCTTGTGCATCTGTCTTACATGGGTCCTGGGGAATCAAACCTGGGTCCTTTGGCTTTGCAGGCAAGTGCCTTAACTGCTAAGCCATCTCTCCAGCCCTAGTTACAATGTTTTTGTTATGATGGTTGCACTTCTTTTAATTTTTTTGTTTATTTTTATTTATTTTATTTGAGAGCAATAGATAGAGGGCATGCCAGGGCCTCCAGCCACTGCAAATGAACTCCAGATGCATGCACCCCCTTGTGCATCTGGCTTAGATGGGTCCTAGGGAATTGAGCCTCGAACCAGTGTCCTTAAGCTTCACAGGCAAGCGCTTAACCACTAAGCCATCTCTCCAGGCCCCTGATTTCACTTCTATGTAAAGCCCCTTGCATATTCTTATGTCTTCAAGATGAATTCTGACATGGAATTTCAAGGACTAAAGGTGTGCACATCTTAAGGCTTTTGTTGTCTTCTGACAAGTTACAGTTTGAAAAGATTGTGAGTGTGAATTTCTCAATATCCTACAAAAATTCTTTTTCACTTTTACAAGTCTAGTATACAAAATGCTATTTAATTTTAAATTGCTTTGATTATTATTTGGTTTGAGCATTTTAATATGCTTGCTAATTAATGCTTGTGTTTCTCTTATGTTTTTGCCTATTTTTCTATTCAGGTATTTGTCTTTTTATTATTTTTTGCAAATTTCCTAATATATCAAGGTTTTTTTCAGCTTATTGTTTGTCCTTAGTTTTGTGACATTCTGTAACACAGAAGATTTATATATTTTTACTGTAGTAAACAGATCAAAATTTCTTTTCTTTTCATCTATATTTAATAGGATTTTTCTAATAAGAGTATTATGTTACACAAACATTCAACTAAATGTTTTAGTGTTTTATTTAAGTCTTTCAACCACCCACATTTTTTTTTACTGTAGATATGGTATTTCATAAGTTAACTTATTTCAGTACCATTGTTGGGTACCTACTGTTTTGTAATATGAAATGTCACTTAACATCCAGTGTGTATCTCTTATGTTATGTTTTATGTAAATACTGGCACCCTTAATGAAATTTTGTTAAACAGAACTGGTTATTTCTCAGTCTTATATTATGCTCCATTGATGAACTTATTCTGGTACCTGAACCACATTTTAAAAAATATTTTATTTATTTATTTACAAGTAGAGACAGGCAGAGGGAGAGAGAAGGGGTGTGTCAGGGCCTCCTGCCACTATAAATGAACTCCAGTGCACCTGGCTTTACTTAGGTACTAGGGGATCGAACCCAGGCCTTTATGCTTTGCAAGCAAGTGCCTAAACCACTGGGTAATCTCTCCAGCCCCATACTCTTATTTTTTAACGTATTTATTTATTTATGAGAGAGGGGGGCAGATAAAGAGAATGGGCATACCAGGGCCTTTAGTCACTGCAAACAAACTCCAGATGCATGTGCCACCTTGTGCATCTGGCTTTATGTGGATACTGGGGAATCGAACCTGGGTCTTCTGGCTTTGCCGGCAAGCACCTTAACCTATAAGCTATCTCTCCAACCCTTACACTTTTATTTTTTGAAATTGGGTATCATTATGCTGCCCAGACTGGCCTCCTGGTCTCAAGTGATCCTCCTACGTCAGCCTCCCAAGTATCTGACTAGAGGTGTGCACCAACATCCCTGTATATTTTTCCTCCCTTTTCTGTTCTTTTGCGTTTTCTTTTTGCACTGCTGCTGATGGAACCCAGGGCATTGTGCATGTTAGGCAAGTGCTGTACCACTACCTACACACACCTTGTGTCAAGCTTTTCTTCATCAATATTTTTATTCTTTCAGATGAATTTGAGAATCAATTGTGCCCTTGGGTTCTTATCAAAATGGTATTTCAGGGCTGGAGAGATGACTTAGTGGTTAAGGCACTTGCCTGCAAAGCCTAAGAACTCAGGTTTGAATCTCCAGGTCCCATATAAGCCAGATACACAGTGACACAAGCACACAATATTGCATGTGCACACAAGAGGGCGCACGTGTCTGGAGTTTGTTTGCAGTGGCTGAAGGTCCTGGTGTGCTCATATTCTCTCTCTCTCAAATAAAAAAAATGATATTACATTTAGAAGTTAACTTGGGGGAGATTTACATGGGTATATTTTTCTACCCAATATTATCTTTTGGTTTGCTTTCTTTAATAGATGAAGAGCATAGTTTTCTATGGACAGGTTCTGCATATTTCAAGCAGGCACCTTTAACCATCTCTCCATCCCTATGCACATTTGATACTAACTTTATTTCTGGGTTTGGTTTTTTTTTTTTTTTTTTTTTTTTTTTTTTTTTTGTTTTCTGAGGTAGGGTCTCACTCTAGCCCAGGCTTACCTGGAATTCACTCTGTATTCTCAGGGTGGCCTCGAACTCACAACTACCTCTGTTTCCCAAATGCTGGGATTAAAGGCACACGCCACCACGCCTGGCTTTGTCAATTTGCTTTTTGATATTATGGTCAATTACTTACATGACAGCTTTTTTTTTTTTTTTTTTTTTTTTGGTTTTCCGAGGTAGGGTCTCGCTGTAGCCCAGGCTGACCTGGAATTCACTGTGTAGTCTCAGGGTGGCCTTGAACTCATGGTGATCCTCCTACCTCTGCCTCCCGAGTGCTGGAATTAAAGGCGTGTGCCACCACGCCCAGCAGCTATTTATTTTTGTGTGTGAATTTTGTAACAGGAAGGCACACACGCTCTCTTCTGGTTTTTCCTTCAATGGGTATATGTCACAGGCATGTTTGACCTAATTGGAAGACATTCAGTTTTCTTCTGGGTCTGGGCCACGGCTCTTCCCTGTCATTCCCTGTCATCATAACAAGGGGTTTGGAGAAAGAATGGCACCACAGTAGGCCCTTGTCAGTTGTCTCCTAAGGATGAACATGTTGTGGAACTAATGCCCACCTACCTCTTTTCCTACTTCAAGCCCTGAGCCTTGACACTAGGGAAGTGAATTGCCATCTAGTGAAAACATGTGCATGAATCAAAGCTTGGGCAGGCAGAGTGACCACAGAGAGGCAGGGAAGTCAGGTGAAATTTGGTACCAACCTTGGAGCTCTAGGGGACACTTAAAGGCCTTAATGTCATCATCTGGTCATAGGAATGCTGAAGGCTTCTGATGTGGTCCTCACCATGGCTCACAGGTAAAGTCTTCTTTTCTCTCTACGTCAAAGAAACTGAGGCTGGGCTAGAGAGATGGCTTGCCAATTAGGTGTGCTTTCTGCCCCAAGCATGAAGGCTCAAAGGGGGCTTGAGACTTCCCCAAGTTCAAATCTCCAGATCCCGTATAATACAGCTGGGTATGGCCACATATGCTGTAACCACGGTCCTGCAGTGGAGCAGAGTCATGAGAACTGAAGGAATCTTTACAAGCTCTGGACACAGTAACAAGACCCTCTAAAACAAGAACAGGCAAAAGAACAACAGAGCCGGGTGTGGTGGCACACGCCTTTAATCCCAGCACTTGGGAGGCAGAGGTAGGAGGATCGCCATGAGTTCAAGGCCACCCTGAGACTACATAGTGAATTCCAGGTTAGCCTGGACTAGAGTGAGACCCTACCTCAACGGAGCTGAACACATTCCACTCTGGCCACCACAGACAAACATATGGGGCACTGCCAGGGCACATACACAAGAATATACCATACACACTACATCACACACAGAAAGAGAGAGAGAGAGAAGTAAAGAAATGAAATGAAACTGAGGTTGATCAAATAGAATGAACTCCGGGATAATGGTCCCTTCCATTAACTTTCAGGTAACTCACAGGTAAACAAAACCTGGTGATGGGATTGGTTTCCTTGTCAAGGTTAAAGCAAGCAGTATCTGGCCAGGTTTTATGGGTAGCACTAGCTAAAGACTCGAGTTGAATGTAAAGACGAACCATTATCACTGAGTCCTAGCACTTGGGGTATGACCATACATAAACACTCTCTCAGTCCTCCTACCTGCCCACTGCTCCCTGTTGCAGGCATCTCCTCCCTTCCTTGTTTTCTGGTGTTACATGTGCAGGTGCATGATAGAGAGAGATCACCCCAGAGGTGCCTGGGAAGAGGAAATCAACCTGTCAGCAGGAGCAGAGAAAATGACTGGGATAAGACCCAAACCCAGTCATCTTCTCTGTTCCCTTTCTTTCACTAGACCAAATGGAAATCTTCACTGTTTCTGAAGTCTACCATAGAAGGAAACACCACAGTCTTGGTTAGCATTTTATTCCAATGTTTTGGACCATCATGTTCCCAGAACATTCTATTTTATAGTTGTCCTACTCTTATTATAATATAAAACTATTATCTTTTGGCATGAACTAGAGAACAGTAAGACACATTTTTTTGTGTGTGTGCATGGCCCTAGTAAAAGGGTATGAAGATTGCAGATGTGTGTGTGCAAATATGTGAAAGTCAGAGCATAATGTCAGTTGTTCTCCTCTTCTATCTTCCTTTTACTTTATTTCCTTGAGGTGAAGTCTCACACTGAGCCTGGAAGCTGCCTTGCTTCTTGTGTGTGTTGCGGTTTTTTTTTTTTTTTTTGGCAGGGGATGTGGGGGGGTTCCAGTCATATTGGCTGACCAAAAAGACCTCGTGATGCTCAATGCTTCTGTCTCTGCTCCTCTCAAGACTGGGGTTAGAGGAGTACATGGACATGCACAGCTTTTTTTTTTTAATGCTTTATTTATATATTTATTTGCATGTAGAAAGAGACAGAGAGAAGAGAGAGAGAAAGAGAATGGGCACACCAGGGCTTCCTGTCACTGCAAATAAACTCCAGATGCATGGGCCAATTTGTGCATCTGGCTTTACGTGGGTACTGGGGAATTGAACCCAGGTCATTAGGCTTTGTAGGCAAGTGCCTTAACCACTGAGCCATTTCTCCAGCCCTCAAAACACTGTGAGGTCATGAATACAATGACCACTTAGTGTCGGGAAGACAGCATTCCAAAGCACTCTTCCCCATCCTTTGGCTCTTACATTCTTTCTGCCACATCCTCCACAATGCCTCTGAAGGCATCAGAAAAATCCACTGTCCCTTCTTTTCAGCACTTAGATGAGTTTTGAGTCTCCTCAGTAGTTGCTGTCATCTAAAAGAGAAGCTTCTCTAACCAAAAGTGAGAGTAACATTAATATATGGGTATAAATACAAATATTTAGAGGGAAATTCAAGGCTTATCCCCAGCCCCCAGCTATAGGTTTTTGATTAGGTTTTTCAGTACCAGGCATGAATTCTCTCCCATAGAGAGGGCCTCAGATCCAATCAGAGAGCAATTGGTTTTCCTCATAACAGATATGCCTCTGCTGTACCAGTTGGCACATTTTGCCTGACTGGCCAGTCGTCTAGCTTGCAGGGTCCACTGTTGGTTAAGACCATTGATGTTTCTCCCCCAGCAGGCTGCATATCTCTTTCCAGTATCCTGATAGCCAGTCAACAGGAGGGGACTTTCAGCTCAGCTCCAGTTTGATTTCTCAGTGACCTGCAGCCAAATCATGGAGAGTCTTCAGCAATAGGGTCTTAATCACTTAGTTCTGGTGGGCAACCAAGATCCTTGGCAGTAGCCTGTATTGTTTTGGGGGCTTCAGGAGCCTCCCTGACCAACTCACTGGTATCCCATCCTGGGGCTGAAATTCTTCTGTAACCATCTGTGGATTCTGGCATGCTCAGCTTTTTATGTGGGTGCTAGAGATAGAACTCAGATGGTCTCAGGACCGTTCAAGTCTTCATGCATGTGTAGTAGGTGCTCTTACCTGCTGACCCACTTCTCCAGCCCCCCTGCCTTTGAACTTTTTTTTTAATTTTAGAGAGCCAGAGAGAGAAAGCAAGAGAGAGAGAATTGTTGCACCACTGCAATCAAACTCCAGGCACTTGCACCACCTAGTGGGCATGTGTGACCTTGCCTCACCTTTGTGCATCTGGCTTATGTGGGATCTGGAGAGTCAAACATGGGTCCTTAGGCTCTCAGGCAAACACCTTAACCACTAAGCCATCTCTCCAGCCCCTGACTTTGAATTTTTGTCAATACAATTAGTTAAAAAAAAAATTATAAAGTGAGGAGAATTCTTGGCACATAGTAAAATGAAGTTAGTTTTATTGCTATTATTTATATTATTCTTTGACCATGATACCACACCTAGTTTGCAATATTATTAAGTTCATATGTCAAGCAGAGGTATAGAAATGTTCTAAAAGGATAGGAAGGGCACTCAATGTTTCCCTTGTTTTTTTCTGTTTGAGAGAAAATGTAGGATCAACCAAAGATTATCTTGGGTGAGCTAGCTCAGTACTTAACTTTAAAATATTGAGTTATGTCTAATTTATCTCTGAAGCTTCTAGTGACCATCATATTGTTGATTGAATAAATGTTTATAAAGGTGTTTTAGTTACCTTCTCATTTCTGGGATAAAACACCTGACCAAAAGCAGCTGATAGGAGAAAAGTTGCATATTTTGGCTTACAGTCTCAAGGAGAAGCTCCCTGATGGCAGGGGAAAGTATGGCATGAGCAGAGGCTGGACATCACCCCTGCCACAGCAGGTGAACAACAGCAATAGGAGAGTGAGCCAACTAACACTGGCAAGGTAGAGCTAATAAACCCCAAGGTCCACCCTCAGCAACTCACCTCCTCCATCTAGGCTCCACCTCCCAAATTGCCATCTGCTGGGAACCAAGCATCCAAAATGCATGAGTTTGTGAGTAGCACCTAATTCAAACCACCACAAAAGGATGCTAGGAAACATTGGAAGAGGAGTCATTGAGATCTCTGTATAGAAATTTCCCCTCCAGAATCTCTGCTGGGAGCTGCCCCTGGCTTGCTTGAACACACTGTTGCCTGGCAGCTTACTCCTTTCAAAGGCTGCCAGAGGGATCAACTCTAAGTAGAAATGCTCCTTCCTTAGAGGCAGGATCCACTTCCCTTTAATGTCCATCTCTTCATCTTCTGCCTGTGCCTAATATGTCTGTACATAATAAAGTTAGTCCTCCTTCCAGACACAACTACTGTGTTTTGAATGCATCCCTCAAAGTTCATGTATTGAAAATGCAGTCCCTGGATATAACCGTGTTGAAAGGTAGTCTTTTTGAGGTTGTTAATTCTCATGGATTAATATCTCTCCAGAGTGGATTCTTATCAAAGCAAATTCAGTCCCCTCTCACTCTTACATGCCACCTCATACATATTTCCTTCTGCCATGAATGGCACAGCATGAAGGCACTGACCATACAAAGGACCCTCAACCTTGGATTTCCTAGCCTCCAGAACCATAAGAAATCAACCATAAGAAATCTACCATTCTGTGATAGCAGCATAAAATGGACCAAAACAACAGCCCTACAGATATTTCAAAATAGCCATTCTTTCCTCCTTCCTTCTTTCCTCTTTCCCTCCCTCTCTCTCGGCCTCCCTCCCTTAGCAACACACCTCCTCCTGCAAGGCTCCTACCTTCCTTCTGCCAAATCTAGAACTTGCTCTTGAAATTCTATAGAAAACTGTGGTAGGGTCCTAACAGATTAATGAAAGCTTGTGTGTTGGCTGCAATCTTGGCAGGTTAAATTAGAGCTATCCTTTCTAAGCACTATGTGAGGGCCAGAGTCTACTCTCTGGGTGAGAAGAGTGTGTCATGGCCTCAGAGTCTCTGCACTAGCATTCCCTTCCTCCACACAGGTCAGTCCAGCAGTGACCCCTTCCAAGTCCCTTTGTAAGGAGCAGCACATTTAGCCATTTGCCATTACCTGTGGGAAGTACAACATAGCAGCCAAGGGTGCAGGCTTGGAGCTAATCCACCTGGATTTGCATCTCATCCCTGCCAGTTATTTAAGGTCTCTCAGTTTCTGTTTCCTCACAAAATACTTTAAATGCCTGCTACCTCCTAAGGGATGGTTCAATCATATAATCACACAGAACTCAAATATAATAAACAATAAATGTTGGCTATTAATGCCAGTATTAAAATTGTAGCTATTATTGCTCTGCTATAGAGAATTTCTATAAATTTCTGCCTTAGCTCTGCCCAAGATCTTCTGGTAATTATTGGTATTCTTGTTTGTTTCTCAGTGGGATATGAGTGGTCCCTGAGGAAAGGTCATTTCTCATTCATTTGTGTTGCCAGGATTTCTAACATATCTCGTGCAGTATATGTGTTTGTTAAATAAATTCAAAGCCATAGGTTTGTATAGACAATTCATTTTACTTCAAGGAGCTTGGAATTTTCTTGTACATGGTGAAAATAATGGCATGTACTTTTCTGGAGTTTGTAAGGATTAAGGGAGAATATTATATACATGTGTGTCTTTGGCAAAAAGAATGAGAGAGAGAGAGACTTTAGCTCCCTGAGAGCCTAGAGCAAGTCTTTCACTTCTTCCCCTTCATGATAGCCATACTACTGTACACATAACAAATGTTTCTAAGTATTCAATTGGGTGTTAGAGGGGCCTAGAGCATCACTCAGGAGCTGATAGGAGCTCCAGAACCCTCTGCCCCAAATTTCCACCAGGTGGCAGGGCATTACCTGCCTGAGCCAGCCTCCAGCCAGCACCTTCACCTTCTGTCCACCAGGTGGCAGGGCAGGCTGTGGATCAGATCTTGCTCAGACCCTGGAAGGCAGCCCCTCCACCTGGCTGAGGCTAGCAGGAAAGCTCACGCATCTCCACAGACTTTCAGAGGTCTCCAGCTTCCTCCCCAGTGACCACAGCTGATACTGAGTTCTTGGTGGGCCTGTCTGAGTGAGCCTTGAGTCCCACAGAGAATTTATGGTGTGGCTCAGAGCAGGCCTGCTGGCTGGCTGGTGCTCCAGCCTTGTGCACTTCCAGGGGTAGGTCCTTCTTCTTCCAAACTCCAGCTGCTGCTTCTCTCAAGCTGTCAGCTTTAGTGGAGATCTACGAGGTTCCACACTTCACACACCTGGAATCAAGCCAGGCTCAGGGCAGCCTGGCAGAGTAGGACACAATTCTAGTTCTGCAGGCCTCTTTTCTTGGAAGTATCGTTCAAATTCTGAAAGACTCCTGAAAAAGGTCTTCTTAGCTCAGAGCCCCACCCACAGAGTCTCTTCTCTACCCCCGCTCCCTCTTGTGCTTTTATTTCTGTCATCAAGCCCAGGACCTTATGCATGCTAGACAAGCTCTCTGCCACTGACACACATCTTCAGAACACCCCTTTTTGTATTTTCCTTCAGCAGCTGCTTCCAAACCTTCCCATTGAACTTTGCTCAGGTAGTCTGATAGATGGATGATTATGGGTCCAAGTTTAGAGCCTTCAGACATCCCAACTAGCAGAGAATGGGAAGGCCTGCCCAAGCCTATCAGGAAGGCAGAAGCCCCTCCCTGTGGGGTATCGAGCAAGAGAAAGTAGATTTGTTCTATGGTAGGGATACTCTTTGGGGGGACAAGGTGTATAGATTCTCAGAGTGTCTGAGTAGCTTTTCTGTCTGTGCTCGAAAGGAGCACTTCCTGTGCCTTGTGCCTAGGGCTAAGCAGGATAGCAGAGATGTTGGAAATATCCAGAACGCACCCCTGGCAACACACCTCTTCCAGGCATGCTCTGCCTCTAAAATTGTATGAGGCTATAGGAGACATCTCATTCAAGCCATCACATTCCACCTCTGGCCCCCATAGATTCATGACCATCTCATGATGCAAAATGTACTCAGTCCAACTTCAGAAGTTCTCATGGGGCTGTAGAGATGGCTTAGTGGTTAAGGTGCTTGCCTGCAAAGCCTAAGGACCCAGGTTCCATTCTCCAGTACCCACGTAAAGCCAGATGCACAAGGTGGCGTAAGCTTCTAGAGTTTGTTTGCAGTTGCTAAAGGCCCTGGAATGCCAATTCTCTCTCCCTCCCTCTCTCTCTCTGTCAAATAAATTTTAAAAAATTAATTACATTAAAAAGTTCCCCTAGTCTTCACCAGTCCCAAAACCATTCAAAGGTCCAAAGTCTTATCTAAGACTCAGGACAGTCCCACAACTGTGAGCCTGGTAAAATCAAACCACAGATTACATACTCGCAACACATAATAGGACAGAATACATATTCCTATTTCAAAACAGAGGAATTGAGCACAGCGAAGAAAGACTGGACCAATGCAAGATCAAAACCAAGCAGGGCAACCATCCAATCCAGCTTTATGTCCAGCATCTTGGACATGCAACAAAATCTTTTGGGTACAAACTCGGCCTCTCTAGCCTTGGCTGCTTGCTCTCCAGGCAGATTCACCTAAACCAGAGTGAGCAGCTTTCCTTAGTGGCTGCCCATTAGTCCTAGAATTGCCAAAATCACAGCATCACCACCACAACCCGCAGTTCATCTTCACAGCCCCATGCCATGGCCTCACAGAGTCCCTATGCAAGGACTACATCCCTGTTTTCCCACTGTCCACAATGGGCCTTCAGGACCTATTTCCTGCATTTGTCATAGTCCCCAAACTAGTGCGAGGTGGGATACCAAATTTGTTAATCCAGAGGAGAATAAAGCTGACTTTGAGGAAGTCCTGCCCAAAGTGCCAAACTGTCTCCTTTCAGACCTCTTTTGGAGCAACGCCCATGTCCTCCTTCACCTGTCTGTGCACGTGCATTCTAGTTTCCTTCTCTAAGAACCAAGGGAGGCTTCTGACTCACAAACTTAGCTCCACTTTGCTCCTTGAAATCCCTTACCACATAGTGTGTCAGCCTCCCAGGTCCTCTGCCCACCTGCTCAGCCCCCTCTCAGCGTTTCCTCACCATCTCTAGCCACTCTGGACTCCCTTGCTCCATTGATTAAGCCACATGTTCTCTTCCTTCTGGAATCCAGCTTTTAAAAATTTATTTATTTATTTGAGAGAGGTGGAGAGAGAGAAAGAGGAAGAGGCAGATAGAGAATGAGCACGTGAGGGCACTGCAAACGAACTCCAGACACATGCTCCCCCTTGTGCAACTGTCTTATGTGGGTCCTGGGGAATCAAACCTAGGTCCTTAGGCTTCACAGGCAAACACCTTAACCAATAAGCCATTTCCTCAGCCCCCAGATTTTTTTTTTTTTTTTGAGACCTCTTTCCTTCTCTTGCCTTGGCTGGCTGATTCATACTGTTCCTCAGACCTCATCTTGGATATCCTTCCTCCAGGAAGGCTTCCCAGCTCCCCAAGCCCAGACAGACCCTCTCCTTGTTCCTCTTCAATGGGATTGGTTGTAGGTGTTTCTTCCTTCCCAAACAGACATGTTTAAGAGAAGAGGCCAGTGGTTGACTTATTTCATGGAAGTGTTCTCAGTTCCCTATTACATAATGAGGTGCTCAAGATAGATTTTTTTGGACTGTGGTATGAGCTGATGATGGAGCTTCCTTGACACACTGCTTGCCCTTTCTGACCTGGATTATGTAGGTCTCCAGGTTCACTGCTCCTGTGTTTCTATGGAAATGGAACACAGTATGCAGAGGTCCTGTGGTCAGTGACCATTCATTCAGTCAAAGTCCCTCTCATGTGCCCAGTATCATGCTGACACTGAGGATCCAGTAATAAATAAGAAAGATGTGGTCCCAAGCTGGGCGTGGTGGCACACGCCTTAAATCCCAGCACTCAGGAGGCAGAAATAGGATCAGTGTGAGTTCGAGGCCACCCTGAGACTACAAAGTGAAGGTCAGCCTGAGCTAGAGTGAGACCCAACCTCAAAAAAAAAAAAAAAAAAAAAAGAAAAAAAGAAAAAAAGAAAGAAAAGAAGAAAACATGTGATCCCTAAACCCATGGAGCTTACAGACTAACAAAGAAAAATGAATAGATAAGCTAACAGGAAAGCAGTGTTAATCACAAATTGTGAAAAGTCCTAGAAAGAAAATGAATTGGCTGCTGTAGGGTGACGTGAGAGTGTTAGGAGGATCCTTTCTACAGTCCCCTCTCTCACAGTGGCTAGAACACCTCTCTTGTACAAGCCTTGAGCCCCCACACTCACACCTCTGCTGGCTTTACCACAGTTCATAGCCTCACCTTGGCAAGAGTGAGAGCGTGAGCCCTCTGGACAGTGCTTTCAGCACTGCTCACATCCGGGGAGAGGAGCTCCACCAGGCTGGGCAGAGGCATGACTCCTCACTTGCTGCTGTGGGTGCTTCAGAAGAACCTGGGGGCATCCACAGACATGGCGGAATCCTGTCCAGGAGCCTGGCTAGGGGAATGTTCAGTTCCCAATCTCATACTGGGTCTCAGCAGCATTGGTATGGGATGGCCTCACCTGGAGCTGCTGCTGCCATCACTGGCCAGGACTGTCATTCCGCTCTTTGGCTGATCTGGGGCCTAGAGGATGCTGGCCTCCAGCTGCGTTGGCAGCTCTGTTGGTGTGGGCTGCCTTCTCTCTGAGCAGCTGTTGCCTCCTGGGACAACTCGTGGGCTTTTGGTTGAGGGTCCTCACATGGAAAGACTTCATGTTGGGAGAACTTGTGCTTGGGTTCTCTTCTTGGGCAACCTGGGACCACCTAGCTGATCTTCACCCCCTTCCAGATCCCCTTGGCCACTTATGGAGGCTCTTGAAGGCTGAAGGGGGAACCTGCACCAACTTGTGTCCAGGGCAAAAGGAGGTTGTAGCGTGGCTCCAGGTCAGGAGCTAGAGGGTTAGCCTGGCCATGAGGGACTAGCAGGGCAGTGGCAAGGTTCCTGCTCTGAGGAAGCACGGATTGTCTACTGCCAGCAGCCATCCCAGTGCTCATGCATCAAGGCACCTTTGTTTCTCTTTCAGCTGGGAGAGGATGCCAACCCCAGAATAGAAGCTCTTGTTGGCCTGAGGCCAGCAACTTCACTCTGTCCCAAGGAGACACAGTGGCATCTCCCGAAAGTTGACATAAACCATCCCTCTTGGCAAAGCCTGGCTTCTTTTGACTCGGAGTGAAATGGACTGTACTTCAGGACAGGAGCCACAGGCAGGATTACGAAGGGTCTACCCTCTCTCTGAACTAGCCAAGACTCGCTAATTCATTAGCACCAGAGATTGGGTAGAGAAAGGAGCCCAGAATTAGATGCCTTAATGAGCTTTGGAGAGCCTCTGATTCATGGCTATAACACCAGCATCCTTCATTCTTTGGGCTTGTCCACAGATGTCTGCTCCCAGAGACCCAGTACATATTCCCCAAGCTTGCATATGACAGTGTTTGTGCCTAAGAAAAAGGGCATGCTTATGGCAATGTTTGGAAACATGTGATTTGAGTGCATGTGCTCATGATTATGTGTCTTAGCTTCAGGGGGTTTGTGTCCTTAAGGCCTCTGTGGTTAAGACTGACCTACAATGTGTGCATATGACAGGCTGTGATGCTAGTGTGAGCACCAGTGTGTGTGCCTCTCAATGTGTGCATGTGTACATGTGTGTTTCTGAGTGTGACTAGGCACACTTTCTTTCTGGATTGACTTCTGCAGATTAGAAAGGGGATATATAGGGCCCCAAGAGAGGAGAGTACACATTAGAGAGCCAGGTTAAGAACTAGAATAAATTGTCATTTTCTAGGCCCATCTATGATCTGCTTTTCTTCTCATCCTTCCTTCTTTGTTCACCCAGCCCTGATCTTGAAGGATATGGAGGAAAAGAGGACCCTAAAAATGTTTTGTGACCAATAATCATGCCAGATTTGGGGCCAGGCACAGCTAGGTTTGTTCAAGCCTCGGAGAAGTAAAGAACTGGGCAGCACGCAGAGACTTGTGCCAGTCCTGGAACAGAACTCCCCTTTTCTCCTTGTTCTTTTTTCCTGGCTTGGAAATAATAGGTCTTCAATCTGAGATTGAATCTGAGGAGAAAAGGAAACAAGCAAAAAAGAAAGCAGTTGGAATAACGACAAGCTGCTGGACGTTAATAATCCCCTTCTCGATCAAGTGTTCCTTACCTCGATGGGGTTGGGCATGCTGGGTGGGGCAGGGAGCAGTGGTGACATTAAAGGCCGCTATGCCTATGGAGAGGCAAGAGAGCAAGAGCACGTTTGAGGCTGGACAGTAGAGTCAGGCAGAGCAGGGTCCAAGCCTGTCTCTGGTATGTACTAGCCAGACTATACCTCTCTGAGCCTCACTTTCCTCCCTATAACTTGCAGGGTGGTTGTGAGGACCAGATAAGAAAATGCATACAAAGCATTTGGCGTAGTGCCTGGTGCCTGGTATGTAGAAATGATGCCTAAATGTGCGGCACTTGTGTTTTTTTTCCTATAGAAGGATCATAAGAGTGATGATAAGGAGGAATTCCAAGGATATAAGCTTAGCTATCTGTAGACGCCATCCTCTTTATAGAAAGGCCCCAGAAGAGATGCCAGTCTCATTGAGATAGAGCTGGGGTTTTCCATGGAATTGGTGCCTGTACTTTATTTGTACATCTAAATACATGTGGATTGTATGTGTGGAAGGTTCCACAAGAAAAGAAGATACCCATGTTTGTAAAGTAAGAATATGGCCCAAGATTATCTCCAGAATACCCTGAACAGTAGCTACTACCATGTCTTGATGGTACTGGAGGCTTCTAACAGGTCTGCTTCATGAATATCAATACTTGTGCTTATCTCATAACCCTTTATTTGTTTTCTCATTTCGTGCATCAGAGTGTGTGGTATGTGTGGTATATGTATGTGCTGTTAATGCATGTATGTACCCCAGGCACACCTACGCAGAGGCCAGAGGATAACATTGGTGTCCTCCTTGATCCTTCAGCTGCATATTTCTTTGAGATAGAATCTCTCACTGAACCCAGAGCTGTTGTTTTTCCTAGTCAGGCTGGCTGACCAGTGAGCCCCAGAAATTCTCTGTTCTCTGCCCCTGCATAGGAGTGGGGTCCCAAGCATGCATGGTCACTCATGTCCAGCTGTTTGAGTGGGTGATGAGGAACTGAAGTGAGGCAAATCAGGCCTTCCCAGGCTCTCCTGCTTGTGTGGTACATACCACGCGTCTCCCCAGCCATCATCAAGAGGGCTTTTTTTTTTTTTTTGAGAGAGAGAGACAGATAGAGAATGGGTGCGCCAGCAGCCTCTCAGCCACTGTGAAGGAACTCCAGACATGTGCACTCCCTTGTGGGCAAGTGTGGCATTGTGCCCTTGCATCACTTTATGTCTGGCTAAATGTGGGACCCGGAGAATCGAACGGACATTCTTAGGCTTGGCAGGCAGGCGCCTTAACTGCTAAGCCATCTCTCCAACCCAAGAGGGCTTTTCTAGGACTCCATCTTGCTGATGAACCATGAAAGTTGTATTTTAAACCCCAAAGGAAGTATTCAGAATTCAGTAAATTTGGGGGTGGGGGCTAAGGACTAGCTCAGTTGGTAGCACGTTTGCCTAGTATGCCTGAAGCCCTGGGTTTGATCACTAGTACCACAAACCAGGTGAGGCAGCACATACCTGTCATCCCAGCATTCCAGTGGTGGAGGCAGGAGGGTCAGGAGTTCAATGCCATCTTCAGCTACATAGCAAGTTTAAGGACAACCTGGGATACATGAGACCCTGTCTCAAAATAAGTAAATACATATGTGGCACTAGTTGCAAGGAAACAAGGAAAGAGGGAAAAGAAAATACAAAAGTGAAAAGAAGCGTCCTCACATAGTTGAGAACAGTCAGAACCCCATTTGTTGGGATCCGACCTGCCTAGGGCAAGAGGTGAAGTAGGTGACCTCCTGAGGACCCCTCCACACCCGGGCGTCTAGAACACTCCTCTGGCTTGGTTACTGACTTCCTCTAAGACTCTGGGCAGATGACTAAGCTCTAATGAGCCTCAGTTTCCCTCTCTGTTAAACAGTGATGAGAGTATTGCCTTGCCGTTCCTCCCTGCCTTCCAGGGCTTGGCTAAGGACAAAGTGCCTGCCTGTTTATAGCTAGTTCCATCTCTGAGGAAGAGCCCTTGCCTTTTAACTTCGGGTTTAACTTCAGCTCCTGTGCAGGGCATGTTCTCTGACTGCCAGAATAACCCAGCACTTCTGCGCTGAGTCCACATGCTTCCTCCTCTGTGCAGGGCCCCGAAGCTCAGTCTCTCGGGATCCCTCTTCCCTTGCTCCCAGCCTTGGATGCACTGTTGGCACTCATCTTCCTCGGGACACCGAGCTCTTTCCTCCTCCATTTCTTGCTTGTACTGTCACTCTGCCAGAACTCTCTTCCCAGACTTCTTCAAGGGAACCCCACTGGGCCCCATGCTACTTTCTGGTCAGCCCCTCTCCCATCGGAGGGTCACTTTTTCTCTCTTTCCTGCCCTCCGCCATGTCTCCAGCACTGCTCTCCTATTTCTACTCTTCTCTGACCATCCCCAACTCTGGAGCTTAGTGTCAGCCATCGAGGCTTAGCAGCAGTGGAGCAAAGGACTACCAGGGGCTAGACTTGAAAGCCTGAGGGTCTGTAATGAGCGGGAAACCATGCTGGGGGTCAAGAGCTACTTCTTGGAGCCAGAGAGACAGATGGAAAGAGGCAGCATGCCGGGGGTTAGTTCAGTGGCAGAACATGTGCTTGGCATGCATGAAACCACGGGTTCAATTGAGAGGCACTGTAACCTTTGTGTAGTGCTTCTTGCCACCTTAGTTCTCACCCCTAACCCCAATGACCTGTTACTCTTTGTACAGGTCAGGAGAGCAAGTACCTTTGGAGGAGAGGAGATATCTTAGGCGCCCAGGAGGCATTTGACTGGGGCTTTCTGCCTGTGTTGCACTGGGCTCTAGGCTTCCTGCCTTCACATGTTCCTCAGCCAGTGTCAAGGTCAGGCCAGATACCATTGCAGGGGCATCCTGAACTAGACTGCACTGAGCAGCCAAGGGAAGAACTCTTGTTAGGGGCTGAGGGCAGTCTGGCATCAGCTGTGCTTTGTTTTGCCAGCCCTTCTTCTGCATCTTATGCCCATAGGGGGCGGGAGGGGGGAGGGGAGGCAAGCGCAGCCTGAACCAGACTAGTGGTACTTAGCAGGGACAGCCCGGCAAGACCTTCTGGAGCTGGGCTTATTTGCGAAGCCTCCTCTTCCCTGGTCGGCTTCCTGGTAGATGCTCCCCAGGGGAGGAGGGACCTGCAGCCTCTGACCAGATGTGAAGGTCACGGAGAGGTCCAGCCACTTCTGGTTACTGTCCCTAGGCTGGAGGAGAGGGAAGGCTGGGCCATGGGGGATGGTTTATTCCTCTGGCCTCAGCAGCCTAGACATGGCTTCCACATGTTTCCAACAGGCTCGATTGTCCTCTGGAGTGGTGTGTCATCCACAGGTCTGGGGCCTGAGTCCTGGTGGGAGTGGAGGCTGGACGGAAGCCGGGTAGGGGCAAGTGTAGGGTGAGGGCTATGGAACTTCTCAGAGACACAGGGCAGTGGGGGCTCCATTCAGGAAGAAGAAGCCCATGGGAGCCTAGATGATGGAAGATGCACTCACGTGGGGTCATAGGGCACATTAGGGCACTGCAGGCCTCTTCTCCCTCTACCACAGACCCACTCAGCTGTCCCACTCCCCAGGCCTGGGCCTAGAACCGTAAACAGCCTGAGTCAGGGCTGGGCGGCTGCTTATGAGCGTGCTGGTTCTGTCATTAGCTGTAATAGCAGCATCTCACCCGGCTCCTGGTGCCTTTCATCCGGGCCCCTCAAAGAGCTTGACCGAGCAGCAAGGGCTCTATTATCTTCCTATTACTAATGGAGAAACAGAGGCCTGGACAAGCTTGGCAACTTTTTCAGGGCTCACAGAAAAGGTGAGGAGGTTAGGAATGGGCAGCCAGCGGGGTCCTGGGCTGCTTGGCCTCTCCTGCATCCCCAACAATTAACCTGGAATTGGTGTTGGGAGGTTCTGTCCAATTGAGAAGGTCAGACCTGGGTTCTTGGGGATCTACTTGTTTGTTCTTTCTCCCCTAAGTTGGCAGCAGTGAGCAGATGACACTAGCAGCCATGATTCCAACTTACTTGTTGTATGCCAGAGGAGGCAGGGGCCAGTGTTTTTTTATTTAAAGATGAAGAAACTGTCAGTGAGAGTCAGGATTCAAACCCAGAAATCTGATGCCATGGTTTTGTTTTGTTTCTTTTTTTTTTTTCATTCAACACAGAGCCTCACTATATATCCCACTCTGGCCCAAAACTCACAATCCTCCTGCCTCAGCCTCCCCAGTGCTGAGATTAAGGTGTGTGACCACATCTGCCTTGATGAAATGGCTTTAATCATAATATTGTATTATCGTGCTGAATCAAACCCAGAGCAGACCCTTGAATCAAGAGAAAACTTCCCTCGGTTCTAAAATTAGGAAAGCCATGGTGTCCTATCTCTTTTGCATTTGGGAGAAATTGATCTGAGGAATGAGGTCCCAGGAAGCCTTGGTCCTAGCCTTGGTTATAGAGTCATCATGGAGGAGATTCCTGATGCCACATGGTTTCTGGTGACGCAGAGCGCAGGACTCAGGACCAGGGGTGCAGCATCCACTCCTGTGCAACTTCTCTCCATGCCAGTTGTCTCAAAGCTGGCCGGAGGAGCATTCTGGGAGGGCCTGGGGCAGAAGCTAGCACAGCAAGTGTATTCCTTGCTGGGAGACTGCCACATTACCTTCCAAGGTAGGGAAGAATCCTTGCTATCTGTGTCCAAGCCCACACCCTCTTCCACAACGCGCAGAGATCCCTCACCAGGCCACCATGTCATGTTTTTGGAGATGGAGGTGACAGCCCAGTAAGAGCTACACCAGGGATCTGGTGTCAAAGCTTGATTGGGGTTTAGGGCAAGTCACCATGCAATGAGCAGGTCTCAGTTTTCCTTTCCTGTAAAATGAGAGTGTCAATCAAATGCTGAAGTCTCTCCTTCGCTCAACTCTGTGCTTAGTCCCTGGCTCCTGGTTGCCTAGAAGGAATGTCTCTTGAGAGATGCCTGGGTATGTTGCAGACATGAGTGGTGGGCAGGTGGCAAGAAACCGTGCTAAGAAAAGTCACAGGCCATTTCTGTTCTATGCTTCTATTTCAGCTATTTGTAAGTTTTAGAAAAGTTCATGGTTTGGAGATATTATTTTGGGTCATTTTTTCCATATTTGGTCGTGGCCTAGAGCAATGATTTTTGGAAAGATGGAGTAAAAAAAACCCCTTCAGCTGTTTGTAAACATTACGAACACCCACAAAAAATATTCTTTTTCCAGTTAGAAGAAATAACAACATAGTTATGTTTTCTTTGTCAGCTCAAATGACTCCCAAACAACTCCAAAGACTTCAAACTTGGCTAGTAATTAATCCTTAATGAAGGGGACTGGACAGAGTGTGCTCTGCAAAGTTTGGAAAAGGTTTCAAATTCAGAAAATTATTGATGCATGAAAAAGCTCTTCGTTCTTTTCTTGCTTTCTGGCCCCAGCCCCCCAGAAGGCAGCCCCCTTACAGGAAAGCCAGGGGAGATTCCCCTAGCCTCATGGGAAGTGATTTGAGAGCAAGGTGACCACACCTGCTCAAAATGCTTGCTCTTTCCTTCCTGCTCTAGTGGACTCAGCTTGTTTCACAGACTGAGGCTGGGGCTGGGCAAAGATGGAGTGAGGCTTGGCACTGCTTTTGGATCCTTATCCCAGGAAACTTCCAATAGGCACCTTAAATTTCTAGCCTACAGAAGTCGCTGGGTTTGGAATCCAGAACCCAGCAGAATCAGAATGGGTTGGCCTTTGAGGACTGAAATGATGACTCAAGGGTTCATGGGAAGTGGCCGGGGTCTGATGGAAGCTCTGCTATATGTGAGCTAAGACAACCTATGGCCATCAGACTACATTCCTGGGCTACATTTCCCAGAGACCAGTGCTTCTCTTCTGTTGTCTGCCACTCCTAACCCCTCTTGGTTTCCCCTTTCAAACATTTTTAGCCTGCTTTCCTGCAAGAGGAACCTGGAGGAGGATGTGTCATCTCTTCATTGCTCTTCCTCACTCTGACAACCACACAGCCCCACCTGCAACTCAGTCCAGGAAACAGACTGCTTTACTCTGCATCTTGAGGCAGAAATTAGACCTGGGTTGCAGGATGGAAGGGAGTACAGAAAAGGCTATGTGGTAGGAACGCTGGATCCTTGCTGCCTGAGATCTGGATTTTCTAGAGGCACAACTTTATCTCTCCCATCCCTAGCACAACTCCCCTCCTTTCTTCAGCTGCTTCAAGTGTATAGCAAGAGAGCTGAGCTACATGCCCTCCACTGCCCCTTTCTGATCTGACTAGCTTCCTATTCTTAGGCTCTTGTGCATGTGCAGGTCCCCATATACATACAAAGTCACACACTGACCCAACCTGAATGTTTTTTAAATGAGAGAGAGAGAGACAGAGAATAAACTGGTATGCCAAGGCCTCCAGCCACTGCAGTCAAACTCCAGACACATGCATCACCTTGTGCATCTGGCTCACGTGGATTCTGGGGAGTCAAATCTGGGTCCTTAGGCTTTGCTGGTAAGTGCCTTAACTGGTAGACCATCTCTGCAGCCCCCATCCTGAATCTGACTGGAAGTTGGTGACTGTCTTGTTGGCATCTCCATTGAACAAGAGAATACATTGATCATGGGATGGACCAAAGCCAGGCATGAGAAAGCCAACCCAGGAATCTTGCAACCTGTGGTTATGCAGCCAAGAGATGTGTGCAGGTAATAGTATCAACTGGAAAGGGCACTGCCAGCTGAGGAGGTTGAGAATAGATCCTGAACTATTAGCCAATACCCAGATGTCATTTTTTTCACATCTGGTTCCACATCTGGAAATAGCCAGGATGCTTATTTCAAAGTACTGATGAGGCCTTGCCCTGATTGCCTCAGGGAGAAAGCCATTTGGTGACATTGTCTTCCAGTCCTTGTCATCTTCTCCAGATGGTGGCCCGTTTTCCTCAGCTTCCTTCTTTGGACACACCCGCTGTACCAGGAGAGAGTTTAAGGGCAGCTGGCTAGGGTGAGTGAGGCCTCACTCAGACCCTTTGTCAGGCACTAGAAGCTGCAATACATTTATAGTTCTTTCCAGGCAGTGGCTGGCCTCACTACCCAGCCTCTTGGAACTTCCACATCCTGCCTGCTGGAATTGCAGCACTTGCTATCCAGCCGCTTGTGGCAGCCTTTGCATCTGACAGCCACATGGCCACTGCTCCCAGCCTCCAGCCCTTGCCCGGTCAATCTGGGTTGGGGTACATCAAGAAAGGCCATTCCTCTCCTATCTCTCTTCGCTTCAGATCCAGCTGTGGCCCATCGTGTCTTCTTCCCGCCTTCAGAGAGGAAGGAAGGAATGGGAACCAGCAACCCAAAGCCTTGGAGAAGGCTGTGCTGGGGACCATGTAGAATACTGGAAAAGCAGAAGTTCCTGCCCTGGAGGAGCTTAGCATTATGAGACTGAGCGGGGCTTCAAAGTCTGAAGGCCTGGAGAGGAAATAAAAGTCTTGCCCTTCATGAATAGTCATGCCTGGAAGAGAGTTGGAAAAGGAGTTGAAGTTGGGAGTTAGGAAGGATTTCCTACAGAGATGCTCACGGGGCATAACTAGGCCAGACACCTTCCTTCAGTGCCCATAGCATACTGAGGGAGAGGGACTGGATGCCACTGATTGCTCACAGGACTTCCCATGAGCTGGAGACAGGGCATGGGTGGATGGGGTGGCGGCACTACTGAGAACCCCACATGTCCTTTTCTTCTCACTTTGAGTTCCCATCATCAGCTTCAGGAACCAGCCTGCCTCCAGCCTCAGGGTCTGCTTCCTTCTTTGGTAACAGCTCACCTTGGCAGGGCCTCTCCTGTGTGGCAGGCAGAAGTCAGGGTACCTAAGTATCACTTTACCAAGAAAGACTAAGGATGAGGATTTCAGACACACACACACACACACACACACACACACTTCGTGCACGTGCAGGGCACTACTCTTCTTACACTTCACACCTCTTGCTGTGTCCCTGCCCATCCTCACCTTCTTAGAAGTGCACAGTGCAGCACATGGTCTGCCCCTCCCAGAGCATCAAATAGGAACTCATTTACATTCTGACTCACGGAAGAAGGATGTGAGAAGACACAGAAGTGCCCGTCCTGAGAGTCCAGACTGGCAGTGCGAAATAGTTAATGGTACAAGATACACATGTTATGGGCCAACATGGGTGGCACAGCACCCCAAGATTCTCCATCACCTACAATATTCAGCCCAGTCTCTCTCTCTCTCTCTCTCTCTCTGTCTCTGTCTCTCTCTCTCTCTCTCTCTCTCTCTCTCTCTCTCTCTCTTTGGTTTTTTGAGGTAGGGTTTCACTCTGGTCCAGGCTGACCTGGAATTAACTATGTAGACTCAAGGTGGCCTCGAACTCTCAGTGATCCTCCTACCTCTGCCTCCAGAGTGCTGGGATTAAAGGCGTGCGCCACCATGCCCGGCTTTCTCTCTCTCTTTTTTTTTTTTTGTTTCTGGTTTTTCAAGGTAGTGTCTCACTCTAGCCCAGGCTGACCTTGAATTCACTATGTAGTCTCAGGTTGGACTTGAACTCACAGTGATCCTCCTACCTCTGCCTCCAGAGTGCTGGGATTAAACGCGTGAGCCACCATGCCCAGCTAGCCCAGAATCTTGTTTGTTTGTTTGTTTTTCGAGGAAGCACTCACTCTAGCCCAGGCTTACCTTGAATTTACCCTGTAGTCTCAGGCTGGCCTTGAACTCACTGAGATCCTCTTACCACTGCCTCCCAAGAGCCAGGATTAAAGACATATACCACCAAACCCTGCCTCAGCCCAGTGTCTTAGCCCAGTTTATAAACCTCCCACCTTAGCCTCTTGCCTTCCTCTCACAGTGTTTTCCTAACACTTCCAGGCTCATGGCGGTTGGCACTTCCAGCCCCTGCCCCTTCTGTCTGGGCCTCTGCCCATGCTATTGCTGCTTTTTGCAACAACATTTCCCTCCCTCCACCTCACTCTTCTTCAGCCTCCAGGTCTTGGCTTGTCTGTCACCTTCTCCAAGAAGCCGTCACTGACCCTCAGTGCTGGCCTCCCTCTGTGCTCTAAACCAAGCACTTGCCCTCTTGCAACTGCCTTTGATTGTGACTCCGCCCAAATTGTAAACTCTTTGAGGACAAGACATGACTCTATCATTTCACATTATCATTTCCTCCCAGTGGCCTGGCAGAGCACTTCACATCGTGTGGGGTACTTCACAAAGATTGCTTGAACCAAAATGAGATGAACTGGCAAATGCAAGGAGGAGGATGATGGTGTGGTTGAGTCGTGATGGGCAGCTCAGGTAGAACGGGGACTCTCTCAGCTTGGGTGGGTAATGACTAGAACAGTAATAACAACTCTGAAGCTAAGGTCAACTATGAGCTGGGCTTTGTTCCAAGCACTTTCTAATTTTATCCTTACAAAAACCCTGTGAGGCAGGCATCATTCCTGTCCAATTTTACAGGTGAGTGAAACGCAAGAGGGAAATCACAATGAGTTGAAAGAGACAAAAAGGTCTGGGTTAGGAAAATTGCACGAGCAGTGATGTGGACGGACTGGCAGGGCATGCATGGGGAGAGTACCTCGGATGGAGGGCTTGGTTTTTAGAGAGCCACAGAGAAGAGAAGCAATGACGTCCAGATCACTAAGCCACGAACCTTTCTACTGGTCTCAGAAGTGTGCCTTGACTGAGGCACAGAGAAGCTGTGGCCATTTCCTGAGCAGGAGGCTGGTGGTGTGGGATCTGGCCGTTCTATGATAAATGAATTAGGAGAGAGCAAGGAGGCAGAACTGCAAGGAGGCTGTGGCATGGTCTCCCTCCCTCTCGGGTCCTCTAACTATTTGAATTCTTCCCTTTTGTCACTGTTCTCCGTGAGTGCTGACGTGGGTGACACTGAGACCCCAGGACTGGAAAGCAGCTGCAGTTCTCCTGGGCCCCAGCCTGCTACTGTCAGGCTTGGCTGAGGCTGGCTGCTCAGGGCTGTGACCATGACCTGGGCCGGGCTGGACTGGATTTCTCCTACACGGTCATTTTAATGAGAAGCAGTTGTGTTTGCCACGAACATGCAAGAGGCGAGGGCAGAGAACCGCCAGCCTGGTCCCCGGCCTTCTCTGTATCTCCCATCCCTCTTTGGGTTTCATTCTTTGCAGCCTCTGAGTCTTCCACCGCCCTTCCTGGTGAGCAGCTTCCCTGCCCTCCGCCCCGGCCTGTTGTTCCTGGCTCTGAGTTCCCCAAGCAGAGAATCTGTCTGGATGAAGGTGGAGTTACAGGTGCCGGTAAGGCCCTGGCTCCCTCTCCCTCTCCCTCTCCCTCTCCCTCTCTTTCTCTCTCTCTCTCTCTCTCTCTCTCTCACACACACACACACACACAGAGGGCATATCATACCCCTAGATGTGAAGAAGGTATTATAATGCCCAGGACCGTATTCCAGTTCCCTGAGACAGCTGCTTCTCCTCCCTGCTGTCAGTTGAGTAGTTGTACCACGCATGCTCCAAGATGCTTGTGGTGCCCATGTGATTTTTCTTTTATTGATCTTTTCTGTTTTCCCCTCTCAGCCTCAGCTTCTCAGGGTCTCAGGGACCCTCCTAGGCTGAACAGAACATTGTCCTTTCTTTTCTCATCTAGCCAAATCCCTGTTATCTTTTGAGAGCCCCACATCCTCTCAGAAGGCTTGCTGTGACCACCCAAAAAGGCTGGCTAGACCCCCAACACTGTCCCCAGGCAGTAAGACATCTAGTCATCACTTTGCATCTCTGAGGGTGACAGTGGAGGGAGAATTGGCAGTGGAGAGCAGTAGAGGAGGGAGAAGATAGAAAGTCTAGCACTTTGCCTTCTGAAAGCGTGCAGAGCACCTGGTTTCAGGAAGGCAGAGGAAGGAGGCCCAGAGCGGTTCTCCAGGTTACCTCTTCCAGCTCTTCCCAGACACTGCACCCTTCCCTAGCTCTACCCTTGTACCTCAGTCACAAGAGCTTTTGGGCTATGTCCATGGTTTTGAACCTTCAGTAGCTCTCTTTGCAGAGCAGGGGCCACACCTCCCAGCTCAACCCCTACTCCTCAGGAACACGTGGACTGCCTGTGCCCAAAGTCAAGTGCTATCCCAGACTCCCCTCCACAGCCCACCCTTAGCCCAGAAAGTATGCCAGAAGGCTGCTGACAAACTCTTGGGCTTTTGCTCTTTCTTCTTTCTTTACTTAGGCCTTTTTTTTTTTTTTTAATGATGATGTTGTTGATGGCGCACATATTCCAGAGTAATATGTTCAGGATTAGGCCGCACAATGAGGTTATGACTCCCTCCTGTGCAGCCCCCACCCAGGGGAACTTGCCCTCCATCTGGCAGGCGCACATCTGGCTCAGGCTCACAGCTGGCCAGATGTTGCATCCCTGTGAACCCAGGCCTGCAGCCTCCTCTGCTAGGGGCTGGAGCTACACACTCGCATGCAACACACACAAACACACACACACACACACCCCGCACTCCATTTGGAGCGCTGAAGCACTGAGGTCATCTGGCCCTGGCCCTCTGAGGGGGAGGGGAAGGAGCTTGGCCTTGGTGCACTATTCCTCCTCCACTGTGGAAGGGCAGGCAGGCTGTTGGGACACATCTGCAAAGGTATGTAAATATCAGGTTCCCTGCTTCCAGCCCAGACAGGCTAGTGGGAAGGACCTGCTTGAAAGCAGGCTCTGAATCTGGAGCCTGTCATTCCTGCCCCCCCCCCATCCAGAGGCCAGCTGCTGTCAGCAAATTCCTCATGCACTCATTTGGGGGGCACTTTGGGGCCCTAGCTACACGAGCTCTCCTGCCTCATGCTGACATTCCTCCTCTGTACCTTTCTTCTGCCTACCTACTCTCCTTCTGCCTTCCCACTTGCTTCAGTTTCTTTTCCCCCTTTACCCACCTTCTGTAGTCCACTGATGGGACAGTTAAAGAACAAAAAGTACAGAGTCTGGGCCCTAGACCCTCAAATAATTGAGACATGGTCTGCCAAGTTTGTTTGCCCATTGGTGTTGGCAGAGACTGGGCAGGGAGTGTGGGGGAGGAAAAGGAAACCACATTTATTGGGTGCCAACTATGTGTCAGGCGCTGAACAAGGTGCTTTAAATATATTATCTTGGTTAATCCTTGCAACCACCCTGCAAGGTAGATATTATTCTCTTTGTTTTACACACGAGGCAAGTGTGGCTCAGCAAGGTTAACTCTCTCAGCTGATGTCACATGACTAGGGGGACACAGAATCAGTCAGTACCTCAAACACAGTCAATCTCATTGCAAGTGATAGGCGTGCCCTCATGCCATGCCACCCCTGGGCAACTGCGCTGCTAAAAGTCTCTAACCACTCTTTGGCTCCTTTTTCCTGGCCACTGCATTCCCTGGAGCTTCCTGGGCTGAACCCCTAAGGCTTTGTCCTTCCGGCCAGGCTGGGCAGGGCTGCCTGGCAAAAGCTCCTGCTGGGGGGAGAGGGGAATCTAGAGCGAGAGGTTGCAGAGTTGGGTTTTCTGCATGGTTGTTCAAGGGCCTGCGGACTGCGGTCACAGAAACACATTAGGAGTTGAGAAAGCTGGGTGGTGGGTGAAAGGCAGGCAGATGTGCCTTGGAGGCATCTGTGGGGAACTTGGGAGCTTTCCATGGCTCTGGGACACAAGAACCTCATTTGAGAGGAAGAAGAGAGCCACAGAGCCCTGGCTGCTATTGTTCCCTTATCATGCCATCAGCCCTCCAAGGGGCTCCCAGCAGATGGAACATTCCAAGGGCCCTCCAGGGGCCCCTCCTCTGACCACAGAATGTGGTACCCCAGAGAGGCAGCAGGGGGTAAAGAGGCACCCTCTGGCCTAGCCATGACTTGCTAGGTCCCCACAGCAGCCCCAGTATTTGGTTGCCTTAGGCTTGGAAAGCAGAACAGTGGTGGGCCTCACCCAGCTCTCAAAACTGAGCCACACATCCACACAGATCCTTGCAGACACCTCCCTTCCCATCATACAGACACTGTTGTACGTCTTTCTGCCTCAAACAAAACTGTCCCTTTAGAAATGGAACTGAGGCACAGCAAAGGTGCAAGACTTGTCCAATGTCCCAAAGCAGCAGAATTGTATGTTCTCAGTCTGACCCAGATCATACCCCGCAATGAGGAGAAACAGCACAGACATGGGAGTCAGACTAGACAGAAAGCCCCTTGGCAGTGCTGCAACATCTTGAAGCCTTGCTTCCCTCTTCAAGAACTTGCAGGTTGGTGGTGAGGGCTAGAAAGAGCAGAGCAGATGCTCAGAAGACAGGAGCAGGGTGGCAGCAGGGGCAGCGATGGAACTAGGAGAGGGGCTGAGGAAGTGGCTGGAATGGTGGCAGTGACAATCAAGGGCTATAACAATTATTTGTGAAGTGGACTTCTGAGGACAAGAGTGGTCTGTTCAGGTTAGGAGTCTCAGGAACTCCAGAGTTGAACCCTTTTCCCATCACCACAAAGAAGAATTGAACTTGAGAACCCTGTGGCAACCAAGAGATCAGATGTGATAAGACCCCGGTCAATTCTGGCATGTAGAGAGGATTTGCCCCAGGAAATGAGAAGCTGTGGGTTGCAGGCATCTACAGGAGGAATGGCTCCAAGAAGAAAGTCAGGTCATAATGCCTTCTTAAAGGGAGAGGATGGTAAGATGGTCTTTGGCTTCCAGGGAGAGGGGAGGCTTTGCCTCCTTCAGAACCAGAACTATTTTGTAAGAAGCTAGGGCTGGGATGTGGCTCAGTGGTAGAGTGCCTGCCTAGTCTGCATGAGACTGTGGATTCTATCCCCAGCAACCCATGAGAGTGCCCTCTCTCTCTCTCTCTCTCTCTCTCTCACACACACACACACACACACACACACACACACACACCCCCAGAGGGCATATCCCCCTAAATGTGAAGAAAGTATTAGAATGCCCAGTACCATATTCCAGTTCCCTGAGACAGGCAAACCCTGGAGCTCTTCACAAGGGTGGGTTGAAGTGGCCCTGTCAGTCAGGGAAGGGGACAATATTGACCATCTGTGCTCCTACCCTTGGGAGTTTGGTTTCTGGTGTGTGGCTCACTCCAGCTGACCTTTCGGGAGATATATTAAAAGTGTTGAAACTGAGCTTGGCTCGAAGGCAGCTCTACCCGAGGGAGCCTGAAATTCTGTTTCTACTAATGATCCTTTGAACTAGTCCTTTTAATCAGGTTTCCCTTAGGAAGAGTCTGGAACACTCAACAAATTTTCCCTGGTCTCTTTGTCACAGGCACTCTGGTCCCAGCAGCTTTTTGCTACTTAGAATGAGGCAGGAGCCATGGGAAGAATGTAGCAATTGCAGCTGTCCTTGGGGTGACCTCACACTGTGAGCAGCCCCCAGTCCAGGCTTCAAGGGTGAATGTAACTTCCTGTATCTTATGCTCCAAAACTAAAGTGTGCAGGGCTTGTGTGGGGGAAGCTGGTATGTATAGCATACCTAGCATGGCATGGCTAGATGCACAGCAGGACCTAACTTAGAGGCCACCTCTAAGTGTAAACCTGAGAGATGGGACTTTTCTATTTTTCTGGTGTGTGTGTGTGTGTGTGTGTGTGTGTGTGTGTGTGTGTGTGTAAGACTTAAGACTGAACTTAGAGCTTCATGTGTGCTAAGCGAGTGCTACAACACTGAGCTATAGCCCCACTTCACTTTATACATTTTTTCTTTTCTTTTTTTTTAGAGAGAGACACACACACACAGAGAGAGAGGGAGAGAATTGGCACGCCAGGGCCTCAGCCACTGCAGTTGAACACCAGATGCCTGCACCACTTAGTGGGCATGTGTGACCTTGTGCTTGCCTCACCTTTGTGTGTCTGGCTAATGTGGGATCTGGAGAGTAGAACATGGGTCCTTAGGCTTTGCAGGAAAGCACCTTAACCATTAAGCCATCTCTGCAACCCTCTTTATACTTTTTATTTTGAAACAGTACTGCACTAAATTGCCAAGGCAACCTTGAACTCACTCTATTCTCAGACAGGCCTTGAACTTCTGATCCTCCTACCTCAGCCTCCATACTAGCTGGGATTTCAGGTCTATACTACAAGAACTGGCTAGATGTTACTTTTGAAGGCTCAATAAATGTTCTCTGCAACAAACAACAGCTGTGTGCTTGTTTTCCTTAGCCTGTGATATTCCTAAGAAAGCTGTAAATCCCTTCATTCGTGTAGAATTGGGACTGGGGAAATATCCATTGACAAAGTGCTTGCCACATAAGCACGAGGATCTGATTTCAGATACCAGACACCCACATAAAAGCCAGGTGTGGCACGATGCCTGTAACATTAACTCTGGAGAGGTGGAGACAGGAGGATCCCTGACATTTGCTGGCAAGCTAGTACAACCAAATCAGTGAGCTAAAGGTTCAGTGAGAGACCGTGTCCCAAAACTAAGGTGGATGGCTTTAGGCACTTGTTTGCAAAGCCTGACAGACTGGGTTTGATTTCCAGTACTCATGTAAAGTCAGATGCACAAAGTGCATGTGTCTGGAGTTCATTTGCAGTGTCAGGAGGCTCTGGTGTGCCCATTTTCTCTCTCTCTCTCTCTGTCTTTCTCCCTCCCTCCCTTCTCCCTCTCTCTCTCTCTCTCTCTCTCTCTCTCTCCTTCTTTCTCTCGGTCTGTCTCTCAAATCAATCAATCAATCAATAAAAATACTTTTTTAAAGTTAAGGTAGAAATCAATTGAGGAAGCCACCTGACATGGATCTTTGGCCTCCACAAATAAACACACACATGTACTCTCACACACATATGTACCCATATGCATACAAAAATGAACACACATGCACAAAAAGAAACTAAATAAAATGAAATGGAATAGAAACAGAAAAGAAAAAAGTAACAGAAATCTGGTATGATATAAACCAGAATTTTTTTTGGTTTGTTTTTTGAGGTAGAGTCTCACTCTAGCCTAGGCTGACCTGGAACTCACTCTTTAGCCCAGACTGGCCTTGAATTCACCGTTGATCCTCCTACCTATGCCTTCCAAATTGAGCCAAGCCTTTTTTTGTGCAAGAGTGAGAGAGAGAGAGAGAGAGAATGAGAATTGGCACACCAGGGCCTCCAGCCACCAGCCACTATAATCAAACTCCAAATGCATGTGCCCTCTTGTGTGCACGTGCATCTTTGCACACTTATGTCACTATGTGTGTGGCTTATATGAGACCTGGAGAGTCGAACATGAGTCCTCAGGCTTCACAGGCAAGTGCCCTAACTGCTAAGCCCTCTCTCCAGCCCCAGAATAGTGTTAATGACTGTCTTCAGGTAGAGGGTGTTCTAGTGATTTTTATCTTACTTCTACTTACCTGTGAATTACTTTTGAAATAAGAAAAATATATATTAATTCTAATTCCCCTTACAAGAAGATCTCATTAAGACATCACTAATTTGTGCTTCAATAAAAAATAGTTCTGGGTCTTTTCCTAACAGCACAGTTTTCTAAAGGGAGGAAAATCACTTCTAAGTCCTTAAACCCAAATAGTGAGGTCATACCTACAGGACCACTCAATGTGGAATTGACTGACATTGATTTTTAAGGGTTGATGGAGAGATGAAGATAACCGAAAATTGGTAGAGGGAAGATGGGGCTTCCTGAAAACCCTTTAATATATGGATTCATTTTCTCTTAAAGGGAGAGAGAAGAATGGAGAACAGTTCTATAGTGACCATGAGTGATGTCCCTCTACTGAAATGACTAAATTATGATCTATGGACAGGGATTTCAATGGTCTGGCCTTCAGCACCTCAGGGCCACTAATACTCAGAGGTCTCACCAGTTAATGGTAATGTGACTGCTGGACTTCCCTGTGCTGGCAAAATCTTTATACCAACCCCTATCCTGTCTCCCATATCTAATCTGAATCAAGTCTCATGGATTGCAATCCTGAACACCTCTCGGATTATACCAGTTCTTGCCACCTTTGCCCTCACCACCTTGCCTCACCAGGAAACATGACAACAGATAGCAGCCTATTAACTGGTCTAACTCCAGCTATCTTTCATGCTCCATGCTACCAGCAGGGGAACTCTTTTAATAGGAAAACATGATCTTATCATTGTCCGTATACATAAAACCATTTATTGACTTCCCATAGCACTTGTTTATAATAAAGTCCTTCCTGGTAGGTAGGTTTGCAATGAGGACTTGAGGCAGCACCTGCTCTATGATAGATGGCACCGGGAGGCAGGACGCTGCGATGGCAGTTGAGAGAAGGGCAGTGGTGGCGGGAAATGGTACCAATCATCATGGAAGTGATGTGACAATTATTTGTGAAGTGGGCCTCCATTTGGGGGACAAGAGTGATCAGCTTAGGAAAGGAGCTAAGAGGTGGGGTGCAATCAGATCTCAAGTGCAGTGCAATTGTATGAACTCTATTTCATATAATTTCATATGCCCAGGAAAGAACTCTGCATCTTGGCTGGATAGAACCATAGAAATACATTTTTCCATTGTGAGGGGCAGTAGGGAAATGCAGTTTATTCACATATTAGATAATTCCCACATTTAAAGTTTATGAGTCAATAGTTTTTCACTATATCCAACCCAGTTGTGCAACCACCATTGCAATCAATTTTAGAATATTTTCATCAACTTAAAAGCTATCCCACTGGGCATGGAGGCACATGCCTATAAAATTCCAGCATTCAAGAGGCATAAGAATCACATGTTCTAGGTCTGTCTGGCCTACAGAGTGAGTCCAAGGCTTTCGCCTTTTGACTATTGTGAAAATGCTCCTATAAACATAGATGTACTCTGTATTGCATTCTTTTGGAATTACTGGGACACATTTTAATTATTTGGAAAAGGCTAACATCGTCATATCAACTGCACCATTTTACATTCCTAACAATACACAAGGGTGCTCTGATTTCTTCACATGTTCACCAATACTTGTTATTTTCTGACCTTTTTCTGTAGTGGCCATCTTAATAAGTAGAAGTGGTGTCTTGGTTTAACTTATATTTCTTTCATGATCTTTGATATCCAACCATCTCTTCATGTTTCATATACTTACTATTTTTATATCTCCTTTGGAGCAAGTCTTTTCCAGTCATTTGAAGGAGAAATTCAGCACATTTCTTAAACCAGGTTGTTATTATGATAGTGTTGTATGCAATTTTTCCTCCTCCTCTTCCTCTGTGTCTGTGGGCATGTATGTGTGTGCATGTATGAAGGGCAAAGGTCAAATCATCCTCCACCTTATTTTTTGAGATAGAGTTTCTCACTGAACCTGGGGCTCCCCAGTTCAGCCAGACTAGCTAGTCAGCACGTCCCAGGCATCCAACTGAGCTCTCTCTCCAGTCTCCCTACCTATTTTATATCATAGATACAAGTCCCTTATCAGATATATTTTCTCCATTCAGTGAGTTGTCTTGTCTCTGTCTCTGTCTCTGTCTCTGTCTCTCTCTCTCTCTCTCTCTCTCTCTCTAGGTGTGGCTCTAGGTATCAAACCCAGGGCTCTCATGTATATTAGGCAACCAACCTACTACTGTAATATACTCCAAGCCCCCTTTTCACTTCTTCTTTAAATTTTACTTTTTTTAATTTATGAAAATGAGAGAGACAGAGAGGGAGATAGAGAAAAATACAGGACAGGATCTCTCTCAGTATCCCAGGCTGGCTTCCAACTTTCTGTTCTGCCCTAGCCTCCCAAGTGCCTTACAAGTGTGTGCCACCGTGCCTGGCGTAACAGCATCCTTTGAAGGACAACATTTCTAATTTTGATGAAGTTCAACTTTATTTTTTTTTCTTTTGTTGCTCATGCTTTTGGAGTCATATCCAAGAAATTATTGCCTAATCCACTGTCACAAAGATATATGCTTATGTTTTATTCCAAGAGTTTTATAGCTTTAGCTTTTGTATTTAAGTCTTTGACCATTTTGAGTTAATTTTTCATGTAATATGAGGTAGGTGTCCAACTTTATTCTTTTACATGTGGCTATCCAGTTGGCCCCAGAACCATGTGTTGAAAAACATGTTCTTTGACCATTAAATTATTTTGGCACCATGTTGTAAGTCAATTGACCACAAATGTAGCGTTTCTTTGGGTAGTGATCTCGCCTTATCCGTCCTTATTCCAGCAGTTGTTGTCTGGGTTGTCACACTGTCTAGTAAGTCTTTGCATTGACACGCATGTCTTCCGACTTTGTTCTTCGTTTTCAAGACTGTTTAACTGTGCTGGGCCAACTGGTCACCTGGATTTTAAGATGAGCTTATCAATTTCTGAAAAGAAGCCATTAGTACTGTTTTTTTGGTTTTTTGAGGTAGGGTCTCACTCTAGCCCAGGCTGACATGGAATTCACTATGTAGTCTCAGGGTGGCCTAGAACTCATGGCTTCTGAGTGCTAGGATTGAAGGTGGGCACCACCACCCCCAGCTAAGTAGCACTTTTCATTAGGATTGTATACATCAACTGGGGAAACATTGCCATCTTAACAACATTGGGTCTTCTGATTTATTAACATAGAATGTCTTTCCATTTATTTAGATCACCTTTAATTTGTTTTAACAGTGTATTTTGTAATATTCTGAGTTAAGTTTTATACTTCACTTATTAAATTTATTTCTTTTTAAATTTTATTTTTATTTATTTATTTGAGAGATAGAGAGAAAGAGGCAGAAAGAGAGAAGGAGGGAGGAAGGGAAAGAATGGGTGCACCAGGGCATCCAGCCACTGAGACAAACTCCAGACACATGTGCCACCTTGTGCATCTGGCTTACATGGGTCCTGGGAAATTGAACCTAGGTCCTTTGACTTTGCAGGCAAGAGCCTTAACCACTAAGCCATCTCTCCAACCCCTCTTTTTTAAACTTTTATTTATCCATTTTGAGAGAGAAAGTGAGGGGGCAGAGAGAGAAAGAGAGAGAGAATGGGCATGCCAGGGCATCCAGCCACAGGAACAAACCCAAGATGCATGCACCATCATGTGCATCTGGTTTACATGAGTACTGAGGCATTGAACCTGGCTCATTAGGCTTTGTGGGCAAGCACCTTAAGCACTAAGCCATTTCTCCAGCCCTATTAAATTTGTTTCTATATGTATTTTTTTAATTTTTATTTTTTATCGACAACTTCTATACTTACAGACAATAAACCATGATAATTCCCTCCCCCTCTCTCCCCTTTACAATTCCACTCTCCATAAATCCCCTCCCTCCTTCCATTAGTCTCTCTTTTATTTTTATATCATCATCTTTTTCTCCTATTATGAGGGTCTTGTGAAGGTATTGCTAGGCACTGTGAGGTCATGGATAGCGAAGCCAATTTCTGTCCGGACAGTTGCATTGTAAGGAGTGATACCCTTCCTTTGACTCTTCTGTTCTTTCTGCCCCCTCTTCCGCAATGGACTGTGAGTCTTGGAGGACGTGCTAGAGATGTTTCAGTGCTGGACACTCCTTCGTCCCTTCTCCTCAGAACTATGTTGCCTTTGGGGTCATCCCAGTGGTCATTGCCATCTGAAAAGAGAAGCTTCTCTAACCAGAAGTGAGAGTAGCATTAATATATGAATATGACCATTAAGTGTAGTGCTTTCAGGGCAGTTTGGTGAAAATAATATATACATTTATCCAGACAAGAGCAGGCTTTATACCCCTAAGGCTCACAACCTCCCCTGCCATAGGCTATTGATTAGGTTTTCAGTACCAGGCATATATTCCCTCCCATAGAGCGGGCCTTCAGTCCAATTAGGAGCAGTTGGTTACCCTCAGGGCAGACATGCCACTATTGTACTCATTCAGTGATTTGGCCTGTCTGGCCAAACTTGAGGCTTCCAGTGTCCACTGTTTTCACCACTGATGATTTCTGTCTTCCATAGGGCTGCATGCAGTGCAGCTTTTTCCAGATTTCAGTTGGCTGGTCTACAGGGAGAAGGTTTCCTGCTCAGCACAGCTTGATTTCTCAGTGACCTTGCTGCTCAAGCAAGTGAAGTCTTCAGCAATAGGGCCTTACCATCTGTTTCTCAAAGGAAACCCAAGAGCCTTGGCAATAGTCTGTAATGTTTGGGAGGCAACAAGGCCCTTCCTAGCCAACAACTCACTGGAAGGTATCCCATCCCTGGCACTGAAAATTTTCTAGTAACACTTTATGGCTTCTGGATGTGCCATTATTCAAAAAAGTAGGTTTTTCCATGTTTATTGCTGCTCTATTCACAATAGCTAGGAAATGGAAGCAGCCTAGATGTCCCACCACAAATGAATGGATAATAAAGATGTGGTACATTTACACAATGGAGTTCTACTCAGCAGTAAAGAAAAATGAAATTATGAAATTTGCAGGGAAATGGATGGATCTGGAAAGGATTATACTAAGTGAGGTAACCCAGGCTCAGAAAGCCAAACGTCACATGTTTTCTCTCATATGTGGATCCTAGCTACAAATATACAGACTTGTGTGTGAACTGGAACCAAAAATTGGTACCAGAAACCAGTAAGCTGGTAAAAGGCTATAAGGGAGGGAGAAAAGGGAAGGGCTTAAGGGTATGGTATTGCACATATCTAAGTGGAAGGACTGATTACAAGGAGGGGAATGGCCTAACCGAGGCCATGGGTAGAGAATGCATAAAAGAAGGGCAGGGGGAGGGTTAATCTAATTTCAAAAGATTGTGAATAAGACTTATGTAAAATTACTTTTTTGAATAATGGTACATCTAGAAGCTGTAGACTGTTACTAGAAATTTTTCAGTGCCTGGGATGGGATACCTTCCAGTGAGTTGTTGGCCAAGGAGGTCCTGGTAGCCTCCAAAACATTAAAGGCATTTGCCAAAACCCTTGGTTTCCCTCGAGAAACAGATAGTAAGACCCTATTGCTGAAGACATCTCTTGCCTGAGAGGCAAGGTCACTGAGAAAGCAAGCTGGTGTGGAGCAGAAAACCTTCTTCCTGTAGACCAGCCAACTGAAAGCTGCGAAAAGTTGCACTGCACGCAGTGTATGGGAGACAGAAGTCATCAGCAGTGAAAACAGTGGACACTGAATATTCAAGCTTGGCCAGACAGGCCCAATGACTGAACGGGTGCAATAGTGGCATGTCTACTCTTGGGGTAACCAACTGCTCCATAATTGGACTGAAGGCCCTCTCTACAGGAGGGAATACATACTTGGTACTGAAAAAACCTAAGTAAAAGTCTATGGTAGGTGAGGTCATGAGCCTTAGAGGTATAAGCCTGCTCTTGTCTGACTAAATGTATATATTATTCCCACCAAGCTGCCCTGAAAGCACTACACTTAATGTTCATATTCACATATTAACGCTACTCTCACTTCTGGTTAGAGAAGCTTCTCTTTTCAGATGGCGATGACCACTGGGATGACCCAAAAGGCAACATAGTGCTGAGAAGAAGGGATGGAGGAGTGCCCAGCACTGAAACACCTTTGTCGCACCCTCCAAGGCTCAGGGACCATTGCGGAAGAGGGGGCGGATAGAATGGAAGAGCCAAAGGAAGGGTACGACTCCTTACAACGCAACTGCCCAGACAGAAATTGGCCTTGATATCCATGACCTTGCTGTGCCTAGCAATACCTCCGCAAGACCCTCATAATAGAAGTAAAAGATGATGACATCAAATTAAAAAAGAGACTAACGGAGAGAGGGAGGGGATATGATGGAGAGTGGAGTTCTAAAGGGGAATGGGGGGAGGGGAGGGAAATACTATGCACTTTTTGTATGTAAGTATATTTTGTTGTCAATTAAAAAAAAAAGTTTAAGCCGGGCGTGGTGGCGCATGCCTTTAATCCCATCACTCGGGAGGCAGAGGTAGGAGGATTGCCGAGAGTTCGAGGCCACCCTGAGTCTACATAGTGAATTCCAGGTCAGCCTGAACCAGAGTGAGACCCTACCTCGAAAAATCAAAAAAAAAAATTTTTTTAAAAGTAGGTTTTTATATGTCTTATTCAACATCTTGAATTTTGATTGACCCTCCCCCCTGCCCTTATTTTACATGGTATCTTCCCCTGGCCTCACTTAGGCCTTTCCCCTCCCTGTAATCTGTTCTTGTATTTCATATATACAAAACCATCCCCTTAAATCCTTCCCTCTCCTTCCTCCCTTATAGCCTTTTTCTAGTTTACTGGCCTCTGCTACCGATTTTTGGTTCCAGTTCACACACAAGTCTATACAATTGTAGCTGGGATCCTTATAAGAGAGAGAGAACATGTAATGTTTGGCTTTCTGGGCCTGGGTTACCTCACTTAGTATAATCCTTTCCAGATCCATCCATTTCCCTGCAAATTTCATAATTTCATTTTTCTTTACCGCTGGATAGAACTCCATTGTTAAATGTACCACATCTTTCATCTGTGGAGGGACATCTAGGCTGGTTCCATTTCCTAGCTATTGTGAATAGAGCAGCAATAAACATGGTTGTGCAAGTATCTCTAAGGTAGTGAGAAGAGTGGTTAGAATATATGCCTAGGAGTGTTAGAGCTGGATCATGAAGTAAATCTATTTTCAACTGTCTCAAGAACCTCCGCACTGATTTCCACAATGGCTGGGCCAGATTACATTCCCACCAACAGTGTAGCAGGGTTCCCCTTTTTCCGCATCCTCGCCAACATTTATTGTCATTTGTTTTCTTGATGGTAGCCATTCTAGTGAGATGGAATCTCAAAGTAGTTTTAATTTGCATTTCCCTAATGGCTAAGGATGTAGAACACTTTTTTAGATATTTATATGCCATCTGTATTTCTTCTGATGAGAACTATCTAGTTCCATAGCCCATTTTTTAATTGGGTTGTTTGATTTCTTATTGTTCTGTTTTTGAGTTCTTTGTGTATTCTGGATATTAATCCTCTGTCAGATGTGTAGCTGGCAAAGATTTTCTCCCATTATATAGATTACCTCTTTGCTCTTTTCACAGTGTGCTTTGCTATACAAAAGCTTTGTAATTTCATGAGATCCCAGTGGTTGATTAGTGGTTTTATTTCCTGAGCAATTGGGGTTATATTCAGAAAGTCACTCCCTATGTCAATATGTTGAATGGTTTCCCCTACCTTTTCCTCTAGCAGTATCAGAGTTTTAGGTCTGATATTAAGGTCCCTGATCCACTTGGACTTGATTCTTGTACAAGAAGAAAGACAAGGATCTATTTTCATCTTTCTACATATAGATATCCAGTTTTCCCAGCACCACTTGTTGAAGGGGCTATCTTTTCTCCAATGAATATTTTTGGCATTTTTGTCAAAAATCAGATGGCTATAGCTGCCTAGACTAACATCTGGGTCCTCTATTCTGTTCCATTGATCTACATTTCTGTCTTTGTGCCAGTACCATGCTGTTTTTGTTACTATGGCTTTGTATATAGCTTAAAATCAGGTATGGTGATTACACCTGCCTGATTTTTGTTGCTCAAAATTGTTTTGTCTATTCGAGGTTTTTTTGTACTTTCAAATGAATTTTAGGATTGTTTTTTCTATTTCTGTGAAGAATGCCATTGGAATTTTAATGGGATTGCATTAAATGTGTAGATTGCTTTTGGTAAGAGTGACATTTTCACAATATTGATTCTTCCAATCCAAGAACATGGGATGTCTTTCCATTTCCTTGTGTCTTCTGCAATTTCTCACTTGAGTGTTTTAAAGTTCTCATTGTAGAGATCTGTCACTTCCTTGGCTAAGTTTATTCCAAGGTACGTTATTTTTTTGAGGCAATTGTGAATGGAAGAGGTTCCCTGATTTCATCCTCCACATGTTTGTTGTTAGTGTATAGGAAAGCTACTGATTTCTGTGTGTTTATTTTGTATCCTGCTACATTGCTAAAAGTGTTTATCAGCTCTAACAGTTTGCTGGTGGAGTCTTTAGAGTCCTTTATGTATAGAATCATATCATCTGCAAATAATGATAATTTGATCTCTTCCTTTCCAATTTGTATCCCTTTTATGAGTGTCTCTTGCCTTATTGCTATAGCTAAGACTTCCAGGAAAATGTGAGGCTGGAGAAATGGCTTAGTGGTTAAGGTGCTTGCATGCAGAGCCAAAGGACCCAATACAATTCCCAAATACCCACATTAGCCCGATACACAAGGTGGTGCATGGGTCTAGAGTTCATTTGCAGTGGTTGGAGGCCCTGGTGTGCCCATTATCTCTCTATCTGCCTCTCTCTTTCTCTCTCTCTCTCTCTCTCTCAAATAAGTCAATAAATAAATAAATATTTTTCAATTTTTTAATATTTTATTTATTTTTTTATTTGAGAGAAAGAAAGAGGCAGAGAGAGAGAGAGAGAGAATGGGCATGCCAGGGCCTCCAGCCACTGCAAACGAACTCCAGATACATGTGCCCCCTTGCACATCTGGCTTATGTGGGTCCTGGAGAGTCAAACTGAGATCATTTGGCTTTGCAGTCAAATGCCTTAACTGCTAAGCCATCTCTCCAGCCCCAAATAAGTAATTTTTTTGAGGTAGGGTCCCCCTCTAGTCCAGGATGACCTGGGATTCACTATGTAGTCTCAGAGTGGCCTCAAACTCACAGTGATCCTCCTACTTCTGCCTCCCAAGTACTGGGATTAAAGGCATGTGCCACCATACCTAGCAATAAATTAATAAAATGTTTTTTTAAAAGAAGGAAAATATGAAATTTGAAAAAATGGGTGTATCAGGGTCTCCTGATGCTGCAAACAAACTCCATACACATGCACCACTTTTTTTTTTGTTGGTTTTGGTTTTGGTTTTTTTTCGAGGCAGGGTCTCACTCTAGCCCAGGCTGACCTGGCATTCATAATGTAGTCTCAGGGTGGCTTCGAACTCACAGCAATCCTCCTACCTCTGCCTCCTGAGTGCTGGGATTAAAGGCATACACCACCACGCCCGGCCACATGCACCACTTTGTACATCTGGTTTTATATGGGTACTGAAGAATCAGAATGGACTATCAGGCCTTGCAAGCAAATGCCTTTAGCTGCTGAGACATCTATACAGCCCAAATGTTGTTTTAGAGGTACAATAAATTGCAGATTATTTTGTTATTGAATTAGATGACAAGTAATTATGTTTATTACATAATGACATTATAGCTGTACTAAAAGAACACAACATCTATAGCAACATTTACTAAATTAAAAATTTACAATATTCAAGCTGGGCATGGTGGTGCATGCCTTTAATCCCAGCACTCGGGAGGCAGAGGTAGTAGGATTGTTATGAGTTTGAGGCCACCCTGAGACTACATAGTGAATCCAGGTCAGCCTGGGCTAGAGTGAGACCCTACCTCGAAAAACCAACAACAACAAAAAATTTACAATATTCCCAGCTCACAGAAAAACAGAGATCAGAAAAACTGGGAAACTTAAAATTGAATATCTCAATGCAGCAGAGTTTCTCCACAAAAATAATGTGAAAATCAGGCCTCAACCAAAGTAACTTTCCAAGAGGCTCATTTGTTAACAAAGCAAGGAAAGCTGTTTATAAATGGTAAGTTAATTAAATCATGTTTGATTGCAGCAGCTGAAGAATGTGTCCAGAGAAAATAAACTCACTTAAGATTATTAGCCTCTCAGCAAAATAGTTGTTCAAAGAGCTGCGCACATTGGAGCAACATAAATAGCAAATTTAAAGACAGGACAAATGATTTCAAGTGGTTTTCTTTGGCTCTGGATGAGTCGACAGCTGTTAACAATATCGGTCAGTTTTTATTGTTTATTTGAGGAAGCAATGCCAAATTTGAAGTGACTTAAGAATTGGTCTCTAAGGATAGTTGAGATAGAAAAGCCACAGGTGAGAATAGTGGAGAAAACACTCATTCAGTACAACTTGAGGTGGAATTTGCTAAGACGTGTTATAATGAATGATGTCAAAAATATGTGTAGAGCAGAAATAAAGGTGTAGTTGGGCTCTACAAAACGTGTGAAAGATGTGAAGTGTTTAAAGCCTGTGGTTATTCATTGTTTAGTCATCTGCAGGTACGTTGAGGAAAATATTCTAGCCTATTATGTACTGTTGAAACAGAGTGAACTCCATTAGGGGCCAGGGAGATGGTTCAGTACACGAAGCGCTTGCTGTGCAGACATGAGTACCTGAGTTTAGATCCCCAGCACCCGTGTAAAAGCCAGATGCTATGACACGTATCTGTAATCCTAGTACAGTGTAAGCCCTGGAAAGAAGCATTTTCTAGAAGCTCACATGCCTGCTAGCCTGGCTGCATGACTCCAGCAGTTAACGAGGAAGGACCCTGCCTCAAACAGGTGGAAGATGAGGACTAACACCCAGAGTTGCCCTCTGACCTCCACATGTGTGGCATGGCATGCACACGCCCTCACTCTCATACATACATGCAAAAAAATATAATAATAATAAGAGTTAACCTCATTCGCTCTGGGGAATTTAACCATTGACAGTTCTGTGGATTCTTGTCGTAAAGAACTGAAAATATTAAGGTGTCTGTCCACATAGCATTTTGATGGCTTAATAGCAGCAAAGTTCTACTGTGATCTTTTTTTCAGCCCAGAGTTAAGATCTATATTTTCCTGAATGAGAAAAAGTACCCTCAATCCTTATTATCAAACACTGAATAATTTTAGAAATTTGATTTTTAGACTGGGGAGATTGCTCAGTGGTTAAAGACACTTGCTTGCAAAGCCTGCTGGCTGGGGTTCGATCCCCCAGTATCCATGTAAAGCCAGATTTACAATGTGGTGCATGCATCTGGAGTTTGTTTGCAGTAGCAAGAGGCCATGACATGCCATATTCTCGTTCTCTCTCTCTCTATCACACACACAAGTAAATAAGATAAAAAATATTTTAAAATAAAGAAATTGGATTTTTGCTACAGACTTCATGTTTCTTAAGGAATAAACTGAAACAATAAGGCAAAATGATGCTTGTTTGTGAAATTTATACTGTGGTAAAATAATTTTGACTGCAACTAATGTTTGCATCACAAGTAATATCAAGCTGCTTTATGTATTTCTCATGCTTTCAGAAGCTGAAATAATAACTAAGCCCTCCATTCCACATAAATTCCTAGTGAGTATATCTTCTGAGTTCAGACTATATTTCTAGAAGTGTCTTGTTGTTGTTGATAATGATGATACAAGTGCAAAAGAAACTTCTATTCTTTAAAATTCATTTAAAGCGGGATCACTATGAGTTCAAGGCCAGCCTGGAACTACAGAGTGAGTGCCAGGTCAGCCTGAGCTAAAATGAGACCCTGACTCAAGAAATAATAATAAAATAAAATAAAACTCATTTAACTGCATTTAAGGAATGTCTGCCTAACTCTCAGTTGAAAGTGATTAATCTGCTATGTAATGACATGCTAAAAGGCAAATATAAAAAGAAAAATCAAAATTGAATTCTATAAATACCTCCCAAGTGATAAATAAGCTTAATTAAAATCATATGCTCGTGGGTTCATATCAATATTTGGTAGTACTTATCTGTGAAAGAAAGACATTTTCAAAGACAAAAAAGATTTCATTACAGATCAGAACTAAGAAATGATCTGATTTTGATAGTAGGGAACACTGACTTTGCACCCCAATTAAGTGAAATGTTTTTTATTCCAAAAAGAGAATTCACATGTATATTTACATGTAAATATATAGTTATTATATTTTGAGTTTTATCAATGAAAATGTTAGAAAGTTATTTTGTCTTATTGTACAAGTGTCTGTAAGATATCCTTGCTTTTGCCTTTTTCTTCAGAATTTAAAATCTTTACTATTGGCCATTCACAAAAACCAGCTGATCCCTGGCTTACAAGACATAAACCTAGCTTTCTTATATTCCCCATTTCCAGCTCCACAGAAGTACCCTGCCTAACATCACATTTTCCTTCTCCTTTGATCTCTGTACATGCTATTCCCTCCATGTAGAATGTTCTCTTGTTCTTCACCACTTCCACCAGCTGACATCTTATTGTTCTGCACATCTTAATTGAGATGCAACTTTTTCAAAAATATCTTTACTGACACTCCCCACTGCTGTGAGATAGATACCCCTTCTATGAATTCCCACAGCATCCTGAAACTTCCCTACATCAGTAACACTTGTCACAATGTCTGTGACAGAAAAGCCAAAGATGCATAAAGAAAAATAAAGTCTCCCATTTACTTAGGGACAGACTTCCTTTTTCTAGAGGATGCCACTATTGCATTTTTCTTGGTTAAGCTTCCTGAGATCTCTACCTGCACAACACACAGATTTTTTTTCCCTTTTCCTCCACAAATGATAGCATGCTCCGGGATGCCAGTCCTATTTGCAAGGATACATTTCAAATCTCCCAGTGTACGCTACCAAACCTTATGCTACTAAATCCTATATTTTTCCTATACACATATACTTTTGACAAAGTTTAATTTATAACTTAATCACAGTGAGAGATTAACATTAAGTGATAATAAAATGGAATAATTTTAATAATTTACTATGATAAAAGTTATGTGAATGAGCTGGAGAGATGGCTTAGCAATTAAGGCATTTGCCTGCAAAGCTTAAGTACCCATGTTCTCCTCTCCAAGTCCCATGTAAGCTAGATGCAAGGTGACACAAGTGCATAAGGTTGCACATGTGCACAAGGTCACGTACCCATCTGGAGTTTGATTACAATGGCTGGGGGCCCTGAGATGACAATTCTCTCTCTCTCTCTCTCTCTCTCTCTCTCTCTCTCTCTCTCTCTCTCTCTCTCTCAAATTCACTCACTCTTGCTCTCTGGCATATAAAAAGGCCAGTCACTTGGGCCTGTCTAAAAAAAAAAAAAAAAAAGTTATGTGAATGTACTCTCTTTTGAATTTTCTTTTTGTTCTATGTGCATACTTCTTATGATAATTTGAAATACAATGTATCCATGATGAAGTGAAATGCAGCAAGTTATGAAGGCATTATAATGTTGCCTAAGGCTACTGTATAAGGGTTATAAATACAAACACTGCAATCCTGTGACAGCTGATCTCATAACTGAGTTGTCTGGTAATTACTAACAGGCAAGTAGTATATACAGTATGGGTAAAATGGACAGTGGATGATTCAAGTCCTGTTTGGAACAGAGTAAGATGTGTGACAATGTGCAAATGTAACTCAGTGCACAAATTAAAACTTTCAACTTGTTTTTGGAATTTTCCTTTTCACTTTTTTTTACTATAGTTGACCATGGGTAATTGAAAATATTGAAAGTGATACTGTAGATAAAGGGAGAAGTATTGAAATATACATAAGAAGCTTTCCCACTGAGGCTTTTTTTTTTTACACTAAAATACAAACTTTGGGTTTATCTCATATGTACCTTGTAGAGTTGCCTCATCCTTTTTCTTATTGAGATAGAATTAACACATGGCTGGAGAGATGGCTTAGTGGTTGAGGCATTTGCCTGCAAAGCCAAATGACCTGGATTCAATATCTCAGGACCCACATAAGCCAGATGCATAAGGTGGCGCATGTGTCTGGAGTTCATTTGTAGTGGCTAGAGGCCCTGGCATACCCATTCTCTCTCTTTCATTCTCTCTCTCTCTCTCTCTCTCTCTCTCTCTCTCTCTCAAATAAATAAATAAAATATTTTTAAAAGAATTAACACAACAAACTTCATCAATTTTAAGGGTATAACTAAATGAGTTTTGACTAATGTATATTATGATGTAAACACCATCATAATCATGTTATACAACATTTTCACTGTCCCCCACAACTCTCCATGTCCTAAGCCATCACTGATTTTTTTCTGTCACTCTCTAGAATTTCATTTCTTTTGTTAAACATGTTTCTGACACTCATCCCCTTTGCTGCCTGCATTAATAGTTTCTTCCTCTTTGTTGCTAAAAAGTATGTCATCGGGTGGAATGTCACAGTGTATGTATCCATTCACCTGTGTATGAACATTGTGACTGTTTCTAGTTTAGAGCTGGTAAGCTGTCCATGAGAGCTGGGCATGCCACTCACAGATAAGAACACTTGCCTGCCATGTTCAAAGCTCTGTGTTCTATCTCTAGATGGGGGAGGGATTTTTATAAACATTTGTGGACAATGCTTGTGTGAACATCTTTCTCTTGGGCAAATGCTTTGAAATGAGATGGCTGCACAATGTGGAATTTTGTCTTTAATAGCTTAACAAACTACCCAACTACCCATTCTCTTCTCCTGGCCACAGTTAATGAGAGTTCCAAGAGCTCTCTGTCCTTTCTAACCTTTTCTGCAATAGCTCTTTCTAATTTCAACCATGCTGGTGGGTGAACAGAGTGGTATCTCATTGTGGTTGTATTTGCATGTCCCTGGTGACTAATATGCAGAGCATCTTTCCGTATGCTGACTGGCCATTGCTATTTCTTTCTTGGTGAAATGTCTGTTTATATTGTTTGCCCATTTTTGATTGACTTGTTTGTCTTAATATGACTTAGTTACAAGAGTTCTTTATATACTCTAAACATAATTACTTTGTCAGATACATTTTGTGCACTTTTTTTCAAATCTGTGGTTTTCCTTTTCATTTTCATAGTACTGTCATTTGAAGAACAGAAGTTTTTAATTGTGGAGGCTTACTTTTTTTTCTTTTATATTGCATACATTTTGAGTCCTATTTAAGAAATCTTTGCCAAACCCAAGGTTATTAAGAATTCTGCTTCTCAGAATTTTTGTAGCTTTAGCTTTTGCATTTGGGTCTGTAACCCATTTTGAGTTAATTTATTTATTTATTTACTTGCAAACAGAGGGAGACAGAGAGGGGAGAGAGAAAGAGAAAATGGGTATACAAGGGCCTCTAGCCCCTGCAAATGGACTCCAGATATAAGTCCCACATTGTGCATCTGACTTTATATGGGTACCTGGTCATTAAGCTTTGCAGGCAAGCGCCTTAATTGCTGAGCTATTTCTCCAGCCTGAGTAAATTTTTGTATATGGTATAACTAAAGGATCAAGATTCTTTTCCTTCATTTATTTTGCTTGCTTTCTTCTTATTATTACTAGTTGTATGTAGTTATACATATAAAATGGTGTTCCAGTGGGGGTTTTTTTTTGTTGAAAATATTATCCTTTTCCTCCAGGATCAGAGGTTAAAGGTGCATGCTTGCAAAGTCTGACTACCCAGGCTCAACTCCCCAGTACCCACGTAATGCCAGATACACAAAGTGGTACATGCATCTGGAGTTCGTTTGCAGTGGCAAGAGGCCATGGTGCAACCATATTCTCTCTCACTCCCTCTCTCCCTCTCTCTTCCTTACTTAACTGCTTGTAAATAACTAAATAAAATGTTTTTTAAAAAAATCAGTTGAGGTCTGGAGAGATAGCTCTCTCCCTTCTCGTTAATAAAATAAAAAATATTAAACTTAAGTCATGTTGTATACTGTCTCCATTATCCAAAAAAAAAAAAAAAAAAAAATTGCTTTGTACCCTGAGAAGACAGAAATGCATTTGATTTTTGTATGATACTGGAGCTTACAATCCTGCTAAACTTACCAGTTAGTTCTGGCAGCTGTTTTATAGATTCCTTGGGATTTTTGGAAAGCCATTCATACATATCATTTGTGAATAAGGAATTTGACTTCTTCTTTTCCAGTCTATATACCTCCATGCCCCCTCGCTGTTTCTTTTTTGCACTGGCTAATATTTCCAGCACAATGTTGAATAGAACTGATTCCCTATCTTATGTCTGATCTTCAGGGGAAACCATTTAAACCTTTACCAATAAGTCGGCTATAGCTGTAGGGTTTTTTACACAGATGCTCTCTATCAGATTAAGGAAGTTCCCTTTTGTTCTTAAGAAATTATTTTTGTCTCAAATGGATGTTAGAGTTTATCAAATTCATATCTACATTTATGAAAATTACTCTTTTTACAAGTGATAATAGAGTGAATTATATTGATTATCTAATATTAAATCAATCCTATAATCCTAGGATTATCTCTACTTGGTCAAAATACATTATCTGGAGCCAGGTGTGGTGGTGCATGCCTTTAATCCCAGCACTCAGGGAGGCAGAGATAGGAGGATCACCATAAGTTCAAGGCCACCCTGAGAATACAGAGTGAATTCCAGGTTAGCCTGGCCTAGAGTGAGACCCACCTCAAAAAAAAAAAAAAAAAAAAAAAAAATCTTATCTGGAGAGATGGCTTAGTGGTTACGGCGCTTGCCTAAAAAGCCTAAGAACCTAGGTTCAATTCCCCAGTACCCAGGTAAACCAGATGCACAAAGTGGCACATGCATCTACAGTTCATTTGCAGTGGTTGGAGGCTGTGGTGTACCCATTCTCTCTCTCCCCTCCTCTCTTTCTCCAATAAATAATTAATAAAAATAAAAAAACAGAGCCGGGCGTGGTGGTGCATGTTTTTAATCCCAGCACTCAGGAGGCAGAGGTTGGAGGATTACCATGAGTTCAAGGCCACCCCTGAGACTACATAGTGAATTCCAGCTCAAAAAAAAAAAAAAGTAAATAAATAAATATAAATAAAAAACAATACACTATCCTTCAAAATGCTACTGATTTTGTTTTCTAAAATTAAGAATTTTATGTATGTATTCATGAGGGATATTGATTTATAGACTGCTTTCCTTGTTTTATCTTTGTCTGGTTTTGTTAGTGAGGCAATGTCAGCTTCACAGAATGAGTTGAGAAGTTTTCCCATCTTCTATTTTCTGCAAATGCTTGTATAGAATTGGTAGAATTCACCTTGAAGGCTTCTGAGCCTAGAGTTTGTGTCTTTGAGTAGGATTTTAACTGGAGACTTTACTAGATACAGGGCTATTCATATTATCCACTTGTTTTTGAGTAAATTCTGATAGTTTCTACCTTTCAATTTCAGTAGTTATTTTAAGGAAATTTGCATATTTACTTATCATTCTTTTAATATCTGTAGTATATAGATAATGGTGTCCCTTTTCACACTGATGGAAGTGTCTTGCCTCCTTAATACCTAGTTGATCTGATTACAGATTTAATCAATTTATTAATCTTTTCAAAGAACCTACTACTTTTGTGTTCTCTATTTTATTGATTTTACTTTATTATTTATTTGAATATTGAATTATTATTTCCTTTTGTTTATGCTTTGAGTTTAATTTGTTCTTTATTTTCAATTTCCTAAGGTAGTAGCTTTTTTCATATATTGAAATCTTATCTAACATAAGGGTTGAGTACTATAAATTTCCCTTGAGGTACTGCTTACATTGTATCCCATGAATTTTTATGTCATATTTTCATTTTCATTTGGTTCCATATAGTCTACATTCCCCTGTGATTTCTTCTTGGACCTGTGGGTTATTAAGAAATGTATTTTTAATTGGACTGGATCATTTAATTGTACTTTTATATTTCAAGTACTTGATCATTTTCTATATATCTCTCTTGATGATTTCTAATTTAATTTTGTTATGATTATATAACATATCTTGTATGATTATGCTTTTAAAAATATATTGAAATTTGTAGTATTATCCATCTTGGTAAATGTTCTCTCTCCACTTGAAACAAATATTTTCAGCTTTTGTTTAACATAATGTTCTATGAATGTTAATTAGGTCAAGTTAGTTCAAGTCTTTTACATACTTATTGATTTTCTATCTACTAATTCTATCAATTATTGAAAGTTTTGAAATTCCAAGTATAGTTGTGGATTTGTCTATCCTTCCATTCCATTATTTTTGTTTCATGTATTTTATTATTTTATTTATTTTTGGAGAGAGACACAGAGAGAGACAGAGGGAGAGGGAGACAGATAGAGATGGGAGTGCCAGCAGTCTCTCAGCTGCTGTGAACGAAATCCAGATATGTGCGCCCCCTTGTGGTCATGTGTGGCATTGCGCCCTTGTGTCACTTTACATCTGGCTAAATGTGGGACCTGGAGATTGGAACCTGGTTCTTAGGCTTAGCAGGCAGGCGCCTTAACTGCTAAGCCATCTCTCCAGACCTTGTTTCATGTATTTTAAAGCGTGATTACTAGGATTGTTATAACTATTAATAAATTGACTCCTTTGCCATTATGAAATGACCCATCTTATCCCTGGGAATAATTGCTCTGAACTATACTTTGTCCAGAATAAATATAATCATTTCTTTTGGCTAATGTTATTATTTTCTATCTTTTGCTCTAACTACATAGTGCAATCTTTTTTTTTTTTTTTTTTTTTTTTTTTTTGGTTTTTCGAGGTAGGGTCTCACTGTAGCCCAGGCTGACCCAGAATTCACTATGTAATCTCAGGGTGGCCTTGAACTCACAGCAATCCTCCTACCTCTGCCTCCCAAGTGCTGGGATTAAAGGTGTGCGCCACCACGCCCGGCACAATTTATATATATATGAAATCCAATTTGAAAAGCTCTGCCTTTAAAATTAGGATATTTATACCATTATAATTATTGTTGTATTTAAATTTTCGCTATTTTCATGTTGTTATCTTTTCCTTCTTTTCAAATGATTCAAATTAATCTTTTTAATGGCTTATTAGTGATATTTCTTTGCTTTATTTTTGTTTTTAGTAGTTGCTTTTGAATTTATGATATACATATTCAACTTATCATAGTCTGTCTTCCCAGCCCCACATTGTTATTTCTTTGGAATTGTTGCAAAAGTATCTTCAAGATAAGAAAAATGTATCTGAAGATTGTTTTGTTGTGCACTGCTACACACAGCTTGAGGATTTTAAAAATTGTTTGTTTGGTTTTTTTTTTTTTTTTTGCTTGTATATGTGCTGTGGTGTGATGTATGAACATGCATGTGCCCAGGCAGCACCCCATGTGCTTACCTGCAGTGGGGTGTGCTCATCTGTGGTAGCCAGAGTAGAACATCAGGTATTTCATGACATAGTATATGACTGATTCTGGAGCTTGTCATTTCCCCCCAAGGTCCTGAGATCCTCAGGTCTCTGCACTCCTGTGGGAGTAGGATTATAGCTGTGGGTGGCTATGCCACGCTGCTTATGTGGGTCTTGGGAATCAAACTCAATTGTTCTCTCTGGCTTCCTCAGGGTCTCATCTTGCACATTAATCATTGAGCCATCTCTCAAGCCATAAAAATTGTTTCTTTTAATTGATTTTTAATTTTATTATGGTCAAAGAACATACCTATTGAAATATATTGGCTTTATTTTATGGTCTAGAATATCATCTATCTTGAACACTCCATGCATAGTTTTTTTTTTGCATTTTTAGATATAATTTTCTATAAGTATAAATTGGGTTTAGGTGGGCTGGAGAGATGGCTTAGTGATTAAGGCACTTGCCTGCAAAGCCTAAGGACCCAGATCCCATGTAAACCAAATGTGCATGATGGCACATGCATCTGGAGTTCGTTGGCAGTGGCGAGAGGGCCTGGTGTGCCCATTCATTGTCTCTCTCTCATAATAAATAAATAAAAAGAAATTAGGTTAAGGCAGTTAATGATGTCATCCATTTCTTTTATATCATCACTAAATTTTTGTCTAATTAGTCTATTACTTATCAGTAAAGACATGTTAAGATATCCAGCGATGTAATAGAGGATATTTCTACTTTTCCAGGCAGATTTGTCACTGTTTGCCTCAAATGTTTTGATGATCTCCTTTTAGGGGTGTATGTATTCATTTTTTTAATAATTAATTAATTAATTAATCTGAGAGAGAGATAAATAGGCAGAAAGAGAGAGAATGAGCGCACCAGGGCCTCCAGCCACTGCAAATGAACTCCAGACACGTGTGCCCCCCTTGTACATCTGGCTAACGTGGATCCTGGGCAATTGAACCTGGGTCCTTTGGCTTTGCAGGCAAGCGCCTCAACTGCCAAGCCATCTCTCTAGCCCATGTATTCTACATTCCTTTGATCTTTTCATCATTATCCCTCCTTTGAGTTTGCTTTTCATCATTTTTTTTTTTTTTTTTTTTTTTTTTTTTTTTTTGTGTCCACTCTTTGACCTTTAACTATGTAGTCTCAGGGTGGCCTGCTTTTCCTAACCTCTGCCTCCCGAGTGCTGGGATTAAAGGCGTGCGCCACCACGCCCGGCCCTTCCTAAGCCTATTTTGTTTTACATTAAGAAAACCATTACAGTTTTCTTATCCTTTAGGCTTGTATGGTTTGCAGCCTTCTACTTTTTAATTTTAGTTTTAGTCTATTAGTGCCTTTATATTTAAAGTGTATCTCTTGTATGTAGCATATAATTATCATCTTTAAATTTATTTGCATGTGTGTGTGTGTGTGTATGTGAACATGTGTGGTCAGAGAAGTTGTGCTCCACCATTTTGAGACAATCTCTTGCCATTGCAAATGAGTCTGGCCCACATGCTTTGAATTCCCTGACTTTGTCTCCCATTGTCCTAAGCATGCTGACATTGCAGATACATGTGCTGCTTTGCATCCAGCTCTGTTAGTGGTAGGAAGCTGAGCTGGAAAGCTTTGCAAACAAGCATCTTTAACTGCTAAACCATTTCCCCAACCCTTTCCATGATTTTTTTTCTTAATGAGAGAGAGAAAGAAAGAAAGACCTAATGAGAGAGAAAGAGAGAAAGAAAGAAAGAGAGAGAGAATTAGTGTGCCAGGACCTCTAGCCACTGCCATCAAACTCCAGATGCACACACCACCTTGTGCTCATGTGCAACCTTACATGTATGTTACCTTGTGCATCTGGTTTACATGGGATTTGGAGAGTTGAACATGGGTCCTTAGGCTTTGCAGGCAAGCACCTTAACCGCTAAGCCATCTCTCCAGCCCTTATCCTTGATTTTTTTAATATGGCCTGACAGCCTCTGCCTTTTAATTGGAGTATTACTTAAAATACTTATTTATTTAAGGGGAGAAAGAGAGAGAAAATGGGCATGGCAGGGCCTCTAGACACTGCAAATGAACTCCAGACTCATGTGGCCACCTTGTGCATCTGGCTTTATGTGGGTACTAGGGAATCGAACCTGAGTCCTTGGGCCTTGCAGGCAAGTACCTTAACCACTGAGCCATTAATCCAGCCCTTAGTGGAGTATTTTTCCACTTAAATTTAATGTAATTATTGATATGATTGGATTTTGGTCTTCCCTTTTGCTATTAGCTTTTGTTTTTAATTTATCTTTTCATCCTTCCCTGACTTTCTTTTTTCAATCATATACTTTAGGATATCAGCCAAAAAACATCTTTCTGCATTACTTTTAGAGATGCATCTCTTGAAACATAACTCAACCTACAGAGAGGTAATACTGAAAGTAAAATATGGAGTAACATTAAAGTAAAATATGGAATACTGGCAAAAGTGTAAATCTCCATTTGCCATTTGCTATCCCATAGCCCTGCAGGCCCTAATATTGTTTTGGTAATATTATGACATCTATAAACATAAGTCCACTGGTGTGGTGTTATCATTTTTGCTTTATTTATTCATAAAAAAATTCTCAAGAAGGTAGAAAGAATGTTTCAAGAAGGCACATGCCTTTCATCCCAGCACTAGAAAGCAGAGGTAGGAGGATCACCGTTTCAAGGCCACCCTGAGACTACACAGTTTCAGCCTGAGCCAGAGTGACACCCTACCTGGAAAAACCAAAAAAAAAAAAAAAAAAAAGAATGTTTCCTGTATATTATTTGCCTATTTACCAGTCATATATTTTTCCATCATATATTTTTACCATCCCCTGTGCTCTTCAGTTTTTCTTAATGATCTATAGTACTGCTTATTATTATCACTTCAAACTAAAGAACTTTGTTTAGTATTTTTGGTAGGACAAGCCTGCTAGTAACAAATTCTCTTTTTGTTTTCTAAAAATTTCTTTATTATGCCTTTTATTTATTTTTCTAAAAAGCATTTTTTATATTTTATTTATTTATTTATTTGAGAGAGAGAGAGAGAATAGGCATGCCAGGGCCTCCAGCCACTGCAAACGAACTCTAGATTCATGCATCCTCTTGTGCATCTGGCTTACATAGGTCTTGGAGAGTCGAACTGGGATCCTTTGGCTTTGCAGGCAAATGCCTTAACCACTAAGCCATCTCTCCAGCCCTGTGCCTTTTATTTTTAAGGATACTTTTACTGGACATATAAATCTTGGTTGACCGGTTTATTAAGTGCTCAACTTTGTAATGTTCTCGCTTCCATGGTGTCCAATGAAATGGCATTGATTGACCTTATTGTCAATTCCCCTGTGTTAACGTGTTATTTTCTTCTAAAGTTTCTTGTTTTAAAATATTTTTTTATTCATTTACTTATTTATTTATTTATTTATTTCCTTATTGGAGAGAGATAAAAAGAGAAAGAGGCAATAGAGAGAGAATGGGTGTGCCAGGGTCTCCAGCCATTGCAAACCAACTCCAGAAGCATGTGCCACCATGTGCATCTGGCTTACATGGGTACTGGGGAATTGAACTTGGCTCCTTAGGCTTCACAGGAAAGCACCTTAAGCACTAAGCCATCTCTCCAGCCCTAAGGTTTCTTTTAAAATGTTATCTCTTTCTATGGTTTTCAACAGTCCAACTACAATGTCTCTAAGATTGATTTTCTGTGTGTTTATCTTGCTTAGAGTATGTTGATCTTTTTGGATCTGTAAATTAATGATTTCCACTAAATTTGGGAAATGTTTAGCCATTATTTCTTCAAATATATTCTAGTCCTTTTTTACTTTTCTCCATTTTCTGTGGTATTCTAATGAGTGAGTCTTGCTGTGTAATCTTGGCTTGCCTGAAACTTACTATGTAGACCAGGCTGGCCTATAACTTGATATAATTCTCCTGCCTCAGCCTCCTGAATACTGGGATTATAATTGTGAACCACTATGGCTGGCTACATTCATTTTTATTCAGTTTTTTCCCTCTCTTTTCATCAGATTAGACAGTCTCCATCCATCTGTCTTTAGTTTAACTGATTGAGTGATTAATTGATTGATTGTTTCTTCTGCCATCTTTAATCTTCTGTTGAGCCCATCTAGTGATTTTTTTTTTTTTGAGGTAGTGTCTCACTCTAGCCCAGGCTGACCTGGAATTCACTATGTAGTTTCAGGGTGGCCTTGAACTCATGGTGATCCTCCTACCTCTTCCTCCCGAGTGCTGCAATTAAAGACATGCGCCACCACTCCTGGCCATTCTAGTGATATTTTTTATTTGATGGTGCTGATGATCAAACCCAAGGGCCTCATGCATACTAAGCAAGTAATAATATCACACACCCAGACCTAGTGACTTTTCCATGACCCTTATTGTAACTTTTAGATTTTCTTGGGCTGGAGAGATGGCCATTTAAAAAAAGTTTCTCCAGGACCTTAAGAGATGCACAAGGGGGTGCATGCATCTGGAGTGTGGCTGGAACCTGCCTATTTCTGTGTTTCTTTGATGTGAAAGTGCTAGAGAAATGGCTCAGTTAAAGGTGCTTGCTTGCAAAACCTGATTCTCCAGTCAGTACCCACATAAAAGCCAGATGCACAAAGTGATGCATGCATCTGGAGCTTGTTTTCAGAAACAGGAAGCCCTGTGTGCTCATTCTCATTCTCTCTCTCCCTCTCCCTCTCCCTCTCTCTCTCCCTCTCTCTCTCTCTCTCATAAAAAATATTTTTATGAAGTTGAAAGATGGCTTAGAGGTTAAAGTGCTTGCCTGCAAAGCCTAAAGACCCAGGTTCACTTCCCTAGTATCCATGTAGGCCAGATGCACATGGTGGTGCATGCATGTAGATAGAGTTCATTTGCAGTGGCTAGAGGCCCTGGCATGCCCATTCTCATTCTTATTCTCTCTCTCGCTAATAAATAAATAAAATACTTTTAAAAATCGATGTGGGGCTGGAAAGATGGGTTAGAGGTTAAGGCACCTGCCTGCTAAGCCTAAGAACGCTGGTTCCAATCTCCAGGTCCCACGTTTAGCCAGATGCAAAGTGACGCAAGGGCGCAATGCCGCACTTGACCACAAGGGGGCGCACGCATCTGGATTTCATTCGCAGCAACTGAGAGGCTGCTGGTGCACCCATCTCTATCTGTCTTCCTCTCCCTCTCTGTCTCTCTCTCTCTCTCTCAAAAAAAAAAAAAAATCGATGTGAAGCCAGGCATGGTGGCTCATGCCTTTAATCCCAGCACTTGGGAAGCAGGGGTGGGAGGATCACTGTGAGTTCAAGGCCAGCCTGAGACTACATAGTAAACCTGAGCTAGAGTGAAGCCCTACCTCGAAAAACAAAAACAACAATAAAAAATGATGTGAAAACAAAGTATAATGGCTCATGCCTTTAATCTCAGCACTTGGGAGGTTGAGGGAGGAAGTTTGCCATGAAGCCTGGGCTACAGAATGAGATCCTGTCTCAAAAAAAAAAAAAAAAAAAAAAAAAAAACAAAAATAAAACAAAATAAAGCCGGGCGTGGTGGCGCACACCTTTAATCCCAGCACTCAGGAGGCAGAGGTAGGAGGATCGCTGTGAGTTTGAGGCTACCCTGAGACGACATAGTGAATTCCAGGTCAGCCTGAGCTACAGTGAGACCCTACCTCAAAAACCAAATAAATAAATAAATAATAAAACAAAATAAAGTTTATTTTTTTAATACTGGGCCCTTGAGCTTCACTCTTTCAATGTGGCCCTCACATTTCCCCTGTGGCCTAGACCCAGAAGACAGGCCTTCCTCCCTCTTCTCTTCATGGCCTCGTCTTGGGGTCTTCCTCTATCCCACCTTTTCCACAGTGATTTCCTTGATGACTTTGACTCTTGGAGATCTTGATATTCTCTAAACATGTGAGCTCATGTTCCGTAATCTCATACTAAGTCACATCCTGTTGTTGGCTAATGTTTCACTTTCATGTAACTTGCTTTTCTAACTAGGGGATAGCTCCTTCAGGATTTGGAGGATGTCTTTTCTCTGGAAGATCAGTAAAATGAGTTCCTTATATACAATAAGTCTGTGATGAGCCCTTTGAAGCAACATTTTATTAGTCTTCAAAACACCTTGTAATGTAGGTGTAATATGAGGAAACTAAGGTTCAAAAAGTTCACACAAGGAACCTAAAGTTACAGAAATGAGTGAGTGACTGGACTAACATTAAAACTCAGCTCATTTGAATCAAAGCTCATGTGCCATTTGCTTTTTATTCTAGTTGTTCTAGTCTCGTGTTACTAGCTACTAGTCTGACTGTCACCATGTAGAACATACCCAGACAAATGTGTCCGTTCTTTGAATGGTATCTGGGACCTAGCATTCTCTGCACAAGTTTTTGTCACCAAAGAGTGGCCCCTGGCCTGCCCATCTGCTTTGGCCCTGGCCACCCTTTTCATTAGGACCTACTCACAGGACACTGGTCTCTGAGCCCCTTAGTGGCCAACATGACCTTTGGGTTTTCCCCAGTCATGTTTGCCAAGTGAGGACACGGGCAGGGACAGCAGCAGACAGTAAGAGTCGGGAGGGCCCACAAGCACTTGCTTTATCACCAGAAGCAGAAGTGCTTTCTACAGAGATGGAAAGCAGGCCCCCTGCCTGGAGAGGAAACAAACCAAAGGGAACCTACCTGAGAGTTAGAACCGAATGCTGTTCCTGTCTGCCCCTGAGACCTGGGGGAGTTTGAGTCTCTTTCCTAAAGCATTTTCCAAGCATACCTGGTGGTGACTAAAACAGATAAAATGTACACCTTCTTGTTGAGGGAACTCTTTAGAACACATCTTGCTCTCATGCTTTGTAGATATGACCACCTCCTTGCTGCCTAGCCAAGTCCTTTCGTTTACTCCAGCATCTGCAGACTGGAAGAAGAAGCGTCTTTCTTATTTTTTTTTTTAATGTTGCATTTATTTGGAGAGAGAGAGAGAGAATGAGCACACCAGGGCCTCCAGTCACTGCACATGACCTCCTGTTGCATGAACCACTTTGTGCATCTGGCTTTACATGGGTACTAGGGACTTGAACCCAGGTCGTTAGGTTTTACAGGCAAGGGCCTTAGCCATTGAGCCATCTCTCCAGCCCATCTTGATTATTCTTATTGTGTTGTGTTGTGATGTTTGTTTGCTTGCTTCACTTACTTCTTTATCCCAAAGAAATCCATAGAAAGGGATAGTTCTTCACTAGGCTGCTTCTTTGCTTAGGTCACAAACCACCATGCTGAATTGCTGATCCAGAGGTCTTCTCTAAAGCTGAAAGGAATGCCATATGACAAAGTCATATGGAAATGGCTCGTGCTAAATACCATTATGAATTCAAACAAATGAATCTTGCAGGCAGCCATCCTACTTGGAGGATGCTATCATTTTGTGTGTGTGTGATTTTATTCCTTTTTACCCAAGGTAGAGTCAAAATTGATTGAAATATGAAAATGACTCTTTTTACTAACAGGGAAACATAGCAACTGATGAGAGGATTGACATGTAAGGGATCTGTGTGGCGTGCCACCATGTTCCAGTAGAGGAGGCACTGTTGGACAGTCCTTGACAAGTTATGGTATCCAGTCTTGTGTGTGTGTGTGCACACGCACGTGTGCAGTGTACTAAGCAAGTACTTTACCACTCAGCTACATCCCCAGCCCTTGGGTTTTTTTTTTTTTTTTTTTTTTTTTTTTTTGGAGAGAGACACAGAGAGAGACAGACAGAGAGAGAGGGAGAGGAAGACAGAGATGGGTGCGCCAGCAGTGTCTCAGCTGCTGTGAACAAAATCCAGATGTGTGCGCCCCCTTGTGGTCAAGTGCAGCAGTGCGCCCTTGCATCACTTTGCATCTGGCTAAATGTGGGACCTGAAGATTGGAACCTCTGGAGATTGGAACCAGCGTTCTTAGGCTTAGGAGGCAGGTGCCTTAACCACTAAGCCATCTCTCCAGCCCAGCCCTTGGGTTTTTTGAGACAAGATCTTGCTGAATGGCTCAGGTTGGCCTTGAACTCATATGCTAGCCTCAAACTCATGATCCTCCTCCCTCCATCTCCAAAGTGCTGAATCTATAGGCCTGTGCAATCAAGCCGGCATTATTTATGTTGCTGTTTGTTTGTTTGTTTGTTTGTTTGTTTGTTTGTTTGTTTGTTTGTTTTTCAGAGACACATTCTCCCAATGGTGCCCAGTTGGTACATAGGCTTTTATTTTCTGGTGTGTGTGTGTGTTCATGCATGCACACATGTTCATGTGTATAAGTGCAGACACATATGTACTATGGCACCTGTGTGGAAGTCCAGTTGGTGTCAGTCCTCACCCACCTTGCTTGAGGCAAGGCTTCTTGTTCACCACTGTGAATGCCAGGATAGCTGGCACACAGCTTATGAGCAGTTCTCCTTTCTCCACCTCCCTTCTTGCTTTGGGCATGCTGGGATTACAGCTGTTAGAAATCTAGTGAAGAATGAGAGAAAGTTAATATAACTTAAGATTATAATCTAGTTATGGCACGAGACTGTACAGAAGTCATTATAATAGAAGGTATGGAATGCTTAATGAAGTCTCCACGAAAGGGAAGGAACATGTGACCCTTTTCTTTAGGAAAGGTAGGTCTAAAGGCTATAAATATGCCCTCTCTAAGCCCATGCATCCTTAAAGAAAAGGAGCAGAGGCTGGCATAAACAATGTGGGGAAGTTTAAGTTTGGAACCAAGTGGCTGGAGAATAGACTTGTGAAGTAGAACCATGACAAAGGACATAGTATATCAGGTACTTTGAGTGGCAGGCCAAGAGTTTGAACACTTGAGAATTGATAAGAGCTCGACAAGGTTTTTGAGCAGAGGTGTGACAAGATAAAAGCTGGCTTGGAAGATTAATCCTACAACTTTGTGTGGAGCTCTGTGGGGGTGGTAGACTAGAGAGCCAGGATTCAGGGAAAGGTTGAAAGACCCTGAAAGACTTGGCTGTGGTGTTAGAGGTGAGGTTGGCAGAGAGAAAACAGTGGATGCACTGACAAACAGTATGCAATGGGAATTAGCCAGACACAGACAGTGACTGGATGGGATGCCGCACTGAGTGGCAAAGGCAACTGCTGACTTATAGCCCAACTAACCAAGAAAATACCAAGCAGATGATAGAAGTTGGAAAGTCAAGAGCCAGGTTATCAGGCCTAGGGATAACAAGTTCCTTCTGTAGTGTCTCATTGTCATCTGGTTAAGAACATAAGTTAGCCGTCCAGAGAGGCCAGGGCTGCAGACAGACTTGGGACATCCTAGGCGAAGCAACAATTGTCTGTGGGGGTTGTGGAGGTTCAAGGGAGAATAAGAAAGAAATGGCCAGTGTTTGGTCCCATACCTGGTCCAGAGCAGGACTTCTACTTGTGGAAGGGAGGAATGCGTGAACCCCGAGAGGCTCATCAGTGAAGGAGGAGCAGCAGCTTTCAGAAAGCAGAAAGAACCTGGAGAGCGGTCCTGAAGGAGGAGGGCAGGGCTGGGGCTCATTCAGCAAGGAGGTGGCCCAGGGTGTTCATTCCTACAGAAAACTGGAGCTCCTGAGAGGCTATCAAGACAGCTGGCTTTATTGCTCTGAACTGGTGGGTTCCAAGCGATGGACTCGGGCTCTGGACATGCAGCTCATTATCTTCCCTGCTTAGTCATCATGCTCATACAGTATTCAGAGAGGCCTGATAACGGGTGCCTGATTCTGATAACAAGGGAATTCCTTTTTGTGTCTTGCCTGTGGTTGGAGACTCCAAGTATGCAGAAGACTAGGATAGAAGTTGTGCTTTTGAAGATAAAGAGGGGTTTTCCTGTGAGAAAAGGCTATACTATCCCATCTGTGAAGACCACATCTTGGCCTCCAAAGACAGAGTAGACAACACTGTAAGCTTCTGTTCATCCCATCCAAAGCCATTGGAATATTTCTGGCATTATTTCCTTTGAAATGGAATAAGGGGAAAGGGAAAGTGGAGCCAGGTCCCCCAGGTGTGCCAAACTTCCTTTTTTTATACTTTTCATTTTCCTGTCCTGTTCTTTGAGAGGCTTTAAGCATGAAAGTGGAGGACTTCAAAAGTAGGAAAGAGACTAAAAGTGGAACAAAGGAGAGAGAGGGGGGAATAGCTGCCTGGAACTCACTGCAAGGAAGGTTCTAGATAGAATGGGAGTGGGGATGAGGTATCTGGGCCCAGAGCACACAAAGAACAACCACAGCACATGTGGGGAAGGCTGCTCCCATTCACACACACTTCCACATGCTCACTCCCAGTAAGGCAGCTGTAACTCTTGCTAGTATCTCATCCTCTTATTAGGCTCTTCTTGGCCCTTAGAGAATGACTGTATGAGAACCTTGACTCCTCAGAAGAAATAAAGACCAGATATGGTAGCCACATCTTACCAATAGCGTACCAGCAGTGGGTGGGTAGTAGGAGGCCCTCTCTGACCCCTCAAGAGCCAGGCAGCTTTTCTTCTTTTTATGGTCACAGTGGTGACTGCATGCAGACATGTGTTCAACTGCCTAGCAGAAAGTCTGATTGAGGCCTGGAGAGATTGCTCAGTAGTTAAGGCACTTGCCACAAAGCCTAACGACCCAGGTTCAATTCCCCAGTACCCATGTAAAGCCAGATGCACAAAGTGGTGCATGCATCTGGAGTTTTTGCAGTGGCTAGAGACCCTGGCATGCCCATCCTCTCTCTGTCTCTCTCTCTCTCTCACTCTCTCTCTCTCTCCCTCCTTCTCTCTCTCTATCTCTTCCCCCCTTGCAAATAAATAAAATATTTTTTAAAAAGAAAGTCTGGTTGTAATGTGCTTAGAAGGTGAGTTTAGATGATACCCTTCATGGAGGAGGCCCTCAAAATGGAAAGAGAATTACAAGAAACTCATCAAACCCTTCCGAAGGAAGAATGTGGATTCTGTCCCTGGAGAGGTTTTCTGCACATCCATGTGTTATCCTTGGGCTAGAGGTAGTCTCACCTGACCTGCCACATGAGCCTAGGGAAGGAAAGAAGCAGTGGCATACCGTGCAGGGCCTGCCTACACCTACTGTCAGCATTAGATGCCAGCCATGGCTGTGTCCTCTGGGCTCACCATGGTCTTGGCTACTGAGGCCCTCAGCAAAGCATCATGACTTACTGCACTGGGGAGAGTCCAGGAGTCACTACCATGGCAGTCCCTTGAGAGTCAGGTTGGTTTGACATGACCAGGCATGGCTGCCTTCCATACACTGCCCAGAAAAAGACTCCGACCCTGGCACTTGCTCCCTTCTGCCTTTCCAGTGTCATCTTCCTGGTGGACACCCATGACACGCTCACAAAGTGCAGAGCCAAGGGCCTGGAGAAATAGCTCAGTCAGTAAAGTGCTTGTCTTGCAAGCATGAGGCCCAAGTTCAGTCCCTGGAACCCATGGAAAAATACCAAGCATGGTAACACCTGCCTGTGATGCCAGTTCTGGGGAGGCAGATGCAGAGGAATCCTTGGGGCTTGCTGGCCAGCTAGTCTAGCCTAATTGGTACATTCTAAACTACTGAGAGATCCTGTCTCCAACAAAAGAGTAGATGGTACTCCAAGGTTGTCCTCTGGCGTCCACATGTACACGCACACATGTATAAGTGCCCCTGAACACACATGAACATGCATGCATTAAAAAGTGCAGAGTTGGAGTTGGAGAGATGGCTTAGCGGGTAAGGCGCATGCCTGCCAAGCCTAAGAATGCCCATTCGATTCAGCAGGTCCCACATTTAGCCAGACGCATGAGGCAAGGGCGCAATGCTGCACTTGCCCACAAGGGGGTGCACACATCAGGAGTTCATTCACAGCAGCTTAGTGGCTGCTGGTGCGCCCATTCTCTATCTCTCTCTCTCTCTGCCCCTCTCCAAAAAAAAAGTGCAGCTGTGCCTAGCAATACCTTCGCAAGACCCTCATAATAGAAGTAAAAGATGATGACATCAAATTAAAAGAGAGACTAATGGAGAGAGGGAGGGGATATGATGGAGAGTGGAGTTCTAAAGGGGAATGGGGGGAGGGGAGGGAAATACCATGCACTTTTTGTATGTAAGTATAGAAGTTGTCAATAAAAAAAATAATTATTAAAAAAAAAAGTGCAGAGTTGGAGCCAGGCATGGTGGCGCATGCCTTTAATCCCAGCACTCAGGAGACAGAGATAGGAGGATCTCTGTTAGTTAGAGGCCACCTTGAGACTACAGAGTGAATTCCAGGTCAGCCTGAGCTATAGAGTGAGACCCTACCTTGAAAAACTAAAAAGAAAAAAAACATGCAGAGTTGGGCTGGAGAAATGGCTTAGTGGTTAAGGCGCTTGCCTGCAAAGCCAAAGAACCCAGGTTCAATTCCCCAGTATCCACATAAGCCATATGCAAAATGTGGTGCACACATCTGGGCTGGAAGCCCTGGCACACCCATTCAGTCTTTCTCTGTCTGCCTCTCTTCCTCTGCATTAACTCTCTCTCTCTCTCTCTCTCTCTCTCTCTCTCTCATTGTCTCTCCCAAAATAAATAAGATTTTTTTTTTTAAGTGCAGAGCTGGGCTGGAGAGATGGCTTGGCAGTTAAGGCGCCTGCCTGCCAAGCCTAAGAACACCCATTCTATTCTCCAGGTCCCACATTTAGCCAGACGCAAGTGACACAAGGGCGCAATGCCACACTTGCCCACAATGGGTGCACGCACCTGGATTTCTTTCACAGCCGCTGAGAGGCCACTGGCATGCCCATCCTCTCCCTCTCCCTCTCTCTCTCTCTCTCTCTCTCTAGCTCTCTCAAATAAAAAAATTGAAATTAAAAGAAAAATGTGCAGAGTTAAATACTAATGACAAGGAGTCAAGATGCTATAGAATGGAGCCTGGCTGAGCAGCCAGAGCAGGGTGACCCCTTACTGCTTGGAGACCTGAAGAAGAAAATCTGTCATGGTGGTAAAGGTTCTTCTGTTCCATTCCTGTGTCAGAGGACAATCCTGGGTGCTCCTTGCACCCTGCTGTCATGTTAAGAGCAGTGAGGTGACCTAGAGGCTTCGATGGCCACATTTGCTGCACCTGATGGGTGCATGTGCATGTGCATGTGGAAGGAGACAAGGTGAAGGTGCCCAGGGCAGTCAGCATGGACCATGCCCACTAGCAGGGCTACTTTCCTGCATCCATTCATGGGAGCCTGGAAAATCCCATGGAATAAGTAGACAAGTTGGCCTGATGGGCTATTCAAAACAGGAAGTAGAAGGAAGATCCGCCAGAGGAGGGTCCTGATAGATCCCCTCAAACTCTCTATCCCTTCAGACTCCTCTACCAGACAAGCCACTGTCTCGGCCACTCAGGCGGCTCCCCTTGGTTTGGTTGGACTGGTGGGCCTCTGATTTTCCTTAGACCTGGTTGGCTCAAAGGCCTGAGCTATTCTCAAGCACGACTCCAAGGCTACCACCCTGGAGGGACCTCTAGTCTAACCAGTAGCAAAAATCAAAGAAAATGTGCACCAGGAAGGAACTGAAGCCTTTGCCAGCTACTTAGCTCCAAATTTCCCTTCCCATGACCTTCGGGGTTGAGGCATTCTATACATGCCCTTGGGGTCACGAGTTGTTAGTGCTTTGGGGAACATCAGCTCAGCTTCCCAACAGTGTGCGACTCCTTAGGGGTGAAGCTCTCCAGCACAGTGCCGCCAGCCTCCTGAGTGTCCTGGTGATAACTGCCCAGCTAGGGAGCAGAAGGACAGAGTTTGCATGGCACATGGTCACCCAGTAGAGCTTTGGGCATAAACATTCACTGGGCAGGTATTTTTCATTGGTTGAGAATCAGAATATTGCTCCTGATTAAAAAAAAAAGGGAAACCAGAGAGTGGATGTTATGTATGAACTAAAGACTCTGCCAACTCCCCTTTCTCCAAATACCTTCACCAACCACACATTTTCCTTGACCTCAGGTCCACCCCATACCTGTCTTTCAGTGTCCTCCCTATCTGCTGCCTCTGGTCTTGACATGTCCTTTTGTCCTAAAACCCAAGCAGGAACCTCTTCTCAAGACCCTAACCCAAGTGGCATTGCCACTCTTCTACCTTGATCCCACCCAAGATGTGTCAGTTACTTCATGCCCCTGTCTTCCTCCAAGGGACAGCTCCAAGTGTGGCAACCATAAGGAACTTCAGTGAGTCCCTAGAATAGAAGGGAGGTGGAGCCTGTGTCAAGCCCTGTCAGCCCAGGGAAGTTGTACAGTAAGATTCTTTCTGGAGGGAAGAAGAGATTATCTGAGCCTCCCTAAAGAAGACAAGTCAAGAGAACACAAATATTTCCTTCAAGAGGGAGCAAGAGCAGATGGAAAGAGGGTTTATAATAATGAAATCTCCGGATATTAAAGATGAAATGAATGCCAGGGAAGGTTATTATCATTTCATTAGAACACAAAGGAAGAAACAAACACGTTATTATGTGAAACCAAGAAGTTATGAACAAGGGGATCCAGCAGGGAAGTTATTAGCTGGGTTAATTAAAACAGAACAAGCCGGTTGAGTAATTCCGTCTGTAGAACACAACAAGGCAAGCATAATTCATTGCCCTTAAGAAAAATACTCAGGGTTTTTCTTTTCCTCGTTTACCAGAAATTCTGCACTTTTGATATTGTCTCACAAAACAAAAAGATTTATTCTTGTCAAAACCTAATTGGCTCAGTCAGCATCAAGATGTTTTGTTAAAGAGAGTTCAACCCTAATCAGAAGAGATGGAAACCCATGAGAGGCTCCGAGCTCAGACAGCCAGGGCGGCTCCCCTTCCCAGGATCGGGGCCCTCAAAGGTCTATATAGCATCCAGCCCTCGGGGTTATGAGAGCTGGCAAGGGAAGGTGGGATAAAGCCTCACTCAGCCTTCTAGTGATCTGGAGCAAACTGATCCTGAGGCTTGCTCTGTTAGCAACTAGCACAAGAGGTAAATGACCACCAGGACTGCTGTCCACCTAGTCCCCAGGCCTGGTGTCCACTCATTGGATACAGTTCATATATGTGAGGTGCTGTTCTCTTCAGGTACCTGGAAGATCTCAAGTGTGACAGTCTCAGATAAACCAAGTGGATCCCATCAGCTCTCGGAGTTTTGCTGGCTTTGTGTTCAGAGGGCCTGTGAATCACAACAGAGGCTCTGGGTTTGGCCAAACCACTGCAAGTTGGTCTTCAGGGACTACTTCTCAGGTTTAAGTGCCAGGGAGCCAAAGGTCCTGAGATCTGTGGCCTTGGAGCACAGACATAGGGCACAAGAGCTGGCAGGGCCCTTGCCGTGGGTAGAGGTTCTCTAAGAAGGGCAGGCACCAAGTTCTGCAGCAAACCTTCTAACCTGCCCTGAACTATTCCTGCCCTGGGCTCATCATGCTCAGCCCCTCTAATTCCAGGCTGTCTACCACAGACACACCGAGGAAATCCTGGAGAACCCAAGATACAGTGCGCTAAGACTGAGGTCCTGGGATACAAGCCCTGCTTCATAATCAACAGCTTTTGTACATTTACAGCTGTAATTTTTTAATGCTGCATTTTTTTGGTTTTATTCAAAAGTACAATTGTAGTTTTAAGAACAGTTTTAGGTTTGTAGCAAAACAGTGAAAAATAAGAAAGTTCCCATATACTCCCAGTCCCCACACATGCACAACCATCCCCACTGTCAGCACCCCCACCTCAGTGGTATATTTGGGACAATTGATTACTCTATGTTGACACATTATTGCCTCCCAAAGTCCATAGTTTATATTAGGGTTTCCTTTTGGTGTTATATGTTCTGTAAACTTGGATAGATGCTTGTATCATGCAAAATAGTTTCACTATCCTAAGTCTGTGCTCCTCCCTCCCCAACCTCTTAACAACCATTGACCTCTTTACTATCTCCAAAGTTTTGCCTTTTCCAAAATACTATACAATTAAAGTGTGATATGGCTTATTTCACTTCATAATATGCATTTAAGTGTCCTCATATCTTTTCATAACTTGATAGCTCATTACTCATTTCTTTTTAGTGCTGAATAATATTCCATTGTCTGGATGAGCCACAGTTTACTCACTCACCTTGATAGCTTCCAAGTTCGGTAGTGATAGTGATAGATAATGCTATTGAAAACATCTGGAGTGGGGGGAAGGAATTATCATGATTTATTTTCTATAACTAGGGAAATTGTCAATAATAAAAGAAAAATATAAATAAAAAACATCTGGGCTGGAGAGATGACTTAGCAGTTAAGACTCTTGCCTGCAAAGCCTAAAGACCCATGTTCGACTCCCCAGATCCCACGTAAGCCAGACACACAAGGTGATGCATGTGCAAGGTGGCACATGTGCACAAGGTGGCTCACATGTCTGGAGTTTGATTCTAATGGCTGGAGGCTCTTTGTGTCAATTCTCTCTCTCTCTCTCTCTTTCTCTCTCTCTCATGAAAAAGGGCTTGCCTCAAAAAAATTCTGTGTGCAGCTTCTGTGAAGATGTAAGTTTTGGGGGATGGAGAGATGACTTAGCAGTTAAGACTCTTGCCTGCAAAGCCAAAGGACCAAGGTTTGATTCCCCAGGACCCACATAAGCCAGATGCACAAGGTGGCACATACATCTGGAGTTCGTTTGCAGTGGCTGGAGGCCCCAGCATGCCCATTCTCTCTCTCTCTCTTTCTTTCTCTCTTTCTCTCTCCCTTTCTCTATTTTTCCCTCTTCCTCTCTCTCTCTCAAATAAATAAATAAAAATAAAGTATATTTTAAAATTTTTAAAGATGTAAGTTTTCAATTCATTTGGATAAATAACAAGGAAAGGTATGTAGTTGCTGGATATCTGTTGAGAGTATGTTTAATTTTTTGTTTATTTGTTTGTTTTTCAGGGTAGGGTCTCACACTAGCCAAGGCTAACCTGGAATTCACTATGTGGTCTCAGGATGGCTTCAAACTCAAAGTCATCCTCCTACCTCTGCCTCCTAAGTGCTAGGATTAAAGGCATGCGCCACCACGCCCGGCTATGTTTAGCTTTATAAGAAATTGCCAACTGTCTTGCAAAGTGACTGTGCCATTATGCATTCCCAACAATGAATGAAAGCTCTATCGCTCCCTGTCCTAGCCAGAATTTGATGTTGTCAGCATTTTGCATATTGGCCATTCTAATAGGTGTGTAATGATATCTTATTATTTTCATTTGCAATAGCCTAATGATATATGATATAGAGCATCTTATCTTCCTTTCTTTTCTTTCTTTAGTCCCTTCTTTCCTTCTTTCTTTCTTTTATAGTGCTGGGAATCAAACCCAGCACATGCTATGCAAATGCTAGGCAAGCACTCTACCACTGAGCAACATGCCCAGCCCTGGATCATCCTTCTATATGCTTTACCATTTGCATATCTTCTTTGGGCTTTGTCTTCATGACTTTAGCCAACTTTTTTGACAATTTTTTTATTGACAACTTCTATACTTACAATAAGCCATGATATTTCTCTCTCCTCCCCCCATTCCCCTTCAGAACTCCAATCTCCATCATATCCCCTCCCTCTCTCCATTAGTCTCTCTTTTAATTTGCTGTCATCATTTTTTTCTCCTATTATGAAGGTCTTGTGAAGGTATTGCGAGGCACTGCGAGGTCATGGATATTGAGGCCAATTTCTGTCTAGACAGTTAACTTTAGCCAATTTTTTTTTTTTTTTTTCGAGGTAGGGTCTCACCACTCTGGCCCAGGCTGACCTGGAATGAACTTTGTAGTCTCAGGGCGGCCTCGAACTCACAGCAATCCTCCTACCTCTGCCTCCCAAGTGCTGGGATTAAAGGCGTGTGCCACCACGCCCGGCCCAACTTTAGCCAATTTTTTGAGTGTTTTCTTTTTTCATGGTTGAGTTTATAGAGTTTCTGATATATTTTGTATAACAGCCCTTTATCAGATATATTTTGCAAATATTTTCCCCTAGTCTGTGGCTTGTGGCTTGTGGCTTGTGGCTTGTCTTCTCATTGTACTGGTATTGTATTTTTTTTTTTTTTTTTTTTTTTTTTTTTTTTTGGTGTTTCAAGTTAGGGTCTCTAGCTCCCGCTGACCTGGAATTCACTATGTAGTCCCAGGGTGGCCTTGAACTCACAGCAATCCTCCCGCTGCCTCCCAAGTACTGAGATTAAAGGTGTATGCCACCACGCCCAGCTGGTATTGTTTTTATAGAGAAAAGTTTGTGATTCATTTCAGTGAAGTCCAGCTTATCAATTATTTCTTTCCTAGATCAGGCCTTTAGTAGTATAGCTAGAAAATTATCACTCAAACCTAAGGTCATCTGGATTTTTCTATGTTACTTTCTAATAGCTTTATAGTTTTCATTTTACATTTAGACCTGTGGTCCATTTTAAGTGAATTTCTGTGAGAAATATAAGGTCTGTGTTTGATTTTATCTTTTGGGGGGATGGATATTGACTTGTCGCACCACTGTTTGTTAATTCTCTTTGCTCCATTGTCAGTTGGTTGTCATTATGGGAATCTATTTCTGGGGCCTCAATTCTGTTCCAGTGACCTGTTTTCTCACCAGTACTGCACTGTCTTGCTTACTGTCGTTTTCCAGCATGACTTGAAGTCAGGTAGGATCAGTCCTCCATTGTTGGTTTTTTCCTGTCAATATTGAGTTAGTTACTCTGGGTCTGATGTCCCTCCATTTAAATGTTAGAACTGGTTTGTTCATATTCACAAAATTAACTGTGGTGGCCTCGCATGGCACAATCTTGCCATGAAACTGCTATAATCACTTTATTGTTTGTTTTTAAAACAGATGCCTCCTCAAACAATGATAATCAAATTTATTTTAGTTGCCACTCTTTCTGTGCCCTCCAGGCTTGCCTATGTGCTTTTACCATTGCTTTTGCTCCGGATGCCCCTTCTTCCAGTGTGCTTATTCTTCAAGGACTCAAAGGACCTGCCTTTTACTGGGAAGCTGGCAAGCCTTCTCTGACCCTAGAACTCTGGGTTAGCTGACCACTCTCCATTTCTCTTTTTCTCTGAAAGATATACTCCTGTCCTCAAGAAATTTGTGGCTCATTTGGAAGGCAGCGCACAATGATTATAATAATAAACAAATACTTATCTGTGCCCTAAGAACTTAACCTGGATGAACCTGTTTAACCCTCTCAGATGGGAACATTCATGAGAATTGCTGCCCCAGACCTTCAGAAACTCTCCTCAGAATATAAAGCAGAATGCAGACACCTGAGCTGGCCGATAAACCTTCACATGAGACTCCAGATCTCCTTCCTGGCTCGGCTGGTTTCATCTCTGAGCCTTGCTACAGTGTACACATTCCTCTGAGCACTTGCCAGTGCTGTTCTCCCTGTGGAATGTCTCCAGGGGTCTCATTCTTCCATAACCACACCATGCTCCACACTTCCACAGCGCTTGTTTTCTAGACCATTTTTAGCATGAACCTAAGCAAGTTTACCTAAAGAAAACAATAGAAACACCAAAAATATGATCCTTACCACCCTCCACAAACTCTGGTTTTGCCAGAAAGCCTTGCCTGGCTTCCCCAGTGCAGTCACTGCCTTGTTCCATTACTGTATTTTACTTGTACTCCATACAATGACGTTGTCAGCATATTCGTCATTGAAGTGGTTACCTAGGATTTCATAGTGGGCATTCACTGTTTCTCTTTCTGAACCCTGAATTGGTACTCTTAATTCAGTTTTGTTTCCCCAAATATTTGTGTGGCAAGTATATATAAGAAATCACGGGTCTTGCCTTTTAATCTGGCACTTACAAGCTCCTTGAGGCAGGACTTGTCTTCAACATACCTGCTTCCCGGCCATCCTTAGATTGCACGTTAGAGAGCCCTATTCGGTGTAATTAAACTATCACAGAACCCAGCATTTAGCTTGTAACTCTCTCCCTTCCTCTATCTTGATACACACCAAACCCTTAGCAGTTAAGATGTGGAAAGAAAGAGTATCCAGTAGTAACCTTCTCCAGATATTTGTCAGCTCACTATTGTATCTCTTACCTTGTCACTTTCCAAAGACCCACTTGTCTCCTGATATCATTGTTTAAAATATTGTATTTGGGCTGGTGAGATGGCTTAGAGGTTAAGAAGCTTGCCTGCGAAGCCTAAGGACTCAGGTTTGATTCCCCAGTACCCACATAAGTCAGATGCACAACGCAGTGCATGTGTCTGGAATTTGTTTACAGTGGCTGAAGGCCCTGACTCTCTCTCTCTTTCTCTCTCTCTCAATTCAAATAATTAAAAATATTAAAAAATAAAATAAGCCAGGCGTAGTGGCACATGCCTTTAATCCCAGCACTTGGGTGGCAGAAGTAGGAGAATCGCCATGAGTTTGAGGCCATGCTGAGACTACATTGTAAATTCCAGGTCAGCCCAGGCTAGAGTGAGACCCTCCTTTGAAAAACCAAAAATGAATAAATAAAATAAAATAAAAGATTGTATTTACTTATTTGTGTGCAGAGAAAAAAAATAGAGGAGGGAATTGGCACACCAGGATCTCCTGCCACTGAGAAGGAACTCCAGATACATGTGCAATTTTGTGCAACTGGCTTTACATAGGTACTGGTGACTCAAACCTAGGCAGTCAGGCTCTGCAAGCAAGCACCTTCAACCATTCAGCCATCTCTCCAGCCTCTCCTGATATCTTTTTTTAATTTTTTTTATTATTTTATTTATTTTTGGAGAGAGACACAGAGAGAGACAGAGAGGGAGAGGGAGACAGGTAAGAGATGGGCATGCCAGCAGTCTCTCAGCTGCTGTGAATGAAATCCAGATGTGTGCACCCCCTTGTGGGCAAGTGCAACATTGCGCCCTTGCATCACTTTGCATCTGGCTAAACATGGGACCTGGAGATTGGAAACGGGTTCTTAGGCTTAGCAGGCAGGCGCCTTAACCATTAAGCCATCTCTCCAGCCCTCTCCTGATACCTTTTAACATCAGCGGTTAAGAAAAACCTGGAGATTATTCTATCATGCCACTAATGCTCACAAGAGGAACATAGGACTAGGGTCAGTAACAAGTACTCCTTCTTGCTTTTGGTGGTAGAGACCATCTGAGGCCCATGGAGAGCGTTAGTGACCTCATACTTGCCACTTCCCTGGCTGAATGGAAGCTCAGAACTGATAGCATCACCCGCTTGAACTGTGCTCTGCTGTAGAAGCCTGGCCTGGCTTCCTACCCTTGGGAGGCTAATGCCTCAGAAGCATGTTGTGTTCGCTTCTGCAGACAGGCTCAGCAGCATCTGAGCAAACATCACGTGAGGTTCTTTGAGAGTGGATAGATAGTAGACATTTGCTTTACAAGACAATTGAAGAAGGTCTCCTCTAAGTAACAGTCCCGTCAATCTGCAATAATCCAGTGGGCAACTCTTCAGAGAAATGACCTATGACATCCCCTCCCAACCCCCGCCACTGGCTACTTCCACCTTTTGGGATTTTTCACCCTTCTGCCTGTTTATGCAGCTTTTGATAGTAGTGAACCCACCCAATTCGCAGAAATTTTTCCTTCGATCTTTTTCCCATCCGTTTCTTGGTTTCCTTCTGACATCTAAATATGGGCATCTTTCCATAAGTCTCTGCTTCCACCAGCCTCTGTACACTTTCTCCTGCCCTAGTCCTGGTGGCTTTAATCATGTCCTCAACAATGACTCCTTGTGGTGGCTTGAATAGATGGCCCCCAATACAGTCAGTGTTTTATTACTTTGTAGTTTGAATCTGCAGCCACCTGGAGTCTTAAGGTGTGGTGGTGGGTTTGAAATTCCAGTCTAAAGATACTCAAAGTGCCTAGTTCCACCTGGAGTTTCTGAAGTGTGCTGTGTGGCTTATGGCTTTTGGCTTGCAGCTTCTCTCTCTCTCTCTCTCTCTCTCTCTCTCTCTCTCTCTCTCTCTCTCTCTCTCTGGTCCTTTAAGAGGGGGCCAACTTCTTCTGCCATTATGGAACTTCCCCTGGATCTGTAAGCTTCAATAAATCCCTTCCTTCCATAACTGTGCCTGATCTGGAAGTTCATCTCAGCTAACCTGAAGCTGTCTGCTACACTCCTCAAAGCCCATCTTCAACTCCAAGCTCTTGAACTATGTTTTCAGATGTCTGCTCAACATGTCCTGCTAGCAACCAAAAGCCAACCTTTCTAAACAGCTCAAGAACAACTTCCAAATCAGTTCTAGTCTCTGTGTTAAGAATTTTGGGACTTCTCTTGGATGCTTACCAAGTAGTTCTTGCACTCTAAGTTCTAAGTTAAATGAAGACAGCTAATGCCTTTTCAACTTCACTAAGAGCACTAAAGAAGACATTGAACATTTTTAGCTGTAAAAGGACGCACAGGAGAACAAGTGTAATCACTGGATGAACATCTTTGGCTTTTGATGGACTGCCATGTCCTGGCATCTCCTGGCATTACCATTCCTGCCATATTTGTATCACTCATCTATGTTTCATCCCAATTCAAGAGATGACCACCAAAGTTTAAACCTTTTCACTCCCCATCAGCCTATTTATATACCCTCTAACTCAGTGGTTCCCAAACTTCAGTTCACATAATAATTACTAGGAAGAACTTGTTTTTTTAAATATAATTGTGGTCATTTTATCAGGGGTGCTAGGATAACTAAATAGCTCCGTGCAAAGGAATCCCTCATACTATCGACGAAAATTAACTCCATATGAATTAATGACATGACAGTGATAGCTTAAAAATATAACATTCTTGGGCTGGAGAGATTTCTCAGTGGTCAAGGCACATAAGCCTAAGGACTCTGGTTCAATTCCCCAGTACCCACTTAAAGCCAGATGCACAAGGTGGCGCATGCTTCTAGAATTTGTTTGCAATGGCTAGAGACCCTGGCATGCCCGTTCTCTCTATATAGATCTGACTCTTTCTTTCTCTTGCTCTCTCTCATAAATAAATAAATATAAAATATTTTTTAAAAATTCAAAACTCTTAGGCTGGAGAGATGACTTAGCAGTTAAAGGCATTTACCTGCAAAGCCTAAGGACCAGGTTCAATTCCCCAGGACCCATGTAAGCCAGATGTACAAGGTGGCGCATGTGTCTGGAGTTCATTTGCAGTGGCTGGAGACCCTACTGCACCCATTCTCTTTCTCTTTCTCTACCTGCCTCTCTCTCAAATAAATAAAAATAAAATATAAAAAAGTAAAAGAGGGCTGGGAAAATGACTTAGTGATTAAGGCATTTGCCTGCGAAGCCTACAGACCCTGGTTTGATTCCCCAGGAACCACGTAAGCCAGATGCACAAGGGGACACATGTGCCTGGAGTCATTTATAGTGGCTGGAGGCCCTGGCGCACCCATACTCTCTTTGTCTCTGCCTCTTCCTCTCTGTCTCTCTCAAATAAATAAAATTAAATTAAATTAAATTAAATTAAATTTAATTTAAAAATGCAAAATTCTTGAGAGAAAAATTGGCTACAAATCTCCATGTCCATGGATTGGGTAATTATTTCTAATATATGACACCATAAGCACATAAGAAAAAAGATAAATTGGAATGTATCAAAATTTAAAATGTGCTTCATGAAACACTATCAAAAATTAAGACAATTCACAAATTGGAGAGAAAATGCATACCATATATATGTAATAAAGTTATATCTCTGGGCTGGAGAGATGACTTAGCAGTTAAGGAGCTTGCCTGTAAAGCCAAAGGACCCAGGTTCAATTCCCCAGGACTCACATAAGCCAGATGCACAAGGTGACACATGCATCTGGAGTTTATTTGCAGTGGCTAAAGGCCCTGGCTCACTCATTTTCTCTCTCTCTCTCTCTCTCTCTCTCTTTCTCCCTCTTTCTCTTTCAAATAAAATAAAATAAATTTAAAATAAAGTTATATCTCTAGTAGACAGAAACTCTTACAACTCAACCATAGCAGGATACATGACACAATTTAAAATGGGCATATACAAAAAAATGAACATATACATTTTTTATTTGTCAAATGTATTTAAATAAAGCTAGAAAATGAAGTTAGTTAAGGATCTAAACACATATTTCTCTGAAAGATATACAAATAGCTATTATTTAAAAAGTTTCACATCATCAATCATCAGGTAAATGCAAACCAAAACAATAATAAAATGATATTATATTACAAAAAAACGTTTAATTGTATACTCTAAATGTGTAGATTGTATGGTGTTTGGGTTATATAAGGGTGGTTTAAAAAAAACACTGTAAGATACTACTTTTTATCCTTGAGGATGGTTAAAGGGAAAAAAATAGCAAAGCAAGGATGTAGAAAACGTTAAAATCATATAAACTGCTAGTGAGGATGCAGCTTAGGAAACAGCCTGACAGGTTCTCAGCAAGGTAAACATAGAGTTACCACATGGCTAGAAACCCCACTTCCAGGTGGGATTTCAGGTATAATATATGCCAGGAGAAATTAAAACACATATTCACATAAAAACTGTACACACACAAACCGGGTGTGGTGGCACACACCTTTAATGTCAGCACTGGGGAGGCTGAGGTAGGAGGATCACTGTGAGTTTGAAGCCAGCCTTGGACTACAGAGTGAGTTCCAGGTCAACCTGGGCTAGAGTAAGACATTGCCTCAAAAAAAAAAAAAAAGGGGGGGGTCTGGAGAGATGTTTCAGTGGTTAAGGCACTTGCCTGCAAAGCCTAATGACCTGGGTTTGATTCTCCAATACCCACATAAAACCAGATGCACAGAGTGGCATATGCATCTGGAGTTCATTTGCAGTGGCTGGAGTCCCTGATGTGCCCATTCTCTCTGTTTCTGTCTCTCTTCTCTCTCTCTGTCTCGCTTTCTCTCTCTGTCTCTCTGCATGCAAATAAATAAATAAACAAGATATTTTATAGTAAAAAAAGTACACAGATACACACACACAAAGAACTGTAAGCAAGTGCTTATAAAAACACTTATTTATAATACTCCCAAAATAGAAATAACCCAAATGTCAATCAATAGATGACCATATAAATACATACAGTGTATCCATACAGGGAATGCTGTTTAGTCATGAAAAAGAACGCCGTGTACGTGCACCACTGTGGAGGAACCCTGAAACCATTATAGTATGTGGAAGAGGACAGTCACAAGAGGATACAAATTTATAAGTGCCTTTATGTGAAGTACCCACATATGCCTGGGGGAAGGGAAGTTCTAAAGTATATAAATTTCTTTTGGGGGTTTGATGAAAATATCCTAAGAGTTTTAATAGTGATGATGGTACAACTCTATGAATAGACAAAAATGCAATTATATACTTTCAATGAGTCAATTTGTATGGCAATATACCTCAATTAGCTTAAAAATGCAGTTATAGGGCTGGAGAGATGGTTTAGCACTTAAGGCATTTGCCTGCAAAGCCAAAGGACCCAGGTTTGATTCCCCAGGACCCACGTTGGCCAGATGAACAAGGGGGCGCATGCATCTGGAGTTCGTTTGCAGTGGCTGGAGGCCCTGGCGCACCCATTCTTTCTCTCTCCTTCTTTCTCTGTCAAATAAATAAATAAATATAAATAAATTATTTTTAAATGCAGTTATAAAAAGAGCATGGATACTAAGGGCAAGTTCAAGAAAGCTTTAAAGGCCAGGTGTGCTGGTGCACACCTTTAATCCCAGCACTGGAGAGTCAGAGGTGAGAGAGTTGCCATGAATTTGAGGCCAGCCTGTAACTACAGAGTGAGTTCCAAATCAGCCTGGGTTAGAGTGAGACCCTGTCTCAAAAATCAAGAAAAAGAGAGAAAGCTTTAAGTGCCAATTTGACTAGTGAGGACTAGATTCTATAGGACCAGTTTCCTAACCTGTATCAAAACAGTAACCAATACCATGTACAGACTCCATTCTAGAGACTGTGATTCAGAATGTTCTGGATGGAATTAGTACTCCACATGTGTGGCAAGTACCCCCAATGACTATAGCAGCCCTCTGGCCAATCTGCTGCCTCCAGACTCCCTCTGCCATGCACTTTGCTGCCAGGTGTGCCTCGGTGAGTACAGCCTGGGGTAGGTCACCGCTCTATCCAGAACACCTCCGACAGCCTATTTCCTTAGCATGAACTCCCAGTGCTCTGCAGTCTGCCCATGTCTTAAATCCTTATCTCCCAGGATGCTCTTCGCCTGTCTTCTGTGTCCATCCATCTGGAATCTTCTTGGTTCTTGGAACCTGCCTTGTGACTTCCCACTCTGTGCTGTCCGCCCTCCAGGAGAACATCCCCTCTCAACCCGTCTCAACTTTTGCCGTACCAACATCTCCCCAGTCCTTTCATTTTAACCAGCCCCAACATCTGGAATTGACCGCAAAACCTTTCCTAATCCTGCTGCCTGCGGGTCCGTGGGCACTACTCAGAGGTGTTTGGAGAGCATGCCTGTGGGTCAGGAGGCACAGCCTTGCACCTGATTGGCTGCAGTAACTGAGTGGGTGGCACTTCAACAGGGCCTTCAGTGCACAGGATGTAGAGCAGCAATGGTAGTGCCCACATACCAGAATTCAAAGTTCTGGTGGCAGTCAGTCTCTTCCAAGGAGGTAGGCGTCCTCTCTGGAGACCCAGAGATCTGGGGCCTGCATCAGATAGCACTGGAATGTGGGCAGGACCCGGGGGGCCCTGGCCACCATGAAGCCTGTCAGCCCTGGCTGTGTGGCTGGCGCCAGCTCCTCACTGAAACTGAAACTGCTGAGCTGAATCCTCGTTTCAACTGGTGACCCAGGACAGAAAAGTCCTGGCCATCCCATTGTCCACTCCTCGCTAAATCACCCTGTCTCCGCAGCAGGAGAGAAGGCGAGAAAGCCATTCACAGCCTATTTGTTAATGAGCTCTTAAAAATAAAATCATGATTGTCACATAATTGTCATACAATACAACCAGAGCCCCTTGCAACCACTTCAGTAATTGCATTAAGCTATTCCATTTGTAAAAAGCTAATAGGAAACAAACCATTAATTAGGATTTGGTCTTTACCTCCCCCCTTGAATTATGGGGGCCACACCCTAATGCCACAGAGCTGGGGTGCATCTCAGAGGGAAAAGACTCAGAGATCCGTGGGCCGTGGCTCAGTGGGAGGGGAGACAGGAAAGCAACGGAAGGTCCTGCAGCCCTAATAGAATCAGCCCCAGGGCCTAGCATAGCCTAAGTCCCTTTTGACCAGGGCCCTAGGGTGACCCCATGTCCATTTCTCTGGTCCTGGAGTGAAGTAGCTGATAGTTGTGGGGCAAGCTGAGCCCCATGTTCCCAGGGACCTCAGAGCTAGTGGGTGGGGCAGGCACCTGGGCAAACAGAACTCAGAAACAGGCAGGAATGAATCAAGGACAGCTTAAATATGCAGAAATGCAGTTCATACCTCTGGGCGAAAATAATCCCAAACAAAGTTATGTAATGGATGGGAGGGCTGTGATAGGAGGGATGAAGCTGCAAGGTGTACGCAGATTTCAGTGAATGAGTGAGAGTTGGAGAAGGGAGTGAGAAGTAGTAGAGGAATCTGGCTGCCCTGCTCATGTCATGTGGTGGCCGTGCCTGTGTGCGTGCGTGCGTGTGTTCATTTGTGGGGGAAGAAAAGACACTCTTCTCTGTGGAACCCTGGAAGGCAGCTACAGAGAAGAAACTCTGAACCCCATACCTGGGGTGTCCTGAAGACCACTACAAATGTGTGGCCTCTCTAATCCTGAGATGGTAGAGACAGAGAAAGACTATGGGGCACTGGTATGGTGTTTGGGGTGTTGTGGTTTCCCTTAAAGTCAGCACATCTTTCCTTGACCACTGTAAACTTATCTCCAGATCATATCACAACTCTGGACCCTCCTGGTAATTGGAGTCGTCCCAGTCCTTTGACAGTCCACCCAGGTGACGCCTCCCAAGAACTTCCAGAAGGCTTAGTCTCACCCCCTCCTGGGATATCATCCAAGCTGCCACTACTGTCTCCAACTGATTTGTGTCCCTTGTGTAAGTGCTGTCCTCCTTCTGCCATGGAGGACATTGTATCCTGAGGTCCCCAGCACTGTGCCAGTGACAGAACAGATGTTGAGCAAGAATTGTTACACTAGACCCAAGGAACTCATGAAGGCAGGGGAGGCAGCAAAAGCTCTGGTGGGCCCCACAGGTCGTAAAGCTATTAGAGTGTCTGGTCACCAGGAGAGCCCTGGGACCAAAGAGTGGGTTGTGGTGCTGAAGCTGCAGAACCAGTAGGTGGGAGGGGGAACTATGCATGAATTACATCAGAGCACAGTCTGCTGAGCATCACTCGGAACCCGAAAATAATGTGAGCTTCTAGACAAAGGCTTGACATAGGCACTTTATGGACCACAGTTTTCCAAACCCACTGTTCTAGAGGGGTCTGGAGTGAGCTGTCCTTTCCAGAAGCCTGGTTGATGGAGGCAGAGTAGAGAGAACAGATTTAGAGGACCATCAAGGTCAACTTCATCTCTCCTCCTCCTTTGTCATTGTCATTACAATGATGGTTCCCATAGGACCTGAGGTCTATGAACTTGGCATCTGTGACGTTGTCCATTGAGAATTCCCAAGAAAGCTAAGGATGACATGGGAACAAGCACCCAGACCAGGCCAGGGAAGTTGGGCTGTGGTCCCAGGAGCAGCCAAGCCTAGGATGGCAAGGCTGGGCTGGGTAGGACTAGGCTGGGCAGGGCTGAAAGAAGAGAATTTTTTTGCCTCCGGGCTCCTAGATGCCTATATTGGGCAAGGCCTCTTGTTTCCTTGGATGGTGACCAGGAGTCTCTTCACATGTGCCAGCCTGGCTGAAAATGTCTCCCTCTGCTTGAAAGGGACTGACTCTTCTAGATTATCCTCTGCCATCCTCACAGGGATGGGGATAGGAGCTGCCTCCTCCATTCCAATCTCCCAGAGCTGAGGAAAAGATGGAAGCAGACGGTGGTGCCTCATAACCTCTGCTAGACTAGGATGGGACCTGTAGGGAGCAAACAACTGCTTCTGGGAGCCAGCGCTGATCCACACAGTCACTGTGTCCCCAGGGATGGGCAAGCAAGTAACTACGGCCTTGCGGATGGTCCCCTACCCTCTAGGCCAGAGAACAAGTCATTATGTTGTTACATAAACAAATTATGTATTTACACGGGACTTGGTGGATAGGTACCGGTTAGTATTATTGCTGTGTAATTATGCACTTAGCTTGAAGAGGGAGGCAGATAGAAGGATTGAATCACCTCCACATCAGGGAATGCAGCTGGCTCCCACCCCTCACCTCAGTGAAAACTACAGCACCAGGTCAGCACAAATAAAGTGCTGTAGGCTCCCAGGTGTCTCCATGCAGATGGGACAATTTATCCCAAGGCTATGCCCTCAAAGAGGCTGGCAACAGATTCCCCGGGGTGCTTGTTCACCTGTAGCAGGTCTGATACTCGGCACAGGTTTTCCTCCAGCCTGACTGCTTCCTGGAGCCTGACAATGAAAGGCTGCTGCCGGGCCAAGAAACTACCAAAAGAGGGGCTAAGGCTAGAGAGATGGCTGAGTGTTTAAGCACTTGCCTGTGAAGCCTAAGGACCCTGGTTCGAGACTCGATTCTCCAGGACCCACATAAGCCAGACACACATGGTGGCACATGCATCTGGAGTTCATTTGCAGTGGCTAGAGGCCCTGGCATGCCCATTCTCTCCCTCTCTCTCTCTCTCTCTCTCTCTCTCTCTCTCTGTGTGTGTGTGTGTCTCCCCCTTTCTCTATCTCTAATAAGTAAATTTAAAAAAATAAAAACTTTTAAAAAAAATTAAAAGAGGGGTTAAGAGAGTGCATGGACTTGGGAGAAGGGCCCATGGGCCGGTAACTTCCCTTCCTCCTCTGTCGGAACCCTGGGGTTCCTCAGATAGAAGAAACTGAAGCTCATCTAGTCAACTTCACCTCTGCGGGCAGGGAGGCACACCAGAGAGGAAAAGTGACTGGCCCGAGGGTACACAGCGGGTTCTGGGGATACTGGGAGTTTGGCCTACCTCCTGCCTCCATGGCCTCTGCTCCCCTTCCCTTCTTTGTCTTCACAACCCCTCCTGTCATTGGGGCTGCTCCAGCTCCTCACTTCCTCTCCTACTCCCAGCCCTGCCCAGGCCTGCCTGTCGCCTCACCTCTCCCCTCCTCTGCTCTCCCCTTGCTGCCCGGCTTTCTTCTCCCGGCCCCTGGAGCCAGGGGAGGCTCCCCATTCTTTTTGGCCAATACTTTCTTCTTTCTCCTGTGCCCTCCCAGCTAGCTCCTGGGGCTCCTTTTTGGATAGGCTTACCCCTTCCCATCCACCTCCTTCTTTAAAATGAAGGAAAGAGGCTAAACTTCTGGGCGAGGAACATGAGTTCTCTTCTGGGTCTGGGATTGAATGGGCTGAACCCCAGGAGCTTCCTAAACGGTGCTACGTGGGACACAGATGCACACCCATGGCAGCCCTGCCACCAGAGCCCAGCTCTGGAACCGGAACTGCAAAGGGAAAGGAGATGGGATCAAAGGGCCAGGCAGGAGGTGAGACTCCCCACTTGGCACTATTGGCCTGGGCCTCGGAGCACACATGGGAAGTGGCCCCAGGAGGACCTTCTTCAAGTGTCCTCATTTCTTGGAGATCACAGATGAGTTTCCTCAACCACTAAGTGAGGAAGAACTGTTAAGCCCCTTTTTGAAGAGGAAGCTGGGTGTTGTTGGGAGCATTTTAGTCTGTGGTAGTCTGGGTCTGGAGCCTTGGTGGGCTGAAGTCAATCTCTGAAGACCATGCACTCACTTCGGATAGGAATGTGCATGTGTGGAGCAGCAGGCATACCTTGGAGGAACCAGCCAGGGTGTATTGGCATAGGTGTGACCCCAGAAGCACCCTCACTGAGCCTCACAAGCTTTCCTGCAGTGATCTCGAGACTCATCCCTTCATCCACTCACAGTGCTGGACTGAGGAGTCGGACATGTATGCCTGCTGTGCAGTCTGGGTCCTTGGCCCAGCAAACAAACCAAATCTCAAGGGCAAACTGGGCCTAAGCCCAGGTGTCCAAGCACCCAATGCAACCCTTTGTATCCAGACCACACAGCCCTTCTCTGAGGCCACCCAGTGCTCTGTATGAGGGAGGTAGAGGCTGGAGTGCTCGGGCAGGCGTGAGAGGCAATAAACTTGCTGCCTTGCAGGGTGCTGAAGCTACAGGCCTGGATGCAGATGTGAGGAAAGGCCTGCCCCTCAGCTCTAACGGGGCTTAGCTATCCTTGCCTAGGAGCCGGGTCTGGCTCTTCAGGATGTGACTGGCTCCAGCCGGGACCCCCTGCACACTGGGGCCCTGGGAGAGTTAGTTTCCCAGACTTTATGGAACCTCCTGGATGAGTGGGAATTTCTGTGGTCCTACAGGGAGTGGCCTTTTGCTCCGTTCCTTCTCTGGTGGCCTCATTGGGCAAGGAGAGGAAGAGGAGCCTCATGACTGGGAGGCATGAACATGAGGGTAAGGGTGACTGAGGGTAAGACCAGTCTCTCATCTCCTCTAAGGACTTTCAACCCACAGAGGAAGAGCTAGTGGCTCAGCAGTGCTGGGTGGTGGCAGTCTTCTGGGACAGGGACATCTTACAGGCCTGCTTAAGGCTGTCCCTGGCCTCAGGTCCCTGAGGGTCTTCCACAAGAATTCCCATGGAGAGACCATGGGGAAGGGGCAAAGCCCTGCTCAATCCCTGAGACCCCTTTGCAGGAGAATTTTGTAGGTAAGCCTCTTGCAGCCCCAAAGTCTCCGTGGTGGTAATGTGAGTTAATTTTTTTTTCTTCCTCTTTTCACTCAAAGGTATTTTTGCACATGACTCAAACAAGTCTAAACTTTCCTAAACTTCAAAGTTTGCTCATGGCACAGCCTCAAAGTGGAAGGGAAAATGTTAAAAAACAAAAAAAAAAGTTTGTAAGCTAGTTAAGCATTGTGTTTTTTTTGCTCCTCGCAGAAATTGAATTGACTCGTGTTGCTTCATTGTGAAGCAGCCCTGAAGGAGGCTTCTCTGCCGGGTGATGTGGTCTCTCAGCTGTTCCCAAGCTCACTTGCTCAGCAGGAGGTCATACAGGGTGTCACACAACCTGTGGCAAGTGGAGGAGAAGGAGTTCCCAATGCCATGGGCCTGGCCATGAGATCATGTTTAAGCTCCTGACAGGAACTCTGGCTCACATGAGAAGGCAAGAGGGTCCTCAGGTGCCCTGCTGTCCTTGAAGCTTTGCACTGGGAGCGGGAGAGCAGGCACTGGGAGTCCCCCTAGCATGCTTACGATGCTATGGATTTCTCTATGCCTTCCAGCAACCTATGTGCTCAGTGTCAGCCCTAAGCTGTGGAGACTGTGCAGGTTCTGAGACCAATAGCTAGGCCACAGGGTAGAGGATCCTTTCTTTTCCATGCCCTCTCTCTTCCCTAGCAAGCCAAAGTTGTGCATAATAGCACAGGCAGTGGGTGGCTAACTGCATGGGCTCCTGATTCCGTCCTGCCTCATATGAGTTACTGACTCAGACAAATGACAGTGATTTTAGCACTCAGTGCTTTCGTTTCCTCGTCTGCAAAATGGCATGATAGCAGGTCTCCTTCTCAGTACGGTGAGGAACTGAGTGAGTTAATCAAAGATTAACTCCTCGTCTTACAACACCCCCAACAGAATCCTACCCATCCTTCCAGGTCTTCTTCAAGCCTGGTCTCCCTCGGCAATGTGGCTGCATCCTCTAGCCCCAGGAGAGAACTTGTGCTCCCTGGAATTTCCATGGCATTTCTAACTTGCGTCATTCTAAGCTGCTGCAGACTGCCAGAGAGCTGAGCCAGGACAGGCTCTCGTCCACTGCCCCACTGGCCCTCACTTGCAAGCCTTTGTCTGGCTGCTACCCTTCACTACTCTTTGCTAATGGGAGAAGGTCACTTAGCTGTCATACAGGCAAGTACTTACCGCCTACCATGTGTCACGGTCCTAACGGGGTCTTAGTTAATGCGGAGTAGAGGTGCAAAGTACAGACAACCTAAAGTGAAGATAAAGTGAGGCGTGCTTAGAGGAGCACGTAAAAAGCACAGGGAAGTAGAGGATAGTCTCAGGGCCCTCTCTAACCCCTCCCCCACACTGGGCTCAGAAGCAAACCAGTGCTTTTAAAAGAAAGCCCAGGTCTTTGCTGGGACTGTAGTGTCGTGCTTTATTTGACCACTGCTTGCTACCCTCCAGGCTTCTTTCAGAGCTTGTGTGTCACCCTCCACCCCCACATGCATGTGCACACACATGCCTGACACACAGACATGCGCACACACCTTGGCACACTGACTTTCTTTTGATTTTGGAAAGACACAAAAGCTTCCTGCCTCCAGGCTGTTGCACATACTGTTGTTCCCGTCATCTGGCCAACTTTACTCATTCTTCAAATCCCAGTCTAAATGTTTCCTAGGGAAAGCCCTCTCCAGTTGCAGTTTGTTTGCCCCATCTACCTCTACATCAGCATATAGACATTGCTGTTAAATAGACAGGTCTTTCTAATATTTAGCAGAGACTTTTAATTCATCTGTGTGTAACTAGCCACCAAGTCGGCACCCTACATGTAAGGAGGGTGCACATCTTCCTTGCTCACAGACGTAGCCCTCACACCTAACACTACCAAAGACACGGCGAACTGTATATTTGCCAAGGAAATGAAGGGGATTCAAGGGATAGGGGAAACAGGCTAGGCCAAGAAGGGAGGAAGGCCATTTTGGACAGGGAAATTGTTCTGGCGTGTTTGAAGGTTTGGAGAGAAGACCTATCAGAATGTGGGGCCTGCAGATCAGTGTGGCTGGGGCACAGGTTTGGGTCTAGAACTGGGGTCTGGAACGATGGGACTGTCTCCTGTGAGGGATTTGGCTTTAATCAGTGGGTAATAGTGAATGAAGCATCTACGTTGGGTTTTGGAAAGCTTGCTTTGGAGGAATCAGTCTGAAATGGCAAGACATCAAGTGGGAAGACTGAAGTGAGGGAGTGAACTGAGATGGCCAAATGGCTGTGGAAGGACCATTGGAGTGCCATTTTGGAGGCTGGGTTAGTAGAAGATTGGAGAAGTCCTTTGCCCAGGACAAAGATATCTCTTATGCTTGGCCTCCCAGGAGCTGGCCCCTGATGAGATCAACTTGAGACCCCAGGAGAACCAGAGATCCGCCCTCAGTGTGGACATCACCAATCTCTCTCTCTTTTTGTGTTCCCACACCCCCCAAGTTTGGCCTCCAGTTCTGACCAAGCCCTCAGAGCAGCCCTGGAGCCACATAATCCCTGGCCTTGACCCAGAGTCCTAGCCTGCCTCAGGATAACAACCCTGTCCAGAGAGGCCTTGGGACCCTCTGCGAAGGAGGCAGAGGACTGACCGGGTTGATCTTTGACTGGGATTCTAGTAGGGATGGCTGTAAGGGGACACCTCAGGCAGAGCTAAGCAGGCAAACCGCAGGCTCAGGCTTTCTGGGAGCCAGGAGAGGAGAGCCTTTGCTGTGTAACCCTTTCAGCACCACACCCAGACAGGAGGCAGGAGTCTTGGTGTCCTTGCCTATAGCTCTCACCCTGTGCTTTGTGTGATAAGTGTGTAGGACAGGGGGCGGTGCAGCCGCCTGAGTTCACCTCCCAGGCCTCCCAGAGAGGAGCCAGCTGGAGCTACGAGCTCGCCTGAGCTGGGACTTACATACAGTCTCTGTGTGTGTGTGGGAGGGGGCTCCAAGCCACCTGGAGAACCCGGGCTCCCTCTCGCAGGCTGCAGCCCACCCTGGCTGGGAGGGGCCCCTCCTCCTGCCATGCACAAGTAGGGGTGCATTAAAGGTATGCCTCAGACGGCGATCTCCCATGATGTTGAGGCCAGCTCCGCGGAGGGTGAGGATACCCAAGCCAACCGTCAGGCAAGACCATAGAGGCCAACTCCAGGAGGCAAGACTACCTCCTAGGCGCTGGGCCGGCCAGTGGACCTTCTTTTGGTCCCTTCTTGAGCCCTTGTCTCGCTGCCTCCCCACCCCCACACTGTCCTTAGCCTGGCCGTCGCTGGGGGATCTCTTCTCTCCCACCCCCTTACCCCCGCATCCCCAGTCATGCTCAGGCCCCCAGCTCAGCTCGAGCCCCCTCTCTGGCGAGGAGGTCTGAGGTGCTTTGGGGCGCCCATCCTGCCTGCCTCGGTGGGCCCAGAGAAGGGGCGCAGGGTTCGCAGCTCCCCCACCCTGCCACAACGTCCAGAGCCAGCGGGAGGGGGGACGGCGGGCGCGGGAGGGGAAGAGTTAAGGCTCGCCGCTCCCCTCCCCCGGAGGGTGTGACCGCCTATAAGAAAGGCGCCGCGCTCGGGCACTGGGGCTGCAGGCGGCGGGGGCGCAGCGCGGCAGCGGAGAGCCGAGGCCGTCCCATCGCCTGGGACCCCGGGCGGCAGCATGTCGGAGCCCAGGAGGAAGGGCCGCGGCCGCGGCAAGAAGCACCGAGAAGGGAGGAAACGGGAGCGGGAGCCCGACCCCGGGGAGAAAGGTAGGGCACCTCGGCGCGCCCAGAAACCCCGTTTCGCTGGGAGAAACCTGCCGCCCGCTCACCCGCCCCGGGCGCCGCGCGGGTGAGTGTGGGGCTCGGCGAGCCGCGCCGGGGGTGACAGCGCCCCGGGTGCGCGCGGGTGCGTGCGTGCCTGCGAGCGGGTCGGCGGGCAAGGGACTGGCCGCGCCTGGAGCCCGGCGGTGGTGGCAGCACGCCTCTCTCTCTCTCTCTCTCTCTCTCTTCTCTTTCTTTCTTCTCCCTTTCTCTTCCCCCCCCCCCGGGGGGCGTCGCGTCCCTTCCGTGGGGCCGGCGCTAGTGCTGCTGCAGGCACCGGCTCGGTGCGCGCGGCAGGGGCACGGAGACCGCGGGCTGGCACACGCGGGGGGCCTGGCCTGCCGCGCCGAGCTTGGGGAGCTGTCACTGCCTTCGCTCCTTCGCGAGGATCCCCGGCCGGCCCAGCTCTCCGGCTGCCCCCACCCCCGTGCCACACCTCCATCCGTTCTGCTCCCCCATTGGAGCGTGGGCAGCACGCCCGCCACCTCTGCAGACAGTAGAGATGCCCTGCCCGGCGCGAGAACCCCAGCCAGTGGCGGGTCGCCGTTCATGTGGGGCACATATGTCCATCGGAGGGGAACCCGGCATGGGGCAGTTGTTCGGCTCTGGTCTTCAAGAGTGACTCCCCTGCGCCCTTGGATTTTACCCCGCTCTGAGTTGAGCAGAGCCGCATACTGACATCCACGTTGGTGCTGACCCTGGGCAGCTTCAGGTGAAGGTGTGCGCCTATCCTGGGCTTCCCAGCCCTGGGCCTAGGAAATTCACACCCTTCGTGTGGAACCAGGCTCCCCTGGAAGCCCTTCTTTGTCTTTCTTCAGGCAAGTCTTTAATTACCAGCCAGCAGGCTAGGCATATTCAAAAATGCTTTATCTCCATTGACTTCTTACAGCAACTCTGGGGGCAGGTGACCCTATCCCCATTTTACAGAGGGAGTGACAGAGGTTTACTAAAGGCAAAAGTCATAAAATACTTTCCAGAAGTGAGGCTTTGGGCTTTGAGTAGCATCCTCTGGAGAACTATGCCCATCTTGTTCATTCCCTCTCCACATGCCCTCTTGGAGTTCCCACCAGACTGCAACATAAAAATAGCTTCAAGAAGGCACTTCACTGAAAGTTAGGACACTTCCACTGTGGTTAACAGATAACCAGATCTCTTTCCTGCCCCCAATTTCTGTGTAATGGGCAGAGGAAGCAAGGCTTAGTGTCTTTATTGGGAATAGCGTCGAAATCTAGTGTTCAGTGGAAGTGGCTAAGGACATTTAAAAAGCCAGGCTGCCTCTTTTCTCATTCCACTGGCCAGGTGCTTGAGAATTTTCAGTTGGTCAGCTGTGTAGAGGATATGGGTTAGCTCCTGCTGGGCGCCTGTGGTATGGAACTGGCTCCTGAGAGAATGCAGGCTTCCTCCTGTGGAATCAAAAAAAGAAGAAAAATCATGGATTTCACTCAGTGAACTGTCCAGGATACTCATCTCTCCTCCCTCCTGCCACATACACATCCTGTTGCCTTGGGTACGTAGGTAAGGGCACTCTTGATGTGAATGCAGGAACTAAACTGGTAGCAAGCCAATTGGTAGGCTTCAGCTGGTGGGTATCACCAGTGCCTGGCAAAGGGGCATGCCTGCTACCAGGGGTGGAGTACTCACTGGACCACAGGTCAGGAGAAGGGGTTGTGAAGGGGAGATTCCACAGGCCTTAGCAGTTGTCTTTTCCAACATCTTGGTCCTTCTTAATGTCTCACTATATATATATATGTAGTCTCAGGGTGGCCTTGAACTCACAGCAATCCTCCTGCCTCCCAAGTGCTGGGATTAAAGGTGTATGCCACCACACCTGGCTTCACTATAACTTCTGCTCTATTCTTTTCACTGTTTCTTCTTGCTTTATTGCCCAGTGGTCAGCCAGCTCTTCAGAATGCCTTCTGTTAGGAAGTTGTCTGAGGGAGCAGATCTGAGCTAGAGGAATTTGGGGCCCTTGGAACACTTTAGAATGTGGAGGGCATGGGGAGGATTATGCTCCAAAATATGATATCAAGAGAAAGTACCATGGCAATGAGAACCAACAGTCTTAAATCCTCAGTATGTAACTAGAGGAGTCTGATTGAAACCCAATAGAATGAGAGATTAAGGTGCCAGTGACATGGAGCTGGAGGCCTCCTCTCTCTTACTTTCCTACAGGCCAGCCTGAGGCTGCCAAAGATTAGAAGATGCAGACATGGAAAGTGAGCAGATATTCACTAGCGCCTCCAGTTTAGATGGGAGGAGGGCCTCTGGAAAGTGGGAGGGAAAAAGAGAGGAAAGAGAAGACAATATTAATTAGTTGGCTCCCCTGGTCCTTGGCCACACACCCAGTGGCATCCTCACTCCTTCTTAGCAAAGGCAAAGAGCAGAAAGGTGCCTCCCCTCCAAGCAATGTGGGGAAATAGGCCTTTCCCCTGCCTTGGTACTGAAGGGCTGGGTGGGGCAGCCCTTGACTTGGTGTCTGCTCCATGACTCATGGAGAGTTTGTGGGGCCGATCCTGGTATCCCTACTGGGGCTACCCCCATCCCCCATATTCCTTACCCCAAGATACAGCCTTGCCAACCTTGGCAGCACTGTTGGGGGGTTGGACTGTAAGTCCACTCTGGTGCAGTGGGATGTCATATCTGAGAGCCAGGCACCTAGGACCCATCCCTGATGTGACCCTGTGTGATGTGGGCTCTGCCTCCCTCCCTACACTTCTGATCACGCACTCTACTGTCAGCTCTCACCTTCTATATGGATGGTCAGAGCCTTGGCCTTCAGGTCCTGTACCCCTGACAACTCCTGATGGAGGACAGCTGTGAGATGGGGAGAGGGCAGGAAGATCTGATGACCCGATGCTATCTTAAAAAGTGATTTTGGAGGATCAGGTTAGAAATTTCTGGCATTTTCCATGTGACCTTTAAAAGACCAGTCAGTTCGTGGCTATCCTGAGAGTACATAGTGAATTCTAGGTCAGCCTGAGACCCTACCTCGGAAAAAGAAAAAAAAAATTAAAAAAAGACCAGTCAGGTTGGATGGAAATAATCTTATTGCTGAAGCTTCCTGAGGGAAGTGGGGATCCGTATTTTCCTGTGGAGGACATGGGCAGAGATTGGGTTTTTGCCAGATGTCCTGGAGTGTGAAGGCAGCTAAGCATTCTTTTTTTATTTTATTAATTTTTTAAGTAGACATGAAGACATGTGTTGGTACTATCATTTCCCTCCTCCCTGCCCCCATTCCACCGAGGCCTCTCCTCAGTAGGATTGCTCGTGTTCACTGTGGGGTGGTGGGTTATGAGTTGTTAGAGCAGCAGTCAATGGGAGGGGGGACAATGCCTCTGGATATTCCCTCCCACCCTGTGACTCTTCCCCTCTTTCCACCCCTTGTTCTGCACATTTCCCTCAGCCTCGGTAGGTGTGTTTTCAGTCTACTTTAGTATGCTCTCGGCAGCTTCTGGATTTCTGCATTTGATACATTTTGAGTAACCTCAATGTCTACCGCCATCACCCTGAACCAGGTCGTCAGGCTCACTGTGAAGCCTTCTTAAGGTGGGCTGTCACTACACCTCCTTTGAATGCCTTAGACACAAAGAAACCTGTGCAGCATCTTTGTTTCCCATCTCCACCACCCCACCCCACCCCGAATTCCCATCTTCCACATCCGGGGTGAATATGTTTGTGTGCATGTATTTGGGCCACATCTGGGGGTTGGCACACTACCCCACATGTCCTTGGCCCATGGCTGACCTTGCTGAGCTTGGCCACTCTGGGGTGCAACCTGCACCTCACGCTCTGCTCTGTCTGCCTGGCTCCCTGGCACCTCAAGGTTCACAAGGAACAATAACAACAAGCAGGGAGTGACTTTGTACTTCCCAGCGGTCTTTCATCCTGAGAACTCAAAGCAATTTACAGACCAGGACTCATCGCTCCTCAGCTCAAGTCCCAGGCTTCAGCAGGGGTGAAAAGGGGACAGAGAACTCTAGTCCTTCCAGATCAGCATAGCAATGGGCAGGAGGAGGGTGGTGAGTCATCTGGGAGAATGGTGTGGCCAGTAGGTCTGGGATAGAAGTAAAACTGGACTGTGGGCTTTGGCTTCCAAATGGGTGGGGGGATTGTCTCCTTTAAAGCAGTATGAGCTGGGTCCTCATTTCCCCTGTAAGACCTGGGCCCTCTCCAAGTGGGCTCTGGTAGCTGCTGAGCCCCTTGGATTCAGAGATGGGTGGGATCCCAGAGATATACCTGTTACCTGTCTCTGCGTCCAGACCAAATCAGGTAGCCCCAAGCTGAGGACACTGGTAGAGTGAGAAAGAGTACATGGATGAAGAGGGCTAGCCAGGCACCCTCAGGTCTAGCTCTGGCCTCATAGTTAGCCTTACCAGCCCTTCTCTGCCCCCTGGACATCAGGCTGTTCTGAGGGACAGTTGGTACAGGGAAGAGGGACCACTGATTTTTTAAACTCTGGCAAAGCACTGCCAAAACTTGAAACCTAGGCCCCATTTAAGCCATGTTCTCATCTTATTTTCCCACTATTTCTGAACTTATTGTACATCTTTCATCACTTAGCAAGAGGCATGTGGCAGCCTTCCTTCCCAGCCCTCCAGCCTCACCCTCCATTCACCAAGGCTCCCAAAACCCTGCCACATGATAGCCACACAAACTGCATGTGCTTTCATTCCCTTTTATGTATTCAATTCTCCGGGTGTTAATTGAGCTTCTACTATGCAAACAAACCACAGGGCCTGCCCTCAGTAAGCTCAAAGAAGCAGATCTTTCACGGCTCCCTATGACTGGAACTGAATGTAGAGCTGTAAGCGTGCAGCATGTGGTGAGTGAGCCTCTGGGAGGGAGTAGGGAAGACTTCACAGAAGAAATGCCATCTCAGCCAGAATGGAGACTAGGATGAATTCACCAGGTACATAACAGGCCTTGCAAGAAGTGGAATCATGCCCATGCCCGGCATGGATGATGGGAGGCAGGGGAAGCAGCTCTCAGTAACTGATTACTTCCTACCTGCCAGTACTGAGTCCAGAAAGCATAACTATTATTTTATCATTCCTATTTCACAAACAGGGAAACTGAGGCAGGGACATTCATGACTTGCCTGAGATTAGCCATGAATTGGCGGCAGTATGGGAGCTTGAGCTGAAGCCTGCCCCTGCCTTGCCTCTGCCAGCCACATCCTTCTGGCCTCAGGCTCTTCCACATTCTGACAAACCAGCTATAGACAGAGGAGCCTGCTGACTGTCTGTTGGAGCAGGCCCTCTCCATCAGATTGGCTAGGCAGGTATTTGCTTCCTAGACTCTGGGGCGGATGCAAAGTTAAGGCACAAAAGGGGTTCCGGGGGCTGGAGAGATGGCTTAGTAGTTAAACACTTGCCTGTGAAGCCTAAGGATACCGGTTCGAGGCTCGATTCTCCAGGACCCACGTAAGCCAGATGCATAAGGGGGCACATGCATCTGGAGTTCGTTTGCAGTGGCTAGAGGCCCTGGCATGCCCATTCTCTCTCTCTCTCTCTCTACCTGCCTATTTCTGTATCTCTCTCTCTCTCAAATTAATAAATAAATAAAAATAAAATATTTTTTAAAAGAAAGGGGGGGTTCCGAGATGAGCAGGTCAAGTCCCTGCTCTCGCCAGGAGCTTGTAGCACAGCTGTGGCTGTCACATATGGACAGGAATCATGGATACTGTCACAGGAGGGCAACCTGAGGCCCCAAGCCTGCACCAACAGGCTAGAATTCCTGGGAAGATGGAAGTTATTCTGGTCACATGGCCTGGCCAGAACCAACCTGGGGATCTGGAGTGCAGCCACATCTAGCACCATATTGAGGGTTTACTGGTCTTGGAAGTCCTTTGTGAAAAATAGGAATGTTTAAATTAGTAAGAACCTTACTTAAAGCATAAGCTGGGAGCTGGAAGGGCCCCACCCTTGACCTATTGGATCAGAAGCTGTGGAGAGGGTCTAAGCAATGTGCGTTTTAGCCCAGCCCTCCCAGTGGTTTGGGATTCACGCTCCAGTTTGAGAACAACAGGTTGAGCTGTGGGGCCCCACCACACAGAGCAGAGCCCCACAGGGGCCTATCAACTGTGCAGGCATTTCTCATCTTCTGGTTCAGGCATGATGGTCTGTGTCAGTGCATGGGGGCCCCTGACTGAGACCCTGTCACTGGGGAGTGGGCTCCCCACTCTGCAGGACACAAGAGACTGGGAAATGCCTCATTCCAGTGGCATGGCTCATCTTGGCAAACACAGAAGGTACAGAAGAGAGTCTACTTCCACCTGGAGCTTCAGAGGAGGTTTTCAGGAGGAGGAGATGGGTGTCAGGAGGAAGACTGGGAGAAATGGGAAGGACTGGAGAAAAAGGACTGGACACTCAGATTGAAGCAACTGCTTGGGCAAAACATGTGGGCTGACAGGCCGGGAGTGGTGAGAAGTAAAGTACAGTGCCACGTTATGCAGACAACACTTTGCAGGAGGGAGGGACCACAGAGCGGGAAGGAGGTCTTCTGAACATGGGGCTGAGAAGTTTGGTCTTCTGAATGGAGTGAAGGGTCCACAGCAGGAGCAACGTGGGCAGAGCTTCCCTGAGGCACTCTTGGCCTCACACCCTCCCCCCTTGTGTGGAAGGGTGGGTCCAGGCCAGGACTGATAGGAGCCACTTGAGCTGTTCCAACTGCCCAGTCAGGACGTGTATGGTATTGAGTGTCTGGGGTACCGTGGCTGTGCCTCAGGATCACTCCTCCGGCTCGGACTGGCTGGAGTCTATGATTTGAGTGCTGTTGGGCAAATCTGGCTCTGAATTCATATTAAATTGTGTGTGTGTGTGTGTGTGTGTGTGTGTGTGTGTGTGTGTTGTTCATATGTATGTGGGTACATATGTGGGGGCTGCACATGCTCATGTGTGTGGAGGCCAGAGGTTGACGTCAGATGTCTTCCTCAATCACTCTCCACTTTTCCTCTAGCTTAAGCTAGAGCTCACCAATCCAGTGAGGCCAGGGATTCCTCGTCTCTGTTGCCCCGTTCTGAGATTATGGGCACACATACCACCAAGCCTGACACTTTACGTGGGTGCTGAGGATCTGAACTTGGACCCTGATGCTTGTACAGCAAGTGTTTTAATCCCTATGCCATCTCCCCAGCCCAATACTTAATTCCCTTCACTGTCAAGATAGGAAAACTGAGGCCTAGAGAAGGAGTTCACATACCAACGAGGCAAAAGGCTTAGCTAAAGGCAGGCCTCCAAAACACACACACACACACACTCTCTCTCTCTCTCTTTCTGCCACTGCAGCCTCTCTGCCTTGGCCTGTTGGGTTGGATGGAATTTCTCTCAGTTCCTTAAGGGCACCGTGATCTCCCTCCTTCCTGTTCTATGAACCTGCTGTTCCCTTAGCCTGGCACACACTCTCCCTTTTCTTGGCCAACTCCTGCTCATCCCTCAGGCCCTGAATAGACTTTGCTTCCCCCATAGGGTACGTTCTGGCTCCCAGAGTGAGGAGGAAGGGTGAGTAGATGCCCTGTGCTCCACGGTACCCAGTGCTACTGTGAGTACCAAGCACCACTATCTTAGACCCGTTCCCACTATGTGACCATTACCCTGCTCAGCAGCAAGGCCACATAAACTGGGCCCTTAGCATCTAAATGTACTATGTGCTCATCCACACTTGAGCAAAAGAGTGAATGAGGACTACTTCCTCTCTATATGCAGAGATCTAGCAGGCCCCTTCCCCACCTTGAAGGAGGACAGTCTCCTGGAAAGAGACCGCTGTGGCTAGGCTTCCTGATGGGCATGGTTATGGGCATTAGTATGCCAGCAAGTGTATCCTTAAGGCCCCTCACTTCCTCACGTATTCTGGTATTGTGGGCCATGGGCCTATTTGGGCTAAGGCATGAGCTGGGGAGGAGTGCTGGGTGGGAAGGGGTTCTGGGATTAGCCATCAGGGACACCACTCTGCCCTGGGTACTGGCAGCAGTCTCTAGCCAAGCCACTCTGGACACCCATCAGTTCCAATCCACCCTTACACCACTGATTGATTTGTTTAGCCCATGATCAGCAAGCACAGATTTGACCAGACACTGGAGCATGCCAGTACCCCAGGAACATCCCAGTACCCCAATGCATCTCCTCCCCAAGCCCTCACAGTCTTGAAGAATAAGAACCCAGAGTGTTCTGTGCTAAGACCCCGGTGGGGGGGGGGGCTGCAGATAAAAGTCACAGGGAGTGTGAGTGGGGCAGAGACTGCTTCTGACTGGGAGGGTTAACAAAGGCGGTGGCATCTGAGATCTTGAGGGATTTAGGTTAAGAAGAGCTGCCAGTTATTAAACTATCTCTCCGTTCCAGGCCCTGTGCTAAGTTCCTGACATACATTATCTCCATAGTCTTGGGAGGCAGGTGGGATGGTCCCTGTCACTCAGACAATGAAATAGAGGCTCAGAGAGGTTAAGTAACTTCACAAGTTACACAAGACACTGGTCAGAGCCAGCATGCACACTGAGGTCTGTCTGGCCCCAGACACTCCCTCAGTTCTGCTTCCTATGTGGGGAATGGCATTTGGAGAAAGCCAGAGCAGAGTGCATAGAGGCAGGACAGAATAGACATGTGTGGAGAACAAACAACTTGGTTTTCCTAGGATATATGAGTCCTGGTAGAGAAAGGGTGCTTGGGGAGATGACCACAGAATAATCAGCAAGCATTTGCTGAGGGGCCCAGCTAAGCAGCAGAGGAAGGCCACATGCAACCTTTCTTCCTGAATGTCAGTAAGGCATGGAGAAGTAAATCTGCCACACATACCCTGATGGTGGCCCTGGGCTGGGGGAAAGTGTGGCCTGAATCAGAGTTTGGCAGATGACGGAGGGCAAGAAGCTTGATGGAAGTTGAATGAACTTAACCTTTGGATAAAGCCAAGAGAAACACAGGTTGTCACAGATGCCAAATAACTAAGAGGGCACCTGGGAAAGGAGAGGAGACAGAGATGTGGGGTCTCCAGCCCAGGTCTGAGGTAATAGCTAAACATCCAGGAAGAGAGACCTGTGCTCTGTGGTGACGTCCTTCCCACCCTTTCACCCTCGCTGGCTTGGACCATATCTCAGCTCTCCAGCCCTCTGGAGCACCTAGCCAGGGCTCTCGCTCCATGCGGGTAGGTGGCTTTGGAGGGACAGAGACTAATGAACACATAGCTGTTGCTTCCCATATCAGGCCTGCTAAGAGGTTTCCCCAAAGCCCAGCATTGCTTCGAAGCCTTGTGTTTTTGTCTTTAAACTTAAAATAGAAGATAAAGTTCTCACACACTTGACATTCTAGTCCATCAAATGTCTGTTTCAACACAAAGGTGCTGCTGTGGCTTACTAATGAGACTGGCAGAGGCTCCAGGACTGTCCTGTGGCTTCAAAGCCTGTGTCCCAGTCAAGAAGCCAGGCTGTCTGCGTGGACAAAATGCCCCCTCCCTTGCATTCCCCAAGTTTCAGAGTTTCTGAAACAACTTTCCTTGGCCAGGCTGAGGAAGCAGAGGAGCAGACCCACCCCAGAGAGGTTATACGCTTTGGACTCCCCACTTCAGTCAGGGCTCTCTGCATTCCCCACGCTAGCTAACCTGCAGCAGGCTGTCTCCATGCTGGCTTCTTCTGAGCCAGGGTCTGCAACTTTGGCCCAAGTCCAGTCATCCCCAGTGGGGAGTTTGAACAGGGCTTGGGCAGATAGTAACAGCATTCCAGGGCTATGGTTTAGGCTACAGCCACAACCTTAGCCCTAGACACTGAAGAGGTGGGAAGGTCAGAAATTTTTCTCACCCCATGGAGAGCTTCCTCTCCCCCACCCTCCCGTTTGCCTGAATAAGGAGGAGTCAACTAAAGCCCAGAGTGATCAAACTTCTGAAAAACTGGGAGGCTGGGACAAAACCTAGATGCCCTCTTTGTCACCTTGGTATGTGTGACAACCATGTGTCTCTCTTAACCTCATAATCCTCCAGCTGAATTGTCCTGCACACCACTGTCACTGGACTGCCTCTCCATGTCTCTCTTGTGTAGCGCTGAGGGTCTAAGCCCATGCCCTGTGCACTGAGCACCCGGAGACTGAAGTCTGCACCGCTGGTGCCCTGCTCTGGGGATCAGCACCTTCTCCCCAGACACTGGCTTCCCCCATGCGGCTAGCTCAGCTACTTACAGACCTGTGGGTCAGCCTGAACTGAGGGCCCCTGCAATATGAACCTGCCTGACTCCCACAATTAGGCATCTCTGGCTTTGGCAGAATCCTGAGGAGGCCACTCTTTCTCTCAGGATGCTTGGGTCCTGGCATGCGTGCTGGGGGGTGAGCTGGTGTTGCACTCAAATTGCTGGGTATCCATAGGTGGTGCTTCTGTCTGGGCAGATATAGCTTTAAGGCAGGCACATTGCCATTAGCCTTGGTGTGGTCAAGTTCCACCTGCTCCCCTCCCTTCCCCTTCTCCTCTCCTGTCCTGGTGGTCAGCTCTGCTCTCTTCTTCAGCTGCATCCCCCGCAGCCCTGGCCCTCCACTCAGTTTTGTAGCTGAGTTGCCAGGCATGGGCTGGCTTTCACTGGTGCCGGGAAAGTGGCTCACTTGGTCTTTCGTTCCTCCCAGCCTCCATGGAAGTCCTAAATAAGAAGCTGAGCCCACCCTGAGGACAGAGGCCATATTGTCTTGTTCTGTCCCTTTCCCGTGTGTGCGGTAGGTGCCAGTGCACAACAGGCCTGTTGGACACAGATAGTTGTTAGATAGTTGTAAGAGGAAGGCAAGGCAAGCCCAGGTACCAGACCATATGACCCAGAGAAAGCTAAAAGCCCAGCTAGGCACACACACCTTTTGCAAAGCCTGTCATATGAGCATCAAATGGTCCTTCTGCAGACTAATGGGAGGACATCTATACCCATTTCACAGAGCAGGCCCACTGAGCCCACTTAAGCCAGCTGTGTTTTTAGTTTAGTGTTTTTTTTTTTTTCTCCTTTCTCATTTGAACTTGGAGTCTGTAATTAACCTCCAATAGGTTGCAGTCACTTTGTAGGTGGGAAAGGGGTGGGGAGGGGGCCCGGGCACACTGCCTGACAGCAGCAGGGACACCAGTGGGAGACTTTGATGCTAGGAAAGCTGGCCACATTGTCTCCAGGTGTTACCTGCAAAGGGGACTGCTCAGACTTAGTCATGAAGTGGGAATCATTAACCCTTTAAAGAGCCCGCTGCTCCTGCCCCTGCTTTACTGGGAGGGAGGCGAGACCAGGTCTTCCCGGCTGGGTTGCCTTGCCATGTCCTGGGCGTCTGCCTTGCTCTCAGATCTAGGCAGGCTCCGCACCCACCGCCCACTGCCGAGAGGAATGAGGTCAAGCAGCTGGCACAGCAGCACCTCCTGGCCTCAGGGCTGGGATGTGGGGAAGGAGCCATGCCGGTTGTTGTTCTGGGTTGCTATCTTTAATGAGGTGCTTTCTGGGGATCGCCTGTCACACATACAGACAGGCCAGATGCTCTGGTTTGGCACTAGGTGGCAGGAAGCAGAAGCCACCAGATGCCCCATGGACCAACTCCTAGCAGCATGCGATGTGTCCTAAGGGTTTATGGAACACGTCATCAAGGGAAACCTTTTGGTGGAGACCTTGAGAGACCTTCCTTTTGTCCTTATAAAACTGCCAGAGGCCGTCCCCCCACACTCCCTGTCCTCACCAGAAGGTCCTGATCTTGCTGCTTAGGTGAACATTGCTTGAGAGGAAGAAAGCCAGGCTTCCCTGCCCACCCCCCAGCCCAAGGAGTGGGGGCGCTCGGTAAAGATCTTGGTCTGAGGAGACTATAGGTGAATGGAATACTCCAGTATCCAAAAATCTGCCCTGGGCCATCACCTTTCCGTCTATCTGCCAGTGTCACTGTGGTCAGGGGCCAGGACTGGGTGCTGCTCTTCCCTTTCTTGTGCACATAGAGTTTCCTCTTGTCTTTACCCAATGCCCATCATCTGTCCACTCTCCTGTGCACTGGACCTTTTCAAGGGGAAACACACACACAGGTCCCTCGGGGCTGCTGCTTCTCCATTGGCCACAAAAACTGAACTGGTGAAGTTCACTGCACTATTGTTAATATTGATAGAACACTGGAGATGACCTAACAAATCCATGGGAACAAGGGAATATTAGGCAGCCATCAAAGTGATTTACAGTGGTAGATCTGGAAAAATGTTTTTCCAATGTGTTGGCTATAAAAGGATCTAAAGCATTTTAGAGAGAAATGTTTTGGATGAGATATTTGAAAATATGAACAGTGGTTTTCTCTCTGGTGGTAATTGAATTGATTTAAATGTGTTTTTCTTTTTCCTTATTTGTATTGTGTAATTTTTCTACAGCAAAAGAAGTATTTCTTATGTAACAAAGCAATGACAGAGGGAGACAAGCTAATCTCTGGGGGGAAGGGTTACTCCATGCATGGCTAAGTCAGAGACCAAAACAGAGAACCCAGCATGTCGTGGGCACTAAGAAAGGACCATCAACAGAATGGAGGGTGAGTGTCAGCCTACTAGCTGGCTCGGGCTGTGGCTCTTGCCCTGACCTCCATCCATCACAGGAGCTGCTTCCTCTGCTTAGTTCAGCTCTGGCCCAAAGACACTCTTTAGACCGGGTGTGATCATATACATGCCCATGGCATTTGGGGTTCTGGGCTATAAAAGAGACCCAGCTCAGAGGGGCTGCTATAGCTGTGGGCTAGAACTAGCCCTGTCATGTCTGAAGCTCCATGAGAGCTGTCCCCAGGTGCCCAAGGTCTGATCTGTGAGGAGCTCTGAGCCTTGTCCCAGGTGACCAGGGGCTAGTACTGTCTTCAGTGCCTAGAAACCATGAGAGAAATGATGTCTGCTCAGGTTAAGAAGGAGCTTAAAATGCAGACAGTGCCAGGCATGGTGGCACATGCCTTTAATCCTAGCATTCAGGAAGCAGAGGTAGGGGGATCATTGCGAGTTCATGACCAGCCTGAGGCTGCATAGTGAATTCTAGGTCAGCCTGGGCTAGAGCAAGACCCTACCTTTAAAAAAAAATGCAGACCATAAGGCCAATGTTCCCCAGTTTGTAAGCCTCTAATACCTTCCTGTTATACCTACAGAACAAATCCAGGGCCATCTTAGGAAGGTCACCCCAGTCCTTGCCACAGAACGTTTGACAAAGCTTTGGGCCCAAGAGGGGGCAACAAGTCTGCCAGACATTGTTCCAAGGACCATCTGAACTGTGCTCTTTCTTTCCTGCCACCTGAGCTGTCATCACTGTCCTCTACCAAGGAACTTTACTGATATAAAATGCAAAATGCAGCCTACAGGTCAGGCCCTAGCTTTCAGGTGATTCTTGTGAACACCTTCTAAGGGCTAGAAAAGGAAAATTCTTTATAAGAACGTAACATGATTCTGATATGTGTTTATCCTTATTTTGTCACCATGTAGACCAGTGCTGTCCACTGGAAACATAATCCAACCCACATATGTAATTTAAAGGTTTGTAGCAGGCACATAAAAAGTTAAAAAAATATATAAGAGGGGGCTGAATAAATGTCTTAGCAGTTAAGGCATTTGCCTGCAAAGCCAAAGGACCATGGCTTGACTCCCCAGGATCCACGTAAGCCAGTTGCAGAAGGTGGCACATGTGTCTGGAGTTCTTTTGCAGCAGCCAGAGGCTCTGGCATGCCTCTCTCTCTCTCTCTCTCTCTCTCTCTCTCTCTCTCTCTCTCTCTCTCTCTCAAATATATATCTCAAATATATATATATATATATTAATGCAGAGTTCCCATCCACCCTGTCTCTGCTGGCGCCCAGCTCACACGGCCCTCTTTAGGACCATGAACTCACAAGCTTATTCCACCTTAGGGCTTTATCCCACTGACCATCACTGCCTTGTATTTCCTGATGATTGCTTGCTGACAGAAGTCAGACTCCCTAAAAACCATGACTCCTGTCTGTAGCTCACTGCTATATACCTGGCACTGAGCAGTGCCTGGCATGTAGTAGCTTGAATGCATTCATTCATTCATTGGAAAGGACTTAAGTGAATGAATGAACTATAAGGGAACTAGATGTGATTGTTCTGAAGTGAGTGAACTATCCAGAAGTGGCTAACAAGCCAGGCATGGTGGCGCACGCCTCTAATCCCAGCACTTGGGAGCAGAGGTAGGAGGATCACCATGAGTTCGAGGCCACCCTGAAGCTACATAGTGAATTCCAGGTCAGCCTGAGCTAGAGTGAGACCCTACCTTGAAAAAGAAGAAAGAAAGAAAGAAAGAAAGAAAGAAAGAAAGAAAGAAAGAAAGAAAGAAAGAAGGAAAAGAAAGAAGGAAGGAAGGAAGGAAGGAAGGAAGGAAGGAAGGAAGGGAGAAAGAAAGAAGAAAGAGAGAAAGAAAAAGAAGTGGCTAACAAATGGGGCTAGGGACATGACTCAATCAGTAAAGGGCTTGTTGTCATACATGAGGACAGGAGTTTAAACCCCCAGCACCCACATAAATGCCAAGTAGTAGGGTGGACCTCTTGTAATCCCAGGGCTTGGGAGGGAGAAACAGGTGCTCCCCAGGGCAAGCTGGCTAGGCAGACTAACTGAATCAGCAAGCTCCGGGTTCAAGTGAGAGACCCTGCCTCAGTAAAGAAGATACTGACACTAGGACCTCCAGACACATGTGCAAGCTCTCTCACACACACATGCACACATCACACACATGCACACAAGCACACATCACACACATACACACACACACACAAGCACACACAACTAGCAAGGAACATCGGTCCCCACTAAATGAAGTGAGATCCTTGTGAACCAAAATGTGATCTGTGTTTTCATGGGGACACAGATTGACTTTGGAACCCTCAGTTCCTTCAGACCACTGAGGGTCATGCCTGTTGATTGCCTTGATATGATACGCTTCCAGCCCAAGCACCATTATGTGAAGCAGAGGCCACCATCTCACTGTACCAGCTTTGGCCAGGACTCAAATCAGGTAGCAAGGTAACAGAGGGATACCAGTCCCTCCCCTATTCCTCCCTCATCTTGCTGGGACGAGATAGTGGGTGGACAGGCGTTCTCTCGGAACTTAGAAGTCAACATGTTCTAATAGGGAAAGAGGGCAAGGGCATTTCAGAACCTGAGGTGAGCTGACTGTGTCCTCAGTTTACAAGAAGGCAACGGAGCAAGGTAGAGGCCTCCAGTAGACCAAAGATCACAGACACCAACCAAGCCTAGAGCAAAGCCAAGTGTACAGATGTGCTCATGTGTACCAGTCACTGGGATCCATACTGATGACATGTCCGGTTGCCTGCACATGTGCTACGTTTCTAAAACATGGCAGCAAGATGCCTGAGGAGCCTGTGAAACTCACACAGCCTAGACAGCTTTCAAGAACTTGCTTCATAATGCTCAGGCTGCACCCAGACCCCTACCCAAGTTTTGTTTTGTTTTGTTTTTTTCGAGGTAGGGTCTCACTCTAGCTCAGGCTGACCTCAAATTCACTGTGTAGTCTCAGGGTGGCCTTGAACTCACGGCGATCCTCCTACCTCTGCCTACTGAATGCTGGGATTAAAGGTGTGTACCACCACACCTGGCTCCCCTACCCAATTTTTAAAGCCTGCAGGTCATTCCCACTATCTTTCAGGGTTGAGAACTGTAAGGCATGATGGGGACTCCAGAGTAGATGAAGGAGAGTGGAATACGGAGAAAGGAAGGATGCTGGGGCAGGACTCTGATCCCACTTAGAATAATTTCAGCAGACTGGAGTGTTGATGCACACACACAAAAAAAAAATCCTCTGGGTACAAAAGGGAAGGGAAAGGAAGAGGAAGAAATGTGAGAAACAGATAAATGAGGGGAAAACATTGTAGCAAATGTTTAACAGCCTTAGTAATTTTAAAGAATTCTTACAAATCAATAAGATGAGGCCTCAATAGAAAAACAGGCTACAAACATGAACAGGCAATTCCAAAAGAAGAAACACAATGGGCCAATACACTTATGAGAAATGTTCAGACTCACCAGTAATCAAATAAATGCAAATTACAACAAAGAGACGTTATCGTTTGCCTAGCTAATTGGCAGAGATTAAAGACATGATAATACTCCCAATGGTGAGAGTGTGGAAAAACACGGGCTCTGTCATTCACTGGGGGAGTGTGGACTGGTACCGCCTTCCCAGAGGGCAATTTGGCAGAACAAAGTAACTGTCACAGGAACCATTGCTGAGGAAGATCACATACCCTTTGACGCAGCAATTCCACTTTTAGGAATATTGCCTCAGGAAATAATTGTGGATAATAATAACAACAACTAACCTTTATTAAATGCCCTCTGCGTGACAGGCTCTGCGCATTATCTCATATAATCCTTACAGCCTTCCCACGAGGCAGGAGCTGTTATTTATCACCTGTATTTTAGAGATGAGGAAAGTGAGATGCAAAAGAATGAAGCCCACCTGAGGACATAGAGCTAACAAATAGCAGCAAAACCTAGATTGGAACATAGGCAGTCTGTGTCCACTGGACATGTACAGAAATGAAGCCGCAGGGATGGTCCTGAAGAGTCACTTATGTTGGGGGCATGCTGAGTGCCTGACAATAGCAATCAGTTACATAAATTATGATACACCCACACAGGAGTATTATGAAAGTGTGAAAAGTGATTCCATGGAAAAATATGTGTGTGAATGCCAGGGGGAGGGGAGGTTGTATATGCATAAAAGATCTCTGCAAGGATATCAAAGAAAATGACAAAATTAGCTACCTCCTAGAAAGGGAATAGAGTGGCTGTGCTCATCAGCTACAGGGAGGCTTGTGGTCTAAATATGTGCTTCTTTTTACTTAAGTTTTGAATCTTTTGAATATATTATTTATTAAAATATATTCCTATAAATATATGCATGTTTAAGTTATGTTATAGAATTTGTATGTCCCTGAAATGCTATTAAAGTTGCCAAGAAAAAAGTTTCAGAGGCTAGGGAGATGGCCCAGCAGATAAGGAGGCTTGCTCTGCAAGCATGAGGACCTGAGTTCCATCCCCAGCACCCACGTAGAAACCTGGGCATGGCTGGGCATGGCGGCCCATACCTTTAATCCCAGCAGTGGGAGGCAGAGAACTGTTGTCAGTTCAAGACCAGCCTGGGACTACAGAGTGTGTGCTAGGTCAGCCTGGGCTGGAGTAAGACCCTACCTCAGAAAAAAAAAAAAAAAAAAAAAAGCTGGGCATGACTGCACATGCCCATAACCCCAGCGTTGAAGGAGGCAGAGACAGGAGGATTACTGGGGCTCACTGGTCAACCAGTGTAACAGAAAAACACGGAGCTCCCAGTTCACGCAGAGACTGTCTCAGGGAAACAAGGTGTGCATGGGGCACTCACATCTACACATATGTGCATATGTCACACACACGTACCACATAAAGTATGCATGTATGCCAACACCCCCCCCCCGCCGGGTCTCCATGAGTCATGCTGGTTACAGCTCCCATGTCAGCCTCCTTTCTGGGACTGGTAGCCAGATTTGTCTTCCTATGTCTCCTAGGCCCAGCACAGGCCTGGAAGGCGGGGGTGGGAGTGGCAAGGAGGGAGTGTCAAAACAGGAGGCCTAGTCATGGTCTGGGTTTGAACCTCACTTCCATCACTGACCCTCAGGGAAGTGACTCCACCCTTCTGAGTCTCAGTTTCCCGATTTGTAGATGTATTTAAACACAGCAGTTTCGCAAGCCTATGCAAAGCTCCTCGTACCATTCGGGTGAAAAGGAGACTCCCTAAGTAGCAGAACAGTGTTCTCACTGCAGACTCTGAATGCTGGTGGAGTTGAAATAAAGATGCTAGGAGGGCTGGTTTCCAGGCTTTCCCACTCCTCCCAGTTCTGGTTCCAGCCCCCGGACAGGAGCCTTTTCTGCTCATGCCTGACATTGTCCTCACCTGCCTGCCTTGTACTCCGCAGCCACCCGGCCCAAGCTGAAGAAGATGAAGAGTCAGACAGGACAAGTGGGTGAGAAGCAATCGCTGAAGTGCGAGGCAGCTGCTGGGAACCCTCAGCCCTCCTACCGCTGGTTCAAGGATGGCAAAGAACTCAACCGTAGCCGGGACATTCGCATCAAGTATGGCAATGGCAGGTGAGCAGCTCCACCCTGTCCTGGGCCCCACCAGCCCGCTGCAAGGGATGGGCCTGAACTATGTCCCCAAACCCATCATGGGACTAGCCCAGACTCTTGCCATGTGCCCTTGCTGTTGGTACCCTTGGATCAGGCTGGCCCTGGTATTGCAGAATTAAGCAATTCATATGTCTGGAAGGTTGGAGGCCATTTGACTGTCAAAGTCAGCTTTACCAGTGGAAGTTCTTGCTTGACCTTAAAACTTCTCAAAAGACCTAGTATGATACAAAAAAAAAAAAAAAAAAAAAAATCTGGCAACTTTGGGTGTAAAACCCAGCCTCCAGAAAGCATGTGAGAAGCCATACAAGATGGATGATGGCTGGTCTCTGCCACTTGTCAGCGAGCGTGGTAAGGGGGAAGGTAACATAGACTTAATCAGTGTCCGGGAAGTCTATCTTTGACACGTCCCCTATAGCATGAGAATTGCCTTTAATCTGGAATGAGCATTTCAGGACATGGACCCACAGGATGGGGAAGACGGCCTCACCTGTCCGCTGTGGGTTGGTCAGGCAGATGGCTTGAGGTAGCAGGGAAGCAAGGAGTCTAAGAGAAGCCCCCACCTGACCTTGCTGTGTCAACCCTGGGCAAGAGAGCCAAGTGCCTGCTAACGTACCCCTACTCTCCCACTGCCCTGCCAAGACTTGTCCTAGGCTAGAGAGAAGAGTGGATAGGCTTCTTGGAGCTGGAGTGAGAGGCCCATCCTCCTCCTTCCTGGGTGCTCCCTTAATTCCCTGGGACTGCAAAGTCCAGACCCTCCACACTGCTATCAAGCATGGTCCCCACCTGTCCAGCCCCTACCCACCTGGCCAACTGACCAGACACCACACTGGCTCCCTGCTTCCTTGCACACCCACACATCCACCCTAGAACTGCACTACCGCCAGCTCCTTCCTTTCTCCGTGAAACTTCCATATCTTCTTCCCAACAAGTATTTCTGTCACTTCTCTTCTGAAATGCTTTCCCTTGTCTCTGTCCTCCCGTCCCCTCCAGTTCTTCCCCTACATCCCTTCTTTCCTCTACCCCCACTGGGAGTCGCTGAGGGAGTTACTTTGGCACCCTACTCCACACTCCCTCGTTCTCCATGCACACTGCCCTACCTAAATCTGCCTGTTCAACTCATCTCCAGCCCTTCCATGACCGTGGCCCTAGGGATCTGTCCCTCCATCTAACAGAGAGCCTTCCTCCCCCTCATCATCCTTTCTCCCCTTAGGCCTAGCTGAGATCCATATTCAGTGTGGAATTAACAAGAATCTCACCAGGCTGCACCCCCCATAGGTGTAAGGTCTCCTTGAGAAACCCCCATGACCTCTAGGCTCCCTGGACCCAAAGTTCTCAGCAGCCTTTGGCACAGGGCCACCTGCTTCCTTGTGTTGGTGGACACCCGCTGACCCTCCTTGAGCCAGACACGTTTTTCAGACACTATTGATACTGGGCTTTCCCGTACTTTGGGCGTCACTCCTCTCCTCCCTTCCTTTCCACCCTTTCCCATGGCTTTGCATCTGTGAGACCCCAGGTCTCCATCCTCTAGACTTGATGGCCATTTCCCCTGAGTTCCACACCATGCTACCAGCCCTGAAGCCTGAAGCCTGGCAGGCATTTCCAATTCAGAATGCCTCCAGCTTGCCTCTCCACACCACTCTCCCTACCAAGCCCAATGCCCCCTCCTGTTCTCCTCAACCTGTCATACCCAGCTTCCCTGCAGGTGGGAACCACCTCCCTGCCCTGAACATGTCTTATCGGCCCTCCCCACCTCTAGCATCTCCCCACTGTCCCACTCTTGGTCACCTTTCTGGGCTTTAGGCCCCTTTGTGAATTCATTGCTGTATCTAGCGTGCATGTATGGCGTATTAACTATGTGCAGGCACTCTGCCCTGTTAGAAGCATAGGCTACATTGGTGACCAAACAGCTGTAGACCCTGACTTCATGAGGCTCTAGTCCAGCTTCCGGCATAGAATCTGGCAAAAGCCCCCCACCCTTTCTTCAGAAAGAAATGGGCTCCATACATCCAGTCTTGCTAATCATTCTAGAGGTCCGCAGACCTTCAGTTTGCCACCTGCCATGAGTGTCTGCAAAGAATGCTCCTTTGTGATGTGACCATACACCAATCATCCGTTCCTTACTTGACTTACTTACTTACAGCCTGCTGTATGCCAGCTTCAGCCTTGGGTCTTCCCAACCCTTCCTGGCCTATTGTAACCACCACCCTGCCGTTCACTGACCCCACTTACAAGCCAGCCCTTGGACTTTCATTTATTTATTTTATTTATTTATTTGAGAGAGAGAAAGAGGCAGATAGAGAGAGAGAATGGACACAGCCACTGCAAATGAACTCCAGACACATGCACCATGTGCTTCTGGCTTACATGGGTACTAGGGAATTGGACCCTGGTCTTAAGACTTTGCAGGCAAGCGCCTTAACAGTTAAATCATCTCTCCAGCCCTTGACTTTCCTTTCATGACCCTACACTGGGCAGATTTCCCTCTTGTCCCTGGCAAAGACCTCCACAGCCCAGCTTAAGTGTCATGACTCGGAGGAATGTTACTCAGCCCTCCAGGCAGCTCTTGTCTCCTCCAGTGGTACCTTAGACATGGCTTCATTTCGTTGTTGAGAGATCTGTCACTCCATCTAACAGGACAGCCTCAAAAGCTAGCGCCTCCTCTCCATCCTCCTTTCTCCCCTGTAGGCCGGCAGCTTGAGATCCTTATTCAGTGTGAAACTGACAAGGATCTCCCAAGGCTAGTGCTCCTCTCACAGAGGCGGGGGAGGGCGGAAGGGGGGAGCCCTCCCTGTGGCTAGACAAGAGGCCCTTTGGACAATCCAACCCTCTAAACCTTGGTCTCATGTGACAGATGGGTGACCCAGTCCAGAAACAGGGCCTGACCAGGAATTCTCCTGGGTGGTAGACCGCTGAGTCTAAAGTGTGTCCTAGTCCCTGTACCTTGTGCTTTATTCTGAAGTGTCCTTGTCCCACCTGTCCTGCCTTTGGGTTCCCAGCAGTGAGATGATAGTGGTAAAGGGATGGGCTGTGATGGGGAACTTCTGCTTCTCTGTGACCAAAGTCCTTTCAATGCCTCACAAAAGCTGTCATCTTGCCAGGCATGATGGCGCACACTTTTAGTTCCAGCACTCAGGAGGCAGAGGTAGGAGAATCTCTATGAGATTGAGGCCAGCCTGAGACAACATAGTGAATTCCAGGTCAGTCTGGGCTAGAGCGAGACCGTATAAAGAAAAAAAAAAAAAAAAAGCTGCCACCTACACACTACCAACTCCCCAGCTATGCATACCTTGCTGGCACGGAGGCCATCACCAGGCACAGAACTAGGAATCTTCTTCCTGGCAAATCTTTTTCTGTCCTCCCTGCCTGTGCTCTTTGCACTCCCCATGCCCAGGTTGTACTTAGTCTTGGCATTTCTGATAACTGGCAGAGACCTCTCTTCCCCATGGGGCCTGACTGTCTCTGTGCTCACCAAACTGCAGTGTCACCCAAGCCTTCCTAAGCCAGGAGGAAACTTGCCCCCCAAGCCTTGGGCACGGGCCCTGCAGAACCACATGTTCCCTTATTTATGAAGGGCAGGTTGGGACAGGCCCCTCAGGCAGACAGGGGAGGAAAGTGTGTGGTTGCCCGGATCCTGTCGCTGCCAGTAGAGAACCGGCCAGGGAGGGTGGGACAGTACCCTTCTCAGGGGCAGACCTGGGTCAGCACAGTGATGGGGCACCCAGAGAGGAGCATCCTGCCTGCCAGGAAGGCAGACGAAAAGGCCAAAATCCCAGGGCTTCTGGCTAGAACTAGGTGTAAGGAGAGTATAGTCCCAGAAATCTCAGGGCCTGAGAGATCCCCAGGACCCCCTCTTCGGCTGCACCCCTGCAACTCTCCTCCCTAAGATCCCTAGTACCCCAGTGAGCTAAGATGCCTGTACCCGCCACACCTGGGGGTTGTCACCTCTTTCTTATTTCTTCGAGAAAGGGATCCCCTTGCAGAAACCCGTACCTCTTGACCCAGGTCTGGGGCATCTTCACCTAGCAGCGGTTTCTTCAGTTGCCATGAGCCTCACTCCACACTGTCTTGCTATGAATGACGTTACATGAGGGAAGCACCTTTGAATGCAGCTGTGGAAGACAACCAGGGTCTGACTCTGGGTCCCCTATGTATGTGCTCTGTGGCTCCCAAGCTGATCCCCTGCCACTTCCCATCTAGTGTGCAGCAAAATGAGAGAAGCCTTGTCCCGGGAAGCTGGGCTCTGTTGCATCTAATTAGGCTGCAGCGAGAAGAAGATGCTGGCTTAGTCAGAGGGGCCTCCAGGGCTCTGCTTAATGAAGGAAACAAACTTTAATTGACAGAGAAGAGTTGTGGGCAGGCACAAGGCCAAGGAGAGAGACCAGCTTGGGACAGGAAGGGCATGGTATAGTCAAGCAGCTGTCACCACAGTACTGGGGACATCACTAGGGTGACAGGCTCTATTGACAAGATAGCTCTGCAGCAACCTTATGGGGGTCTCAGAGGGAGATGCTGAGAAGAGGCCTCCTCCAAAGGCAGAGATGAAGACCAGGGGGAAGTCCCTGAAGCTCAGGCCCAGGAAGGGATTGTGGTTGGGCTTCTCTGTTCCTCTCCCCAGCCTCCTTATCCCAGCAGCATCATGGCTCTGTTTTACATCCCTGTGACTTGGGCAATGACAGCTCCGTCATACCCTGCCTCGTGCTTTCCACCTCCGCCAACCACTACACATATTCAAGGAATCTGGTTTTTAACTTTTTAATTTGTTTTGTTTTGTTTTCAAGGTAGGGTCTAACTCTAGCCCAGGCTGACCTGGAATTCACTATGTAGTCTCAGGGTGGCCTCAAACTCACAGCAATCCTCCTACCTCTGTCTCCCAAGTGCTGGGATTAAAGGCATGCACCACTATGCCTGGCTTTTTTTTAACTTTTTAAATAAAATTTGTATTTTTGAAATATTTTTATTTATTTATTTGAGAGAGATAAAGCAGCAGAGAGAGAGTGTATATGTTGAGTATGGGTACACCAGGGCCACCTGCTACTGTAAATGAACTCCAGAAAGCACATACCACTTTGTACATCTGGCTTTATGTGGGTACTGGGGAATCGAACTCCAAGCTGTCAGGCTTTGCAAGCAAGCTCCTTTAACCACTGAGCCATCTCTCGGGCCCAAGAACCTGGTTTATTTTTTTGTTTGTTTGTTTATTTGTTTTAAATTTATCAATAAAAAGAAGGTGAAGTCACAGCATGTAAAGACACTTTTGTACCTCTTCTTGCTTCCCCCTGTGGGCCAAACTGGAGTCCCTGGCTTTATACATGGCTCTCCAGGCCTGAGAAAGCAGAGGCATGGAGGAGAGGGTGGGAGCCGTCAGAGCCTGAAGAGCTGAGGCACCGCAGAGTAGATGCAGGGAAGCTCTAAGTAAGGAGAGGTTTGGCCACGACTTCAGAAAGGAGAGAAGAATCAAGGCCAAGAGCTCTGGAGTCACCGCTTGGGGGAGGGGCTACTCGTGCCTGGTCTCCAGACCGACCACTCAGTGTACAGTGACTAGGTGAGGGCAACTAACCCCAACTTCAGGCACCCTTGCCCCTCACCTCCTAGTCCACCTCGGCCTTTGCTTCACTGGATGTCCTCAGGCAAGCCAGGAGCCCTCTAGGACTCAGTTTCCCCACCTAAAAAAGAGGGTGCCCTGACTGGCCCTTGGGATTCAAACTGGTATCGTTCTATTCACTGAGATACACAGCACCAGGCACAAAGAAGGCACTCTGTGCTCATTTGTTGAATGAATGAAACAAAAGCCCCTTGGAGAGTCCATAGAGTGCCCCTTAGTGGCAGGGCTGAGGTAAAGGCAGGAAAAAAAAAAAAAAAAAAAAAAACAGGTTTGGGATCCAGCCCTCTGAAGAAGCTGTCGGCTCAGCTGCCCTCCCTGGTACCTGGAAGTCTGAGTCTGTTCTCTGACTGACAGAGTGTGTAGGCTGGATCATTTATAAACATTTACAGGAGTGTGTTTGGGCCCATAGTTCTAGAGGCTTGGAAAGTCCAAGATCAAGTTTCTGAGGGAAACTTCCCTCTTGCTGCTTCCTAACAGCTCAAGCATACCACTTGGTAAGAAAGAATGGGAAAGAAATGGTAAGAAAGAAAGGGAAGTGTCACTCCAGTGAGATGGATATTAATCTGTTCATGAGGGTCATGACCTCGACCTCCCAGCACAATCACAGTGAGGGTCCCTGCTAACTTTGAAGGGACATTTTCAAACCACAGCAATGGGAATAAGCCCTACACAGCCACAGTGACAAGCTTTGACTTCTGTGGAAGGCTGAGGCAGCTGCGAATGAGAGGTGTGGCCATATGACTTCCTAAGGGGCCTGGCTTTCTTCCCCCAGAAAAATATTACAAAGATACAAAGCCCTAGGAAAGTAGATGGGAGAATTCATAGATTTAGAACATGTGTGCAGCTGCTGGGCACACCCAGTGTTGTTCTGAGGGTCCAGGTCTCTCCCCCCACCCCAGCCCCAGGGTTCAGTGCTCCATCTGCATCTCAGAAAATGCTGGTATGCCGGGAACCCTCTTCCCATCCAACCTGCACAACTACTGAGGTGAGAGATGACCCCGCCCCGTGACCACTGAGTTGCGTGACAACCCTGGCTCATGTCTCTCTCCTATTTTCCCTCCCTAACCAGAAAGAACTCACGACTACAGTTCAACAAGGTGAAGGTGGAGGATGCTGGGGAGTATGTCTGTGAGGCCGAGAACATCCTGGGGAAGGACACCGTGCGAGGCCGGCTCCACGTCAACAGCGGTAGGTGGCCCCTCAAGAAAGGGAAGGATCCTGGTGAGGGTGAGCTTTAGCAGAGTGCACTGGTTGCCCCGTTAGCCCTCAGAAGGTCGGCACATGATCCATCTTGCACTTGACTCCCCTCCCTTCGGCTGCTGCCCTATCAGGCCCAGGATCTCAGCAGATTCAGAGAAATGCAGTCGAAGCATAAATGTTTAGCTTTGTTATCTGGGTCTGGAAGAGCCGCCAGCTCTCATTTTAAATACCCTGAAAACTAAATATTTTGAAATCAAGAGGTGGGGGTAGAGGGAAGGATATTTTTAGAAGGCAATTATGGGAGGCTGGGCTGCCAGGAGCAGGCCTGGGGGAGAGACAGGCCTGGGGCATGTGCAAGCTGCCTGCCTGCCTGCCTATTGCCTGCTGCCTTGCAAGGCACCTGAGCACAGGCCCCAGGGTGGGTACCTGGGACCCATGTAACAGCCTCTGCTCAGGGATGGCAGACATGACCCACTGGCCCTCCTCCCTCCTGGAAAACTTCCAAGGCACATCTTGGCTTCTGGCCTCTGTAGTGGTCGATCCATATCACAGCAAAGGGCACCTTCCTGCTGGGCCATGGGTGGGGGGGGGAGGGCTTTGCCTTGACTAGAAGTCACCTATCCTCCCCAACAGAGCTGCCTGTCCCCAGGCAGAGCCCCTCCAACTCTAATCCCAGCACTGCAAATCCCACAGCACCCGCAGGCTGAGCATACCATGTAGGGCTTGCTGTTTTCCACAGTTCTCTCGGTCCTGCTGCTATCACAGAATCTGATCCTGCATCTGTGGCCGCCGGCCTGCATTTCCAACAGCCTTGCAGTGCTCCCTAGGCTCAGCATTGTCTAAAGGAGAGCCTGCAGCATTCCTGCCGTGACTCCTGGCTGAAAGCCAACACAGACCCTGTCTGCCCTGTACTGATGAGGGACACCCCAGATCCCCAGCCTCAAGCTCCTTGGGCTCCTATGCCATATGTCTCCACGCCCTGGACTGTCTGCTTTCTGGATCTTTCTCACACCTATTCTTTTCATTTCATCCCCACCTCAAGAGCAGCTGTGGCTTGGGCTTCACCCCACTTGCATACAGAGAACAGTGGCTTTAGAAGTTTCATCATCAACCATGCCCCCCTCGGGATAAGAACTTGTCCTTACCCATCTGACCCCAAAGACCTTTCCGTCCTGAACTGCCCTCTCTTCCTTTGCCCTATCCTGACTCTTTATCCCAGATAACCCTCCCTGACCAATAGTCCAGTGCAGGGTTACTCCAAGCTCAGACCCCAGTCCTGGGCTGCCTCTTGACCTACAATGATCTGATGGCATCTCTCGAATTCTAGCCTTCGATCATTTCTCAACTCCCCTACTCTTGCTGAATCTGCTGTGTGGATTTGACCGTCCTGGCAGAGAAGGAGTCCCAGGGGAGTGAGGAGGACAGGGACTTCCTGAGAGTCATCATCATAAGTGCTGTTCATTAAGTCAGCCTCCACATTTTCTCAAGAACCCTTCCTCAGGCTCAGGATATATTTTATAGGGAATGAGAGGCTCAGAGAAGTTGACTATTTTATCCAAAGTCAAACAGCTAGAGCTATACAGTGTTAAAGTCATTGGCAGACTTATCCAAGGAGCGACATGAGATATGTCTAGCTTGTTTTCCAGTCTGGCCTCAGGGCCTAGCACAGTGCCTGGCTCACAGTAGGTAAATGTTACATTAAAAGAACAACCTAGGGCTTAGGAGGTAGCTCAGTGGCAGAGCACTTGCCTAGCATGTGCAAGACCCAAACTTCCATCCCCAGGACTGAAAAAAAAAAAGAACTTAAAATAATTCCAAGGTCAGCCTGGCGTGGTGGCGCACGCCTTTAATCTCAGCACTTGGGAGGCAGAGGTAGGAGGATTGCCATGAGTTCGAGGCCACCCTGAGACTACATAGTGAATTCCAGGTCAGCCTGGGCTAGAGGGAGACCCTGCCTCAAAAAAACAAAATTAATAATAATAATAATTCTAAGGTCTTTCCTACACCACCACCACCCTACCACCGTGTCCTGACCTGATTACAGAAGGTACCTGGGATCTCACTGCACTCAAGTTGTCCCAAACCTGGACAAGTGGGATATGCCAGCCATCTGGCACCTGCCATCTCTGTCATCGTGGGCAGATGGTCCTTGATCCCTTGGATATGGGATTTCCTGTTTTATTAGCGAAAGCTTTCTTGGTTAGAATTGATAAGAACTCTTTTCAAATCTACCTTACAGAATTCATTTATTGGCTTATAAAACTAGGAAGTACAGAACTCATAGTGGCCCGGATGGCAGAGCACTGCCTCCCACTATGGGCTGACCTCCTGCTTGCCTACTGTGAAACAGCAGTGTTGGGGGAGTGGAGTAGAAAGAGGAGGCCCCACCTCAGACAGTTCCAGTTTTTATTTATTTATTTTTATTTTAGAGAGAGAGAGAGAGAATTGGTATCCCAGGGCCTCAGCCACTGCAATCGAACTCCAGATGCTTGCACCACCTAGTGGACATGTGCGACCTTGCACTTGCCTCACCTTTGCATCTGGCTAACATGGGATCCAGAGAGTCAAACCTGGGTCCTTAGGCTTCGCAGGCAAGTGCCTTAACCGCTAAGCCATCTCTCCAGCCCTGTTCCAGTTTTTATCACCCCAGCCTGCCCCCTTTGCCTCTGTGTCCATCCATGAGTGTGGATTCTAATTGGCCCTGCCAAGGTCACGTGTCCAACTGGCCCTGTCACTATGCTCAGGTGGGGTTCCACCTTTTCCAGGTTTGTCCATATCCAGGAGGACTACTGAGAGGCAAAGCACACTGATTACTGGCTCTGTGGGACCACTACATGCAACAGAGAGATGGGGGTGCTGCCACACAGAGCACCACAGCTGTGCCCTCTGCTGCACAGAGCCAAGAGCCTGACACCTGTCTGTTAAACTGCAGCTCTAGCCCATGTACTGCTCCTATAGCAGGCCAGGCTCCAAGCAGCTTACAAAACAGCCTTTGGGCTGCCACTGGGTGCAGAGCTGGGGTTCTGGCTACCCACAGGCTCAGTGCCTCTTGGCACTGCAGTCTGGCAGAAGAGCAGCAAGGCAAGGTGATGGGAAGAGCTAAGAGGCTTGCTCTAATCTCAGCTCTGTGGCATGCAACCTTGAGCATGCTTCTCCACTGCTTCCCCCTGAGAGCTGAGCTACATGCTCTTTAAGCCCCTTCTCCTTGAATTCTGAGGCTGACCTCTGTGTCCCCCACCATCACTCACGCACGCACATGCACACACAATACACATCTCTCCTGCTACCCGGTGCAGTCCACGGCAAGCAAGTCGACTCGTGGTGTGGGGAAGTGGACAGGTCACTGCAGGAGACCTGAAGGCCCTCACTGGGAACATTTTCCCAGGCAGAGATGTCTGGGTTCCTTGTTTACTGGCAGAACCCAGGAGACCTGCAGCCATCACACCCCGAGGAAGGGGTGGAGGGCGGGCACTGGGCAGCTGTGCCTGCCCCCAATGACTCATTCCAAGGTGGATTGGTGTGGCCCGCCCAGGCTCCAGGGGAGCTGTGCCACAGGGGTAGGGCATCAGAGGGCATCGCCCCACTCTTGGACGGCTATGTACCTGTCTGTTTGGGTGGAGCTCCTGCCTCACATCTGAGGGAGCCCTCCGTGTAGAGACAGCTCTGGGGCTCAACAGGGGCCCGCCTCCCTGCATTTCCTAGGAGGAGGCGGTCCAAGTAGTTTGTATAGCTTGTAACGAATCAGCTTGGTCCCTCCCACTTCTTCCTCAGAAAAACCAGCTGTTTATCCCAGGTGAAAGGGATCTCAGGAATGTCCCTGGATACCAAGTGGAGGATAGGAAGTCCTGGATGTCAAAGGACCACAGGAGTCCGGGGGAGGTCTCTGGGCCCATCCCCTTCCTGGGGCTTTAGAAAAGAAGCTGTTGAACACATCCACTCACATGATCCGCAAGCCATATTCAGCTTGACTCTGCCCTAAGCTCCAGAGAGTCACTGCCTTGGTCCCTAACAAAGTCCTCCAAATGGCAAGAAGCTAAAAACCTAGACCTAAAAATGTGTGCCATTCCCCACTGACAGAGGGCAAAGTTAATCAAGTGAGCCAAAGAAGGAGGGGTCTAGACTCAGGTGAGCCCAGAGCCTGGGTGGGTAGAGGCAATGGACCTGGACCTGGAAGAGAAGCAGAGGTTTGCCCATTGCAAGGGAAGAAGGCAGCTCTGTGTGGAACAGCAGAGATGGCTCCTCAGCTCTCAGCTTCGCTCCTGGTCCATCTTCCTCTGCAAGGACCTTGATCAGTTCACACCAAGGCACTGATGACAACTGCTTCCTGAGTTCTCCCCTTCTGGACATTGTTTAAATTAAGTTGCTTTAGATATAATTTACATATCATAAAATTTGCCCTTTAAAGTATGATTCAGTGGTTTTCAGTATTGTCACCATGTTATATAACCATCACCACTAATTCCAGAACGTTTTCATCACCTCCAAGAGAAACTTCGTACTCATTAGCAATCATTCCCCACTTCAACTTCTCCCTCCAGCCCCTGACAACCACTGATCTTACTCCTTGTCCATATGAATTAACTTGTAGTAGACATTTCATATAAATATAATATGTGGCCTTAACATGTTTTAAGGTTCATTAGTGTTGTACCATGAATAAGTATTTCCTTCTTTTTATGACTAAGCAGTAATCTAGCATATGAGTGTACTACATTTTCTCTTAAATTGTTGAGGCATTTGGATCATTTCCATATGACTATTATGCATAATTCTGTTATGGACATTCATGTTCAAGTTTTTATACATGCACATAGGTTTGCAATCATGGGGATACACCCACGAGTAGAATTTCTAGGGCACAAGGTAATTCAGGGTTTTTGTTGTGATTTGGTTGGATTTTTTTTTGTTTGTGAACCACCAGACTAGTCTCCTATGCAACTACGCCAGTTTACATTGCCACAAGGTTTCTTATGTCTCCACTTCCTCACCACCACTTATCATTATCTTTTGCACTCGAGCCATCATAGTGGGTGTGAAGTGGCGTCTCATTGTGGTTTTGATTTCATGTCTCTAATGACCTTCAGGGATGTTTGCATGTAATAGCAGACAGTGCTTTACAGGAAAGATAGCACCATCAACCAGGTACATCAGACTAGCCCCTGGGACAGCAGCAGAAGACACTTTTTCCTAAAAAATCAGAGATTTACTGACTCATTGCATACACATGTGTTAAGCACCTGTTATGTGTCAAGCACTCTTCTAGAAATCGGAGTTCAGTGTACACGGCAAAGATGTGGCTGATGACCTAAAGAGCTGGTGTTCTAGTGGAAGAGCTACTGACGGCTCACTTGGTCCCTTCATTACTTTAGAATAAATACTTCAGGCAGAAGAATATACAGTGGAAGAAAGACGGTGGGAGGAGCCTGGCCAGTGTGAGATGCTAGCAGAGCTGCTCTGGGACACTGAAATTTGAAATGTCTTGGGCAGGAAGGTACCTGGCTTGTTGGAGAAGTTGGGCTGAGATCAGTGTGGTGAGAACACGATGAAAGGGCAGGGCTGGAGATGATGGAAAGAGGTGGTGAGGCCCAGATCCAACCTGACAAGGAGTTGGGGTACTTTATTCTGAGTGCAAAGGAAAGCCATTGGAGAGCTTTGATCATGGAAATGATTGACCTAATTTACACAGTTTAAAGTCCACTGTGGCAGCTGCCAGACAGAAAGGTCAGAGTGAAGGCAAGTATGAGGCAAGAAGAGCAGTAAAGAGCTACTAAGGTCACCCAAGGAAGAAGTGATGGTGACATCAGCCAGAGGAGGGAGTAGGAGGGTGTGGATAAGCCTCTTGAGGGGATGGGGGCAGAGAATAAAAAAAGAAATAAAAGATGCTCTCGTGGGGCTGGAGAGATCGCTTAGTGGTTAAGGCACCTGCCTGTGAAGCCTAAGGGCCCAGGTTCAATTCCCTAGTACCCATGTAAGGGAGATGCAAAGGGCACATAGGTCTAGAGTTCCTTTGCAGCAGCTAGTGGCCCTGGTGCACTCATATTCTTCTCTCTATCTATCGCTCTCTCTCTCTCTCTCTCTCTCTCTCTCTCTCTGCCTCTATCTCTCTCTCAAATAAATAAATAAAAATACCATCTTAAAAATATAAATATTTTAAAAATCTTTTAAGCCAGGTATGGTGGTGCATGCCTTTAATCCCAGCACTTAGGAGGCAGAGGTAGAAGGATCACTGTAAGTTCAAGGCCACCCAGAGACAACAGAGTGAATTTCAGGTCAACCCCCAGGTAGAGCAAGACCCTGCCTTGAAAAACAAACAAAAAAATACAAATAAAAATAAATTTTAAAAAAGATGCTAGCCAGGCATGGTGGCACATGCCTTTAATCCCAGCACTTGGGAGGCATAGGTAGGAGGGTTGCCATGAGTTCAAGGCCACCCTGAGTGAGACTACATAATGAATTCCAGGTCAGCCTGGGCTAAAGCAAGACTCTACCTCAAAAACCCAAAAAGTTATATATACATAAAAAAAGATGCTGTCAAGGACCTTGACGCATGCCACTTGGACACATGTAAGGCTGGAGAAGAAGGTTGGAGAGAATAACTGGGAGCCCAGTTTTAGACGTGTTGAGCTTGGGGTAGCTGGGAGTCATCCAAGTGGAGGGTCCAAGGGAGCAAGCACCTTCCAGTTAGAATCCCTGTATCCCCTTTGCTTCTCCAAACAGGGGAGAATAGTGTAGAAACACAAATACTCTCACAAGGGAGTGCAGACATATTACCTACATGTGCCAGGCCAGTGTGATGACCCCAACATGTGACACTCCTCCTGTAGAGGCTTCACCACTAGTACATTTGGGTTGTAGTGACTCTGAAAGGCTTTGTCGCAACAGAAGAGGTGGGAAGGCCTGTGACCACTATTTCGATACCTTCTATGGCTAGCTCTCCCACTGTCCTCCCTTCTGGCCTTTCTGGAATCATAGTCTCACCCCAGTGATGATGTGGTATTGGCATCCCAGGCTTAGTACATCAAAGCTTGGCAACCTCCATCTCTCTTCAGGTGTCCTCTGCCTTCCAAGGCCTCAAGACCACAGAGACAAATGTGTGACAAGCCCAAGTATGCAACTGTGGCCCCTGCCACCCTAGCATCCTCAGAGCTGTCCACTGCTCAGTCTGCCTGGGTGGGATACCAATGAGATCCCAGCAGCCATGACTGCAGAGAAGTGCCATGCTGGGCCCACTAGGGCCAGGCCAAGATTCCTCTGGCTTAGCCAAGGCCCACAGGAGGCCCCGGGCTGCGGTCCACATCGTGTTAGCATTCGTTTGCCCACGTCAAGCCTTGACACTGACGTGTTCTTTCACAAGGGACTGTGTATCTGGAAAGAATGCACAAGTAGGGGATCAGGAGCCCGAGGCTTTGTCATGGCCCACACAGTGACTCTGGACAGGCACTTTGCCATTCTCTTGCCTCACTTTCTTTTGCTACGTAACCAAAGGGCAGGGCAACCTCTAGAATCTGCCCAGGGTTGGGACTCCATAACTTGTCGACATAGTTACCCCACTTGTTTCTCTTTTCTGTCCCTTTCTTAGTTTCCTGGGTCTCACTGACCCAGGATGGGGGCACTCACCAGAGCAAAGCATCTTCGCTCTGGCCAGCATGTGGGTCCCAGCTGGGTTTGTGGTAGAGCCTTGGAGAAGACCTCAGCAGGGGTGGGGCTCAAGATGCCAGCTCAGCAGCAGGCATGGGGTAGAGGGGAGGGTGGGAGCTGGCCCTGCCTGCTGGGTTTTATCAGCAAGTTCCTCAGACATATACAGAGGCAGTGCTGTGTGTACACTCCGAGTCCCCCACGCTCCATCTGTCTCCCTACATGTCTAAACACTGAAAGCGCCAAGCGCCTGCCTGCTCCTTCCTCCTCCTCTCACCTCCTCCCCATTACTGAGGGGAGCAATGGAGACTGACATCCCTGAGCAGATTAGGCCAGCCAAGGTGGGATGGGCCACTTCCATCAGAGGACCAGTGCCGGGCAGAAACGAGAGGCCCTCTTCGCCCCAGAGTGCAGGCGGGGAGCAGGAACTCCTTTTTGGCAGCACGGTATGAATATCCAGTGTAGAGCATTACCTTACAGAAGAAAACTGACATTCCCAGCAAGACTTTTCATTTGAAGCCAGCTTTCTGGACGCTGTCCCTTGATAAGGGAGCAGAACTTTCACTTTCTTCATTTTCATTTTTCAGACAAGACTTGTCAATCAGATATTTAGTCTGGGTTATCAGCCTGAGAGTCCAGTCTTTCTCTCACCCAATTTTTACATCACTGCTGCCCCCTGATCCATCCTTCTCGCAGCCACATCTCCTCCTCATTAGATGATTTATAGTATAGCTGGGCTGTCCAAAGCCTGGAGGCTTCCTCCAAATGCAGCTGCTTTCAAGAGATTGCTGTCTGGTGTGGGGACATGAAGGAGTAGATGCTTCTAAAGACAGGGAATAGTCCTTTGTTGCATTCCATCCCAGCCCTGGAAAGGGGAAGAGATTGGAAGGTAGTTTTCCCATATCTCTCTAGATCTCAGAAAATAACAGTGTACTTTTAGTGACACTGTCCTTGACTCCCCACTCCCATCTGGCCACCCCTTGTTCCACCATGACAACCTGAGAGCCGGAGGAGCACCATTTCCCATACTGAACATCAGCAGCTCCCTGCCTCCGTGGAGACAGTGGTTGGGAGTAGAAGTGCCCTTACCCCAACAAAGGAAGAATTTCTGCTCTTCTCACCCCTTCTGAAAAAGTGAAAACCTCTCTAGTCTTTGGAGGCTTGCCCAGAGCATGGCTGCAGGGTCATGTTGGGAAAATGATCAGAGCTCATGGCAGTTTCCCCTTTACCTTGTTACCAACCAGGAGGTATCCCACAGACCTTCCCTCCCTAGGCATTCCAACAGACTCTAGTGACCATGCAGTGCTGAGATGGGACATGAGTGAGGTGATTCCTGGGGCCCAAGGGTGGTCTCAGTGAGTCACTAGCCCATGTCTCTCATAACTCCAGTGAGCACCACTCTGTCGTCATGGTCGGGGCACGCCCGCAAGTGCAACGAGACAGCGAAGTCCTATTGTGTGAATGGAGGCGTGTGCTACTACATCGAGGGCATCAACCAGCTCTCCTGCAAGTAAGTGACCACTGGGAGTGGGCACGGGGCCAAAAAAGCAGGGGAGGAGATTTGGGGGCAAAAGTGGAGGGCTCTAGGAAAAGTGGGCTTCAAGACACTGGGAAGGGATCCCCAAGGGGCATAGACAGGAAAGGTAACCCCACTTTCTAGTCCTTTCTAGACTCTAAGAAGATGTAATCTCTAAGGGCTATGAAGGCTCATGCAGACCCAGTTTCCTAAGCCCCTACCACACCATCTCCTGTTGTTCACTGTTCACCATCCTACAGGGAGATGGGGATGCCAGTCTAAGACACTGGGCACTTTCTCTCATTCTATTTCTCTTTCTCTTTTCTCCCCTCTTTCCCCCATCCCTGCTACCTTGTCTTTCTCTTCCTTCCTCTTCCCCATCTCTCAGCAACTCTCTCAGTATGTTCTGGGTGAACATGTCCCAGCTGCATCTTCCCCAGTAGTGACTAGTGCGGTAAGGTCAGTCAGGGTGCAGGCTTCGGAGTCCTTGGCACCCAAGGGTCTCACTCATGCAGTGTAGAAGGAAGAAGAGAGGTCTTCCCAGAACCCAGTGCTGACCCAGGAACTGGTTCTTTCCCTGCTCTGCACAACCCCAGTGACCAAAAATGCCCTTGGTGTTGCCTGTGCCCTTTTAGCCCCAGCCCCTGTGTATGGGGTGACAGGACTCCAGCAAAGTCACTGCTCTGACCGTGGCCCAGTGGAGGAGGTCGGGGTAGCCCCAGCAGCAACTCCAAGGAGCTCAGAAGCCCCTACTTCATATACTGCAGCAGTCAGGAGTGGCCATGGAGGATTTGTTCAGGCCCAGTGGGTCTTCTGGACAGATTCCCTGTGTGCATGAATAACAAAGATGATGGGAACTCGGTGAGGGCAACACAGGCTTTGGCCAGAAGGAAAGGGAAGGGGGCCTAGTGAACAACTTGTTTTTCAAAACATCCCAAGACTTAGGCTCAAACAAGGTGCCAAAACTGCCCCATTCCCATGGCATCTGGGCAAAGGCCACCAAAGAAAGTATCAGTGGTGATTCAGAGAGCGAGGTTTGACCTCCTGGCAGACCAAGTTAAATTCAGCATCTCAGGCTCTTCTGCCTCCAGCTGCCCAAGCCAGATCTTTACCCCCAACCCTGATTTGGCCTTTCTAGAAATGTAAGCCTGGAAAGGAGCCAGGACTTAAAAAAAAAAAAGAAAGAAAGAAAGAAAGAAAACTCTATACCCACCCTTGTGGTCCCACCCCCCACACAACCTCACACTCACTCATAGGACAGAGGAGTTTGATGGCACTGCCAGGTGGGACTATGGCTCTGCCTCAGCTGGCCTCCTTGCTGCCTTCCTCCCTGGTCCCACCCTTCACCTGCTGCCATCCCTTTCTCATCCCCCTCCCCTTTCGACCCTCTGGGGACAGTCCCAAGGAGCAACAGCAGGTACTCCAGGGAAGTTCTAAACCTGACCTCTGCCTTCATCCTTCCCCATATCTACCTCTAAGAGAAAGCCACATTAGTGTTGTTACAGACCCTGGGGAACATTTTAGCCTTGCAAATCCTCTGAGCTCTTTGGAACGGACCTACTGGAAACTCACAAAGGTCCCAGAATGCCTCACGGGGACAACCCAACCCTGCATCTCCCTTTCCTTGCCTACCACACCAGAACTCTCCTCTTCCTCAGCCCCTTGCACTCGTGACCCTCAAAATGATCCACGGTGTCACTGAAGTCAGTCCTGGATGCAGACAGGGAAGGTTTGGCCCCACCCAGGACAGGGATCAGGACCAAGAAGAACCCCCCCCCAACTCCCAGCCCAGGGCTCCAGGGTGGAGTTCAGTCTGGGGAAGCAAAGGAAAAGACGTGGGCTCCCTGGGGAACTTGCCAGCATCTGCACCCCTGAGAGCTCAAAGACTTGCCCTGCTATATCCCTGAGAGGAGCAGATGGAGAAGCCTGACCCTTTGTATAGGTGGGGGTCGCCCTGTTTCCCTTCCCCACCAGGGCAGCTGGGCTTAGAACATGAACTTGACACCCAAAGCCACCACCACCCCTATCTCTGCCCCCCTGGGTCAGCCTCATTTGGGAATCTATAATCTACTTCCCTGACTCCCTTTGTCCTCCTGCAAGGGAGAGGGACATCCCTGGCTGGGACGGCAGTCCTTGGAGCTGTGCTGGAGAAGGGCAGGGGGAGGGGGCTGGGCAGAGCCCAGAGGCCATTCTGGGGGCGGGCAAGCTGGGAGGGAAGGGGGGCAGGCCTCTTGGGGTTCCTGATGACACCTGAATGGAATAAAAAAGAAAGAACTTAGGAAATGGAACTCACGTCTTACCATTTGTGCTGTTTGTTTACTTTTTATTTTGATTTTTTTGCATTTCCGCTTAGCTTGGATAATGAAACTACACTGGTCAGTTTCATTCCAGTTTCTATAAAAATCAGTTTTCCTTCCTGGTTTTCTTACACTTGTTGTTGTGTATTGGTTCAGAGCCCTGCAGAGAGTATTGGAAAGCAGGCACACTCCGTAACCTTCTTGTTTTTCTGGAATTCAGTGCCAAAAGCAACAATGCCACTGATACTGAATTTTGTTTAAAAGAAAAGAAAACTTAGGGGGATTTGAAAATGGGGATCCAAATCAAGGTGACTGTCTCCTGTCTGGGCCAGACAGGGGCCTCTGCACTTCTTCTTTGCTGCTTTCTCCTCTTCTCTCCGTGTGTTTGTTGAGCACGGTTGGTGCGTGACTCTTGGGGACTGGTTCAGGGGATGATGACAGAACAAGACTCTCCAGCCCTTTGCACATACCAGTGGCATGCCTCCTTCTCCTATCAGCTCATTCCCCCCATCCCTTTGCTTCCCCCCCCCATTCATGTTCAGGCAACCCCCTCATCCCACCCCATCTGCCTGCTCATCCTCGCCACATCTCCACCTGTCCTCATCAGCTCCAAGACCCTGGCTCCCTCCAGTGCCTGGGAACGGCCTCATCTCTCATCCCTCCTTCCCCAGGTGAGGGCAGCACACATGGCATTATCCCCAGGCTACCAAAAGGAGAAACTGAGGCCCGGGAGGTGGGTGGGGAAAGGGGAGGCAGAGTCCTTGACCTCTCTCTCTGCCACCCCAGATGCAGCCCGTGGGCTCTCCTCTCTGCCCCTGCCTCACCCTGCTCTTCTCCAGCCCCAGGTTCAGACCCTCCCAGAGTCCGAGCTGATGACAGTGGGAAGAGCTACCTTCTGACCCATCCCTATGTCCCTGAACTTCACAGGGTCATCCCTGCTTGAATGGGAATCACCAGGCACCCACCCCCACGCAGTGCAGACTCCCATCCCATTGATAAAGGGATGCATCTGGCCCCTGCTACCCTAGTCTGGGGGGCAGGTAGGAGAGACATGAAGGTTGCACCTTTGCCCAGAACCTTCCCTAAAGAAGCTGACTAGAGAAAGGAACAAGAGAGTCCAGGAGCCCCTGGAAAAGCTAGAGCCCCAAAGAACAGCCTTGGCTACCAGTCCTCCCCTAACCTCTCTGTACTCATCCCCCAAAAAGAGCACTTCCTCTCAGACACTAGAATTACACAGTTCTACACAACTTCATGGAGTGCATTTGTGCTGGGGACCATGTCAACAGCACCACCTGGGGTTGTGCAATTCAGTGTCCATGAAGGAGGAGCAGGTGGTCAGGTAGTCCCGGCTAGTATAGATCAGGCACACAGAGATGTATTTTGTTGTCACTGACGTCCAGGAGGCATGGGACAGCAGCCCTGCTTGTCAACAAAGGGACCAGTTTCCCCTTTGTCCCCTCCTGCCCCTTCACTCCCCCATTCTCTCTCTCACACACACACAAACACTCACTCATATATGTCCCACTGACGTCCCTGACTCCAAGAGCCAGGCTAGTGGCAGACAATGGACACAGTCAAACTTATCCCTTTCCTGTTCCTTTGTGGAATCTATGAGTTGTTTTCACAACTTCCTGGGTGGGTCTTTAGCCTCTATCCCCAAAGGTGCTTCTGTTTAAAAAATAACTTCAACCCCTCTAGTCCTCATCCCCCACATCAGGATCCAGGAACTAAGGAAGAAGAGCCTAGCCAGGCTAGAGTTGGTAGGGGAGCCTCAGCCACTACCTCCATCTTCCTAGACTGAGGTGACTAGGGACTAGGGGTGAGGACCAGGGATCAGAGAAGGAGGCATGAGGAGGTATTTCTCCTCCAAACCACCCTATTCAACAGGAAAGTACTTATCACTGCTGCCCACTCCCACCACTTTCCCCATATACTTTCCAGCCCTCCCACCTCCATTGGCCAGGCACACCAACACTCCACCATTGTAATGCCCAGCTTCCTTCTCCCCTCAGGGAGATGCCAAAGGAGAGGAAGACAGGGAAATTACAGCTCTCTGCTTACAAATCACTCCCATTCTCCAATCTTACAGATTAGAGGCCAGGGGTTTTCATGGGTATTTATCACAGCCAATGACCACTGCCCAATATAATCCCTAGAGACTTTCTTAGAGGAAGTCCAGGCTGGCTAATGTCTCATGGTAGCCTATTACTAATGGGTCCCTTATTTATGGATTTCCCTAGCTTCCCTAGGGAGAACAGGGCAGGGCGACATAGACCCATCTCTGAGCAGGGAGACATAGGGAAGGGGTCAGTCCAGCCTCATTTGTAAGCATCTCCCTAAGTAACTGGCCTTGCTGGGATTCAGAAGAGTATAGGGCTGGCTGGGTATGTCTCCCAGAAATCCCCAAGCTAAGATTTGTTTGAAGAGAGAAGTGGCAGCCAGAGAGAAGGCAGTATATGTACCTTAGAAGTAGGACAAGGTCAGGGAAAGGGGATGGGTAGTGTTCAGAGCTTAGGGAGGCAAGATGCAAGAGGGAGATGCGAAGTAGAGCCAGGCTGCAATGGAAGCACAGGCCCCAGAATGTGCAGGCAGGCCAAAGCTGGCTTCCATTGGCCCCAGTGAGCCTAACTCCAACCTCCTCCTCATCTGGTGACAGAAAGGCAGCTCTGGGATGCTGGTAATTCCACCTCCTCTCCAGCCTCCCCTTTCCCTACTTAGCTTTCCTAACATCTATTGCTCTAGGGCAGCCTTCTTCAAGCTGTTCTACAAGGGTTCCTCTAAAAAATGCCTTCCATGACCAAATAACTTTGGAACATGCCAGATAGTTTGGCTATTTTCTCCCATAAAGCTTTTCAAAACCCTTTCTTCCTATACTAATATAGATTGCTCTGGGAATGAATTTCACAAACTGATTTGGCAACAGAACCCTCTTTGAGAACAGATAAAACACCTCCTAGATCCCTTTTGTCAGACATACACAGTGTGGGAACAGCCTGACAGAGTTCTACTTTGAGTTTTCCCAAGAGCTGTTTCATGGAGGACAAAACCTACCCAGGGCCCAGGAGAGAATCAGCAGGACCTGCAGTGACTCCAGAACTTGGTATCCTATAAGGCTAACTGCCTGGCACCTGGGGCTATAATTCTGGGTCCTGAGGTACCAGGCAGTTAAGAGGCAGGTCCTTCAAGCTCCAAGACCAGTAGGACAGCTAGTCAGTGACCTCCCCATCTTCCCCCACCAACTTCCCTAACTCATCCTCCTCCCTGCCCCACCCCACCTGCCCCAGCACCCATGGAGCCACATCAATTAGAGTGTTTGTAAGGAGATTCCAGAGCCCTCCACCCAGCCCCAACTCCAGCCCCTTCAGCTACAAGTGTGACCCCAAGTGCCTGACTTGGTTTTTCTCATTCATCACTGTGCACTTTGATTTCTAACCTTAGCCTCGCGGATGATGCCAGTTTGTTCTGTGATTTTTCCCCTTTTCCTTCTCCAGATGTCCAAACGGATTCTTCGGACAGAGATGTTTGGAGAAACTGCCTTTGCGATTGTACATGCCAGATCCTAAGCAAAGTATGTTTGAAGATACAAACACAAGTCCCTGCTCCTTAGAAAGCTTCCGGGTGCAGTCCCCCCAATGTAGGGCATAGGGCCAGGGGTGTTGGTTGTTTTGATCTTTGGCTGTTTTGTTTTGTTTCTCTTTTCTTTTTTGTATTTTGGTTTGTTAGTTCTTTTTTGTTTTGTTTTGTTTTGCTTTGTTTTTCATTTTTGGCCTAATTCTTGGGTTTAAAGGTCAGGGCTACAGGTAAGGGGCAGAGTGGCAAGGCCAGTACAAATGGTAACGGTGGCAAGGAACCCAGCTGGCATTGGCAGGAGCCTGTGCCGGGGTGTTACAATGCCTGTGTCTTGCTATCCTGGCTCTCTCTTTCTGGTTTTCTTTCTTTTGGTAGGTGTCCTGTGGGATACACCGGGGACAGGTGTCAGCAGTTCGCAATGGTCAACTTCTCCAGTATGTCTCTTTCTTCTATTTCTTCTCTTCCCTGGTGACTAGCAGTCTCCCCCTGTGGGAGGGGTGGGACCTTACTTATAAGGATTGGGGAGAGCAAATGGGAGTGTCCTGGGCTCCTCTCAATCCTCAGTGCTCTGCAGAAGCCTGTGCAGAGGAAAGAGATACACCTTGTCCTCCTGCATGTCACCTGTACTGCCTGGACACAGTAATGCTGAATTCTTTGCAGCAGCAGGGCCATACCCACACCTTTTTCTTCCCCACTTCTGGGGTCAGGCAGCCTAGCCAGAGTGGGAAGAGGCACTTGCAGAACCTTTTCCTGCCTCTGAAGGCTGTTTGAGGGTGTCAAGCTGCTGATGGATCAGGCAATGAATGTGTGCATATGGGTACTACTGTGTTTGAGAGAGGGCAAAAGGCCTCAAAAACCTGTCTTCTGATCCAGCTAGCATGAGTTTGATTTGAGGCTTGGGGGTTAGGATGAAGAGGAGAGGAGAATGAGAGAGAGCAGAACCCAGAGCAATAATTTTCATGAATGCCAGAGAGGTGGGCTAAGGGTTGCTGCAGATGCTAAAAGATAAAAGGTATGAGGAATCAAGGAGCACTTCATGACTCTCCCCAGTACTTCTCTAGTCTGAATGCCATCCAGGATACTATTTTATTTTTCCTCCCCCATCCCTGAGGTTGGAGCTTTCGTTACATAATTACATAATTTCATTTGCAAAAGGGGAGGAGAATCCTGCAGCCCAAGGATACAGTTGGAATAGTGGAGTGCTTAAATTAGAAGCAGTTCCTACATACACCACCAGGTGGAAGTAGAGCAGAAGAAAACACTGCTATCAAGCCATGGATTTGGTTTAGAGCCCAATGGCCATTGGCCTGCAAATCCAGAACCATGTTACCCATCCCATTCTATGGAACAGACAAGGCCCCGCCCCTCACCTTCAGGGAGGACGGTTGGGTCCCATGAGGAGTTAGGAACCAGAGCTTCCAGATGGTACCTGGATGTTGAGAAATAGAACTCTGGAAGATACCAAAGGTGGGATGCAGGAAGTCATTTAGATAGCTCATGGAAAAATGGAGCTTTGGAATTTAAGTCTCACTCAGGATGGAGTAATTAGCCTTCACAGTTCTCCTCAGACCATAGCACAAAAGCCCAGAAATGACTTCCTAACCTAACTCAGTAAGAAAGCACAACCCCTGCGGGTGGGAGATGGTCAACTATGTTTACAGTATGGTAGGCAGCACTCTCTCCAGGCCCCTTTAATCACAAACCAGGGAAGAAGACAAGTAAACCGACAGAATTCTGTAGAATCTAGGCTCTGGAAGAATTTCAGTCAGGTCCAGCCTGTGTGAAGGACTCTGAGGCTAGAGGGGCTTCTACAGAGGACACACCAGGCAGGCTGAGCACAGGCCAAGTAAGGGGTCATATTCCTTTCCACCCTTGGCCAAGAGCCTCCCTGACTTGGAAACCGTTCTGGACAAGCAGTCCCCTCAGGCCTGGATCAGAGCAGCAGAGCCTCTGGAACGTGGGCCACTGTCCAAAGTCCCTCAGCCAGCTGGGCCGCCTCAGCTTTCAGCTCAGATCTGCTGAGAGTGTCAGCAAGGCCCTGGAAGCCCAAAAACAAGAGCCAGCAAATTCTGTCCCTGACCTTCCCACCCTCGTCATCAGTTCCATATGGGTACCTTTTTGTAAAGGACTCCCACTCTTTAAGCACATTCCCTGACAGCCCTTACATGCTGCTTCAGTAGATAGTGAGTACAAAGATAGGGTCCTGCACTCCCTGGAGTGCTCAGCTGCTTATCCCAAAAGACCAGGACAAAAATGTCAGCTGTCCCGCTTCCTAGTTCTGGGCCTCATTTAAGCACTCTGGGTTTGTTTTCTCATCTGTAAAATAGAGATAAAAGCACTTATTCCTGTAAGGTAGTTGTGTGAGTGAGATGAAGTGATGCATGGAAGGTCTCATCTGAGAGCCTACCATTGTCACTGGGGTGCAATTTAGCACCTCTCCCAGCTAGAGCTGGCATGGAAGAGGGCAAAAGGAGCATTGATTTCTGGAGGCTGTATCCCAGCATTCCTGAGCAAAAGATCTGATCCTGCTGCCTTCCTTGATCACCTCAATACCAGGTCACCTTTTGCAGAGACCAAGGAAATGGCCTGTGGCCCCAGTAATACTTTGAAGCTTTCCCTTTCCTCCTAAGGGAAAGTTTACCCACATGTATCCTGCCTGTGTATGACTGACTCCACATCCCAGCACATACATAAACACGGGAGTATGTGCCTGCGCATCTGTACATACATTACTGCCTCCCTATCCAGGCACCTTAAACTGTATGTCATGGGTTATATCCAGGAATAAGCCTGGTCTTACTGAGAGTTCAGCATCCAGTTACCATAGATATTGGTCAATATGCAAATTTCTGACTAATAAATTTCCTGTGGCTCAGTGATGCCACTCCTTTCTGGCTGAGTGACAAGCAAGAACATGAGTGGGAGCCTGTTCCCTCACTGGGGCATACACAGCCACAGACTCACCAGATCTGTGTCTAGGTTTCCCAGATACCTACCTGGTAACTGGCCAGACCCTCAGGGACCTCACCAATCATGCCAGCCACCATTAGCCCACCCTAAACAGTACCAGTCTTTGACTCAAAGAGCACACCATCAGGACCCCCTGGAAACTGTATTGTTATGGTTCAGTTCCCACGGGAGTGACGTGGAAGTAAACTCTCAGAGTGCTTCTCCAGGTGGCCTCTGTCCTAAAGAACAGCCAGACAGGCCTGTGCAGGACCCAATGGGCAGGAATAGCCATGGCTAAGCCCTAAGAAACTAGATTCCCTCCAGTCTCCCTTCTACCACCTGATTTCCTTTATGACCTTGAGAAAGTGTCCTGGCCTCTCTGCCCCATTGAATTCAACAACCTTGTCCAAAAGTGGTGAGCAGACCAGCTCTTAGAATCAACTTCTATGGCCAAGAAGGTTTCTTGCCTCTCAGGAGAGCATGGCTGGATGTAAGAACAATGTGAATTCTCCCAAGTGTTCCTGAGTCCCAGGCCCCAATATTCACTATTCAGGGAGACATCCTGAGACCCTTTTGGTTTGCACGTCACTGGGCACAGTACAGCAGACATCCCTAGAGGACTCTGGAGGGCCTGGACAGACTGCACTGATGATGACTTTCTCATACCCCCAAGCAAACAGAGCAGAAGTACAAGAAGCCAAAACCTCAAGCTCACCCCCAGCCTCAGGGTGCCAGAAGTACACAGAGAGCTGGTGGTTAGGGGCTGGGATCAGAGCTTGGTATGGTCTCGCCACAGAACTTCGGGGATCCAAGCTCTGATATCTTCCTCAAGGCCCTAGGTTGGGTTCATGCCCTTCTAGACCCTGGCTCAGAGTCACCCTGCTCTCTTGCTCTTTTCCCAATACAAAACTCTCTGGAATCCCTTCCAGGAAGCAGAGGCGTTTAAGGAGGGTGATACTCAGGACTCCATGTTGACGGCCCATGCTTCCTTCCACAGTAGCAGATGAGAAATCATAGGTGATGCCATGCCCTCCCCAGGTCTAGAGAGCTGACTTGAGGAGGAAGCTAGTAAGGGAGTGTATTCTGACCGCAGGAGTAGGGGCCCCTGCACACACATGTGCTGAGCCTCCTGCTGGCCAGTCCTGCTTATGTCTGCCTCTGACTGTGTGCAATACTCTGAACAGATGAGAGAACAGAGGCCATGACTCACCCACATCCACACAGAAAATTTGGGACTTGGGCCTGCTTTTTAAAACACCATTGAGATTTCTGGGCTCCCACCCAAACATGTTTCCATTAGCCTGGGTGATTCTGAAGCACAGCCAGGTTTGTAAACCTCCCAGGATCTCCTGGGCATGCATCATCCCCACTTCACAGCTAAGGGACTGAGATATAGACAGACTGATCATCTCTCAGGGTCACAGGTAGTGGCAGTACTGACCCTTGGGCCAGAGCTCTTTTATCTGACCTCTTAACAACATGGATGTAGAATCTGTCTCACCAGGCCATGAATTCACACATTCATACCATGATCTCACTTCCAACACTAACTTGTCTATCATGTAAGAAGTATGCATGTTCATAGGAACCTACTTTTCCAACGCTCTGAGTTTCAGGTGCTCCTCTGGGTAGTGAGATGGACTTGGGCACCATGGTCTAGCCCCTGGAATCCAGAAGCTTCCTCCTCTTGCCCCCTGCTCACCCCAGACACTGAGGTTCCAGACCCAGCCTCCTAGGTAATAAGCAGGCTAGCTAGGCCTATAGGGCATGTCCTAAAGGACATGGGGACAGCCGGGGCTCTGACATGCTTTTTTTGGAACAGGAGAACAGGCACCCAAGAGTTAGCCAGATGTGAGGCAGGCTGTCTCCAAAAGGGCTTGGGACAGGACATTGTCCACTGACTCTTACACCTAAACTGCCCTTCCTAGCACTAACCCACTGCTCACCTCCACAGACCCTGCCTTGCCTGCTGTGCTGACTTTAACATGGCCTCTCTCTAGCCCTCGAGGGGCTCTCTGGGACTGGGCACCAGGGAAGCAGCTCAGGAGGCCGGGAGGGACAATACTAACCTGCTTTCACCTCACAGGCTGGCTACCCAGTGTCTGAAGAGTCCTGACCAACGTTTCTTTCTTTCTCTCTCCTCCCCTCCCCCTTTCCCACCTCCTCTACCTCTCCTTCTGCTCCCTCATCCTCCTCTCTTCTGCACTGCCAGAGCACCTTGGATTTGAACTAAAGGGTACGGAATTTCTGAGTCTCACTTGGCATCACCTTCACAGCCCCTCTCCATGGCCTCTGACACCATCAGTGCTGAATGTTTGGTTTCCTTCCCCCCCCCAAAAAAAATGGAAAAGAGATGATTCCAAAAATCTCCCCTGGCCCCATCAAGAAATCCTAGCATAAGCTATGTTGGTTTGGGGACAGAAAAGAGAAACTCATGAACAGTGAGGTACCTGGAGTTCAGACTGTGTCTCAGTGCACAGCTAGCGCCCTCGGCATGGAGGAGACTTCAGCAGGGATGGGCAGTCCCAAGCTGCAGGGCCCAGTGGGCAGCCGAACAGGAAAACATGGCTCTTCAAAGGGCTAGTTTCTAGAAAGCACAGGAACCTGTGGAACTGTGCAGAGAGGCAACCCTTTCCATCCCATTTTGATCCTCTTTCCTTCCTCCCATTGTCTATTTCCATTGCTTTTCATCCTGTACCAAACTGGCAGCTGATAATTTCCCATTTGCCTCTGGCCCTGTCCTGTGTCTGTCTGTCTGCTAGGTTTTGCCGTCTGCTTGAGGCTGTCACTCCTTCCATGACCTGTCCCCACAATGGCACGTGTGTGCATCTTGGGCAACACCAACCAGCAAGGGTCTGGGTTGTGCCTGCCCCTTGTCCCACCCACCCACCCAAAAACCTATGTCCTGCTTTTCCTTCTTCTGGAAGGATTTTGAAGGTTAATGTTTTAAGCCCTCTGGCTCTGTGCTTGAAGGCTCTGCCCTGGCCTCAAGTGTCCAGATTTGTCACAGCAAGAGACATAGAACCACATGGCATGGGCAGCTTTTGTGGGGCATTTTTTGTGGGGCTTTTGTTGAGCATTTGGCATTGGAAATGCCAGCACATGTTGCTGTGTGTGGGTGTATGTGACGTGTGTCCACATTTGAAGGAGCTGTATATGCACTTACTTGCCTTCCCAACAAATGTCCACGCAACACCAGAACCTACCACACACAGCATCCTGCCCTCATGGAGCTGAATCCACAAACATGACAGCAGCAAAAAAGGAAGCACTGCTGACAAGTGTTGTTTAGAAAAGAAAATGAGGTCATAGGGTAGTGCCTGGCTGCAATGGAGAGCGATTGTGACTAATGATTAGGGAGGGCTTGTCTCTTGTGGTGACATCTGGTAGCCAGCTCTGCAAAAACCTGGGGAGGAATATTGTAGACAGGCGCCCCAGCAAGCGCAAGGACGGTGTGGTTAGACTGGGCTTGCCTTATTCACTGACAGAGACCCTGCTAGTGACACCGAGCATCCTACATAAGGTGATGAGGACCATGGATGAGATCCAAAAGGATGCCTGGAACTGAGTAATCAGAGCTGGCGACACAGGAAGGCCTTGGGTTTTATTTGAATTACAGTGGGAAGCCAGTGCATGTTTCTAAGCAGGTGATTAAAATGATCTGCTTTATGACTGATGTCAGTAGAACCTGGGGCTGAAAGGTCCACCATAAGGTGACCACCTCCATGTGAGGGTCCAGTGGGGGAGCAGCAGAAATGGTCACCCTGGTCAAATCCAGAAGAAAGAGATGAGAGGACTTTTAGATGGATCAGAGGAGGTGGAAAGACAGGCTTCACAAATGAGGTGGGTGAACAGGAGTGAAGATGTGGAAAGAGCTGGGAAATCAGTGGTTCTAACCAGTTGTGGCCTGTGGGTACTGGATCTGGACTGGGGTGAAGTCAAGGCAGAAGATGGAAATGGAGAGTGCATGCAAGTGTGACTGAAAGGCTATCTGGATGAGACCACCACAAGAGGGCGCTCAGAAAGAGCTGAGCCAAGAAAAAGATCTGGCCCCTTCCTTCCACCTCCCAACCAAGGGGAAGAGAAGTAGCTAAAGGTCAGCCACAGAAAGGGAGGAGGCTAAAGAGAGAGCCACCACTCAGAAGGCCCCAAGCAGGAGGACCAAAGGAAGGGGCCAAGTGACCACAGGACTCAGTAATGTGGAGGCTGTTGGTAACCACAATCAGAACATCCTCTGGTCACTAGAGAGAACTGAGGCTTGGGGTAGGGCTGCAGGTTCTAGAACTGAGTTGGGGATGTGGGACAGAGACTGGTTAAGACTCGGCCTGACTATGGGTCAGTGTGCCTGGGTATGTATGTACACTTGTTACCAGAATGCTTAGCTGTATGTATGTGTACAGGTCTGCATGTGTGTGTGTGACTCTGGGAGGCATAGCCTTGAATATGTGAGCGTCTAGGATATTTGCAACCTTTGGCTTGCTGGTGGCTGGTGTGTACATAGGGTCTGTGACATTTCTCAGGGTTCCATCAAACATAGAGGGGCCCACCTCCATTTACCACTAAGGCAGGACAGGTGGCAGTGCTAGCCATCAGGTATGGGTAGGATGAGGTGTGCTCTCTGAGATGGGGACATGGCCTTGGCCATGGCCAGTGTGGTTACTTTTTCCTTCTCTTCCTCTTGGGTGTCTCTGTTGTTGAGGGGCAGGGATGGCCCCTCTGGGCATGGAGGGTAGACTGAACAGTTGGACCTCACTCAGCTTATCATCAAGGGCAGGAGTGGAAAACTGTTCCTTGTGCACAAGAACAGCCTTAAATTCCAGGGTCTTTGCTGCCACTGGTAGGTGGGGTGGAGTGAGCCAGGCCATCACCCTGACCAGGCTATAGGAATGGACAAAGGCTTTTCTCTCCCCCCCCCCATCTATCTCTGGGCTCAGTTTGTTGTGTCTCTGCTCCCAGACCTAACAGCCCTCCTAAGGCTGGGTCTGAAGTCCTGGCACCAGCCCTCAGGGAAGCTGAGGTGGCAAAGCAAGGCCTTTGCCCAAGATCTCCATGTTCACTGCTATGAAGAACAAGTTTTTACCAGGCCACTACAGAGCAAGGCAGGGGTGCTGGCTAGAGTGTTGTTTCTCCTGGGAGCGTCTCCACTCCACCTTTTCCTGTCCCCTGCATTTTCCATTCACATGCTTTGTGGGGCTGGGGGGGTGATCAAGGCAATGGGTAGATGGGTGAGTGGGTCTGGGGGAGGTGAAGACAGTCCAGGAGCAGGCAGGATGGCAGGGATGGAAGGAATGGGAAGGTTCTTGGCTGAGGGAGCCTGGGGCTCAGGGACAGGGCATATCTACACCAGCATAGCCATAGACTTTGGTCCTGCCCTGCCCTCATGTCCACTCTGCCCCTGCAGAGGCCGAGGAGCTATACCAGAAGAGGGTCCTGACCATCACTGGCATATGTGTGGCTCTGCTGGTAGTGGGCATCGTCTGTGTGGTCGCCTATTGCAAGACCAAGTGAGTATCAGGTGCACAGGCCAGGGTCCACATGGTGATGAGCTTAGGATGAATCTCAGAGGTACTGCAAGGGCCTGAGGGGGTGTCCAGCTGATCCCCAAGCTCCTGGAGCAGGGCCCTGGCAGGTGGGAAGCCCTGGGACCATGCTGAGGAGGAAGAGGGAGCACAGAGAAAAAGGCAGCCTTCCAGGAAAAGACAAAGCCTCAAAGGCACTACCCACCGTGGCCTGGGAATGTTGAGACAGGAGCACAGGGAAGGAGTGGCTCGGCCACCTAGGCCAGAAGACAGCTGGGAACAGAATCTGGGAAAGCTGGACAGGTAGGAGAGTACATGCTGAGAGACAAATTCAGATGAGGGCACACATGGCCGCAGTAGGAGCAGCCCACACTAGTTGGAACAAAGCATTAGGGTCAGGAATAAGGCTAAGAATCTACAAAAGCTAGCTAGACCCAGATGCCACCAGAGTGCCTTGATGCCAAGCTAGGAAGTCTGCATGTATCTTGCAGATGGTGTGGAGCCAGTGAAGGTTGTAGAGTAGGGGAGTGTCGCATTAGTTCCTACCTAAAGAGCAAGGGCCTGGGCAGAGCTCCATTTCAGGGACTGAGTATGGGCTGCTGCGGCCCCTATAAATGGAATCTAAGGCCCTTCTAGCCTCATCTTGGATGAATCTAGAACCAGAAAAGCTGATGGGGGTGTAAGAAGGGAGTTAGGGCTCATGAAGTCCAGAGGAGACTGGGCCCAAGAGGGAAGAATAAATCCATGAGCTGGTGAAGAAGCAAGTCACCTGTTCTGACCCCACAGCAGTTACTCATTTCTTCAATTACTATTTGTAGGTGCTGAGGACACATGGCCACTGCTCCAAGCAGGTGGTCTAGTGTCACAGGACATGTTTTAGAGGCACCTGCCTCGGTCTAGAGATCAGGAGGGCTTTCCCTGAGGAAGCAGTTTTCCCTTAGGCCTGAGGCAAGCAGGTATGATCAGGAGAAGAGGAAGAGCGTGTACCCCTGGAGGCCAGAGAGATGTGGGGGATCAGGAAGAAACAAGATGCCCCAGGATGCAGCAGGCTGGGTGAAGGAAGGGTAGCAAAAGACAAAGCTGGGGAGAGAAGTGGGACCCTGAGAGCCAAAGTAGAGTTTTAGACAGAGGAGTGATGGAATTGGGCTTATTACAAAACAAATTTACTGAACATTTAATATATGCTAGTGTAAAAGAGTCCCACAGGCCCTGGATCCATAGCCACAACACCCTGATTTATTTTCTTATAAATCTTTACTGATAAAGCACCTAGTTCTTTGCTTATTTTATACATTTATCATCTGCCTCCCCTACTGGCATGGCGGTTCCATGAGGCAGAGACCATGCCTGCCTTGTCTGCTGCAAAGCAGTGTGTGGCACCTGACAGTAAATAATAAATACCAAATGAAGGACAGACAAGGGGACCATCACAGTGCAAAAATTCATTTATATGCTTTCTATACCAATGATCTTTGGGGTGACAAGAGATCCCCATCCTACAGATGGAAAAAGTAAAGTAGGAATATTTTTTCTTTGCCCAAGGTCACACAACTAGAAAGCAGTGAGATCTCGTTCAGTACCCCAGTACCCTGGAAGGACAGCCAGGGAAGCCCATCCTTTGGGCGGGGACGTGTTAGCTCACCCACCCTTCTCCTCTGCAGGAAACAGCGGAAACAGGTGCATAACCACCTGCGGCAGAACATGTGTCCAGCCCACCAGAACCGGAGCCTGGCCAATGGGCCCAGCCACCCCCGGCTGGACCCCGAAGAGATCCAGATGGCAGATGTGAGTAGCATGCCCAGGGGCCCCTCGCTCACCTGTCACTGGACAGCTAGCTTCTCTGGTCACAGCTCTTACCATGAGCACTCCTACCTGCCAAGCACTGCCTCAGCAGGACACTGACCTTGCACTGTCCACTTCCATAAGGGTGGGGAGCTGATCAACTGCAGCCACCACTGACCCAATGCCATCACGTCTTGTACAGTGAATCCCCCCTCAGCCTAGAGCAGTGCTCACCACCTGTCCTTCCCACCAGGAAGGAGGGCCAATCTGGTCCCTGTCACTAACTCCTCCCAACTTTCTTTCTGTCCCAGTACATCTCCAAAAATGTGCCAGCCACAGACCATGTCATCCGGAGGGAAACTGAGACCACCTTCTCCGGGAGCCACTCCTGTTCTCCTTCTCACCACTGCTCCACAGCCACGCCCACGTCTAGCCACAGGTGGGCAGCACTAAGGCCCACAGAATTTTGCCAATTCCTGCACTTTATCCATTCAGGCATCCACAGCTATTTGATACCCTCTCCTGTGTTTGCACACCAATCATAATCTACCTTGACTTTTTCCCTCCAGAAGTGGGGTAGCCTGTCCACACACACACAAAGGCTCATGCAGTTTAAGAAAATAACTGGACTGTCCCCCCCTTCCCTGGGAAGCACCCACTGGGGCTGGGCTCCTGAGATAAGTAGCTAAAGATCACAGAGATGGAAGCATCCCAGATTGAGGGAGGGGGAGGTTGGTGGCAGAAAGGAAAGGAAGGGACCTCTGTACATTGCCACTTACCCATCCACAGAACCCCCTCTCCTTCCTCTATTATTGAAATTGAACAATGGTGACACTCCACATCAGCCCAGAGTGGAGAAGGCCGTGAGCTATAGCTCATTGGGATGAAGAACTGGAACTTGGGGTGGAATCAAGAGTCAGGGATGGGATGGCAATGGGACCACACCTGTTAGGACACCCTGCTCCTTCCTGACTCCTCACCTCCATCTGGCTTTCCCAGACATGAGAGCCACACGTGGAGCCTGGAACGTTCTGAGAGCCTGACCTCTGACTCCCAGTCAGGCATCATGCTGTCGTCAGTGGGCACCAGCAAGTGCAACAGTCCAGCGTGTGTGGAGGCACGGGCACGGCGGGCTGCAGCCTACAGCCAGGAGGAGCGGCACAGAGCTGCTATGCCACCCTACCATGACTCCATAGACTCCCTGCGTGACTCCCCACACAGTGAGAGGTCAGTTCCTACCCCGTGACAAGGGCCCTTCCTTGGCCATAGGGTTAATGCCACTGACCCAAATCTGATCCTTAGGGTATCTCTGAGGCATTACCAGGAACCTCATCTCCATTTTTCAGGTGGGCAAAAAAGGTCCCAGAAAGATTAAATGGTCTCCAGGGATTGGAATTTCAGCTGGGCCAGTGGTGTAGTTGTTCTCTGAAAGCACTTTTAGAAAGGGGATATTAATAATTGCAATGGAACAGCAAGATCAAACAGGTCTGTTCCAGAAACCCAGGATCTATGATTGCCCTATCTCAGTATCACCTACAGACCCCACCTCTCAGCAAAACAGAAAGATACCAAAACCAAGCAGACTGGTAGGCAGAAAGGGAGGTTATGTTCAAGGACACTGACTGTCATGGGAAGGACATGAGCAAGAACGATTGTAGACTCTAGCTCCATGAGTTGGGAGGTCCTAGAGTATTGTTGCGTCCTGAACAATGGATGCAGTAAGACCCAGGAAACTCTCTTTCCTGACTCTATGCCAGGAGTTCCCAGGACTATCCCTTATTTAGCCCTCTAGTGGCCTCCAGATAAATCAGGTCTGTGGGAAGAAAGCAGCAGAACGCAATAGGCAGGAGCCACTCCAGACTGGGAAGGAAAGCAAGCAGCAGGATTCACCTCCTCCCAACTAAGCCAGCTGGAACCCTTGCCAGGCCTAGGCTGGGGAAGCCTGCCCCAGGAGACAAAGATGGCTCACCAAGCTTCTGTTCCTGAGGAGATCCAGACTGGGGACAAACTGCTGACACCCCCAGCTGTATATGAAAAGTGCTTAACACAAACACCACTCCAGGGCCAGCTTTCCCATCCTGTCCCTTTCCAAGCCCAGCTGCACCACCTGTGTGATGTGAACCATTGGCTCACCTCATACCTTGTTCCCTCAGTAGAGACCTAGAAGAACAATACCTGGTACACAGGGGAAGGGGGGGTAACACTGATGAGGGTCTCCTGAGAGAATGTGTGCCGAGTTCGTCCTCATAACTGTCACTGTTGTCATCAGCAGTAGGGCTTCTTCCTTAAGGGGTGGTGGAAAAGTGAAAGGCAGACAGATGGGAAGGCAAGCCTTGCAGATATGAGGTACCAATGGAGCTATCTAGTAGAGGCACTTAAGAGGGAAGTGTGCAAGGAGCAGGGTGGGCTGTGGGGAGCAAGGGAGCTGGGACCATACAGATGGACAAGGGTCCATCGCTTCTTCCTGGGTGAATAAACAGGGTCTCTTTAGCAGAAACGGGACTTTAAAAGATTGTTCTGGGGCTGGAGAGATGGCTTAGCGGTTAAGGCGCCTGCCTCCTAAGCCTAAGAACGCAGGTTCCAATCTCTAGGTCCCACGTTTAGCCAGATGCAGTGACACAAGGGCGCAATGCCGCACTTGACCACAAGGGGGTGCATGCATCTGGATTTCGTTCGCAGCAGCTGAGACGCTGCTGCCGGGCACATCTCTATCTGTCTCCCTCTCCCTCCCTCTCTCTCTCTTTCTCTCTCAAAAAAAAAAAAAAAAAAGCCAGGCATGGTGGCGCATGCCTTTAATCCCAGCACTCAGGAGGCAGAGGTAGGAGGATCGCCGAGAGTTCGAGGCCACCCTGAGACTACATAGTGAATTCCAGGTCAGCCTGGACCAGAGTGAGACCCTACCTCGCAAAACTAAAAAAAAAAAAAAAAAAAAAAAAAAAAAAAAGATTGTTCTGGGAACTTCTACAGTGAAAGAGGAGAAACCCCAGGTGGTGGCATAACCAAAGTGAACAGTTGGCCCAGAATGGGATGGGAGGTATGCTACAGGAAAGAGGAAGTAGGTAAGACTTGTTAATTAGATATATGTGAGTGAGGTAAGAGGGGCAGTCAGTTGGTTCAACAAGAAAGTAACAGGGACTCTGAGCAGGTTCCAGAAGGCAGTCGGGTGTCTGGCTCTGCAGTTTGGGAGAGAATCACGGAGGTGAGTGGTTCCTGTCCTGAGGTATACAATGGTGGAGGTTAAGGGCTCATGAAGTGATATGTGGAGAACAAAGAGACAGATATACAGAATCCAGACTGGGCGATATTAGCAAAAACAAGCGTATCAAGGCACTGGGGTGGGGTAGGTCACTAGCTGTAAGTAGATATAACTAGTGGTATCTTGGTGTCTATCAGTCCTGGGCCAGGTGTTCACTTCCCTGAGGCCGCTACTGACTCCAATGCAAGTGGTATTTTCCACCAGGCAGGCCATAGAGTGAACTGTCCCTTGCAGGGGCAGTGATCTCAGGTCATAAGGATATCTGGGGCATAGTGGTTTCTACCTGACCTGGATTCAAATGCCAGAGACAGGTACCCAGGATCCAGACTGGGAGAGATTAGCGATGGCAAACTTTCAAGGAACTGGGGGGTTATTACCTCCAAGTAAGGACACCTAGTGGTGCTCTGATTGGAGAGGAAAGAGGAGTGAGCTGATTGGGGGGTGGGGGGGGAGGAGTGGAACCGGCTGCTTGATCTTGTGAACTTTCAGTGAGGCAATTAAAAGTCCGAGTCTCTGTTTCCTGCGTGTAGCGTGGCCCTCACCTAAAGACCACATGTCTACTGGCCAGCCTGGGCCTGACGCGGGTGACTGCTTCCCCAAATCAAAACACCACTTATGGAGCCTTACCGAGGGGGTGGGAGTCAGACCTAGATTAAGAATCCCCTGATACATCTCTGGAATCGTCCCAGCGTGGCACTGGAATGAACACTATGGTTATCGCACGTAAACAGACAGGAGAGCACAAGGGCATTGCCCGAGGTCAGAGCTGCCCGCGGTCGCTCGCGGGGGCAGAACCCCAGCCCACGCCTCTGCTTCTCCCCGCAGGTACGTGTCGGCCCTGACCACGCCCGCCCGCCTCTCGCCCGTGGACTTCCACTACTCGCTGGCCACGCAGGTGCCGACTTTCGAGATCACGTCCCCCAACTCGGCGCACGCCGTGTCGCTGCCGCCCGCCGCGCCCATCAGCTACCGCCTGGCGGAGCAGCAGCCGCTCCTGCGGCACCCGGCGCCCCCCGGCCCGGGACCCGGACCCGGACCCGGCGCGGACATGCAACGCAGCTACGACAGCTACTACTACCCGGCGGTGGGTCCGGGATCTCGGCGCGGGGCCTGCCCGCTCGGCGGCAGCCTGGGCAGCCTGCCCGCCAGCCCCTTCCGTATCCCCGAGGACGACGAGTACGAGACCACGCAGGAGTGCGCGCCCCCGCCGCCGCCGCCGCCACGGCCGCGCACGCGCGGCGCGTCCCGCAGGACGTCGGCGGGGCCCCGGCGCTGGCGGCGCTCGCGCCTCAACGGGTTGGCGGCGCAGCGCGCACGCGCGGCGCGGGACTCGCTGTCACTGAGCAGCGGCTCGGGCTGCGGCTCGGCATCGGCCTCGGACGACGACGACGCGGACGACGCGGACGGGGCGCTGGCGGCCGAGAGCACGCCCTTCCTCGGCCTGCGAGCGGCGCACGACGCGCTGCGCTCGGACTCGCCGCCGCTGTGCCCGGCGGCCGACAGCAGGACTTACTACTCCCTGGACAGCCACAGCACGCGGGCCAGCAGCAGACACAGCCGCGGGCCGCCCGCGCGGGCCAAGCAGGACTCGGGGCCCCTCTAGGGCCGCCGCCGCCGCCGCCTCGCCCGCCCGCCAGCCCGCCCGTCCGTCCACCCCACTGTCAGGAAGGAGAACAGAGACCACCGACCGGAGAGAGAGAGAAGAGAGGAGGGAGAAAAGAAATAAAAATATTTTTATTTTCTATAAAAGGAAAAAAGTATAACAAAATGTTTTATTTTCATTTTAGCAAAAATTGTCTTATAATACTAGCTAACGGCAAAGACGTTTTTATAGGGAAACTATTTATATGTAACATCCTGATTTACAGCTTCGGAAAAAAAAAAAAGAAACAACAAAAAAAAAGAGAGATGGGCCAATTTTTTGACTCTTTAATAGAAACCTATATTGTGGTGCCTTTTGCTGTATGCTAATCTGGGGCTCCTGGAGAGACGTCTGGGGTGCGGGGTGTGGGGGGCTTGCAAGATTCCAAGCTGGTGGGGGTGAGAAAAGGCGGGGGAAGAAAAGGCTGTGGGTTCCTGGGGATGCTGGGGGTGGTGGGCAGGGGGAAGAAGGCATGCCCTCGGGCGAGATGTGGGGTCTTAGGCCTCCCGAGAGGAGAGGGTGGGGATCCTAGGCTTAGAGCTAGAATCGGGGGTCCGGTCACTTCCAGGGGAAGGCAAAGGCCCCGCAACAGCAACCAGGATGGGGAGGGGCTCCCCGCTCCTCGCTGCTGAGGGAAGGAGGACAGAGAAGGAGGTCTTCCCACCAGCCCTGGCCCAGGGAGGGGGCAGCTCTACCAGGGGCCCAACGTTCACGGCTCCTCCTCCCCTGCGGCCTCCAGGACGCCCTCTGTCCTCTGCAGCACCTTCGTTTACAGGCCGTCTTTTCTATTTTATGCCTGCATGTCCTTTGCATTTCAGATTCTTTAGATTGGATGCATGGTCACGCTGGGACCGGGAAGAGCCACTGGACAGTGTATTCGATTCCCCTTTTAGCAATAAAGTAAACATTTCCTTCTCAGAGCCCAGTCCCCAGCTCCCAACCCACCTATGACTTCCACTCTAGTCCTGCCCTCCCCAGCCCCCAAAACTGGATCCAATGCTAATTTGTCAAAAAGGCAATTGTCTACAAAAAAAAAAAAAAAAATCCCAAACAGAAACAAATGGGAACTTTGAAATGTCCGAACACCTGACTGTTGACACTTGAACATTTTTATATTATAAATAAAATCAGAAATAACTCCTGTTTGGCTGTGTGTGCGTAGCCCCAAGATGAAAAGGGATAACAGGATGAGGCAAAGATGGGTGTTGGAATGAAGGTTGGAGAGAGCCAGGACAGTCTCAGAGAGGAAGTGACCTTCTCTCCAGTCCCCCTAACCCTAGCTTCCCAGGACAGGTTCCAACCCTCCTTCTTCCAAATAATTTACAAGGTGTCCCCCCTGGCTGCTGGAGAACCTAGCCAAGGGACTGACGCAAATTGTTCTGCTTCAAACTCAGCCTCAATACTCTGGCTGAGTTCTTGCCCTAAAGCCACAAAGCTGGACTGAGGCAACAGCTTCCAGTCCAGGTGGGTGAGGAGGAAAAGGTTGTGAGGTTGGCACTGGACAGCAGAGGCAAGATGACCCTTGGGGCCTCAGGCATGTCACAGGGAAAGTCTAGACATGCAAGACAGCATAATAGGTAACCAGCTGCAGGAGGACCGCAGCAGCTGCAACTCCTAAGCCTACAGGGTATTGCTCTTTCTCCAACTTTACACCCCTCAGAGCCAGGACCTGTCTAAACCGGCAGTCCCAGTGAGAGTCCATGGTTTAAGAAACAGACGAGGCAGGTGGAGGGCCAGGCTAAGGAGTCCTTTCCTCCATCACTCAACATATTAAACCGAGCACCAGGAACCAGTAAGTTCCAGCCAGGACATGAAATTGCTCCAAAGAGCTGAGGTGGATATGCACACCTGTGTGTATATGTGTGCACAAATGTGCATGTTCCCAGCATGAATCTAGTCAGGACCCTACAGAGGGGAGGGACAGAGAGGCAAAGAACTAAGAGGTGTTAGGCACCAATAGGGCCTGAGTTTCAATGCCAGCTCTGCCTCTCAAGGGCCTTGTGACTTCTCCAAGTCACAATAACTCTATGCGAAATGACGCAGCAAATGTCTACCTCAGAGGGTTGCTGTGGAAGTTACATGCAGATACACCCAGGACTGCTCCTGGCAGATACCTGTGAGGTGACCTGATAGTGGTGGCAGTATCCTGTGTCTGACATCCTTGAGCCACAAAGTCAATGGCAAAAACTAGATGAGAAAGAGATGATGATGGAAAAACTAAAGTCATTGTGTTGATTTTGAGACACTGCGGGGCACTTAGTACAAGGAAAGAAAGGAAAGTGATTGAACTGAATGCTGCACCAGTCTGTCAGTCACTGACCTCTCCCGGGCCCCAGCCGATGAGCTCATTCAGACTCCTCTGCCGTCTGAGTTTGCTGTTGCCTTGGAAATTCTCTCAGGGCCCGTAATTCTTCTATGTGACCTCTGACTTCTATGGAATCCCAAATTAACTCTTGTGACCTCTTGGACATTATTATGAACCAGGTTGCTGTCCTCACCTGACCCCTATGAGGGCTTTAATTTGTTGTCTTCTAAATTTTCAGTCAAAAACTACCTTTGTGACTCAAATGAACTCACCAACCTGTTTTTGATCCCCAATTGACTCTGAGTGACCACTGAATGAACTCACTGACCTATATATGACCCTATTTAGTTTCTTCTTCATCTGTTCTGGATTCCAAGAACCTGCCATATCCCTGAGACCTAACCTAATTCATCAGCTCTCTCCTCATTGTAGCGTCCACCAAGTCAATGCACAGGTATAATAGGACCCGGGAGCATGCTTGGCCAGAGAGGCCTTTTGCCCGCTTTGCCTCTCAGATTTCTGCCCTGGTAGATAGATGTTGAATTGTGTGGCCTTTCAGGAAGCATTACAATCTGGTTAAGCAATTTCTCTTTCATCACTGTGTCCCCTGGAACACTCAAGATATTGAGGTAGATTCCTGGATCAAGGTTTCTCGCCCCAAATTTTTTCTTCTCTCTAACACATCACCTTTAGCTTCTGTCCCTAGCTTCTTTCGGAGTCCTCAACTGCAATGTCCCTCTCCCCCGTCCCCCATGACTGTAAACCACATGAGAACAGAGGGCACCCAGCAGAGTGTGTGGCACATGGTCGACCCTCACTGAGTGTGAGGATAAAGGCACAAGGGACTGTTGTCAAGGATCAGTCACAGGGAGTCCCTGAGTACCTTGTTACCTCCCAGGACCACCAGGTGGCGCAAACCACTTATTGTATTTCTCCAAGCCCTGGATTTTGTCCTGGAAAATGGCCACGTTAGGGCAAAGATTGGGTAAAGAAGGGTTGGGTTGGGGAGATGGGTCAACAGTTAAAAGTACTTGCTGGTAAAGCTTGCTGGCCTGGGCTCGATTCCAGAGTGCCCGTGTAAAGCCAGATGCACAAAGGGGAAAGAAAAATGCAGGAAGAAATATTAGAACTTTGATTTAGATTTATTTTCATCTCATCTTTTTTTAAATTTCTATTTTTGTGTATGTTTTATAATGTACATAATATTTTAGTATAAGTAGTACATGTATATAATTTACAAATAAAGAACTATACAATTAAGGAAGCGAACTAAAGATGTCTTTACTGATGGGAGACACAACTAGTGCTCGGGGAAGCACACCTGTCTGAGTCTGACCAGCTTGCGCGTTTCCGTCGCCCGCCACCCTCATCAAGTGGAGTGTGGGACGCTGACCTGAACATCAAAGGACCTTCAAGGTAGCTGAAGAAAGTACAGAGAGCTCTCTGATACTGCTACATTGCTGTTCCAATTTCATTTAAATGAACATTTACTCCCCCTGAGCAAAATAAAGGGACCAGATGGTTTGGTTATAAACACACTTCAGCTGATCCAACTTAAATAATGTGGATTTAAAACACTACATCTCTCCACATACTCACAGGTCCCTGCATCAAATGTGAGTGGGCTTGAAGTGTTAGGTGCTTAGTTGCAAGGCTGGCTTATCAAATAAATATGTCACCAAAGAGGTCAAATTGCTGGCCAAACTATAGTAATCTACACAGTAGGAAGGATTAGTTCATGGTAGCCACATTGAAAGAGCTACCTCCCCCAACCCATTCATTGGTCTACAGAATGCAGGGCTTAAAGGATGCCAACCTGTGATGGACAAATGTCTGTTCTTCCCAGACAGGCCTTTGTAATCCACTAGAAATGTGAAAGAAGTATCAGCAATCACAACTTGTCATTCCACCTTTTTCCAAGATCAAGAGTTAATGGCTTCCATAACCTTCCTCCCCACACAGATTTGGGCTTGCTGACAAGTGGCTTTCTGCAAGGTGGGGTGTCTTTTGCTCCAGTAGAGGCCACCTCTGGAGTTCAGAGATCTAGCAGCACCTACATAAAGTCCAAGTACAGAGGTGTGCTCCCAATCCATTCATCCCACAGAACACCCTTCGAACAGAGGGGGTTACACATACATATCCTATTTAGTCCAAAAGCATCAACCACAAGAGCAGTCAGAAGAGGAAAAGCTGAGGGCAGCGCCGTCTCCATTTTCCCTCCCAGAGTGTCAGAGTCACGGCAGGCCCCGGGGCAGGCAGCTCTCTTCACTAACAGGCCAACTCTGGGTTGGACTTTTCCTTCATCTGACTTCATCCTGTAACTAGTAGCAGTTCCAAAGCCATCTTTAAGAGGGTTCCTTATATATATAATTTATATATACATATATATATACACTTATGTCTGTATTTTAAAAAAAGGAGGCAGTAGTGGCCTGAATGGATGGAAAGAACGGTAGGCGCACACATGAATGGATCTGTTTGGCACTGAGTAGAGGCCAGGCCCCAGATTATTGTGACGTGAGACAGGAGGACTGGGCCTGCTGCAAAGGTTCCTGGGAGAAGGCAGGAGAGAATACTGCTGGTGGTCTGCAGACCGGCTGCTGGTCAACTCAGAGGAACGAGGAGAAGCATGGGGGTCCAGGCTGAGACCCAGAGTTTAGACCTGACCTCACAGACACAAGATGAGGGAGGATCTTGATGAGCAGAGAGGCTTGGATAAGCAACATCTCTCTGATTTCTCCAGTTGGAGGCACTAGAGTACCCCTGGCCTGCAGTGAGACCCCATGTGGGAGGGCAGCCAGGGCTGGAGAGAGAGGGTCTGGGCCAGAGATGGCCCAAGATGCCAGAAGACCAACACTATGATTGGCATGTCCATCTTCTTGGCCCACAGGGCTCTCTGCACCCCTCTGGTTGCTTGTCAACTGCCTAGGGACTGCCTGGTTCGAGCAGCTCCTGGCTGGAATTGTGCTCACTGACCACTCTGGGGACATTTGCCTGCCTCTAGGGCCCATACATCCACACCAGCTAAGTGTCAAGCCCAGAGACATCCTTTGTGGCTTTGCTGCCAGTCACAGGCCCATGGCTCTGGCTAAGGGCAGGGCTTGAGTGGGTCTTCCGGAGAGCAGGGTCATCTCCTTCTAGAGTAGCCAGCCGAGCCTCAATTCGCTCCAAGTCATCCGAGCCCACTTTGATTTTCACGGCCAAGAGGTGGATATAGGTCTCATAACGGCTTTTCTGGGGAAAGGGCAGAAAAGGGCCAAAAACAAGGTCAAAAGAGATACAACAAAATGGTGAAAATATATATACCTAATATAACAAAAGACAGCTTCGCCAAATCAATTAAAAGGAAATAAACCATCCAATAAAAAAATAAGCAAAGGCCGGGCGTGGTGGCACATGCCTTTAATCCCAGCACTGTAATATTTTATTTATTTATTTGAGAGCAAGGAAGAGGAAGAGGCAGAGAAAAAGAGAGATTTAGCATACCAGAGCCTCCAGCCACTGCAAATGAACTCCAGATGCATGTGCCCCCTTGTGCATCTGGCTTACGTGGATACTGGGGAATTGAACTGGGGTCCTTAGGCGTCGCAGGCAAACACCTTAACTGCTAAGCCATTTCCCTGGCCCCCTCAAGTAATTGTCAGTGGTTTTTGGATATAACATGAAAAGCACAGGCAACAAAAGTGAAAATGGGCAAACACTACTGCGTTTTTTTTATTTGCACATTGGAGGGGCACCAGGGTCTCTTGCCGCTGCAAATGGAACACCAGACACATCACTTTACATAGGAGTCTGGGAACTGAACCCAGATTGGTAGGCTTTGCAAGCCTTTAACCACTGAGCCATCTCCCAGTCCCTACATATATACTTAAAACTTTTGTACTTTAAATATTTTAATTTGTTTATTTTCAAGCAAGGAAGGGGAGAAAAAGAGAATGGGTATGCCAGGGCCTCTAGCCACTGCAAATGAACTCCAGATGCATGTACTACTTTGTGCATCTGGATTTATGTGGGTCTTGGGGAATCAAACCCAGGTCGTTAGTCTTTGCAGGCAAACAGTTAGCTGAACCATCTCTCCAGCCCCAACTTTTGTACTTTAAAGGATAAGGAGAATATATTTAATGGCACAGAGTTTTAGTTTGGAAATATGGAAAAGTCTGGAGATTGGTTCCAACAATGTGAATATATACTGCTTAAATTATTTATACTAATAATTAAAATGATTAAGAAGGTATTTTATTATGTGTTACACAGTTAAAATCTTTAAAAACTTAGAATATAAGTTAACATAGCAATAAGAGGGATGAAGGGATGGCTTAGTGGTTAAAGTGCTTGCCTGCAAAGCCAAAGAACCCAGGTTCAATTCCCCAGGACCCATGTAAAGCCAGATGCACAAGGTGACACATGAGTCTGTAGTTCATTTGTAGTGGCTGGAGGTCCTAGAGTGCCCATTCTCTCTCTCTCTCTCTTTCTCTCCTTTCTCTCTCAAATAAATAAACTTTTTAAAAAAAATTAAATAGGGCTAGAGAGATGGCTTAGCAGTTAAGGTGCTTGCCTGCAAAGCCTAAGGACCCATATTCAACTCTCCAGATTCCACATAAGCCAGTCATGCAAAGGTGAGGCAAGCACAAGGTTGCACATGCCCACTAGGTGGCACAAGCATCTGGAGTTGGATTTCAGTGGCTGAGGCCCTGGCACGCCAATTCTCTCTGTCTCTCTTTCTCTAAAATGAAATAAATTTTAAAAAATTTTAAATAGCAATAAGACATTAATTGTTAAGCTTATCAGATTAGTGAAAATTAAAACATTTCAAGGCCAGGCATGGTGGTGCATGCCTTTAATGCCAGCACTCAGGAGGCTGAAGTAGCCTCCTACTTTGCTGTAAGTTAGAGGTCAGCCTGAGACTATATGGTGAATTCCAGGTTAGTCTGGGCTACAGCAAGACCCTACCTCAAAAAACCAAAAACAAAATAATAATGATGATAATAATAATAATTTCAACATGCTCGGTGTTGGCAACGGCACAGAGAAACAGGTGCATTCATGTACTATTAAAGGGGTTAAAACTGTTAACATTTAGGAAGGAGGTTTAGCATGGTCTGAGGACGTTGACTTTGCACGTCAGACCCTCCCCACAGAGGGCCCTTTTCTTCCCCAGTTCTGACTCTTCGCTTTGTCCCACCCTGAGAAGGACAGGATGCTCAAGCTGCCATCCGCTTCCCTGGTTAGGATCCTGAGTCTACACTTCTTAACTGAGTCACCTCAGGCAAGTGCTTTGGCCTCTCTGAGCTTTGTTTCCCCCATGTATTGAGGAAATAATAGTGATAGAATCCTTTTCATGGAGTTGATATCAATGCAAGGGAAGTGAAGAGAACAGGCCCAGCACTCAGCAAGAGGTCAGTCCACTACAGCTGTTGCCATCTACATGTTTTCTCTGTAGAGTAGCTGTGAAAGACTTCCAAAAGACATAGAGCTTTCTGTTCTTCAAAAGGTCTATCCTGGAAACTCTCCTCTTTCCCACACCTCAGTGGAAAGTTAATATGGATGGGCTGGAGGGATGGCTTAGCAGTTAAGGCGTTTGCCTGAAAAGCCAAAGGACCCAGGTTCGATTCCCCAGGACCCATGTTAGCCAGATGCACAAGGGGGCACACACATCTGAAGTTTGTTTGAAATGGCTGGAGACCCTGGCGTGCCCATTCTCTCTTTCTCTCTCCCTCTTTCTCTGTCAAATAAATAAGTAAGTTTTAAAAAAAAAACTTTAAAAAAAGAAAGTCAATATGGAAATCTAGAGACTGAGGTTGGTGATAACCCTCCTGCCCTGGGGAAGTTCTGGTTCAGTCTCTGCCTGCCTATCTGTCTGTCTGTCCTTCCATTCCCATCTGCAGGGCAGTCCACAAGTACTTCCTGCCTTTGTCTTTCAACCTGACACCTCTCATACACCCCTTCACCAAATGTAACACTTAGACAGCTTCATCTACAGAGTGTCATGAGGCAGGATCTAGGTAGTGGGTGGAGAGGGACAAGAAAGAAAGGCATATAGAAGAAAAGAATAAGTTTTCTGCTTAAAATCAGGCCAAAGGGGAGAAAAATCAGGAGGGCACGTTATGAGTCTTGTGAGTTAGTTGCAAAAGCTTCCGCCGAAACTGGGCCTGTCTGGAAGGTGGTGGGGAGGAGCCTGGAAAGGCGGTGTCACTTCATCTGAGGCCTCCCTGGTGTTCCCGCAGAGACTCACATGTAGACACAACTATTTGATTAGCATTTGGCAGTTGGTCTGAGCAAGGCTTGGCCACAGGAGGCTGTGGCTTATAATTATACCTGCCTCAGAGAGCCCCACAGTTTCAACTTCCAAACTAGGAGCGCTTGGCTGTGGAAGGATATTGGTGGCAGGAAAGAACTGGCTTCCTCTTCCTGCCCCAGTCCTGATCCCCACCACCCACTGCCGGGGGCCCACCTCGAACGTGAGATAGTGCTCCTTCAGTCGGTACTCCTCAGCCTCCTTGGACTTGAGACCCCGCTCCACTGGGTGACACTTGTGCTCAGCCAGCTCTGCAGTCACCTGCTTCAACTTATTCTCGTGAGACCTCAGCTGCTCCTCCTGCAAAGACAAGCCCGACATTCAGTATGGCATAGGGGTGAGTGTAACCCCATCCCACCAGAAGCTGATTCACTAAAGGAAACTTGAAGCTGGCCAGGGTCCCCAAGTCCATGAGTGTAGAGCCATTCTCCTCCCACCTTCCTCCTTTCTCCCCTTGTTCCCAGAGGCCTCAGCCCTTCTCCTCGGCGCCCAGTAGGCTCAGGAGAGAAGAAAGCCTCGCATCTGTATGTGTGCATACATACTGTGACACAGACATCCTGGTGCATAGGCACTCCTGCACATGCACCCATACACACCAGGCCAAAGGTTAGCCTGGTCCATTATCCCTGGCTCCATATTGCTCACACATTCCCTCACATTCATTCTCACACACACCTGACAGTCACACATCCAGGTTCGCACCCCAAGATACACTGAAACTGGCCTTACAGCCAGACCTTTATGTGGTGTGCACATGTGGATACGTGGACACACATGTGGGGCAGGTGTGTAGACATACATGCTCATGTAGTGTTTGTGTATGGGCATGGTGTGGCTATATTCACTTTACACACACACACACGGCCTCCAGGCAGACACAGAAGGCCCTGGAGCTCTACAGAGACACAGAGCAACCACGGAAGGCAGGAAGTTTGGAGCTTCCCAACCATCCGCTCAAGCTCTGGCCCACTACTTATCTTTTCTCTCCAAAAATGCCCTGAAAATCTGTAGTATTGATGAGATCCCCTAGGATTATAAACAAAACACTTAAGGACAAGTGAGAACATCAAAAGAGCTCTGGACCTTATCAAAAAAGTGAAAAGGGGAGCTGGGCGTGGTGGCGCACGCCTTTAATCCCAGCACTCGGGAGGCAGAGGTAGGAGGATCGCCTTGAGTTCAAGGCCACCCTGAGACTACATAATTAATTCCAGGTCAGCCTGGACCAGAGTGAGACCCTACCTCAAAAAACCAAAAAAAAAAAAAAAAAAAAAAAGTGAAAAGGGGGCTGGAGAAATGGCTTGGCAGTTAATCACTTGCCTGTGAAGCCTAAGGAACCCGGCTGGAGGCTCAATTCCCCAGGACCCATGTAAGCCAGATGCACAAGGTGGCGTATGCATCTGGAGTTTGTTGGCAGTGGCTAGAGGTCCTGGTGTGTTCATTCTCTCTCTGCCTCTTTCTCTCTCTGTCTGTTGCTCTCAAATAAATAAAAATAAAAAAGTGAAAAGGGGGCTAGAGAGATGGCTTAGAGGTTGAGGGCGCTTGCTGGCAAAGCCAAAGGACCCAGGCTCAATTCCCAGTACCCATGTAAGCCAGGTGCACAAGGTGGTGCATGCATCTGGAGTTAATTTGCAGTAACTAGAGGCCATGATGTGCCCATTTTCTCTCTCTCTCTCTCTCTCTCTCAAATAAATGAATATTTTTTTAAAGTGAGAAAAAAACAAATGCTGAAAAAAAGCAGATGATGAAAATTGGGGGATAGAAACCCTTATACACTATGGGTGGGAGTATGGAAATAAGTATGGAAGCTCTTAAAAAACTAAAATTAGAACTGGAGAGATGACTTAGAGGTTAAGGAGCCTGCCTGTAAAGCCTAAGGACCCACGCTCAGTGTCTCTCCAGATCCCATGTAATCCAGACACACAAAGGTGAGGCAAGCGCAGGGTTGCACATGGCCACACATTCATGTTCCTTGTAGCATTATTCACAATAGTCAAGTTACCTAAATATTGATAGCAAGTGATGAAGAGATAAAGAAATGTACACATACACAATGGAGTTTTATTCAGCCAGGAAGAATAAAATTGTGTCATTTACAAGAAAACAGATGGAAGTGGAGATCATCCTGTTAAGTGAGATAATCCAAACTAAAAAAGATAAGTATTACATGTTCTATCTCATATATGGGGGAAAAATTTAAATGGAAGAGGGGTCAGTCTGAAAGTAGAAGAGGGGGATTTTGTTTGTTTAAATTTGATTTGGTTGACTGTGGAGTTTTTTTCATTGGCTGGTTTGTTTTGGTTGAATTTTTCATTCATGTATTTGGTTAGCTGGCTTGTTTTTTGTTTTTGTTTTTGTTTTCCTTGTTTTTGTTGTTGTTGTTGTTGTTGTTGTTGTTGTTTTTGAGACAAGGTCTTACTATATAACCCAGGTTGGCCTTAAACTTGTGGTAATCCTCCTGTTCAACATCCCAACATACAGCATATGTCACCATAATTATCAAAGAGTGTTAGAGGGGATGGAGAGCTGGCTTAGCAGTTAAGGCACTTGCCTGAAAAGCCTAAGGACCCAGGTTTGATTCTCCAGATCCCATGTAAGCCAGATGTACATGATGGCACATGCATCTGGAGTTCATTTGCAGTGGCTAGAGGCCTTGGCATGCCCATTCTCTTCCTCTCTCTCTCTCTCTTTTTCTCTCTACCTCCCTCTCTCTCTAATAAATAAATAAAAATTTTAAAAATTTAAAAAGAGTGCTAGAGAATTGGAAGGGGAAGAGGTAGAATAAAGATGGATAGACACGACCAAAGCATGACATATACATATGTGGATTCCCATTAGTTTCTACAATTAATATGGGTTAATGACCATTACTTAAATGAGTAGTGGATGAAGGGTCAGCTGAGTCTCACCTTTCCCTACCTCCATGACACGCACAAGTTCTTGTATTCATGCCACAGACCCACAATCACACTCGTAAGATGCACCACCATTGGCAGAGAAGTTGGCCCATGCCACCCACCACAGCCCCGCTGAGCCTCAGTGTAAAGTGTTGTGTGGAGCCCCTGTCTTAACATCTGTGAGTGGAGGTGAGACACAGTGGAATGGGAGAGAATGTCTTCCCCTCTCTGGTGTCCTTCAGCCCAAGACCAAGCACTCTAGAGAAGCAGGGGTGGGGTTGAGGAGTGGGGACTTGGCCTGGTCCCAGAAGCTCAAACCTGGCAGAGGCGAGTGGTGCAGGAGGGCAGCAGGGGCCGGCAGAACTTCTTCATGGAGCTGACGGCTGCCGGGAAGGCTGGGGCTGAGAAGATGGCAGCTACCAGGTTGATCCTCAAGATCCAGGACAGCATCTCTTCCTTGCTCCTGGAGACAGAAGAACACAGAAAAGGGCCTCTGCTTCTTACAAGAGGACCCCTTGTCCTCCCACCTGTCGTATGTCACCCAGCTCAGGTTTGGCACAGAGAAGGCAGGGAAAGGAGGGAGGGGGCAGGAGACTGGATGGGCCTAGTCAGAACGGGAAGGCAATTCCCCTGTGCCTCAACACCACCCCAGCAAACCTAAACTTTATAAAATAAACCTGTCCAGGTTTAGGGATGGTCCCAGGGCTGATCCTAAAGTCCATGGGCACAGGGGATCGGCAGCAATGAGCAGTCCTCCTGTGGGACTCCCACTCTGGTCCCCAGACCTCATCTGCCAGTCTCCCTCCTTGTGAGGCTCATCTGATACATGATAACCCCCATCTCAAATCACAGAAGCATGACATGCAGCAGAGGGAGAGAAGGCTGAAGTTTAAAGTCGTAGTTAAGACACTGTCTATCAGCCTGACTTTCAGGGCTTAAAGCTCACTAGCAATCCCTGCCATGCTTGTTAAGCCCCAGTCAGGTTTTGTTTTGTTTTGTTTTGTTTTGTTTTGTTTTGTTTTGTTTTGTTTTGTTGTTTGTTTTGTTTTGTCTTGTTGTGAGAAACGAGAGATAGAGGAGAGAGAGAGAGGACAGGCACGCCAGGGCCTCTAGCCCCTTTAAACAAACTCCAGGTGCAAGTGCCACTTTGTGCATCTGGCTTTACATGGGTACTGAGGAAGTGAACCTAGGTCATTAAGCTTTGCCAGCAAGTGCCTTAACTGCTGAGCCATCTCTCTAGCCCCCAGTCAGGTTTTTGGCTGTGGATCTAAGATGGGGCTAGAGAGGTAGCATCTCTACCCAGCTTCTAGATGACACTGATGGGACCCAAAGGAGTTGTTGGTCTGTGTCAGGCAGACACACTCAGGCTGTGACTGGTGTGTACAGGAAGCTGAGGTGTCTACCCTGAGACACCAGGAGAGTGGAGCATGTAGGGCCAACGATGTGGGCCCTGAGCCCCAGTGGGAACATGAGGCTTCAGCTTCTACTTACGGTGCCTGGAAGAGGAAGACTCTCCAATCAGCCGTCTTCAGCTTGAGCACGTTGGATTTCTTACTGTAGTCGGAAGCCCTGGTGGCCAGAGCATGATGGACACGAATGGCATTCTTCAAGTCACCCTCTGATAGAGCCTTGTCAGGCCTGTATTCATCCTGAGCAAGGGGTACTCTGTCACCACTGGGCTAACACCTTCCACTGTCACCTTTCCACTTTTCACTCTCCTCTCTGTTCCTCTAGCTTCCTGCACCCCAATAAGAGTCACAAGATCATTCTGAGCACCCTCCTCCCACACCCTGGTCTGACCCAGAGGCCTGATACTAGGTATCCACTGAGCCATTTCAAAGCTCGCATACCCAAACCTTCAAAGCCCTGAATGAGCATGAGTCACACTCTTGATACGGGAAGGACCCAGAACCTCCATAGGCCCCAATCCTGCCCGGGAACCCCTGAGCACTGCAAGGCAGCTGGGTCTCTCTCTCTCTCTCTCTCTCTCTCTCTCTCTCTCTCTCTCTATTTCTCTCTTACCTTCTGCAGGTACAGGATGGTCCCCTTGAGCACCGCGTAGAATTTCTTCCAGCCACGCCTCCCACGGGGTGCTGAGGATGGGGGCACAGGTAGTGTGGCCACCACCTTCCACTCCAGTATCTCCTACCTTGCCTCCCCCTGCATGTCCACATGTGTGTGTCCCCAAAGAAGTGGGCAAAGGTGGGGCCCTCCTGTGCCATCATCCCTCCCGAGCCCCTTCACCAGCCTGACACCCACTCCTCTTGCCATCCATGTCAGCGTGAGTCTTCCGAGTCAGCACGCCATGCTTGTAGGTGGTGGCACTGAGAGCCTGCGGGACATCCAGGAAGGGGTTGCCACCATCCAGGATCCGTGTCACCTTCTTTGTTCCTGTCCCAAACTTGTCATCCACCAGCTCAGACAGGGATTTCCTCAGCTCATCCTCGTCACTAGGAAGGTACCAGGCCAGAAAACTACCTCTTGAGAGGTCTTGGCCCCACATTACCACAGCCTCTCCCACCAGCTGTCACTCTGGGACCTAGGCTCAGAGGCAGGATCTTCCAGAACATGAATCCAGATCTCTAAACCGTACCCTCAGTCTTCAGCTCTGACCTTTGATGTCTGACCTTGGAGTTGGGTTCCTCTAAGCTTATCCTCACCTTTGATTACAAAATTGGAGTCTTCCCAATCTCTGTGTCTCTTTTCCAGGCTTCATTCTCTCTCCAGTTTGGACTAATTAGTTTGCACTAATCCCCAGCAGACTGAAACTGTACAAACCTCTGCCAACATGCTGGCAGTGGCAAGACAGCGGGCAAGCCCCTGAGTTCCAGGTCCACCAACAGAAGAGTGCCAGCTCTTCCAAGTGAGGACGGAGTCCCTCAGTCTGGGACTCTACACAGACCCAAAGTCACAGGCTGCCCTAAAGCTCAGCAAAGGGGACTCCTCCCCCACCCACAAGCTCTCAGCCTCATCACCCAGCAAGATCTCCATACCACTATGCAAATGGCTATGCACCTTCAGGTCTTCCCATGGGAAGAAGTTAGAGGACAGTCACCTCTCCCCATTGCCAAAAGCAGTCACCACCAAAACGTACTCATATTTCTAGGATTGTAAGAGACTGTGCCTCCTGCCTGCCTCTCTCTCAAAGTCAAAGAGCTGTCATTGCTGGAGATTTGGCAGTATCCTCAGAAAAAAGCCAGTTGTAGACACAATAGAACTAAATTAACAGTTCAGTCTACTCCATAGCAATGGATTAAGTATTGTGCACTTGTAATCAAGTCAGAAAATGAACCTAAAGAGGTATTCAATGATGGGTGCTGGCCAGCTAGACAGGGTCGTTAGGGCCCTGGGTTAGGAGAATCAGCACCATGGAGAGTGGCCAGCAGGATCAGCCTACACCCCCAGCCTCTCCCTCCCCCAGTAACTGTCTCCCACACCCGCACCCATGGGCACTACTCACATGGCCCATTCCAGCTTTTCATTCTTGATGGAGTTGTACAGGGTCTGAGAGAAGAAAAGAGAAGAGCTCAAGTGAAGAGTCAAGGAAGTCTCCATGGACCAGTAATTTGGCTGCAGTGAGAGAGTACCTTTTCAGCTAATGGAATACAATGGGGTTTGACTCACAGTTGTTTGTTGGACGGCTGAATGAGTGGATGGATGGATGGATGGATGGATGGATGGATGGATGGATGGATGATGGATGGATGGATGGATGGATGGATGGATGGATGGATAGATGGCTGGGTGGATGGATAGATGATGGGTGGGTGGATGTGTGGGCGGATGGATGGATGGATATTTAGTTATGCAATCACTTCTTGTCTGCCTTTCCAGGGGACTATGAGTTTCACAAGGTCAGGAGTTGTCTACCTTGTTGACCACTGCACCTCCGGTGTATAACCTAGAATTTCACATACTGTCAATGTTTAAAAGGATAGACAGATGGATGGGGGCGTATATGTATGGATGGAGGACTGGATGGGTGAGAGAATGAATGGTTGGTATATGAATGAGTATCTGGGTCCCAGGAATGGGTGGAAAGAGTAAGTAACTGACCGGGTGGATGAGTGTGAATGTGCACATGCACGCAGGTATGAGGAAATGAATAGTGGATAGAGAAGTGGGGGAAGCATGATGAGGAGGTGAAATGTGAGCAGATGGGTGATGTTCTAAGCAAATATTTCTTGATGGTGAAGTAATTATGGTAAGAAGGATAGAGACAATGTCCTCTTTTATAGTTTTATTTGTAATTGACACATAATAATTTTACATATTTACCTCAACATTCATTATTAATTCCCCTCCTTATACCACTGGGTTGTTAAAAACAATGACACTAAAAATAAACTCATCATCTACCCCAACCCCAAATAAACCCTCCTCCAAGGTGGAGAACTGACCAGGATGGGAAGGCAGCGCCCCACACTGGGCTTCAGCCTCCAAAGGAAGCTGATCCCTTCAATTCCTCACGGTGTTGGAGAAATGAGTGAGCTTTTCTCTGTGGGGGTGATTATGGCGATGACAGTGGTGGTGAAGGAGATGATGGAGAAGGAAGAGGTGACAGTTGGTAATCGTGAAGGTTATTAGTGTGACAGCAACGGTGGCAAGTGGAGCAGTAAGAAGAAACTGCACTTAGCCCAGCCCTCTGGCTTTCTCAGGGAATAGAAGCTGGCCAGTCTCTAAGTCTGTCTCAGAGTCATGGTGTCCCTGGCCCCAACAGTGTAAGTCTAGAATGTCAGGATTTAATGGGCAGTGACTTTTGTCCAATCCCCCTGGGCCAGAGCTGGGGCCATGGGAACCCTTAGCAGGTCATACCTTCAGCAGGTCTTTGGCAAAGTCTTGCCCATCATTCAGCTGGTCCAAGTTGGCAATAAATTGCTGGCAGGACATCTTCTTGCCAATGTTCTGTCATGGAGAAATGGTTCTGCCTGAGAGTAGGGAAGAAGACTGGTGTGGTCCCCCACACCCTGCCCTGCCCAGCCAGACAGGATGAGGCAGCATCAAGGGAAGTCATGAAAATATTCAGGATTCTATTTGATCCTCAAGCATCATGGAAGGTTCTCTTCAAACCCAAACTAAGGAGTCAGGTTTGGATGAAGCATTACAATAGCTGACATCTACCAGCTACCTGCTCTGCTCCAGGAACTGGTATTGACATGCATTATCTTATCTCCTTCTCTCCACAGGGTAAGGAACCCAAGGTGCAGGAAGGTGATGTGAGGTGCCCATGATCAAACAGCAGGGACGTGAAAGGGCCCAGTGTGTCTGACATTAAAGCCCATGCTCTCACCCGCTCCTCCATGGTTAACTCTCCCAGGGTCACTCAGCACCAGGACTTGAACCCAGGCCTCTTGGTTCCTGAGCAGAAGCTCTGTGTATTCCGTCACAATCGCCTCGCCCTCTCACCTGCACAAAGTGGGGCAGCAACACCTCCAAGATGTAGGTGAAGTAAGGGAGAGCTCGATCTCATGAGATCAAAAGTCAGTTTCCACCAACACACAGGTGCCCCACACTGAGCTGGGCTGATGATACAAATAGAACCTAAGCTGATGGCTTCATTCCTTGAGACATAAAGAGCTGGGAAATACTTTACCCTCAAGTCCTGCCTTTTGTTAACTACTGAATAGTAGAGGGGTTCAAACCCACCACCTGATGTCCATGCTTTTAGAACCTCCTTAGAGCATCTGCATTTGACGAAGTGCTGGGTAGCGCATCATGTTTGTGAAGTTTGGGGGGTTTAAGTTTGCTATAAAACAACATATTCCCTAGATTTATCTGCAAATTTAACTGGTATCTCATGCGATGGGAATACATATTCCCTTGAAAAAGACTATTATAGGAGATAGGGCGATAACTCAGTTGGGAAAGTGCTTGCCCACAGTATGAGGACCAGAGTTCTATCCCCACTAACGAGGTGAAAATGCTGGCAATACTGGTGCACACTTGTAATTCTAGCACATGGGAAGTAGAGACAGGAGGACCCCAGGGGTTCATTGGCCAGCCAGTCTAGCTAACGGTTGAGCTCCAGGCCAATAAGAGACTCTATTCCAAAGAAAGTGCAGGGCAGTCCTGAGGATGACTCTGAGATCGTCCTCTGGTCTGCACACACAAGTGCTCACATTCTTAACCATTCTTGACCCAATTGCAACCTGGTAATCAAGAGCAATGGGAACTCAACCAAGAGAGGTACTTCCTGTGATAGCATGACTGTTCATGCACACCTACACACACACACATGCACACGCACATGCACACATATCTACTGGTATAAAAAGAATACTGTAGGGCTGGAGAAATGGCTTAGCGGTTAAGGCGCTTGCCTGCGAAACCCAAGAACTCAGGTTCAAATCTCCAGGTCCCAAGTAGCCAGACACAGTGATACAAGCATGCAATGTCGTGCATGTGCCACAGGGGGGCACATACATCTGGAGTTCCTTCACAGTGGCTGAAAGGCCCTGGCATGCCCATTCTCTCTCAAAAATAAAAATAAAGGGCTGGAGAGATGGCTTAGCGGTGAAAGCATATGCCTGCAAAGTCTAAAGACCCTGGTTTGATTCTCCAGGTCCCAAGGAAGCCAGATGCACATGATGGTGCATGCATCTAGAGTTCATTTGCAGTGGCTAGAGGCCCTGGCGCGCCCATTCTCACTCTCTCTCCATCTCTCTGTCTCAAATAAAGAAATTAATTTAATTTAATTAAAATAAAAAAATAAAAAGAATATTGTAGTACAACAAATTTATTAACACAATCCAGAGTCTTGACCATGCTTATGTGTGTTATGATGCTCAGAAGGGAGGTCTCCACGTGCATGTTCCCAAACACTGACTTCACTCCACTTTAGCAGAGACTACTAACACCATGGGGGGCATTCATCTATCACAGAAAGAACTTGGAGAACAGTGATGTAGGGGTTTATTGGCTGGTTGGTTGATTGGTTATGACAGGGACTAGACATGTAGCCCAGGATGGCTTCAAACTCAAGATCCTTCTGCTTAAACCTCTCAAATTTGGGTATTGCAGGCATGTGGCACTGCACCCAGCTAATATGAGGCTTGGTATGTAACTGACAAATCAGAATTTTCTACACATGTTCCAGATATTTAAAAAGAATAGTCTTATGTGTGCCTTGAACTATATTTGGCATATTTCTACACATGCATTTCTCTGTGTTCATGTCCTACAAACACTAAATGTTCCCAGCCATTAAAATTTCTAATCCTGGGCTGGAGAGATGGCATAGAAGTTAAGGCACTTGCCTGTGAAGCCTAAGGACCTGGTTTGATTTCCCAGTACCCATGTAAGTCAGATGCACAAGGTGTATGCATCTGGAGTTCACTGGCAGTGGCTAGAGGCCCTGGCACATCCGTTTTCTCTCACTCTCTCTCATCTGTCTCTCTCTCAAATAAATAAATAAAAATTTTTAAGATATAAAAAAATCTAATCCTAGGAATGAGTCTTATTGCAGAGAAACATTCCCAATCAATAAAAACAACTGTTTGTGCTGGGCATGGTGGCGCACGCCTTTAATCCCAGCACTCAGGAGGCAGAGGTAGGAGGATCGTCGTGAGTTCAAGGCCACCCTGAGAATACAGAGTCAACTCCAGGTCAGCCTGAACTAGAGTGAGACCCTACCTTGAAAAAAACCAAAAAACAAAAAAACTGTTCATCAAAATATTAATACACCTCTGTGTAAAGGCACTGGGGAGGGCTGGAGAGATGGCTCAGCAGTTAAGGCACTTGCCTCCATAGCCTAATGACCAGCGTTTGGTTCCCCAGTGCACACATAAAGTCAGATGAACAAAGTGGTGCATGCATCTGGAGTTTGTTTGCAGTGGCTGGAGGCCCTGGCGTGACCATTCTCTCTGTCTCTTTTCTCTCTCTCTCCCTGTCTCTCTCTCTCTCTCTTTCTCCCCTTGCAAATAAATAAACACACAAACAAATTTTTATAAAGGCACTGGGGAAATATAAAACAGGACCTAAGACTAAAGATGTAGCTTCAGAGGGAACATGGAAGTCATAAAACCAGGTATGGTGACACACACTTGTTATCCCATAACTCAAGAGGGAGAGACAGGAGGACTAGAAGTTCAAGGTCTTTGGCTACATTGTTCTCTCTATCTGCATCTCTCTCTCTCAAATAAACAAATAAAAATAAAACAAAAGGTTAAAAAAAAGTGTATTTTTTAAAAAACTACAAAAGAAGTTGGGCATGGTGGCACACACCTTTTTAATCTCAGCACTCAGGAGACAGAGGTAGGAGGATCACTGTAAGTTCAGTCAGTCTTGGCTAGAGTGAGACTCTACCTTGAAAAAAAACAAACTACAGGGCTGGAGAGATGGCTTAGCAGTTAAGGCATTTGCCTGCAAAGCCAAAGGACCCAGGTCGATTCTTCAGGACCCATGTAAACCAGATGCACAAGGGGGCGAATGCATCTGGAGTTTGTTTGCAGTGGCTGGAAGCCCTAGTGTTCCCTGTTCTCTCTCTCTCTCTCCCTCCCTCCCTCCCTCCCTCCCTCCCTCCCTCCCTCCCTCCCCCTCTCTCTCTCTCTGCCTCTTTCTCTCTCAAATAAATAAATAAATAAAATATATTTTTTTAAAAGGGGAGGCTGGAGAGATGGCTTAGCGGTTAAGGCGCCTGCCTCCTAAGCCTAAGAATACCAGTTCCAATCTCCAGCGGTTCCAATCTCCAGGTCCCACATTTAGCCAGATGCAAAAGTGACGCAAGGGCACAATGCTGCACTTGACCACAAGGGGGCGCACGCATCTGGATTTCGTTTGCAGCAGCTGAGAGGCTGCTGGCATGCCCATTCTCTATCTGTCTTCCTCTCCCTCTCTGTTTGACTCTCTCTGTGTCTCTCCCCCAAAAAAAAAAAGAAGCCGGGCGTGGTGGCACACGCCTTTAATCCCAGCACTCGGGAGGCAGAGGTAGGAGGATCGCCGAGAGTTCGAGGCCACCCTGAGACTACATAGTTAATTCCAGGTCAGCCTGGGCTAGAGTGAGACCCTACCACGCAAAACCAAAAAAAAAAAAAAAAAAAAAAAAAGATAGCTCCTATTTGAAAAAACTACAAAAAATTGCTAAAATAAATTAAGATGACATAAATCCACAGAAAGACATTCTATGTTTATGGAAGATATATTTAAGATGATAATTCTCCTTCAAACTGATCTGCACACTCAAGGTAATCTCTATAAAAATCTCAATGGCCTTTATTTTGCAGAAATGTAAAAGCTGATCCTCAAATTCATATGAAATTGCAAGAAAAATCCCACATAGCCAAAACAGTCTTAAAGGAAGAACAGACTTCAAGTAGTCAAATGTTCCAGTTTTTGTTGTTGTTTAGTTTGGTTTAGTTTGGTTTAATTGGGTTTGATTTTTCAAGGTAGGGTCTCGCTCTAGCCCAGGCTGACCTGGAATTCACTCTCTAGTCTCAGGGTGGCCTCCAACTCATGGAAATCCTCCTACCTCTGCCTGCCAAGCGCTGGGATTAAAGGCGTGCGCCACCACGCCCAGCTTGTTCCAGTTTTAATAAACTTCCTGCAAAGTGCTAACAGTGAGAACAGTGGGGCACTCACATAAGGATGGACCTAAAAAGGAATGGAACTGAATTAAAAAATCAAAAACAAACCTATAATTTATGACCAATTGATTTTTATTGTTATTTTGGGGAAGGTTTTGTTTAGTTTTGTTTTTTAAAGTTTTAATTATATTATGAATATTTTATGGATTTTGTTGTTTGTATTGACAATTTTATATATGGGTATAATGTATTTTGATCATAATCCCCTCCCATTACCTTCTTTTTTATGTTTTTATTATTATTATTAACAACATATTTCGTATGGATACATCATGTGTTGGCACCCTCTTTTCCCTTGTCTCTGCCATTGGGGACGCTCCTCAGTGGGGTTGCAGGTATTCCCCATGGGGTTGTGGTTTATGGGTTGTGGGAACAGTAGCCAGTTTTTGGTGGGTGGGAAAGAATTCCTTTAGGCATGATGTCTCAACCTGTGGCTCTTACAGTCTTTCTGCCCCTCTTCCACAAAACTCCCTAAGACTTGGCGGGTGTGTTTTAAGTCTACTTCAGTGATGAGCTCTTAGGAGCCTCTGCATCTCTGCTGTGGTGGGTGTTGAGTGTCCTCAGGGTCTGTCTTCTACACCCTGTCACTGATTGTCAGGTTACCATGGAAGCAGCACTCATGCTCATCTCCCCAATTCCTCCATAGTTTCAGCTGTGGCTTGGCTGAAGTGCAAAGGGTGGCTTATCTCTTCTGGTCTCTCTACCTTTGGGACCAGGGAACTTGGAGGAGGGGGTGGAGAACAGGGAGCGCTGGCCTACTCACTTTGTGCATGCACACTCCAGAGCAGGGAATCCGGGAACTAGGGATCCAGGGGCAGTTTCCTGACTTCAGTCAGGAAAGCAGAGCAAGGGGCCTGCTTCCCAGCAAGCTTGAAGGGTCCTAGCATCCTGAAGCCTGCCCTTGTTTTGTTTTTGAAGACAGGGTCTCACTATGTGGCCCAAGCTGGCCTTAAACTTGTGATCAGACTCCTGATACTGGAAGTACAGGTATGTGCCACCATACCTATTGATCACCTGGTTTTTAAAAAATATTTTATTTATTTGTTTGCAAGCGAGAGAGAGAGAGAGAATGGACATGCCAGGGTTTCTAGGCACTGCAAAAACTCCAGAAGCATGCGCCACTTTGTGCATCTGGCTTTATGTGGACACTGGGGAACCGAACCCAGGTTGTTGGGATTTGCAGGCAAACACCTTAACCACTGAGCAATCTCTCCAGCTTGATCAACTGGTTTTTAACAAGTCTGCCAATATTATCTAATGAAAAAGTAGTCTTCTGAATAAATGGTGTTGGGACAACCAGATGTTCAAATGCAAATAAACAACATTGGACCTTTCCTTCATACTAAAACCTAGGTGCTAGGCTGGAGAGATGGCTTAGCAGTTAAGGTGCTTGCCTGCAAAGCCTAAGGACCCATGTTTTCTCTCTTTCCAGATCCCACATAAGCTAGACACACAAAGGTGAGGCAAATGCAAGGTCACGCATGCCCATTAGGTGGCACAAGTGTCTGGAGTTCAATCATAGTGGCTGAAGCCCTGGCATGCCAATGCCAATTCTCTCTCTCTCTCTTTATAGAAAAAAAAAAACTAAGTGCAAGAGCTAAAATTACCTACTGGTAGGAATATAAAATATTTAGCCGGTGTGTCAAACACTATCAGCTCCTCGAAAGTTAAAGGTAAAAATACATGACTCAAGCCGGGCGTGGTGGCACACACCTTTAATCCCAGCACTCAGGTGGCAGAGGTAAAAGGATTGCCATGAGTTCGAGGCCACCCTGAGACTACATAGTGAATTCCAGGTCAGCCTGAGCTAGAATGACACCCTACCTCGAAAAAAAAAAAAAAAAAAAAAAAAAAAAAAAAAAAAAAACTTATTTATTCGAGAGAGAGAATAGGCACGCCAGGGCCTCCAGCCAGTACCACCTTGTGCATCTGGCTTACATGGGTCCAGGCGTGGTGGTGCATGCCTTTAATCCCAGCATTTGGGTGGCAGAGGTAGAAGGATTGCCATGAGTTCGAGGCCACCCTAAGACAAATAGTGAATTCTAGGTCAGTCTGAGCTAGAGTGAGAACCTATCTCGAAAAAAAAAAAATACATAACTCAGCAAGTCTACTCTAAGTACATATCTAAAAATAATGAAGCAGGGCATGGTGGTGCATGCCTTTAATCCCAGCACTTGGGAGACAGAGGAAGGAGGATCACCATGAGTTCAAGGCCACCCTGAGGCACACAGTGAATTCCAGGTCAGCCTGGGATAGAGTGAGACCTTACCTCAAAAACATATATATAGTCTTTAAAACAGGGCTGGGGAGATGGCTTAGTGGTTAAGGCACATGCCTGTGAAGCCTAAGGACCCTGGTTCAATTCTCCAGGTCCCACGTAAGCCAGATACGCAAGGGGGTGCATGTGCCTGGAGTTTGCAGTGGCTAGAGGCCCTGGCGTGCCCATTCTCACTCTCCCTCTCTCTGTCTCTAATAAATAAATAAAAATAAAATCTTTAAAAATAACGTGCACATAGATTTTAATAATTATGTATTCATATTCATATCCATACATGCTATATGTGTCATACTCATGCAATGGAATACTATTCAGCCACTAGCAAGAATGAAGTACTTATATGTGCTACCACACAAATCAACCTTGATAATATCATGCCGGGTGAATAAGCCGGACAACAGAAGGATGAATGTCATAGATTCCACTTCCATGAAATATCAGTAGTTCCACACATGCATATAGGTACAGAGCATATCAGCATTGGCCAGGGGCTGGGTAGGGTCATGAGGAGTGACCACTGTGATATGAGCTCATGACAGTGATGAAACGTTCCAGCACTAGATAGTGGTGATTGCACACTATTGGGAATGTACTTAATGCCACTAAATTGCACAAAATTGTTTTGTTGTTTTTGTTTGTGGATCTGGGTGTTGAACTCAGGGGCTTGTACATGCTAGGCTAGTATTCTACCACTAAGCTACATTTCCATCCCCTAAAGTGTACATTTTTAAAAGTTCAGTAGTGAATAGTACACTATACTCTGTATTTTACCGCAATAAAATTATTCCATAAGGATATAGAACATTTTTGCAATATAAAAGATCTGGCCTTACTGGTACATGAGAATACTAAAACCAGCACTATAAAACAAATTTCTTTTTCAAATCCACATGAAACATTCACTGAAATTGATTTCTCTCTAGACAAAAAGCAAGACTCAACAAATTACAAAGAAGATCAATAAGATAATATTAATAGACAACCAGACAAAAATACATGCACAAAAAAAAAAAACAGGGCTGGAGAGATGTCTCAGTGGTTAAGGCACTTGCCTGCAAAACCTAATGACCCAGGTTCGATTCCCCAGTATCTAATTAAAGCCAGATATACAAAGTGGCACACGCAGCCAGGCATGGTGGGCATGCCTTTAATCCTAGCACTTGGGAGGCAGAGGTAGGAGGATCACCATGAATGAGTTCAAGGCCACCCTAAGACTACATAGTGAATTCCAGGTCAGCCTGGGCTACAGTGAAACCCTACCTCGAAAAATCGGAAAAAAAAAAAAAAACACAACGTGGCACATGCATCTACAGTTTGTTTGCTGTGACAGGGCCCTGGTATGCCCATTCTCCCCACCCCACACCCTTTCTCTCTGTGGTGTGTGTCTTCTCTCTGTCACTGTCTCTCTCTCTCTGTCTCTCTCTCTCTCTCTCTCTCCTTGCAAATAAATAAACAAAATTTTTTTTAGCCATGTGTCCAAATCATTCCACAGCCCAGGAAGGAATATAGTTTGGAACCTCGAAGTTTCCAGCTTCTCCTTCCCTCCCACTCCCATTTGAATCAGTGGGGCCTCACCTTGGCCCCAAGCCCTGGGACCTCTTCCCACAGCCTGTGTCCCAGCAGGAACAAATCACAAGCAGTGTGGCTCAGTCCCATCCCATGACTAAGGCCATGGCCCTCTTAATAAACCAAGGCGACCACCTCCCTAAACCCATCTCCTTGTCCAGAGTGGAGGCTGGATGGGTCTGGGTACTACTCAGGCCATCATCTAGGGAGTGACACTTAGCCATTGCCTTGGGCTCACATAAGTGAGCTGTTTCCTGCATGACATGGAGGTCAGAACCATCCTAGCCTGTCTTTATCGCTCCTCCAGAAGGAGGAGGAAGCAGACCAAGCAGAAAGCAAGCAGATACCTCCTTCAGCAGGAAAGGCAGGGCTGAACAAAAGGCCTCTGACCAAGGGAGCTTGCCCTCATTGACTTTTTGGGTTGTTTAGTTTGGGTGGCGTATGTGTGTGATATAGGTCCATGTTCTCGTGTGATTGCAGACATACACATGCCACAGCATGCATGCACCAGTCAGAGAACAACTTGCTGGTGTTAGTCCTCACCATCTACTTTGTTTGAAGTAGAGTCCCTGTGGTGATTTGATTCATAAACTTGGTATTCCGAATGCTAGTCTCCCCAGCTGATGGCAATTGGGAATCAACACCTCCTGAAGGCTGTGTATTGTTGGGGGCGGGCTTATGGGTATTATAGCCAGTGTCCCCTGCTAGTGTTTGGCAGTGTTCCTGTTGTCCACCTGATGTTGGCCAGGAGGTGATATCCAACCTCTGCTCATGCCATCATTTTCCCCTGCCGTCATAGAGCTTCCCCTCGAGTCTGTAAGCCAAAATAAACCTCTTTTTTTCCCACAGGCTGCTCTTGAGCAGGTGATTTCTACCAGCAATATGAACCTAACTGCAACAGACCCCCATTCTCCTTGTTTTTGCTGTTTTGTTCACTGCTCTGCTTGGCAGGCTAGCTGGTCCATGAGGTTTTGAGCTTCTGGGAAATTCTCTTGCAGCCTCCCATCTCACAGTCAATGTGCTGGGATTAGGGAAACCCCACCACAACTTCCAGCTTTTTATGTGGAGTATGGAGCTCAAACTCAGGTATTCGGCCTTGAGCAGCAAGCACTGTATCCACTGATACATTTCATGTATCCTAGGCTGGCCTCAAACTCACTGTGCAGCCAAGGATGACCTTAAACTTGATCATCTTGCATCCACCTCCTGAGTGGAAGGACTTGACGGGTATACTACTAGGCCCAGTTTATGCGGTGCCTAAGATGGAAGCCAGGGTTTTGTGCATGCCAGAAAAGCACTCTACCAACTGAGCTACATCCCCAGTGCCCCCTCCTCATTTGCAAATCCTGAGTAAGCCTTAGTTACACTTAGTATCACTGAAGGTTCTTGTACTGGGATACTACCATCTGAGAGTGGCAGACCCCTCACAGCCTGCAGGATAGCAGGCACACCCCTGCATCTGTCCCTCAGGTCCTCTGCCACACTGCTCCTGCCCACCCACAGCAACTCCACTGCCGCTCTTCCCACGGTCTGAGAGAACATCTAATGCTGGTTCAGATCATCTGTCCTGGAGAGTCCGCCAATCCACCCACTCTAGCTGTGGCTAGCACTTCGCCCCATCATCCAGTCCACTGATGGATGCTAGAGGCCGCACATCCAGGATGCCACTTGAGCAGCTCTCCAGTTCTAGCCCAAGCTGCCAACATCTCTGCTTTGGCTGACAGTCACCATTCTCAGCACCTAGCCAGGCCAGTTCATCCAGAATCACTCTCTAACCTGTCCTCCCAGGGCTTCCTCCTCTAACACCCCATTACAAGCAGACACTCCTGACCCAGCTCCCATCCTACCAGCTCTGCTCTCTGGAACACTCATTCCACTCTCTTGAGAACCAATGTCCCCAATTTCTTTTCTTTCCCATTGAGATGTCAGTCCCAACCATTAACTTCTTCTCTGCAAACACTCTCTTGCCCCTTATGCTTGTCATATTTGCCTAGGAAAAAAACAACAAAAAAACAGCCTCGATAAAAACCTAATGAGTTTCCTACGTTGTGCCTGGACTCAACGCAACTGAACAAAGATGCTTAGAGGAGAACATCGTTGTGCTAGCTGGTTTAATTTTCTATCTGCAGCCACCATCAAATGAGCATCAAGACCTCAAACATGCTAGTCCCCCACCACCACCTCCCTAGTATCCTTGCCCTCTTCCCCACCATGGGCACACACCCTTTTCCTCTTGCTTCAGCCTAACACCCCATAGCAGTATCATGATGCTCTCTTCAACGTGGCTCCCCATCATGGAGTACTGCTTGCTTAACATGCTTTTTTCTCTGGACTCAGAAAACTTCTGTTTTTCCTCCAACCTCCTGCTGTCTCAGTCTCTCACAGTCCTCTGCTTACCTTTGAGGCCAGGGCCCGGATCTTGGCCATCAGCCTGCTTGCCTCCCCCTGGGAATGTGGCCAGTCTATGGCTTTAAGTTCCATCAGGATGATAGTGACCCTCCTCATCTCCACTTGGCCCTGGACTCTGAGCCCACCACTCTCCTTGGTGTTCTTGTGTTGAGGCATTGCATAACATGTCAGAAATGGGATTTGAGGGACTGGAGAGATGGCTTAGGTTTAAGGCACTTGCCTGCAAAGCCTAAGGGCCCATGTTTGATTCCCAAGTATCCACATAAGCCAGATGCATGAGGTGGGGCATTGTGGTAGTTTGAATAAATGCCCCCAGTAGATTCAGGAGTTTATTAAAACTTTTGGGATTTCCAGCCACCTGGCGGGAGGAGGTGTCCAACCCTAAGGTGTGGTGGTGGATTTGAAATTCCAATCTAAACATACGCAAAGTGCCTAGTTCCACCTTGAGTTCCTGAAGTGTGCTGTGTGGGGTGGCTTTTGGCTTGAGGCTTCTGCGTTTGGCCCTGTGAAAGCAGGCCAGCTTCTTCTGCCATTATGGAACTTCCCCTGGATCTGCAAGCTTCAATAAATATCCCTTCCTCCATAACTGTGCCTGGTCTGGAAGTTCATCTCAGCGAACCTAAAGCTGTCTGCTACATGCATGCATCTGGAGTTTGTTTGCAGTGGCTAGAGCCCTGGAGCCCATTCTCTCTCTCTCTCTCTCTCTCTCTCTCTCTCTCTCTCTCTCTCTCTCTCTCTCTCTCTAATAAATAAAAATAAAATATTTTTTAAAAAGAAATGGGAGCCAGGTGTGGTGGCACAGACCTTTAATCCCAGCATTTGGGAGGCAAAGGTAGGAGGATCGTCATGAGTTCAAGGTCACCCTGAGACTCTATAGTGAATTCCAGGTCGGCCTGGGCTAGAGCGAGACCCTACCTTGAAACACCAAAAATAAATAAATAAATAAATAAATAAATAAATAAATAAATAAATAAAAGAAAAAAAGAAATGGGATTTGAGTCCCACCTTTCCACACACACATACACACACAGTTTCTTCCCCTTATGGGGAAACGTCAGCACAAGCCAGCCAGAAGCCGAAGTCAAATTTACTCTTCTTTCACTGACCAGCTCATTAGTAAGCCCTGCTAGACATCCTTCATCAGGCCTCACTCCACAGACATCGCTCCACATCCACCACCCTGGCTGCCACTACTCTTCTCCCACCTGAACACAAACTAATAGCCATTTTGAAACATTTTGTGGATCCTCAAAAATTTAAATTAATAATATATGCCATCAAACCCATTCCTAGATATAGACCCACTGAAAACAGATGTTCACAAGCTTGTCCTGGAATGTTCTTAACAGCTCTATTCACAATCACAAAAAGGTTGAAACCAGCCTTCCTGGGCCCTTTGCCTTACACCTTTCTGTGGCTGGATTGTGATGATCTCCCAGGCCAGGGGTTCTCTGACCCTCAGTTCAACTCCCGTCACAGAACCCATTCCCTTCAAGGACCTACCACTGAGCATGTGTGCCCTTTGCCATGTCCAGGGGCAGGCCTCCTCCTTGTTCACCCAACACACAGGTGCTCAGCAGACTGGTGTTGAGCTTCCAACCCCAGAAGTCCAAACAAGCCCCCTACAGGAAGCTTTCCTGTCTCGTTCTCTAGAGTCACACGTCCAAACCCCTCTCTAATCAGACCCTTCTGGGGGTACCATCATTCTTAAGACCCCCACATCCCACCAGGCTGTCCGTCTCCATCTGCCAGCAGCCACAGGGGAGGAGCCCAGAGGAAAGGAAGAGCTCGGCCTCTTCCACCAGCAGGCCTGACACCCTGGGGTAAAGCACCCCTCACCCGCTCTCTCGGGGTCTTCCTTATGCCTTACAGGCGGGGACTACAGTGACTACGTGATGGGGAAGCAAAAGGAAGCTCAGTGATGTAAGTAGCTTGCTCCAGGCCACACAGCTGCAAAGTGGTGAAATACTGAGAGCCCAGACCCAGGCCCCTTGTCCCAAGCTGTTGAGCAACACTGCCTCAAGGGAGCTCCTGCTCCTCAGAGAGTGCGTACAGCAGAGTCGGAGGTCGCACCCACCCACCTCTCTTTTCTCAGCTGTGGAGGGCATGCCAGCTAAGGCCACCCATGCTTGGAGTATCTCCACCCAGAAAGTCGCTAGGGCTAGGGGCTGATGGCATGGAGGGCTAGGATTAGTGCTCTTTTAAGGTGGCTAGGAACACCCACTCTCCAGGCTTAGCAACATGGTGCTCACAGGGAATAGGCATGTCTGCTCGCCAATCCCCACGCTCAAGCTAACTACACTGAAGTTGTCACAGGTTTACACTTCCTGGTGAGGGCATGAGGCCCCAGCCCTGCCCAATCAGTACTCCATGTGCCCAGGAGCCAGCTGCTCTCTCTCTCCCACTTGAACTCTGGCTAACAAACAGCCTCAAAGATGTGCCTCCAGGCTGGCCATCACTATAAGACACTACTGTTATTCTTAGATAATAGCAATGTTCATAATGCACTCCTTCCCCTTGGTGTGGTCTGTTACCTCTTTCAGTCCTCTCCAGGACACTATGCAGGAAATTCTTATCCTTTTCCAACAGACACAGAAACTGAGACTCACAGATAACCAATGACTTGCCTAGGGTCACACAGCAAGAGTAGGTTGTGAAGCCATGTCTATCTTAGCTCATTCTTCCACCCACATTGCCTGGATTTTCCTGGTTGAATCCAGAACCAGACACACTGGCCTATTGTCTTTGAGTCACAGACCCCAGGAGGGCCTCTGACCAGCCCTGAGTGAGCTGGTATTGGGACAGTGGTTGGATGGGCAGATGGTATAATGAGGACACAGAAGGTGGATGGAGGCATGTCTGGGCACATGGGCATGCACACCACCAGCTGCACTTACCACCTGAGGGAGGGGGGGTCAGGAGAGCCCAGGGAGGGGCCGCAGCCACAGAAGAAGGAAGAAGGAATTAGTGAGTGTGGGAAACCTGGAGGCAGCCTAGGGCCTGGGCACCCCACACCTGCCCCTCTGCTCCCTGGCCTGGGAGAGTGAGGGAGTGATAAAAAGGCCTCTTGAGTAACACACCATTTGACTGGCTGCCTAGGGCATGGCACTTCAGCAAGGCCACATTGGGACTTGAGGACAGGCATGAAGAGCACATGGTCTCTTAGCAATGAGTTGCATGGATCCCATGAGGAGTAGACATCTTATTTGTCAAGTCCTAAAGTGCCCACATGCCTCAACTGTCCTTACTGCCCTTCTTAGAAGCCAGAAACCAGGCCACTTCTACTGGACAAAACAGGGACAGAGTCAAATCCAGAAGGAAGTCGCCCAACTCCCAGATCTCTACAAGAAACACCATCTCTGAGCGAGAAGTGTCCAGGGGCTAGGTGAAAGGTCAGCCTCCCATGACTCAGGGACCAAGAAGAGCCCCTCCCTCCACAACTCACATGCCCCCCCCACCCCATACCTTATGTCCCTTCATCCCCACAACTCACATGTCCGTGCAGGTCCGTGTTGAGCAGCATCAGGGCACAGGTGAGCGTGTGTATTCCATCTAAACCAAAAATGGTGACACACTCAGTGTGAGGACCCAGCTCATTCCCACTTAGTCACCCACCTGTCTCCTGCCTCCCGATAGAGCTAGCCTGAAGGCCAGGGAGATAGAGGAGCACCTGTGCCTCATGCATCAGGGCCAATGTCTGTGTGATACTCCCTGCCCAGCCCACTGCAGTATCAGAGGGACCTGCCTGCCCCAGGTCAAAGCATCCCAACCCTCAGAGTAACCCTGACTGCCCTGGGCTACTCTAATGCAGACATCTACCTCCTGTAGCCAAAGTTACCTTGAACTTCAGGCCTAATGAAGGCTTTGGGTCTTGGGCCATGTTCCTGCAGTGGCATTAAGGGACCTTACTCCCTAGTTTCTAAGACTCAGGTCCTGCCATACGAGGACCAGACCCCCACCAAAACAGGATCCCCACCTCACCAAGAATTAGTACTGACAATGGCCCTGGCCAGGGAGTCTGGCCCAAAGAACTTTCAGGCATCAGGAAAAGACCCAAAGACCCAAAGAACTTGCAGGCATCAGGAAAAGCAATGGATGAGATATTTGGAACTCTTGCATCCAGCAAGCAGACTCCGTTCCATGTGCTAACCATTATTCAGTCAATGTTTTATTGTTTTGGTTTTTGAGACAAGATCTCACTCTGTGGCCTGGTCTAGCCTGGAACTCACTGTGTAGCCCAGGCTAGCCTTGAACTTTCAACAACCCTACCTCAGCCTCCCAAATGCCAGGATTACAGGCATGCACCACCATGCCCATCTGTATGTGTTCAAGGTCAACTGTTCAATGTTTGCCAGAGAGTGTGACCCACCTGAGCCTGTCTGTGGGACAGAAGTAGCAGGTGGACAGGGTGATTGATAATAGGCAAGGGCCATGCTGGGTAAGGAAGGTGGAGGGTGGAGCCAGGCAGGTGCCATACCTTCCGAGGTGCTGTCATCAGGGTTGCACTGGCAGTATCGGTGGGAGAAGTGTGTAAGGACACGTTCACGCTCCTGTGTCTCCCCCATTAGTGGGAAGGCCTTCAAGAAGGTTCTATAAGGTAATTCAAGGCTGTCAAAGGCCTCCTAGAACCCCTGAGTTGGTCTGGATCCTCACTAGGATAGAAGTTTCAACACACACACACACACACACACATACACACACACACACACACACACACACACACACCCCTGCCCCAGCAAGCCACAGCTCCCATGCCCGGTATATGGATCTAGACACCCTCTGCAGGCCCAGGCAGAACTTCTGCACCCCCCACGCCAGGATGGCCTCTCCTCCATACACTAAGGTCTCGGAGTTGCAGCCTTCTTTCCCTCCAAAGGGTCCTTCTGGAAGCAAGAAAGGGACAGATGTGAGGACAGATGAGTACCTCACAGCCAGTGTAGACTCTTCCAGGTGGACATTCATACCTCACTATCTTCTCTCCCTCAGTCATTCCCACTCCTCTAATGTGCCACCAGCCAAGCCCTGGGCCCAGTCCTGGGATCCCTCACTACACCCCTGCTGTACAAATTCAGTGGTGTGTTCTTCACCCTCAATCTTAATCCCCACTCCCCTTCCTCCTCCTTCATCCTCACCGTGACCAGGACACCTGCCCTCACCTCCCAGCAGGTCCTCCCGCCCTCCCGAATACATCTACTCTAGAGATAGCCAGCACTCCTGAGCCTGCAGAGAGTGTCTCTCTTTGTTGTTGTTTAGGCTTGGGATTTTTTTGCATGTGTATGTGGTGTACGTGCATGTGTGTGTGCATGTTCATATGAGTGAGGGCCCATGTATATGTGCTGTACAGATGTGTGTGTGTGCGCATGCACACGCGCGGAGGCCAGAGATCAGTGTCAGATGTCTTCCTTAGTTGTTCTCCATATTATTTTTTGAGACAGGGTCTCACATCTAACCCGGCCTCCTGATTCTGTTAGACAAGCTATCTAGCAAGCCCTAGGGATCCTCCTGTCTCCATCTCCCCAGTGTTGGAATTGCAGACACGTTTCCACTCCTAGCATTTTTCCCTGACTAGCAGCAATCCGAACTCAGGTCCTCGTGCTTGCATAGCAAGCGTATTGTCGACTGAGCCATCTCCTCAGTGCCTTCCCACCCCCAGTGCTCCATCTAAATAACGGCTGGTACCCACCACTACTTAAACCTGCCACTGGCTCTGCAATCTTGCCTGTCCTCTCCTCAACTCTGCCCAAAAACCTCCCACCCTATGCCTGAGCAACCTCTCACATCCACCTTCTCCATTCACCCCCATGCCCACACCCAAGCCTGTCCTCTCCCACCTGACCCCCTTCCAAAGCCACTGGCTGCCAGCCAGTGCTGCAGTACTGGCTTCACACCCAGAACTTTGTGTGGCTCCCGGGGCCAGGGCAGTTGAGCCTCACTATAGTGAGCCAATATATAAGGCCCTCCAGCTCAGCATCCATGCCTCTGATTGTGAACCAACCCCACTGAACACTTGCCCTGGACAATCCTTAAGGCTCAGCTTAAGATAGAGTAGCTTGTAACAGACCCACATTCCCTCTAAGAACAGTGATGGCAATGTATTTCCTTGAGCTGCCAGATAACTGCTGAAGCGGCAAAGACCACAAGGGCTATGATCTTGCAATGGAAAGGATGAGATGGAGGTGGGCTAGCTTCCACACTGCCTTTTCCTTGGGAGCATCACTGCCAAAGGGCATAGGCAAGAGGCAGGATACTGGGTCTTTTCAAGGGGCTGAAAAGATAAATGTGGAGACTTGAGAGTTGGAATCACATGGCCACCCACTCTGGGGGAAGGGCTCACTCTGGGGAAAAGACTCCCTCCTTCAGTCAATCCTTCCTGGAAGCAACCGCAGAGACCCACCCAAGAGGAATGTCTGTGGATTCCCAACCAAGTCACGTTGGCAACAGAACTTAACCAGCACCCACGGCTACACTCCCATCTTCAAATCCTGAGTACCCATCGTGTAGATGCCATTCACTGAGTGAACTACTGCTGCCCTTAGGCATCCTTCTCCACAGCCTCACCAGAAGGATCAAGAGACTGGTCTAAGGCTGTACAGTAAGCTATGATAGAACTGGAATGAAAATCCAGATTGCTGCCCTCACTACTTATGGGTGTTGTCCCGTCCCAGCCCCACTGACCTGAGTGCTCGGTCCAAAGTGAGGCCTGAGAAATCGAAGAAACTGAGGTACTCCCCAGCCACCAGCCTGCTGAATTCGTTGCTGCCAAGAAAGCATGGGATGTCAGTTAGAAGCAAAGTCCATGTCCAAGGATGGCAGAGCAATAAAGGGCATTTAAGAGTGGGCCCCACAATATCCTGACCCGCACACCCAGACCCTAGGCTACGTCCCCTGCTCTGTCACTGAGCTCTGACAGATCAGCCTTTGGCTGGGGGGTTGAAAAGGCTTCCTAGAGGAGGTAATCACTTGGCCAGCTAAGGAAAGCAAGAGCCAGTCCTGTGAAGGGGGTAGGAGTGGGATGGCGCCAACTGTTCCCAACAAAGGAAACTGCATAACATGTCCATAAAACCATCAGAAGATCCATATGGCCAAAGCCTGGAGAACAGGAACAGGAGCAATAAGAGATGAGTCAGGGACAGGGCCTCAGATCACAGCAAGGACTGGATATGACTGCAGAGTTTGAAGCAGGGTTCAGATTCAAAAGTTGATAATATACCTACATAGAGGGTGCAGGAGGAGTCTAGAAAAGAGGCAGGTGAGCTCTCTCATATGTGGATACTAGCTACAAATGTTTGGACTTGTATGTGAGTTGGAATAAAACTCTGTAACAAAGGCCAGTAAGCTAGAAAGGGGATATAAGGGGAGGGAGACTTAAAGGGATGGTATTGTATATTGTAAGTAGAAGAACAGATTACTGGGAGTGGGAAGGCCTAAGTGAGGTCAGGGGAAGAGAGTGACTAAAGGAAAAGTTAGGGGAGGGTTAATCAAAATCTAAGAGGGTATGAATAAGTCATATGGAAACCTACTTTTTTGGACAATGTAACATGCGGAAGCTATACACCAGATGTAACACCAGAAGCTATAGATTGTTACTAGAAAATTTTTAGTGCCAGGGTTGAGATACCTTCCAGTGAGTTGTTAGCCAGGGAGGTCCCTGATACCCCCAAAACATTACAGGCCATTCCCGAGGTTCTTGGTTTCCCACCAGGAATAAATGGTAAGACCCTATTGCTGAAGACTCCAGATGCTTGGGCTGCAAGGTCACTGAGAAATCCAGCTGGAGCTGAGCTGTAAACCTCCTTCGTGTAGACCAGCTGACAGAAAGCTGGAAAAAACTATGCTGCATGCAGCTCCATGGGAGGGAGTGAATTCACCAACGGAGATAAACTACAGTGGACACTACAAGCCTTAAGTTGGGCCAGCCTGGCCAAATGAGCCAACAAGTGCAATAGTGGCATGTCTGTTATAGGGGAAACCAACTGCTCTCTAATTGGACTGGAGACCCACTCCATGGGAGGGAATACATCCCTGATACTGCAAACCTATGCCAGGGGAAGTCATGAGCCCTAGGGGTATAACGACTGCTGGTGTCTGGCTAAATGTATATACTGTGCTCACCAAACTGCCCAGTAAGCACTTCTCACAATGTTCATTCTCTTTGTCTCTCTCTATCTTGCCCTATCAAATAAATAAATAAAATTAACTTTAAGGGCTGGAGAGATTGCTTAGTGGTTAAGGCGCATGCCTGCAAAGCCTAAGGACCCCGGTTCGATTCTCCAGGTCCCACGTAAACCAGATGCACATGGTGGCACATGTGTCTGGAGTTCGTTTGCAGTGGCTAGAGGCCCTGGCATGCCCGTTCTCACTCTTTCTCTCTCTCCCTCTCTTTGTCTCTAATAAATAAATAAATAAAAATAAAATATTTTTTAAAAATTAAATTATAAAAAAAGAGGTAGGGCTAGAGAGATGGCTTAGCGGTTAAGGCGCCGGCCTGCTAAGCCTAAGAACCCGGTTCCAATCTCCAGGTCCCACGTTTAGCCAGATGCAAAGTAACGCAAGGGCGCAATGCCGCACTTGATCACAAGGGGGCGCACACATCTGGATTTTGTTCACAGCAGCTGAGACTGCTGGCGTGCCCATCTCTATCTGTCTTCCTCTCCTTCTCTATCTGTCTCTCTCTGTGTCTCTCTCCAAAAATAAATAAAATAATTTTTTTAAAAAAGAGGTAGATGAGAGGAGGAGAAGATTTAGGGGCAGAGACCTCCAGAAAGAAAGAGAAGATGGGTACCGGCATGACTGAGAAGGTGGAGATGTCACTGTTCAGGGCAGTCACTCCACAGAAGCAAGTAACTTAGTGCACTGGGAGCTGAACCCAAACAAATGCAAGGTACAGTCAGGCTGGCATACCAGACAGGGAAAAATTTTATTTGAGACAGGGAAAAAAAAATTTTTTATTTGAGACAGGGAGAAAGAGAGAGAGAATGGACACACCAGGGCATTCAGCCACTGCAAACAAACTCCAGATGCATATACCACCTCGTACATCTGGCTTACATGGGACCTGGAGAATCAAACCTGGGTCCTTAGGCTTCACAGACAAGTTTTTTAATCACTATGCCATCCAGCCCATAAATACATTTTTTAATTTTTTTTTGTTTTTTGTTTTTTTCAAGGTAGGGTCTCACTCTAGCTCAGGCTAACCTAGAATTCACTCTTTAGTCTCAGGGTGGCCTCAAACTCATGGCGATCCTCCTACCTTTGCCTCCCAAGTGCTGGGATTAAAGGCGTGCACCACCACACCCAGCTCATAAATACATTTTAAAAGGTGCAGACGGACTGGGAAGATAGCTCAGATGGCATGGTAGCACAAGACTGTGATCTGAACCCTAAGGAGGTAGAGAAAGGAGGATCAGAAGTTCAAGCTACATAGTTAGTTGGAGACCCTGTCTCAAAAACAAAAAGTTGAGAGTCAGGCTGTCTGTCTTAGGGTGGAGCTCTAAGGAATGTCCCACTCACAGATGCGGACTGAGGAGAGAGCCCATGAAGAACATAGAAGCAGCAGCTGGAGCAGCAGGGTTGTGCCATTCCAGAGGCCAAGGAAGAATGCATTTCAAAAAGACTAGAACGAAAATTATAACAGATATCCACCTGATTCTAATTAGGCCTCATGCTTTCCCGTCCATTTATAGGACCCTTGGGAGCTAGAGGAACATGAAATAATACTATGTCCACACCCAGAACAAGCAAAGTCTTCAGGACAAATGGCTGTTTCTTCAGTCCACAGCACTGAAGAAGGGAGGAAGACTATGGATAGCTGAAGATTAAAAGACACTTATGAAGCCAGGCATGATGGCACACGCCTTTAATCCCAGCACTTGGGAGGCAGAGGTAGGAGGATTTCCATGAGTTCAAGGCCATCCTGAGACTACATAGTTAATTCCAGGTCAGCCTAGACCAGAGTGAAACCCTACCTCAAAAAAAAAAAAAAAAAAAAAAAAAAAAGACACTTATGAGACAGAGCCAGATGCAATGTATGCATCTTGTTTGGGTCTTTATATGAATAAATTAGGAATTGAACCCAGAGCTTCACGTATCATAGGCAGCCACTGAGCTACAGCCTGGCCCAATATCTATTTTATTTTACTTCATTTTATTTATTTATTTATTTATTTGTTTTGTTTTGGGTTTTGTTTGTTTATTTGTTCATTTGTTTGTTTTTCTGAGGTAGGGTCTCGCTGTAGCCTAGGCTGACCTGGAATTCACTCTGTAGTCTCAGGGTGGCCTCAAATTCACAGTGATCCTCCTATCTCTGCCTCCCCAGTACTGGGATTAAAGGTGTGCAACACCACACCTGGCTACTTCATTTTATTTTTGAGACAGAGTCTCCTTAAGTTTTCCAGAGGAGTCTTAAACTCACTCTGTAGCACAGGCAGGGCTTGAATTTGTAATCCTTCTGCCTCAGCCTCCCAAGTAGCTAGAATTACAAGCCTGTGCCAGCCGGTCTTGCCTGACCAACATTTCATTTTCCAGACAGAGAACGTTGGGAATAATAATTTTGTTAGATATAATTATGCAAAAATTCATGGGCTGGAGAGATGGCTTAGCAGTTAAGGTGCCTGCCTCCTAAGCCTAAGAACGCTGGTTCCAATCTCCAGGTCCCACGTTTAGCCAGATGCAAAGTGACGCAAGGGTGCAATGCCGCACTTGACCACAAGGGGCCGCACACATCTGGATTTCATTCAAAGCAGCTGAGAGGCTGCTGGTGCACCCATCTCTGTCTTCCTCTCCCTCTCTCTCTGTGTCTCTCTCCAAAAAAATAATAATTCTTATCAGAGCCAGATGTGGAGGCCCTGGCGCTACCATTCTTACTTTGTCTCTTTTTCTCTCCCTCTCTGTCTCAAAAATAAATAAATATAAATAAATCTTTAAAACAATTCTCATCAGGGATATATAGTAAAGCACTTACGGATCAATTGATATAGTATCTAGAATATGCTTTCAAACATTCTAGCAAGTGAAAAAATCTGCAAAATGATAGAAGAAATGACAACAGAAAAATATTGAAGCTGAGAGCTATGGTGGGTGATGCACACTTATAACTCCAGCAATTTGGGAGGCTGAGGCAGGAGGATTAAGAGTTGGAGGCCAGGGCTGGGAAGATATCCCAGCAATTAAAGGCATTTGCTTGTAAAGCCTGATGGCCCAGATTCCCATATAAAGTCAGATAAAGTCAGATGCACAAAGTGGAGCATGTGTCTATAGTTTGTTTGCAGTGGCAGGAGGCCTTAGCGTTCTCATTTTCACTCCCTCTCTCTCTCCCCATTTCTCTCAGTATCTATCTCTCTGACACAAATAAATAAATAAATAATTTTTTTTTAAGTTGGAGGTCAGGGGCTGGAGAAATGGCTTAGCAGTTAAGGTACTTGCCTGCAAAGCCTACTGACCCGGGTTTGATTCCCCAGTACCCACATAAGTTATGCACATCTGGAGTTTTTCATTTGCAGTGTCTGGAGGCCCTGATGTGCCCATTGTCTCCCTCCCTCCCCCCCCCCCGCTTCTATCTCTCTCTTTTCTCTCTCTCAAATAAATAAATAAAATATTTTTTTTTAAGTTGGAGGCCAGACTGGACTATACAGCAAGATCTTATCTACAAGAAAGAAAGAAGAAACAACTTTGAAACCATGCAATGAGATCATTTAACATATTAGTTCTCTGCTTTTGTGTATATTTGAAATGTTCATTATGGAAAAACTCAAAGAAGTAGAAAAGAATGGGCAGTGTTAATGTTGCTGAAGGTGACCTGGATAGCAGCCACCAGCTTCCAAGACACAGAGCCACCCGTGGAAGTAGCCTTGAAAAGAGAAGTTTCTGAAGGGAGCACAAAGGGGCAGGAATGCACCTAAAGGGGCTGAGTGGGGGAGAGAAGGTGACAGGGACCACCTGAGAGTCTGGGCTATGAAGTTGGAGAAGGATTTTTGTTTTTTTGTTTTGTTTTGTTTTTTGAGGTAAGATCTCACTCTGACCCAGGCTGACCTGGAATTCACTATGTAGTCTCAGGCTGGCCTTGAACTCACAGCAATCCCCCTACCTCTGCTTCTGAGTGATGGGATTAAAGGCATGCACCACCACACCTGGCTCAGATTTTTGTTTTTCAGATGGGAGGGACAAGCCACAGCAATGCTGGTGGGAAGTCTGACCCTATGAAGGCTGTTAGGCTACCCTCGGCTTAAAGTGGGGATTTAAAACCTGCAAGGAAGGGATGTGTGAGCTGGAATTTCTAGGCAGGGCTGCTGAAAGCCCAGTGCCTGAGGGAAGAGGGACGAGGAGGCTGCTGAAGGTGGAGGAGGCAGGAAGGAGGATCTGGAAACTGAACCACAGCAGGATCACCTCAGCCTGCATCAGGTTTGGGCTCAGACTGTCTCCCAGGGCCTTGTGAACAGCTGGTCAGACATGCTTGCACTGCATCAGCCACAGTCCCTGCCCAAGCCCCTTCAGGACTCCCACCTAGGTGGTGTCCTTTGTATGCAGTCTGAAGGCCACAGCTTATGCTCTGGGGCCCTCAGACGCCTTCAGCTGGTCCTCACAGACAGGTGGCACCCTGTCTTGAGCTCCGGGTCCCAGACATTTCCCCACCCCCAGCCCCTTCCCAAGTTCTCCCCTCTGCCTGGCCTCACTGGGTAGGGCTCTAGTCCTGCCTGACTGCTCTGTCCTCACTACGTCCCTTCATGACCCATAACTGCATCTTCCATCCTCCTCCAACCCTCAGGGACCGCCAGCCATCACCCCCTCCCTGACAGCAACCACCTTCACCCAAGCAGCCCAAAAAGGAAATAGATTTAGGGCGAGGTCAGGAATGAGGACAGTGACAGGAGGAAATGTCCTTGAGGGATGTTTAGGAAGTCCCCAGCACCACGAAACCCTGAAAGAAATCATGCACACCCCTTTCAGGCTGAGTGAGGAACACAGAAGGTTTGTGTTGCCTAGGGCAGGAGGTAGGGGAGACTCACTTCTTGCCTAGCTGCCGGGCCACGTCACAGCGTTGGAAGCCTTCGAGGTGGTAGAGGCGGCGGGCTAGCCTGCGAGCTGCTTCGCTGACCCCCTGACACCCGTTGGCCAGCGGATCTGAGCTGATGGGCTCCAGCCCCTCTGAGCTGCTCAGCTCTGAGTCAGAATCTGACAGGCCATCCTTGAGGCTCGGGTCACTACAAATGGAGGGGAGGAGATCAGAGGCCCTGAGTGAAGCTAAAAGGGACCCCAGGCCTCTGAAAACCCTCTTGGGGACCAGAGCAGGGAAAGAAACCACCCTGCAGCAAGAGGGCATGGAGCCGTTCTTCCAGAAGAACCACTTGGGTGAAAGCACAGATGAGGCCATACCCTTAGGACAGACCTCAGCCCCACTGTGCTGAGAAGAGCAAAGTAGTCCTCTCTAAGGCTGAGTGGCAAGTCTGCATGCAGAAGATTGACAAAGTGACCTTGAAGAGGACTCATTAACCAGGAACACTGGGTCACCCCAATATGCTTTGCTTCCTCTGGGTCTCAGTTTAATCCACCTACTTAGTGACCCCCACACCTTCAGCTCCCAGCTTTGGCCCGGCCTCACCTGACCGAGTTCAGCAGCTTATCCGTGTCCTCATCATCTTCATCGTCCCCACTCGGGCCCCCAGACCCATCTTCATGGAACCCATTGGGCACCGACGTGAGAGACAGGCAGCTCAGGACGTTCTCTGAGCGGCTAGTGGAGATGGAGCGCCTCAGGGGGCTGCCCAGTTCCCCATCACCACCACCGGCAGCCCCCAGGTCTCCCTCGGGTCCCATGTCCCCAATGCCCAGTTCAGCCCCATGTTCAGGACTGTCTCGGGCCCGCTGCTGGATAAGGGGAGTGAGGGGCGCCTCAAAGCTGACACAGCTATCGCTCTCATCGGTGAGACTCAGCACATCAAGAGAGTCAAGGCTGCTATACTGGGTGCCCCGCAGCAGCTCTGACTCCAGAATCTTCTCAAATGTGGCACTGAAGCCGTCCCGCACATCTGGCTCCCCAGGACCATCCAGCCTGTGGGATACAAAGGTCCAGTCACCATTCTATGTGGGTGGCCCCCAAACAGAGGCTGGTGACCACACCAGCAGTCTGTATCTGGAAGCACCTAGGGAAACAAGTCAGAGGGCAGGCATGGGCTGCAGCCTCATTACTGTTCTTTCAGCCAAAATTTACTGAGCACTGGGGGCCAGAGGCTGGGCTGGGGATACAACAATGAAAAGGACAGGCAGGTCACCCAACCCAAGGCCTGGCCTACGGCAGACAGCAGATATTTGTCTAAATAAATGTGAGGCCTTGGACCTATCCTAGCCTGGTGGGCTGATTCCTCTGGGCTTCCAGAGCACTGTGGACAATGACCCCCTCACAACACGCGTCATCACATTGGATCATGATTTTGCTGTGTCCCCACTGGCGAGAGTCTTGGTCAGTCAGACCCACTGCTCTCGGGGCTTGTCTCCATGTCACCCCTTCAGCAAGAGTGAGGAGACTGACCGTCCTCTTGATCCTCAGAGGACCTTTCACCCTCATCCTGATCAGCACACAGTATTCTGTTTGTTCCCCTGTTCACTCTGTGTTCTCCCAGCTCCCCAAACCAAATCTTCACAAGGCCAAAATCTGCTAGGCCTAGGTTGGGTATTAGAGACACTGAAATATAACAGCACCTCAACTTCGGACGTGCGGGATGCGGGGGTTCTCATCCATTGTAGGAATTGCATATGGTATTCCCATCTCCCAATCCCTTGTGTCACTGAGAAGATCTGAAGCGTGGCCCTGACAGGTGCTTAAAACCATCAGCCCAATTTCCAAACCTCCATCTGCCCACATTCAGCCATCTTAAATCAATAAGATGCTCCCATGCCACTATCAGCTGCTGGTGGCTGTCCTAGCCCCTGCCTGGATAGATGCATGGCAATACACACCCAATGCCCACAGGCACCCAACCCTACATACTCACATGCCTACCTACACTGACTTAGAGACATTTCTGCCTGCACACCCACATACAGGACATGCGTGAACCCACAAACACACGAGACAGACACCCTTATTCCCCCAACTCATAACCACACAGCTGTATGCATAGCAACATGCCCCTGCACGCTTCTACACGCATATGTGTCTCCATGAATGTTCACACACCTCCTGCATACCTGGCTATTCAGGCTAGGCAGGCCTCTAGCTGCATTCACCAGGGATTCTGTGTGCACTCCTCCCAGCATTCCTGGGGGCCATTATTTCCCCATCCTATCCCTCCTTGCCCTGAAGTAGCCCAAAAATGGTCTCTCCACCCCTCTGCTAAGAATCAGAGAAATGGCTGTAACTCCAGTGACTAGGACAAAAGTGAGATTCCTAGTAGAACCTGCTGGCAACCCCAGGAGACGGTACTAATAGAATTACCACACAAAACCTACATTCCTGCAGACAGCTGTAGGCTGGGAGAATCATCTCCAGGTGGGAGGATGGGCCAGAGGACCTTTCACACCAAGGCTTTTTTGTTTTGTTTTGTTTTTGGTTTTTCAAGGTAGGATCTTGCTCTAGCCCAGACTGACCTGGAATTCACTCTGTAGTCTCAGGGTGGCCTCGAACTCATGGTGATCCTCCTACCTCTGCCTGCTTCCCAAGTGCTGGGATAAAGGCATGCGCCACCACCCCCAGCTCACACCAAGGCATTTTGAAAGGACTTAGAACTCCAACACCAGCTAGGAGGGAGGGGATACAGCCCCTTATAGACACTGTTTATGTTTGGGATGAGGGCAAGGTCTGGAGGACACAACAAGCCTACTGACTGCTGGATTTCACTCATGGCCCTGTGCTCCCCAGACACTCGGAAGCTGGATAAAATAGGAATGGGAAATCCCTGCTTTATGTATGAGAAAAGCAAGGGCAGAGACTAAAGGGCTAGGCCCAGGCCACACAGCCATGGAGTGGAATGTGGTGAGTGCCCATCCCAGGACGTCTACGCACCCCAGCTGAGGGTCCTCAGCATCTGGACAGAGGCTCCTGGAGGCATCCTCCTCCTCTGCCAGCCCACCAGCGCTCCAGGGCCTGGATTCCATAGACTCTTCCAGAATGTTCACATCTGGTCCCAGGGCTACACCATTGGTGAGGGAGAGGCTGCAGTTGAGGCTAGGGAGGGCCACATCCGGATCCTCTGTGAGCTCCTCCATGTCTTCTGTGGGGCCCACTTTATTCTCTGGACTGCTGAGGCACTTGCTCAAGCCTTCACTGGTTGCCAGTCCATTCTGGCCCCCAAGCTCCTCCTCAGCCACCAGACTGGAGTCCCAGGTGGCACTGCCGTCCTCGAGCAGTGCAGATACAGACCGGAGCTTCTCTTCATCTGTGGCAGCCATTGCTTCCATCCTGACCCAGCTGGCCCTGGGACTCCAGAAAACCTGACAGAAGATGGAGAATGAAGCCCAGGTCATTCAGACGGGACAGAGGTCAGAGGGTCCAAAGCCCTTGGAACCAGCGCTGGGGCAACTGGCCTGAAGGAAGAGGAATGGCCAACGTGACCTCCTTGGGAACATTCTAGCTAGAAAACAGGCTCAGGCAAAGGCTCCTTCATTTCCCTGACCAAACAAGCCACCACCCCACACCCAGATCCTCTGGCCCTGTGCTCTAACCCCTACCTTCCCTGTTACCTCTTGGGTCTCTGTTGTACCACCCAGAATCTACCAGAATCTACCCTGAGGAAGACACATGTAGAGAGAAACTGGGTAAGGGTGCAGCACCCCCTGAAAATCACTTTCCATTCCTACTGGTGACAAAATCGCCAGGTATGGTGGCTCACATCTTTAGCCTCAAGACTTGGAAGTCTGGGATAGGAAGATCACTGTGAGTTCAAGTCCGTCTGTACCACAGAGTGACTTCTAGGTCAGTCTGGGCTAGAGTAAGACCCTGCCTTAAAAAAAAACGGGCCTGGAGAAATGGCTTAGTGGTTAAGCACTTGCCTGTGAAGTGTAAGGACCTGGTTGAGGCTCAATTCCCCAGGACCCACGTAAGCCAGATGCACAAGGTGACACATGCATCTGGAGTTCGTTTGCAGTGACTGGAAGCCCTGGCGTGCCCATTCTCTCTCTATCTACCTGCCTCTTTCTCTGTGTGTGTGTCTTTCACGCTCAAATAAATAAATAAATAAATAATAAACAAAAAAAATCCCAGCCTGGCAGCAGCAGCCAGCCACATGCCACTCCACATGTTCTTAGTCCTGGATGCAAGAGGCAAGGATAAGCACACCTTTGTAGTTAGTGAAGGGAACTGGACTGAGGGGGCTGCCTTTAAGGGAGAGTTAAAGTCTACAGAAATGCAGCTTTATCCAGGCAAGAAGCGCTCCAGGGATGCCAGAGTGAAGCCAGAGAAGCCATGACCCAGCATGAGGAGCTGTCCAGGGTGCTGGGCAGAGCAGCACAGCGGAGGGCCTCACAGAGGCAGCACCTAGCTACACCCAGAGAAAGGAGGGAGGGGCTAGGGCTCCCTTCCTCACTCAGACCTCCACAGCCTCCAAAAGAGATTCAAGGGAGGCCAGGGAAGGACTCTGGAGAGAGCGCTGCAAGGGACCAGGCTCTGTCCTGCCCCTTTCTGTCTGGCTCCATGGGGGTCTAGGTCAGTCCTCCACCAAGCTTCCCAATCCAGCACCGCTCCTCTCTGTCTGGAGCCGGGTCTTTTTCTCTTCTGTCAAATAAAGGGAGTCCTTGGAGCTACATCTGCACCCCAGGATCAACCCACAGTTCCAGGGGCTTCCTGCCCAACTTCATCCCAGCTGGGAGGGCAGAGGTCATTCCAAATGAGATTTGATCTTGTTCTGTCCTCCTCCCCTGCCTTCCCCAGCCTTTCCTAGGGTAGGTCACCTTCCACAATAACCTCTGTAAGGGACACAAGCCAGCACACCCCCCGCCCCAACACTCTGAAGAACTGCAGAGAAGAAGAACCTGGGGCATTTCCCTCCATTTTAGGAAAGGCTGGGGGAGACAGGCCAGCCTCCCTGGACTGCAGCAGGACAAGCTGCAGTGCAGAGACAAGGACACGAGCGCAACATTTCCTCTACTGGCCCACTCCTAAGTCTCACCTGAGGACTCATTAAAACACAGCCTTGCCGGGCGTGGTGGCGCACGCCTTTAATCCCAGCACTCGGGAGGCAGAGGTAGGAGGATCACTGTGAGTTTGAGGCCACCCTGAGACTACATAGTTAATTCCAGGTCAGCCTGGACCAGAGTGAGACCCTACCTTGCAAAAAAAAAAAAAAAAAAAAAAAAAAAAACACAGCCTTAAGCCGGGCCTGGTGGCACACGCCTTTAATCCCAACACTCGGGAGGCAGAGGTAGGAGGATCACCGTGAGTTTGAAGCCACCCTGAGACTACATAGTGAATTCCAGATCAGCCTGAACTAGAGTGAGACCCTGCCTCAAAAAAACAAAAACAAACAAAAAAACAAAAAAAAAAAAAAACAGCCTTGACAGACCTGCCCCAAACCTCTAGAACCACACTCTGCAGGAAACCAGAGTTACGCTCCAAGAGTACTTCCCACCTCCATGAGGCCAGAGAGGAAGGTGGGTCCTGTTCTCTGGGGACTTCTTAAGGGAGCTCAGCTATCACCGACTGGTGAAAATTCATGTGATCCTGGGTTTTCACACACAGGGCAGAAGAGGACAGGGCAAACAGACCTGATTGTCGCCCCTAGTGTTCTGACTTTACTGGAATAAGGTTTACTTACCAAAAATTAAAGCCCAGATTTTAAAACATCTGTAAGCCAGGCTCTAGACTATGTAGCCCTGATGCAAAGGACCCTCGGGGCTCAGCTCCAAATGAGGGAGTCTTTCTGTCTGCCCTACATCCCTGTTGCTGTTGTTGCTATTTCCATCAGTTCCCTCTGGCTGGGTACCCAGAGGAGGCAGCACAGGTCACCTCCTCCACTAAGACTCCAGGGGACAGGTAGAAAGGCAGAAGGAGAGAAAATGAGGCCTTGCAGCTTGCTGCCCGAGTTTGTATCCTCTGGCCCGTTCTGTATCCCAGGGCTAGCATGGTACTGGCTCTGGGCCACATGCCTTGACCCCCCCCCCACCCTGCCCCTGCTGGATGCCTCAAGCTCCCAATACTCAGGCACAGAGGTGAAGCCTGGCAAGGTGGGGTGTCAGTGGCTTCACTTGATGTTCAGTCTACACCAGCCCAAAACCAGGACTGGGTATAAATCAAAGACCTCTTGGAAAACCCCTATGCAACCCCCCAACTTCTAGCAGCTGCCTCAGGCTAATCCAGCCCTACCTGCCTTGCCATGTCCTCCTGCAGCTGGGAGCAGAATGGAGGTTCTGCCAACACTGGGTACTGGCCTGTAGCCTTGGTTCCGGGGCTGAACAGACAAGGGATAGCATTGAACTTCACTCTGGGCAGGGGGCCCAGAATCCCTGCCTGGGATGAGGGCCAGTTAAACCCAGAGTAGCCGAGCCCCAGGAGGGGCTCACAAAGGGGACCCTTCAGGGCAGAGGTATGAAACAATGCCCCAAGTCCTCATCTGAACCACAATGTGACCAGAGAACCACCATTGCCCCTAGCCTGTATGAAACCATCTGCAGAATAAGAGAGTTCCCTCTGCTTTCCTCCCCCAGAGCTGGGGAGAGAAGTTAACATCATAAATGTTGAGGGCATGGTGGCACATGCTTTTAATCCCAAAACTCAGGAGGATGAGGTAAGAGGATCTCTGTGAGTTCGAGGACAGCCTGAGACTACATAGTGAATTCCAGGTCAGCCTGGGCTAAAGTGAGACCCTACCTCAAAAAAAAAAAGAGAGAGAAAGAAAAAAAGAAAGAAAGAAAGAAAGAAAGAAAGAAAGAAAGAAAGAAAGAAAGAAAGAAAGAGAGAGAAAAGAAAGAGAGAGAGAGGAAGGAAGGAAGGAAGGAAGGAAGGAAGGAAGGAAGGAAGGAGGAAGGAAGGAAGGAAGGAAGGAAGGAAGGAAGGAAGGAAGGAAGGAAGGAAGGAAGGAAAGAGAAGAGAACATTTAGGGAGCTATGATTCACAGAAAAGAAACTCAACAGAGAGTTTAGAAGTGAACATCAACTCCCCTCCATTTTTCCATCACATATGACAAGTGAAGAAACCAAGGCACAGAGGCCAGAGAAGCTTTCCCTGAGACTCCACAATGTGTGATCAGGACCACTCCCCTCTGGAGCCAGGAGGGTGGAAGGCATAGGCTGGGCTTACAGGCCCCTCAGAACACCCTCCCATGAGACCAAAGCCCCAAATCCTCAACTAGGAGGGTCAGCCCAAAGCAGCGGCTCTTCTTGACTCCAGCTTTGCTGGCCAGAGCTGGGCCACCAGTTATCCATGCCAAGGAGATGCCTACAAATGACAGGTTGGCAGAAGCCAAGATCCTTGCTGTCTCTCTCACACTGATCCAGGCCTTTTTCCAGGGAGGGCTCTAACTACCTAGAGCCCTTGGGATGACCTTGGGCTCAGCAGCCTCTTTTTCATCACCAGCTGTGATGGAGACTGTGATGATAGTGGAACCCTGGCTAAACCACGTACTTTCTGGGTCTCAGCTGCTCCTGAGTCAACACTGTCCCCCTCCCACTCTCCCTATGGCAGTTGAGAGATGCTATAGAAACAAATCACATCACACACATGCTTTCCTCTTTCATAGCCCGTCCCACAATTCCCGTCACCCTTAGATGAGAGTCCAGTCTCCTCAGCATGGCCTTAAAAGGGCCTTCCTGAGCTCAGACTGCTGTGCACTCCCCATCTCCCCCACCCCACCCCCACCTAAGCCACACTGGATCTTTTGCTCTCTGAGCTCATTTCTACCTCAGGGCCTTTGCACCAGCTATATTCATGGCCTAGAATGTTCTTTCCACACATCTTTTTTTTTAATATTTATTTATTTAAGAAAGAGAAAAAAAAAAGGAGAGAGAGAATGGGCACACCAGGGCCTCCAGCCACTAAAAACAAATTCCAGGTGCATGTGTTATCTTGTGCATCTGGCTTACAAGGGTACTGGGAAATTGAACCTGGGTCCTTGGGCTTCACAGGCAAGTGCCTTAACCACTATGTCATCTCTCCAGACCTTTCTCTAGATCTTTTTTTATATATTTTTATTTTTATTTATTTATTTATTTGACACAGAGAGAAGGAGAGAGAGAGAAAGGGAGAATGGGCGCACCAGGGCCTCGAGCCACTGCAAATGAACTCCAGATGCATGCGCCACCTTGTGCATCTGGCTAACGTGGGTCCTGGGGAATTGAACCTGGGTCCTTTAGCTTTGCAGGCAAATGCCTTAACCTCTAAGCCATCCCTCCAGCCCTCTCTAGATCTTTAAATGACTATCTCTGCTGCCATTTAAGGCTCAGTTCTGATGCTTCCTCCCACAGAGGTCCTCTCTGACCACCCTGCATGCTGTCACACTCCTCAAAGCTTCAAACCCCAAACAGGCTGAAACTTCCCTTCCTATCCACTTACTTACTTCCTGCCCTCCTCCCTGACACTAGGGTGTGAGTCCAGTGAGGGTGGGGACTGAAACTTGCCCTTCCTATCCACCACTGTACTTGGACTTCCTGCCCTTCAATCCCGACACCAGGTGTGAGTCCAGTGAGGGTGGGGACTTTTCATGGGCAGAGGCTAAACAAGGTTGAGGAGCATGCCCCGAGTCACAAAACATGCTGAAAAAGCAGTCTTAACAAGGCCACTGCATGGTGAAGGTTAAAGGGAGACCTCCTCACTGATCCCTTCAATCCCAGGTTGGGATGGTCCAAGCCAGGCAGCTGTGTGGAAGCCACTAATCTAAGCCTGTGGGTTAGAGTGCTGGGTGCAGGCTCAGCATGCAGAAGGGGCTGGGACCATCAGTGTTGAGATGAAGCTGAGCCAACAGTGATAAAGGGCCTGAGTCCCAACCCTCTGGTTTTGCCAACTTCCCAAGAACCTGCCACCTAAGACAGCAGACATTAAAGAGCATCCACCAGGGTCCCCTGGCAAAGAAAGAGGGAAAACTTTCACTTTCAGAACCTGCCACCTAAGACAGTCTGCCCCATGAGCACCCACCAGGGTCCCCTAAACAAAGGCTCCATTGCCTTTCCCTACTGGCTCCATTGATTCCTGCTGCACTAACAGCTCCCTGGCATATCTAGGTGGCTCTATAGTTAGGTTCTTCAGAGAGAGAGGACACCAAACACTATAATATCTAGCGTGGTGGTGCACGCCTTTAATCCCAGGACTCGGAAGGCAGAGGTAGGAGGATTGCCATGAGTTCAAGGCCACCCTGAGACTACATAGTGAATTCCAGGTCATCCTGGGCTAAAGTGAGACCCTACCTTGGGAGGGGGAATGACAATGAAAGTGAAGGGTCAGCAGGCAGGGAGGAGTACTCAGAAAAGACCCGGCCACCTCTGCCCCTCATGAGTGTGGAGCCCAAGCTGGCCAGGCCTGGGTACTCCGAGATCCACAGGAACATGCTGAACCACTGACAGCATGGATAACATGAAACTGCTAGAATAATCCTGACTGGGGTCCTCAGATCACACAGCTCACCACCCCTCTCCACGCCCCCACCAGCCTCTGCTAGCCAAGGAATAGAGGTCAGTCTCTTCCTGACCTAGAACTCCAGGCACCCCACTCCCCAGGCCCAGGTTAACCTGGACACGTGTCTCAACATCCCAATTCCCAGGGAGGATCCAAGGACAGTATGGAGACAGAGCCCCAGGAACTTCTCTGCTCCCCACCAGCACTGTGACCTCAGGGTCTTCCATAAAATGAGGCATGCTAACAGCATCTTCCTCACAGGCTGCAGAGGAGATGGGGGAGCTGTGCTCAGAACAGGTCACACCGTGGTGCTGGCTGCCCTGTGCCCCAGCAGTGGTGTCCAGAAGAGCAGCACATAGCACAGGCCATCAGCCCTGGACACAGTCGTTTCTGGCAAGCTGACAGAGTAGGTCCCAAGGCAAGGGCTTCAGAGGCCCAACATGAGGTAGCAAAGAGAAGAACTCGGTGGAGCCAAAGGGAAAGACAGAAAGGGAACTCTTGCCCTTCCTCAGATAAGCAAAGACCCACAATCTTGGCCACACTAGCACTTCCACCCACAGCCAGTCTCACATCTGTCTCCCCATCTCATATCACATGGACCACATCAGATGTCAAGTAAAAGCCAGGAACCTGGGCCTCCCTTCAAAGTGTATGTTCCCATCAGGCAGTGACTCAGCCCCATCTCTGGTCAGATGCCAGAGAACCAGCCTCTGCCTTGGGCTCCAGTGGTTCAGAAGGCCTCTCTGTCACGGGTAGACAGTCAGAGGGCCCCAGGGATGGGTGCACATTTGCATCCATCTGCAAGTGCCCACTGGGACTCTCAAGGCCATTCCACAAAGGTCATTTCTTGACATCTTCCAGCTTGTTTCTCTCCCCTGCCCCTCAGCCAATTGGCGCCCTCGTTTGCTTAGTATTTGCATATATTTGCATGTGGCTTTGGAAAGCCCTTAACACTAATGAAATCCACAATGTCTGTGGTCAAATCCCAAACCACCTGTAGATCAGGCAACTCCATCCCCTGCTGACCTTCCTGCAAGGTGAGCCCTATGCTCTGGAACCACAAAGCACCAGGCTGCCCTGCCTGATTCAGGGAGCCCACTTTACCACTGTTCTGCCTCCCTACAACTTCAGAGGGCACCTGGGACTCATCCTGCTTCCAGAACCCACATCTAACACATGGTCTGTGTGCTGAGTTGGACCTGGAGCTACAGGAGACTGACCAGGTACAAGTTCTGCCAACCAGCCATCCCTGGTGGGGTAGAGGGAGGAAGGTAGCCAAAGTCAGGGCATCTACCCTAGTCTCCTTCAACAACCAAGAGAGGTGACCCAAGCCAGCTGTGGTGGTGCATGCCTTTAATCCCAGCACTTGGAAGGCAGAGGTTTGAGGATCATCATGAGTTCAAGGCCACCCTGAGACTGCATAGTGAATTCCAGGCCAGCTTGAGTGAGCTCAAAAACCACAAAAAGAGAGAGAGAGAGAAATGACCAAGAATTCCACCTTCCCCTGTCTGCACTCATCAGGCACTCAGGTTCCCTACTGACACCCCCAAAGAAACCCTACACCCTCCCAGCCTCCTTCCCCTATGGTCTTCCCCATCCTCCATAGCCCATCACTGCTTAGAGCCTTTTAACCTTCCCCTGCCATTCCTCCCCTTCCTCACCATCCCACCTTTTCCCTGGCCTCTCCTGGCTCAGCGTTAGAATTTCAGCATGTGGCAGAAAGTAAGCATTCTATGATTGCCACTTCTGTCCCCCTTGGCCCACTGAGGAGAAAGTTGGGCACTGGTAAAGCTTCATTCCTCAGTGAGCAGTGCAAGGGACAAGAGTAGGGGAGTTAAGACCCTGAGAAGCCAAAATTATGGAGGTAGCACCAGGTGTGGTGGCACATGCCTTTAATTCCAGCACTCGGGGAAACAGAGGTAGGAGGATCACCAGGAGTTCGAGGCCACCCTGAGACTACGTGGTAAATTCCAGGTCAGCCTGAGCTAGAGTGAAGCTCTACCTTGAAAAAGCAAAATGTGTGTGTGTGTGTGTGTGTGTGTGTGTGTGTATACGCGCACACACATGCAGGTAGCAGTCTGGAAAAGGGGAAGAGTGGGTTAGAGCAGGTCTGGGAGGAAGGTGGGAGCCCCATGTTGGAGAAGTTGAGTTAGAGCTGTCTGGTAGACCTGAGGTGGAGAGAGGCTCCTGGGACTCAGGGGAGAAGACAAGGCTGGGGACACAGACATGGGTGCTGGCAGACCTGCATGAGATCAATGTGAAGTTCTGGCAAGGGGTTGAGTCCTGTGGGGGGAGGGGTTCCATATCAAGGAGGGGAGGGAGCCAGCAACCAAGCCGAGGAGCAGCCCACAAAGTGGGAGATGTGATAGTTAATCTTTTTTTTTTTTTTTTTTTTTTTTTTTTTTGGTGTTTCAAGATAGCCCAGGCTGACCTGGAATTCACTGTGTAGTCTCAGGGGGGCCTCAAACTCACAGGCATCCACCTGTCTCCTGAGTGCTGGGATTAAAGGTGCAGTTAATCTTACTGTCAATGTGATGGGATTTAGAGTTGTCATGAAAGCAAACCTCTGGGCATGTCTATGAGAGTTCCTAGACTGGGTTAATTGAAGTGGGAAGACCTACCCTAAATGTGTGAGGTACCATTGTGGGCTGGAGCCATAAACTGAATAAAAGAGAGCAGAGCAGCATTCATCTCTGCGTCCTCGGTACGTATGCAATGTAATCAGCCAACTCAAGCTCCAGCCTCTGTGATGTCCCCACCATAATGGACTGTACCCCCAAACTGTGAGCCAAAATAAACCCTTCCTTCCTTAAGTTGCTTTTGTCAGGTACTTTGTCAAAGCAACAAGAAAAGTAACTAATACAGAGGCTAACAGGAGAATGAGTGACCTGGAAGCCAAGAAGGCATTTTGAGGGAGACAGAATCACTGAGAGATGAAGACAAGGAACTGGGCTCTGATACAGCAGCATGGGGTTCACGGGTGACCTTGAGAAGAGGTCAAGGGAGTGAAGGGATGAGCATCCAACTGGAGTGGAATCAGAAAGAAGTGAGAACTATTCTGGACAGCCTTTCTAGGAGCTTGGCTGGAAAGGACCAGAGACATAGAGCTGTGCTGGCTAGAGAAGACAAGGGAGAACTTTTTGAGAAGCAATAACATGATCTAATAGAGAGGGGGAACCAATGATGCAGAAGGGCACTTGCTGAACACTGGCCTCAAACAGGCACAAGGGGGACAAGATCTGGCACACAGGTAGAGGGGTAGCCTTAGGCAAGGACAAGATACCTAACCTACAGTGGTAGGAGGAAGGCAGAGCAGGGGGTAGAAACTGGAGGATGCCTGTGCATAGTGCTAAGGGAGCTCTGGCAATGTCTGAAAGGAGGTGGGCAAGTAGAGGCTAGGCTGAGATCCAGAGAGGCAGTATCAAGCAGCCACTAGCAAGGGCAAGGCAGTGGTGGACGTATTGGATAGTCCCAGACCTGTGTGACTTCGTGGCCTCCGTTTACAGTGAAAGCAGTCTGTTCAGTTGTGGTTTCCCTCGGGCTGGAGTTAGCTAAACTCTGGAGTTCACTAGGGTCAGATTTTGCCAAGTCTAAGAAAGGAAGTGGAGACCAGGTGAGGTAGTGCATGCCTTTAACCCCAGCACTCCAAAAGCAGAGGTAGGAGGACCGCTGTGAGTTCAAGGCCAGCCTGGGACTAGAGTGAGTTCCAGGTCAACCTGGGCTAAAGTGAGACCCTACCTCAAAAAAAATAAATAAATAAATAAATAAATAAGAAGAAGGAAGAGGAGAAGTAGCAGCAGATGTTAGGATCTGCAAGGAGAGTGTTGCCTGACTTGTACAAGGGCAGCTGCCTCTGAGTTGCTCCTCACCTGTTCAAGTCCCCCTACAGATGCCTGGAAACCCACGACCCACTCCCACCGCGTGTTGGGTTGCGAGGTGTTCCTAGGTCTTCTTCACAAAAGGATCTGCAGAGAGGGAAGTAGCTTCCCTTAGGTGCACATTCTTCTGACCTGGAAGGCACCTCAGACATCGCATACCCAAACAAAGTCACCATTGCATTTCCCAAGCCAGCAGCAGCCCATTGCCTGCCTCTAGCCCAACAACGGAGCTGTCCATCTGCCTCCAGTCTCTTTACTCATCCCTTCCTTCCCCAGACTCCTGTCCCAGTAGACCAGCCAGCCACCCAGCTCATCCTCCCCAGGAAGCCTGTCATACACAGAGCAGCCCTGCACCCAGCTTCCCAGCACCTGTGCTCCCAACATCACAGCCACCTGACTGGTCTCCACTCACCCAGCCAATCCAGCCCTTCCCCTCAGAGCACCTTCCCCATCACCAGCCTCAATAAGACCTTATGGGAGCTCCCAGGGTCCTGGGGGAAGAGCCTCCAGGTCAGCTATGGTCCAAGCCCTTCTCGTCCATGTCCCTCTTGCCCCTTGCTCCTATCTCAGTCCTTCCTTCTCCCCTCATCCGTGGCACCTGCCCCACTGAAGCTACAAGACTAATCAGTGTCCACTGGATCTCCTTTCTCTGGCATCTGATGACAAAATGTTTGATCAGTTTTGATGATGTGGAGATGCATATCCTGTTGCAGGGATGCCCATGTGCATAAAACTTCTGGAGACAGTTAAAGAGAAGAAACAGGATTGAAGCAAAGAGACCCTCAGCCAAATGGCCTAACATACCACCATCTATCATAGAACAGGCTAATACCATGTGGCAGGACACAGAGAAGGACACATCACCACCTATGGGATATGCCCAAAAATGTATAACCTGAATCTGATCAGAAGCAGCAAGCAAGAAAACAAATTCAGAATGTGGAGGATGCCACAAGACTTCAGTGCATGAAGCCCTGGGTTCCATCCCCAGCACAACATAAATTAGGTTTGGTGGTGCACACCTGTAATTCCAGCACTTAGGAGGTAGAAACAAGAAGATCAGGAGTTCAAGGTCATCCTCTGATACGAAGTGAGTTAAAGGCCAGCTTGGGCTCCATGAGACACTGTCTCCAAGGAGAAGAGAAAAAAATCAGGGATTAATCCAAATTGAAAAACATAATAACTATATGCAATGTATGCTCCTTGATCAAAAGAAAATTTCAACAGCTAACAGGGACATTACTGGGACAACTAGAGAAACTCGAATATGAACTAAATATTAGGTCAAATTACATCATTACTAAATTTCTCAGGCATGATAATAGCATAGCCATTTTGCAGGGAAAAAAGTCCTTGAGTCAGGAAATTCATGCTAGAATATTTTGAGGTGAAATATTATAATTTCTGTCTGCAATTTTCAAAAGATTGAAAGAGAGTGGCCGGAGAGATGGCTTAGCAGTAAAGGCACTTGCCTGCAAAGCCTAAGGACCCAGATTCAATTCCCCAGGTCCCATGTAAGCCAGATGCACAAGTGGCTGGAGGCCCTAGCATGCCTCTCTCTCTCTCTCTCTCTCTCTCTCTCTAATAAATAAATAAAAATTTTAAAAGATTAAGAGACAGAGAAAACAAATGTGGCCAAATGTTAGTCCTGAGACACCTTAGGCTTCTAGGTGAAGAAGGAAATGGCGGGTGTTCATCATACTATAAAGTATGACAAGGTAGCATGGCAGGAGGAGGAAGAGAGCGAAGGAAAATGCACCAAAGAAGTCTGCTAAGGGATGGGCTTTCTGAGCAGGAGACAGGGAGGAAAAAGGACACTCCTGTACACTCTGCCTCTGAGCAGCCCACAAACCAGGCAAGCTTGTTCATAAGCCTGCCTTGAGCTACACGTGGAATCACCCATGCAAAGCAGGTACAGCCCCAGGACAAAGCCAGGTGTAAGAGGCCAGAATCCCCTGTGAGCAAAGCCACGTGGAGAACAGGGCTCTCAGCATGCAGCCAGGCCCCAGGGAAGCCAGCAGGGCAGCTCTCAGTCAGGACAGGACCATGGGCCCTTCCTCACCTCTGCCACACTGTGGCAAGGAGCCAGCCCAGATCCACCCCACCTCTCAAATATCCTTTGAGGGGCGACAGCCTGAGTGTATCCTCCTATGCAAGGAGCCAGGCTAAATATGGAGCCCCAGACATAAGATACTGCTCAAAACAGATTTTCCTGGAAAAGACCATCTGGCAGGGGAGATCTAGAGCATCATCTGTTGAGGGAAGCTGAATCAATCGGCTGACATCCGGAAGAGGGGTGCCTTCACCCCACCTTCCTAGGAGATCCCAGTGTAGGGCCTTGGCATCCCCAAGGTCACTCCTGCCCAAATGGAGAGATTCACAGGCAGAGATTCCATGTCCTAAGTTTTGTCTGCAGAGACGAAGAGGTGGTGGCTAGGGACAAGGTCTGAACATTGTAAAGTTTTGCCTTGGCTACTTAGCCAGGTTGGGTTTTTTGTTGTTGTTGTTGTTTGTTTGTTTGTTTGTTTGTTTGTTGTTTTTCGAGGTAGGGTCTCACTTTAGCTCAGGCTGACCTGGAATTCACTAAGTAATCTCAGGGTTGCCTCGAACTCACGGCGATCCTCCTACCTCGGCCTCCTCAGTGTTAGGATTACAGGAGTGCACCACCATGCCAGGCTCAGCCAGGGTTTTTTTTTTTTTTTTTAAGATGCTTGTTTATTTATTTGTGAGCAGAGAGAGATAGAGAGAAGAGAGACAGATAGACAAACAGGGAGAATGGGCATGCCACAGCACTGCAAACTCCAGATGCCTGCACCACTTTGTGCATCTGGTTTTACATGGATGGGTACGGGGGACTCAAACCCTGGTCATTAGGCTTGCAGGCCAGCACCTTAAATGCTGAGCCATCTTTCCAGCCCATTAACCAAATATTTTAAGCAAACAAAATCTCAAGCCCAATATGCCCTTCCACAAAATGGGAACTATGGAGGTACCTCCCTCTGAAGACTCATACATGTTAGGGTACCCTGCACAGTGGCTATGATTCTTAGATGGAAATTGGATAGGGTGTGACATCCCCAAGACCTCTCTGAGTTCTGGCAAGAGCAGGAAGTTGGGGCTGGAGAGATATCTCAGCAGTTAAAGGCACTTTCTTGAAAATCCTGCCAGCCCAGGGTTTCAATTCCCCAGTATCCATGTAAAGCCAGATGCACAAAATAGCACATGCACCTGGAGTTCATTTTCAGTGGCAAGAGGTCCTGGTGTACCTATATTCTTCCTCTCCCCCACCCTTGCTCTCAAATTAAATAACTATATTTTTAAAAAATAAAAAAGCAGGAAGACGGAAGTCAGGCACGGTAGTGCACTTGAGAGGCTGATGTTAGAGGACTGCCATATGTTCAAGATCAGCCTGGGGCTACAGAATGAATTCCAGGTCAGCCTGGGCTAGAATGAGATCTTACCTCAAAAACAAACAAAAAAGAGACAAGGAAGTTGGAAGCTGGCTCAGCTGTTAAGAAAACTTCCTGTGCAAGCATGAGGGCCTGAGGAGTGTGTTTTGACCTCCAGGAACCACATAAGCAGCTGGGCATGGCCATGCATGTGTATTCCCAGTCCTGTAGGGGAGCAAAAACCCGAGAATCACCAGAGCCAAGAAAGAAAGAAAGAAAGAAAGAAAGAAAGAAAGAAAGAAAGAAAGAAAGAAAGAAAGAAAGAAAAGAAAGAAGAAGGAAGGAAGGAAAGAAAAGAAAAGAAGGAAGGAAGGAAGGAAGGAAGGAAGGAAGGAAGGAAGGAAGAAGAGAGAGAGAGAAAAGGAAGGAAGGAAGGAAGGAAGGAAGGAAGGAAGGAAGGAAGGAAGAAAAGAAAGAAAAAGAAAGAAAGAAAAGAGAAGAGAGAAAGAAAGAAAGAAAGAAAGAAAGAAGAAAGAAAGAAAGAAGAGAGAGAGAAAGAAAAAAAAGAAGGAAGGAAGGAAGGAAGGAAGAAGGAAGGAAGAAGAAAGAAAGAAAGAAAGGAGGAGAAAGAAAGAAAGAGAGAGAGAAAGAAAGAAAGAAAGGAAGGAAGGAAGGAAGAGAAAGAAGGGAGGGAGGGAAGAAAGAAAGAAAGGAAAGAGAAAGAAAAAGAGAGGGGGGAGGAAGGTAGGAAGGAGGGAGGGAGGGAAGGAAGAAAGGAAGGAAGGAAGAAAAGAAGAAGGAAGGAAGGAAAGGAAGGAAGGAAGGAAGGAAGGAAGGGAGGGAGGGAGGAAGAGAGGAAGGAAGGAAGGAAGGAAGGAAGGAAGGAAGGAAGGAAGGAAGGAAGAGTGAGTAAGCTCCAGGACCAGTATGGGTGAAAGAACAATGGATCAGACACTCATTCTACTCCAGGCACTGAAGGTGAGCACACCCACCACAACAGAACACATATGGACACATATACGTGCATATATCACACATAAGCAAAAAAAGGGGGGGCAGGAAGTCCTTCCCAGATATCTTTGCTCCCTCTCCCTGAGAACAACTCTGGAGGATGGGCACTACTGGTCAGGTCTGCCCCTGCCCAGTGGTTAGACCAGGATGACAGGAGGGAGACCTCTCCACTGGGCACAGAGGGTATTCCCAGAGCCACAAAGACAAATCACACAAGCATTGAGACTTCAACCCTGCAAGATGCATAAGACACCAGTAGAAGAGCCCATCCAAGGACACCTCGGCCACCCCTCTCCTTTTAGCTTGACCACGCCCACTCACCCCTGTGTAGGAACCCCCTAAGAGCTTTGGTTACACCCTTTGGGCCTGTCATGGTCCCATCAGTACCAAACTTCGTAGTCACCCCACTCAAAACCCAGTCCCTAACAATATAGAGAAACTAATTGGGAAGAAGAAGGGATTCAATGGAAGGTGGATTTGAGAGGGGGACAATGGAAGTAGTGGGAGGGAATTATTATGGTTTGTGGTCTATACTTACAGAAGTTGTCAATAAAAGTTTAAAAGGGGGGGGCTGGAGAGATGGCTTAGCGGTTAAGGCATGCCTGTAAAGCCAAAGGATCCCCCGTTCGACTCTCCAGGACCCACGTAAGCCAGATGCACAAGGGGGCACATGCATCTGGAGATTGTTTGCAGTGGCTGGAGGCCCTGGCGCACCCATTCTCCCTCTCTCTCTCTCTCTCCCTCTTTCTGTTTCTCAAATAAATAAATACGTTTTTTAAAAGTTTTTTTTTTTAAAGTCCCTGACACCATGTGCCAAGAGAAAGGGCTCTGGGAGGGCAGCTTTCTGCAGAGCCCTGGGGTGTCAGAGGGAGCAGCTGGCCCATTTTCCTGATCCAGAGATCCCAGATCACCACTTCTCTGGGGAGGACTGCAAGAACTGCATCTGCCCAGGGCTGGGGGTGGACTTGGTGGTGATGATCCTAGTGTCCCTGGCCCACCATCCTTCAGTAGCACTCATTAAACAGCTCTTTCCTTGAGGCTCTGGAAGACGGAGCTGAGGACCCCGAGAAAATCCTAACCGCCCCCTCCTGCCAGGGACTCCTCTCCTGGATTGGTCAAACCTGGATCTGTCTTCCTGGGCCCCGTTAGCCCAGCCTGCTTGTCAGGAGTCTTACACCCTCTACCATTACAAATGCTGCATCTGTCCCCAGCTCTCTTTCTGGGCCCCACAAGATGGCCCCAAGACAAAGGGGTTGGCACTGGGCAGTAGCCCCCAGAGCCTATGCGGAGGAAACAATACCCCCAGGTCTCATTCCAGGGAGCCCCAGATCCTCTAGGGACAGAAGGAATCTAGGAAGGGGCCAGATGGGCAAGGTGGTCGCCACATGTGGATTCTCTGCCCCACCCAGACCCAGCAGCCCACTCCAAGGACCCCTCCCTCCCCGAGGCTGCCACAACCATTCGGTGCCGCCAAGCCTTGCCAGCCGCCTGCCACGCCCCCATGGCAGCCCCAGCTCTAGCAGAGCCTGGGAGGCCTGGCCTCCAAGCCTGCCTGTCAAAGTTGGGAAACTGGAAACAGAAATAAATTCTCAAAGCCACTCCGGTTGTGGAGGTGATCTCTGACAGGCCCCGGCACACACAACACCGGACCATGGACCACCAAACTGCCAGTGGCACCCCATCAATGCACACACGGACCCTCGGATTATACAAAAGGGGGAGGGGACCGGGAGGCAGAACCCTGGAGACAATTGGGCCGGCAGCCCCGACCCTCCCTGCTGGCGGGACTGGAGCTCTTAGCGGCACCCCTACTCCCTTGGCCCAGTCCTGACCATCTTGGGCTTCCTCTATCGGCCCCATCTCCATGACAACCGCATCCTTTGCGTGCTCCAGCCGCGGCCGAATTGATCTCGAAATGTAGCTTTGTTAGCAGACCCCCGCGGGCAGACTGGGCGGAGGGCGGCTCCCGCCACTCAGCCAGCGCCCCTCTCCCTCCGCAGCTGCCCCCCCTCCGGTGCCCAGGGGACCCCAGGAGGGGAGGGGCGAGGCGGGGTCCCGGAGCACGCGGGCCTTAGGGACCCGGCGCCCCGTTGGGGGGGCCTCACTCACCGCTCGGGTCCCCAGTCACGGCGGGGCCATGTGGATGCCGCCCCTGGACCCGACGGAGCTCCTCGCGCCCGCTTCGGTCCCCGCAGGTGCTGGAGCCGCGGCGGTGGAGAGGCTGAGCCGGGAAGAGGGGGGACGGACGGACGGCGGGAGGGAGGGACGAGCGGAGGAGGAGGAGGAGGGAGGAGCGGGAAGGGCGGGGGGCCTGCGGGCGCGCGCAGCCGGGGAGGGACGCCGGCCACCCAGCGGGCCCGCCCGCGACGCCCCGGCACCCTGCGCCCCACCTTGTGCGGGGCGCCAGCCCGCCCGCCCGGGAGGACGCCGCCCACCCTGGCCCTCGCGGGGCCCTTTAAGAAAGCGGGGGAGGGGAGGGGAGCGCCGCGAAGTTCCGCCCCCTCCCAGCCCCGCAGGGTCGCTGTCCACGAACACCCAGCAAGATCAACCACCGATCCCTAAGACAAGGGTCCTCTCTGTCCCGGGAGAGGGGGGCCACCACACCCCCGTCCTCAGCCGCGGAGAGAGTCTGTGCCTCCTTGGCCCCAGCCCCCAAAACACCCACTCCCAGCCCTAGAGGAGGGTGTGAAGGAAGCCTAGGGGGAGGGTCTCAGAGGGGAGGTGACACCTAGAAGGTACTGACAGACTGGAGAGTGACAAGGGAAGTTGGGGAGAGCTGGAAGGGGCGGGAGAGAAAAGGGACAAAGGAGAGAGACCCCCCAGTGGAGGTGGGTGTGAGCATCAGATCCAAGCCTGTTGCTAGGCTCAGGGTCAGGTCAGGGAGGCCACCTGAAGCAGACAAAGGTAATGGGGAAAGAGAGAGAGCTCTGGGGTGTGGAAACCACCTCCCAAGGGACCTGCCCTAGCCTCTCCCCAGTTACTGGTTATGACCTTGAAGGCCCCCCTCACCTCAGGACTGGAGCTCCCAGTGGGAAGGCTGAGAAACAATGACTATGAGACTCTGACGGAGCAAGACCCTTCCTCTCAGAGAGATACTGATGGACCCCAACCCTAGGACCTAAGAAGAGCAGAAGGAGGGAAGGTGAACAGTCCCAATTGTTGGAAGAGGGGGAGTCAGGGAGAGTCAGGCTCTGCCACAGGAGGCCATATTCCACCTCTCTCCTGCCCCCACTCCCAGGGAGGCTGTTCACCAAACCCAGGATCTTCCCTTCCTCACCCCCCATGGAATCTGGTCCTGCAGTGTTCAGTGAACTCTTACTCAGCGCTCAAATCCGTTTTAAAATGCTCTTTCTACATTTTGGAAGTGGGGGGGGGGGAGATTGTAAGAGCCGCACAGTGGGTAGGAATGCCCTGAGGCCGGTGTCCTTCCCCAGGCCACTGGGACTGACTGAGGCTTTCATGACCCCACAACGAATACCATAACCCCACTGAGGAAGGTCCCCAGGGTAAAGGGAGCTGGGGTGAGGGGATAAAAGGGTACAACTAACTGCTCTGTCTTAAAGGAACCCCAAGCCAATTCTCATCACCCATCCTTCACACACTCTATGACCCCCATCATCAAAATCACCAGCACAGCTGCCCAGTACAGATTGGTGCTGCACCAGAGTGGACAGAGAGCTGGAATTTACCTGATGTCTGCTCGCCATGCCGCGAGTCTAGTTGTGCATGCCAGGAGAAGGACACCATTTCCTGCACACCAAGGAGGCTGCCCTCTACGTGCCTGCCTGGCCAGGTCCATCCCGAACAGCCACTGCCTTGTACAGTTATACAAAGGTACTGACCGTGGCCCAGGCCTCATGGATAGTAGCAATATTGAGTCCAAATCTAATTTTCTTTCTTTCTTTCTTTCTTTCTTTCTTTCTTTCTTTTTTTTTTTTGTTTTGTTTTGTTTTGTTTTGTTTTGTTTTGTTTTTCGAGATAGGGTCTCACTCTATCTAATTCAGGCTGACCAGGAATTCACTATGTAGTCTCAGGATGGCCTCAAACTCATGGTGATTCTCCTACCTCTGCCTCCCGAGTGCTGGGATTAAAGATGTGTGCCACCACACCAGGCCCAAATCTAATTTTCAAACCACATCTTCACTTCACACAGGTTTGATGAAGTTCCCTGACTTGGGACTCCCTCCCACCATGCTTTCGGGACACTTCCCTAGGGGATCCTCCTGGTTCCTCTACCTAGACTCTCTGACTGCAGGTGCTTCACTTTCTCCCCACCTCCTGCCAGGCTCCCCAAAAAGCCCACCTAAGTACAGTGAGTCTCAGTCTGAGATCAGACCCAGTGATGACCGATCCCTTAACCCAGCCCCTTGGACCTCCTAGTCCTCCTAGCACCCCTTCATCCACCTAGACTAATCCTGGGACACACGTTTGCTTCCTTTTCTCGCCATTCCACATCCAACTCTTGGGCAAAGCCTGAGACATCCCACCTTTGTGCCAAGTTGACCGCTTCTCACCAGCTCCAGCACTGCTACCTCCCCAGACCATCACTGTGGCCTCCCAACTGTTCCCTGTCCCATTCTGGGCATTCCCACATCCCCATCACTCCTGCACACACACACACACTCCCCTGCTCACAGTCCTCAAGTGGATCTGTCAGTCATCCCCTCTGTCCCCAGCTCCTCCCTGACCTTACTGTCCTCAGCCAAACTGACTTCCTCACTCATCCTCTCACTGACCAGGCATGCTCTGACCTCAGGGCCTTTGTCCACCCTGTTTCCTCTGCTGAAAACACTCTTCCCAGGTATCTGCATGGCTTATAGTTATCAACTCTCCACTCAGATGTCACCTCCCCAACCACATTTCCCATTGCCTTGCTCTGTTACCTTCTGATGGCTGTGTGTATATTCCATGTTTACTTGCTTATGCTGACCTCTGTGTCCCTGGCCACCATCTCCTAAATTATGAGCTCCATGGGGGCTAGAATTGTTCTTTCACTCCTATATCCCCTGGGAACCGGGCATTGTAGACTCTCAGATGATGATCAGCAGATAAAGAATGACAGTAGGCAACACTAAGGAAACAGAGGTAGGAGGATTGCCATGAGTCCGAGGTCACCCCGAGACTACATAGTTAATTCCAGGTCAGCCTGGGCTGGAGTGAGACCCTACCTCGGAAAAAAAAAAAAAAAAAAAAAAAAGAATGACAGTAGGGGCTGGAGAGATGATTCAGTGGTTAAGGTGCTTGCAAAACCTAATGACTCAAGTTTGTTTCCCCAGTACAGTACCCATGTAAAGCCAGATGCACAAAGTGTCACAAGTGTCTAGAGTTCATTTACAGTGGCAGGAGTCCCTGGCACACTCATTTTCTCTCCCTCCCCCTGCCTGTCCCCCCCTCTCTCTTCCCTCTGTCTCCCTTTGTTTGCAAATAAGTAAATAAAATTTGTTGACATTAAAAAAAAAAAAAGAATGACAGCAACTGCACATGCTAAAAAGGGCTTTGAAACAAACAAATGAAAAAAGCAAAACAGGAGTGTAACAGTCCCTTGCCAGTAGGGCGAAGGCTATTGCAGCAGTGGTCAGGGAAGGGCGCTCTCAGGATGTGACCCCTGGCTGGGCAGGCACCCATCCAGGCTCACACAGTGCCATGGCTTCCTCATCACAGCCTGTATCTCTAGCACTATGTGGAGGAAAGACAGCTCCTCCATGACATCAGGATCCTTCTCTCAACTGTGAGTCTTCAAATCTGCTTTGAGCCAAAGTGAGGCTGCAGCAGGCACCTACAAGGTACTGAGCCAAAGAATGAATGAGCAAGAGCCTTGGCTAAGTCCCTGCATGGGCCAGGTCTCTGGGGGAGAGGAAGGCACATGTCAGACACCTAGGCAGGAAGTGGCACAGGATAGGGTGTCCCTGAAGAATGTCATGTGGAAATTAGGATACTACTAAGACTCCTGTGTCCTCCAGGAAGGGGGCAGGGAAGACCCTTCCCCTTGGACAGTATCTGGGGTAGGAGGACCAGCAAGTAAGAGGTAGGAACAATCTCCTAATGAATACAAGGCCAGAGCAGGGTAGGACAGGCTGCTGCAGCCCAGGCCTGCCCACTGCCTGTCCCTCAGCAAGCAGCCCCTGTCAGCCAGGGGGCCAGAGCAGTGGACAAAGTCCCAGGGAGTGCCAGGGACTTGCAGTGCCTAGAGCCAGCAGGCTGTGAGCCCAGGGCACAGCAGTGCGTGGCCCAGAACACTCCATCTGAGGGCCTTTGTGGGCCCCTGGAGCTGGTCCAGAGGAGTGTCAGGAACTGGCCATAGTGGCATGAGGTGGGCACCCCCTGCTTCCTGGGCCATCCAAGCTTGAGCAGTGGGGAACTGGGGAGCACCCCCAACTGCCCTCCTTCCAAATCTCCACCTCCAAATCTATGGGATGCAGCTGCATCCCGTCCCAGATTTTATTGCTGCTAGGACTAGAGTGGTCAGCGAGTCCCACTCACTCCTGAGCCCTGGGAGGGCTCAGCTACAAGCAGGCCTCCCCTCACCCCGAGCGCACTCTTCAAGAAGCCTTGGCAGGAGTTAACAGAGCTTTCTTCCAAAGCAGAGGGACACCTGGCAAGTCCGGTCTTGCCCAGGCAGGCACCACCAAGACAGCAGGTTCCCATGAGGGCGCACTGGAGCTGGGAGCCAGGCCAGGCGAGAGCAGCTCTCTGCCTCCCTCTCCTGGCAGTGCCCTGAATTGCAGCGCCTAACTTCACCGGAGCAAGCGTGGACAAGGGGGTCTCGGGCCAGAGGCCTCTCTCGCGCTGAGAAAGAGGCAAGAGAGCCCACAGAGGTCATAGGCGTCATCTATCCGCCTCAGCACCAGGAAAATCGCCCCTGACTTCCAGCAGCAGTTTATTGTCAGTCGTGACGCTCGCCCCTCTGGAAGTCCTCCATCGAGTCCAAGCTGAGCGTACGCAACTTCTCCCAGGCTGTTTCCTAAGACCATGTACAGTCTTTCACAAACAGACGGAAAACTCCGAATATCCCATGGTGACCAAGCCCCTCTTCCATGGGCCTACGATCACAGGAACTGAGAAGGACGCGGACACCTCGCGCCCCGACCTCCGCGGCAGCAGGGGAAGCGGGGACCCAGTCCTAGCGCGCCGGGCAAAGGATCCCAACAGTGAGGCTCTTTTGGAGTCTTGACGCCACCTGCTGGTGGCTTCCGGAATTGCACCCGTCCCACCATGCAGAAACCGGCCAAGACCTGACGTTTATTACACACTTGGGCTGAGTTTCCGCCGAGTTCTTTTTTTTTCCGGGGAGGGGGGGGGGAGAAAAGGTAAACAGACTCTCATGCAGCCCGGGGTGTTCTTGAACTCTATGTAGATGGTGTTGGCCTTTAACCCCTGAACTTCCTACCTCCTCCTCATAAATTCTGGGATTAGATGTGTTCATCTTCACCCTGGGCTTTCCTGCCAAGTTCTTGGCGCACATTAACCCACATGCTCACCGCACCCCATGAGGTGGACGTGATTAGTCCCATTTCACCTGTGAGGGGAGTTGCTTACTGACCATTAAGCAGCTTGCTCAGGCCTCTTTCTGGAACTCTAGCACATGTACTGGAGGGAGAACCTCCCACCCCCAACACTGGTATCAGCAGAAGACATTTCAACGTTGCTGGCCGCTCTGGTTACAGCAGGGTCCTTCCGTCTGTGTGGCCTGACTCCTGTCCAAGCGCCATCGCACCCCAACTCCATAGCTTAAGAGTTCCTTGGGGCAGTCCCATGTGCCTACAACGATGATGAGTCAGTGCCCTCCGGGTACCAGCCCCTCTCACTCCAGTACTACCCCTGGGTCTACCCACCTCTCACCCTACATGCCCTTCCTGTACCCTGACCCAAAGCAGGGACTCCGAGAGGTACATTGTAAATGATTGCAAGTACCAGAGCCAATCCAAGCTGCCTTCAGCGGAAAAGGGCTGTGTTAAAGAAAAGCCCAGATCCAGCCACAGGCTGTGGAGAAGCGGGCTGTAATGTCCTCATCCCTGCTGTAGCCTCCCAGCACTCCAGCATCCCTACACGACTTCCTTTCCAGGCAAGTTCCTCCAACAATGTCTCAGTAGCTGAAGCAGCCCTGAACTTCCATCTACTTTTGAGGCACCTGTCCTGACAGCAGAACCTGAGCAACAATATCAGGGTTCAGAGTCCAGGCACAGTAAAATGTGCCCAGCCCTGAACCACTCAGAGGCCTGAAGTCTCCATCTCCTTCGAGTAAGGAACAGAGTCAGCCCAGGGCCATCCACAGGTGCTGATGGTGGGAGTGGACAAGTCTGGCAGTCATCAACTTGGGTGGCACACAGCTTGGGTGGCAACACACTGCCATCCCAGACACCCACGTTTCCTGGGTTCTTTTTTTTTTCTTCAATTTATTTTTTATTGACAACTTCCATAATTATGGTCAATAACCCACGGTAATTCCATCCCTCCCCCCACTTTCCCCTTTGAAACTTCACTCTCCATCATATCCCCTTCCCCTCTCAATCAGTCTCTCTTTTCATTTTGATGTCATGATCTTTTCCTTCTATTATAATGGTCTTGTGTAGGTAGTGTCAGGCACTATGAGGTCATGGATATCCAGGCCATTTTGTGTCTGGAGGAGCATGTTGTAAGGAGTCCTACCCTTCCTTTGGCTCTTACATTCTTTCCGCCACCTCTTCTGCAATGGACCCTGAGCCTTGGAAGATGTGATAGAGATATTTTGGTGTTGAACACTCCTCTGTCACTTCTTCTCAGCACCATGGTGCCTTCTGAGTCATCCCAAGGTCACCGCCGTCTAAAAAGAGAAGCTTTTCTAATCAAAAGTGAGAGTAGCATTAACATATGGGTGTGGACATTAAGAGAAGTGTTTACTGGGCAGTTTGGTGAGGATAGTATATATGTTTAGTCCTACACCAGCAGACTTTACACCCCTAGGGCTCATGACTACCCATTGTAGATTTTCAGTATCAGGGATGTATTCTCTCCCATAGAGAGGGCCTCCAGTCCTGGGTTCTTTTTTTATGAGAGAGAGAGAATTGGCAAGCCAGGGCCTCTAGCCAGTGCAATCTAACTCCAAACATGTGTGCCACTTTGTGTGCATGCATCACCTTGTGCGTTTGGCTTATGTGGGTTCTGGTGAGTTGAACCTGGGTCCTCAGGCTTCACAGACAAGTACCTTAACCTCTAAGCCATCTCTCAAGGTCATTTCGTGGGTTCTTAATTCATTTTTTGATTGGAAATTCTTTTCCAAGTTATCATACTTTCTCCCTGTAAGATTTTAAATGTTTCTGGCACAGATTCAATTGAGAGATGTTCAGACAAACTTCTTTTGAGGGAGGGGCTTATTGGAGGGGTAGTACACTATAAAAGAGCATGGCAGGATTCTGAAGCCAAAGAGAGAGACTGGTTCCAAGGAACAAAAGGAGGTGTCCCTTCTTATACGTTTTCTAGGAATGGGGAACGTTCCATGCCATGTGACCCAGCCTTCGTGCTAGGAGCCACGGAGCTCTAGATCGGGGTGGAGGGAGCCAGGGAGGCACTAGATAGGACCCAAGGCCATAACTCAGATGGCCTTCGTATCCCCGGCAACAAGGGGCTGGTCCTGTTTCCCATTCGGCCTTGGGCCTCAGGCAGCATCTGGCCTCTAAAAGCAACTGCGCCTGTGTTCTAACACTCCTTTCCCTCATCTATTCAGCAAATACATATATTGAGTCCTGACCCATAGCAAGCAAGAACATAGGTGAACCGTACAAGGAAACAAAAGGGACAAAAATCCTTGCAGCTCTGAATGGCCCTTCTGGTAGGGGTCAAGGAGGGAAGAAGCAATAGACATGATGAACAGGCTACATTTATAACATTATCAACTGTGACAAGGAGAAACAGGGCAGCAGATAGGGGGAGTGTGACTTAGTGGCAGAGTGCTTGTCTAGCATCTTAAGGCAGGGTGGGGGGCAAAGAGGAAGAGCAGAAGGACAGGTGAGAGGAAGGGTGTTGCCACTGCAGTGAGAGTGTTGCTAAGACACTTTGAAGCTGCCCATGAGCAGAGAAAAGAAAGAGGTAAGGCACATTGGAGAGAGCCAAGGAGGAATAAGTAGAGCAAAGTACCTGGGGTGGGCTTGGGCGTGGGCATGGGCATAGAGTAGGGCAGCAAGGAACAAAGAGAAGGATTCAGGAGATGAAGGCAGAGGGACACAGGGCCTCATGGACCTTGGTAAGGTCTTTGGCACTTGGTGACATAAGCTACTGAAGAGGTTTGGGACAGACAGCTGGCCTGATTTATCTCTTTGTTTTTTGTTTGTTTGTTTGTTTGTTTTTGTTTTTGTTTTTGTTTTTGCAGTAGGGTCTCGCTCTAGCCCAAGCTGACCTGGAATTCACTATGAAGTCTCAGGCTGGCTTTGAACTCTTGGTGATCCTCCTACCTCTGCCTCCTGAGTGCTGGAATTAAGGGTGTGTGTCACCACCACTCTGGGCCTCACTTTTATTTTTTTTATTTTGGGTTTTATTTTATTTTTTTGACCTTTAATTCACTATGAAAGCAAGAGGCTGGCTTTGAACTCACAGTGATCCTTGTACTTTGGCCTTCTGAGTGCTGGAATAAAGGGGGTACACCACCACGCTGGGCCTCACTTTTATTTATTTTTATTTTGTATTTTATTTTATTTTTGTATTTTTCACCACTAAGCCAAAACAAGAGCCCTAATTGACATAATTTTGGGCCTCCAGTCATTGCAATCAAACTCCAGACGTATGCCATCTTGTGTGCATGTGGACCACACGCTAGTCTCAGGGTGGCCTCTGGCTCACAGTGATCTGGAGAGTCTCTGCCTCCTGGGTGCTGGGATTAAAGCAAGTGTTCACCACCAAGCCATCTCTAGCCTAATATTTTTTTTTTGGGGGTTCAAGGTAGGGTCTCACTCTATCCCAGGCTGACCTGGAATTCACTATGTAGTCTCAGGGTGGCCTCAAACTCACGGTGATCCTCCTACCTCTGCCTCCTGAGTGCTGGAATTAAAGGTGTGTACCACCACACCTAGCTCTAATTTTTTTTAAGTCTGGGCTAGAAACACACATACAGGATGAGAGGGTGAGGTCAACAATAAAGGGGGGGGGGGTTCAGACCAGAAATAGAGTAGTAAGTCCCCCAAATTAAAAGGTGAGGAAAAGAGAAAGGGAAGAAGTGAGAAGTGGGTCTGAGAAGAAGTATCTAGGGAGGGAGAGGAAAGGCCAGGAAATGTGAATTCTCCTGCCAAAGGAATCAGGAAAGCAGTGAGCACTGAAGACTGGGTTTAGAGATAGGACTGGAAATTAACCATTGGATTTAGCAACTCAGAGGGCACTGGGGACTTTGATAAGAACCATGCAAGTCGAAAAGGTCAAGGAGACCCCAGTAACCATGACATTAAAAGTACCAATTAATAAGCCGCACAGGAGCACCACTCACAGCAGCTAAGAGGAGGAATCAACTGGAATGTGCAATCTCAACAGCCAACGGGGGGCGGGGTGACTCACCCAGTAAACTACAGCTAAGGGGGTAAGCTACGGCAAGGTCAAGGACCCCAAAGACAACAAAGAGGGGAAATAACTGAGCTTCTACCCAAAGTAGCCAAAGGTGAGGCGCACAGGAACACCTGCTGTGGCAGCCTGCAGCAGCAGGAGAAAACGACAGCGCAGCAGGCTCAAACAGCCAGATTGTTCACCTGTAACAACCAAGAGGAGGAAACAACAGCACACCCAACACAACAGGCTCAAACAGCCAGACTGTTTGCCTGGAATGGTGTGCATCACCAAACCCAGCTCACAAGTTTTATGAACCCTTTATACAGTCTAAATGGAACAGGGAAATTCATAGCAGTAGGATAAACATCACCATGGGTCAGCAGGAAAGCAAATGATGAGCAGGGATTTGGTCTGGGATAATGGAACAGTTCTGGAAATAGATACTAGTGACTTACACCATATTTGGTATTGATTGTACTGGGTTTGTATGAGTGTGTTTATGTGAGAGAAAGAGGGGGGGGAGAGAGAGAGAGGGAGAAAGAGAGTGTGTGTGTCTTCTTGTATCCCAGACTGGCCTAAATTTGCTATGATGACCTTGAACTTCAGATCCTTCTGCCTCTACCTCTGGAATGCTGGAATTACAGGTGTGTGCTCAGGACTTCATACATGCTAAGTAAATAGAGCTACATACATCTGCAGCCCTGAATTATACATTCTAAAAATGGCAAATTTTATGTTACTGATGTTTTATCACAATAAAATTAAGTAAAATCAAGCCAGGCATGGTGGCACACATGTTTAATCCCAGCACTTGGGAAGCAGAAGTAGGAGGATCACCATGAGTTTGAGGCCACCCTGAGAATATGTAGTGAATTCCAGGTCAGCCTGGGCTAGAGAAAAATGCTACCTCAAAAAAACAAAACAAAACAAAATTACATGAAGGGGAAGACAGCAGGCATCAGCTGAGCAGCTACTGCAGCAGAGCACAAATGGGACCAGCTGAGCAGCTCCAATACAACTCCAGGCATCCTGCACAGCATCCCATCCCCCAACCACCAATGCCTGAAACCACCAAAGAACTCATCCACTCCCCTGCCATTACATGGCATCCAGCACAGCCAATCAGAACATCAGTTCCAGCTATCCAAGCAGCCTAACAGAGTCCACAGAGCATTGGTGAAATTGAAAGCCATCCCAAAAAGTAACAGGGCCTGCTTACACAAAGCCAGGTACATAGGCCTGCACTGGAAGTGCTAATCTCACCTTCCATGTCAGGGCAGGTTATGTGTTAGATTTGATTGATGTATTCTTGGTTGGCTTTACCATTCTAAAATAAGCTGTATTTTGGTGTGAACTATTTGTTGCCTTTGATGTTTCCTGATTTATAGGGCCTTTGTATTTTTCTTCTGTCATTATTGGGGGCAGGGTCTCACTCAGCCTTAGGCTGAACTGGAACCCATTTCAGACCAGAAATCTCAGCCTCCCAGTTGATGGGATTAAGGGTGTGGGACAACACACACCCTTGGGGACTTTGGCTTTATTACATTATTTCTGTGTTTTAATCCCCACTCTTGCATAAATACTGTGCTGATTTTGATTGAATGTGTATATTGCTCACTTGATTTTAGAATTTGCTCCACCCAGCCTACTAGAATATTTGCAGGCAAACTCAACACCCAGGGTGACTTCTAATGTTACTCTGGGAGCAATATAAGATCCACACCTGGTACCTTAAATTCCTACCTTGAAGATATATAAAGTTGTATATACATGTCTAAGAATACTACAGATAATTTTAAAACCCTAGCAACAAATTAACTCAAGATACAAAAATCTCTACATTATAATGCAAGAAACACAAAAAAATCAAGACAATACAATTCCACCAAAAATTATAAATCCATCAGAAATTACCTCTAGTGAGACTGATTTAGATAAAAATGCCTGACAAAGATTTCAAAAAAAAAAAGATTATATCTATGTTCAAAGAAATCAAAGGAATCAAAGAAGAAAAACTCCTGAAGAAATCCCAAGAGAACATAGGAAAGTAACATAATGAAATAAGGAGGGCAATATAAGACATGAGTATGGAAATACCAATAATGAAAAAATACCAACCAGAAATACTAGAAATGCAAAACAGAGTAAGTCAAATAGAAAACTCTGTAGAAAGTCTCACCAATAGAATGGATCAAGGAGAGGACAGAATATCTAAACTAGAAGACCAGGTGGCAGATCTTAACACAGGCCAACAAAGAGAAAGATAAACTAATAGGAAGGCATGAATGGGAATTTCAAGACATTCAGGACACCATGAAGACATCAAACATAAGAATTCAGGGTGGAGTAGAAGAAGAATTTCACTCCAAAGGCATAGTGGGTATTTTCAACAAAATTATAGAGAAATTTTCCCTCAAAAAGGGAAAGAGATACCAATATGGATATAGGAAGACTTTAGAATGCCAAACAGACAAAATCAGAAAAGAAATGCCATATTATAATTAAACTACAAAACATACTGTGGTAGTTTGAATAGATGGCCCCCAATATATTCAGTGTTTTATTAGTTTGCAGTTTGTATCTGCATCCACCTGGCTGGAGGCAGTGTCACTGGGTGGATCTTAAGGTGTGGTGGTGGGTTTGAGATTTCAATCTAAAGATATACAAAGTGTGCCTAGCTGGAGTTCCTGAAGTGTGCTGTGCTGTGCTGTGTGGCTTTTGGCTTGTGGCTTTTCTCTCTCTCTGCTTGGACCTGTGAAGGCAGACCAGCTTCTTCTGCCATTATGGAACTTCCCCTAGATCTATAAACGTCAATAAATATCCCTTCCTCCATAACTGGGCCTGGTCTGGAAGTTCATCTCAGAGAACCTGAAGCTGTCTGCTATACACACAAACCAAAGAAAATATATTGAAAGCAGTTAGCAAGAAAAATCAAGTCACATATAAAGACAACCCCATCAGGATAATAGCAGATTATTCAACACAAACTTTAGAAGCCAGAAGGGCTTGGAATGATGTATTCCAAGTTCTGAAAGATAACAACTGTCAACCAAGATTACTTTATCCTGCAAAGCTACCCATCCAAATAGATGGAGAAATAAGGACATTCCACAACAAAAACAGTCTAAAGAAATATATGACCACTAAACAAGTTCTACAGAAAATAATTGAAGGGATCCTTCATGCTGAAGAGAAATGGGCTGGAGAGATGGCTTAACAGTTAAGGTGCTTGCCTGCAAAGCCTAAGGACCCATGTTTGACTCTCCAGATCCCACGTAAGCCAGATACACAAAGATGAGGCAAGCGCAAAGTCGTACATGCCCACTAGGTGGTGGAGGCATCTGGAGTTCAATTTCAATGGCTGAGGCCCTGGCATGCCCATTCTCTCTCTCTCTCTCTCTCTCTCAAATAAAATAAAATAAAAATTTTAAATATATAAATTTTAAATATTTTTTATTTATTTGAGAGAGAGAGAGAGAGGAAGAGGCAGATGGAGAGAAAGAGAGAATGGGCACATCAGGGCCTCCAGCCACTGCAAACGAACTCCAGATGCATGTGCCCCCTTGTGTATCTGGCTTATGTGGGTCCTGGGGAATTGAACTGGGGTCCTTAGGCTTCGCAGGCAAACGCCTTAATTGATAAGCCATTTTCCCAGCCCCTTAAAATATATAAACTTTAAAAAACACATAAGGAAACAGAAAAGTAAACCATAAACCATACTCAAACAAGAGTTAAAGCTGAGCATAGTGATGCATACCTTTAATCCCAGCACTTGGGAAGCTGAGGTAGGAGGATCACTATGAGTTCAAGGCTACCCTGAGACTTACCAGGATGAGTTCCAGGTCAGCCTGGGCTAGAGTGAGACCCTACCAAAAAATCAAAATAATAATAATAGTAAATATGAGAGGGTAAAGGGAAAATAGGAAGAACTACACAACAAGAAGAATAGCAAGAATAAATATACACCTTTCAATAATAACTAAATATTAATAGCCTCAATGCCCCAACCAAAAGACAAAGGCTTGCAGACTGAGTTAAAAAGATTATATCTATGTTCAAAGAAATCAAAGGAATCAAAGAAGAAAAACTCCTGAAGAAATCCCAAGAGAACATAGGAATCTAACATAATGAAATAAAGAGGGCAATATAAGACATGAGTATGGAAATACCAATAATGAAAAAATACCAACCAGAAATACTAGAAATGCAAAACAGAGTAAGTCAAATAGAAAACTCTGTAGAAAGTCTCACCAATAGAATGGATCAAGGAGAGGACAGAATATCTAAACTAGAAGACCAGGTGGCAGATCTTAATACAGGCCAACAAAGAGAAAGATAAACTAATAGGAAGGCATGAATGGGAATTTCAAGACATTCAGGACACCATGAAGACATCAAACATAAGAATTCAGGGTGGCGTAGAAGAAGAATTTCACTCCAAAGGCATAGTAGGTATTTTCAACAAAATCATAGAGAAATTTTCCTCAAAAAGGGAAAGAGATACCAATATGGATATAGGAAGACTTTAGAATGCCAAACAGACAAAATCAGAAAAGAAATGCCATATTATAATTAAACTACAAAACATACTGTGGTAGTTTGAATAGATGGCCCCCAATATATTCAGTGTTTTATTAGTTTGCAGTTTATATCTGCATCCACCTGACTGGAGGCAGTGTCACTGGGTGGATCTTAAGGTGTGGTGGTGGGTTTGAGATTTCAATCTAAAGATATACAAAGTGTGCCTAGCTGGAGTTCCTGAAGTGTGCTATGCTGTGCTGTGTGGCTTTTGGCTTGTGGCTTTTCTCTCTCTCTGCTTGGACCTGTGAAGGCAGACCAGCTTCTTCTGCCATTATGGAACTTCCCCTAGATCTAAAAACTTCAATAAATATCCCTTCCTCCATAACTGGGCCTGGTCTGGAAGTTCATCTCAGAGAACCTGAAGCTTTCTGCTATACACACAAACCAAAGAAAATATATTGAAAGCAGTTAGTGAGAAAAATCAAGTCACATATAAAGGCAACCCCATCAGGATAATAACAGATTATTCAACACAAACTTTAGAAGCCAGAAGGGCTTGGAATGATGTATTCCAAGTTCTGAAAGATAACAACTGTCAACCAAGATTACTTTATCCTGCAAAGCTACCCATCCAAATAGATGGAGAAATAAGGACATTCCACAACAAAAACAGTCTAAAGAAATATATGACCACTAAACCAGTTCTACAGAAAATAATTGAAGGGATCCTTCATGCTGAAGAGAAATGGGCTGGAGAGATGGCTTAGCGGTTAAGGTGCTTGCCTGAAAAGCCTAAGGACCCATGTTTGACTCTCCAGATCCCACATAAGCCAGATACACAAAGATGAGGCAAGCGCAAAGTCGCACATGCCCACTAGGTGGTGGAGGCATCTGGAGTTCAATTTCAGTGGCTGAGGCCCTGGCATGCCCATTCTCTCTCTCTCTCTCTCTCTCTCTCTCTCTCTCTCTCTCTCTCAAATAAAATAAAATAAAATAAAATAAAATAAAAAATTTAAATATATAAATTTTAAATATTTTTTATTTATTTGAGAGAGAGAGAGGAAGAGGCAGATAGAGAGAAAGAGAGAATGGGCACATCAGGGCCTCCAGCCACTGCAAACGAACTCCAGATGCATGTGCCCCCTTGTGTATCTGGCTTATGTGGGTCCTGGGGAATTGAACCAGGGTCCTTAGGCTTCGCAGGCAAACACCTTAACCGCTAAGCCATTTCCCCAGCCCCTTAAAATATATAAACTTTAAAAAACACATAAGGAAACAGAAAAATAAACCATAAACCATACTCAAACAATAGTTAAAGTTGAGCATAGTGATGCATACCTTTAATCCCAGAATTTGGGAAGCTGAAGTAGGAGGATCACTATGAGTTCAAGGCTACCCTGAGACTTACCAGGATGAATTCCAGGTCAGCCTGGGCTAGAGTGAGACCCTACCAGAAAATCAAAATAATAATAATATTAAATATGAGAGGGTAAAGGGAAAATAGGAAGAACTACACAAGAAGAAGAATAGCAAGAATAAATACCCAACTTTCAATAACTAAATATTAATAGCCTCAATGCCCCAACCAAAAGACAAAGGCTTGCAGACTGAGTTAAAAAGATCCTGGGCAGGATCCTGGGCCTGCTAAGCCTAAGTGGTGGTGGTTCCAATCTCCAGGACCCACGCTTAATCTCAGCACTTGGGAGGCAGATCTGGATTTCGTTCAGGAGAGACTGCTGGCACACCATTTCCCCTTTCCCTCTCTGTCTATCTCTCTCTGTCTCTCTCTCCAAAATAATTTAAAAATAATAAAAAAATGCAGGATTGGGCCAGGCCACCCTGAGACTACAGAGGTGGAATTCCAGGTCAGCCTGGACTAGAGCAAGACCAGGTCAGCCTGGACTCAAAAAAACCCTAAAAAAAAAAAAAAAAAAAAAAGCAGGATCCTTCTATCTGTTGCCTCCAAGAAACTCACCTTTCTATAAAAGATGGACACTATCTTACAGTGAAAGAATGGAAAATGGGGATGGAGAGATGGCTTACTGGTTAAGGCGTTTGCCTGCAAGGCCAAAGGACCCAGGTTTGATTCCCTATGACCCACATAAGCGAGATGTACGAGGGGGTGCATGCATCTGGAGTTTGTTTACAGTGGCTGGAGGCTCTGGAGTGCCCAGTTTCTCTCTCTGCTTATTTTTCTCTCTCTCTCAAATAAATAAAAATAAAAATATTTTTTAAAAAATAATGGAAAATGGTATTTCAAGCAAATAGGCCTAGAAAACAAGCAGGAGTCAATATCCTAATATCTGACAGGATAGATTTCAAACCAACATTAGTTAGGAAAGATAAAGAAAGTCACTTTATATTGATTAAAGGAACAATCCAACAGGAGGACATTACAATTCTAAACATATATGTACCTAACATAAGGGCTCCGAATTTCATCAAACAAACACTATTAGAATTAAGGTCACAGATAACAAAAAACATAATTGCAGTGAGTGACTCCAACACCCCACTTTCATCAATTGACAGGTCATCCCAGAAAAAATAAACAGAAAAACATGAATTAAATGAGCTCATATAATAAATGGACCTAAGAAATATCAAGAGATCATTCCATCCAAATGCTGCAGAAGAGCTGGGCTTGATGGCACACACCTTTAATCCCAGCACTTGGGAGGCAGAGGTAGGAGGAGCACCATGAGTTTGAGACCACCCTGAGGCTACATAGTGAATTCCAGGTCAGCCTGTGCTACAGTGAAACCTTACCTCAAAAAACCAAAAAAAAAAAATTAGAAAGGTTGCAAGTAAACAACTTAATGCTTCACCTTAAGGCCTTGGAAAAGGAAAAGCAAGGCAAACCAAAAATCAGTGGATGAGAAAAAAATAATAAAGATTAGGGCAGAAATTAATGAAATAGAAAACAAAAAAAATTACAAACAATCAATGAAACAAAGAATTGGTTCTTTGAAAGGATAAACAAGATTGATAAACCCATAACAAATCTGACCAAAAAAAAAAAAAGAGAAGAAGACACAAATTAATAAAATTAGAGAACCAATACAACAGATATCAGAGAAATTCAAAAAATCATAGGGACATACTATAAGAACATATACTCCACTAAGTTTGAAACTCTGAAAAAATGGATGATTTCCTTGATTTACATGACCTACCAAAATTAAATCAAGATGAGATAAACCATTTAAACAGACCTATAACAAGCACAGAGATCAAAATAGTTATTTTATTTTATTTTTTTTTATTTATTTATTTATTTATTTTTGGTTTTTTGAGTTAGGGTCTCACTCTGGCCCAGGCTGACCTGGAATTAACTATGTAGTCTCAGGGTGGCCTCAAACTCTCAGCGATCCTCCTACCTCTGCCTCCCAAGTGCTGGGATTAAAGGCGTGTGCCACCACGCCCGGCTTTCAAAATAGTTATTTTAAAAAAGGGGCTGGACAGATGGCTTAGAAATTAAGGAGTTTGCCTGCAAAGCCAAAGGACCTTGGTTCAATTCCCCAGGACTCACATAAGCCAGATGCACAAGACACACTTGTATCTGGAGTTCATTTGCAGTGGGTGGAGGCCCTGACAATCACTCTCTCTCTCTCTCTCTCTCTCTCTCTCTCTCTAGCTCAAATAAATAAATAAAAATAAATAAATAAATAAATAAATAATTTTTTTAACTCTCCCAACTTAAAAAAGTCCAGGCCCAGGTGGATTTTTTTAATACGTTTTTTAAGATTTTATTTATTTATTTACTTATTTATTTATTTATTTATTTATTTATTTATTTATTTATTAGAGACAGGGGGGAGAGAGAGTGAAAATGGGTGTGGCAGGACCTCTAGCCACTGCAAACAAACTCCAGATGCATGTGCCACCATGTGCATCTGGCTTACATGAGACCTGGAGAATTGAACCAGGGTGTGGTGGTTTGATTCAGGTGTCCCCCATAAATTTAAGTGTTCTGAATGCTAGTCTCCCCAGCTGATGGCAATTGGAAATTAAAGCCTCCAGGAAGCAGTGTATTGTTGGGGGCGGGCTTATGGGTCTTATAGCCAGCTTCCCCTTGCCAGTGTTTGGCACACTCTCCTGTTGCTATGGTCCACCTTATGTTGGCCAGAGGGTGATATCCACCCTCTGCTCATACCATCATTTTCCCTGACATCATGGAGCTTCCCTCTTGAGCCTGTAAGCCAAAATAAACCTTTTTTTTCCCACAAGCTGCTCTTGGTCAGGTGATTTCTAAAGTGGTACCAGGAGTGGGATCATTTGCTGCTAGATAACTGACTGTGTGGCTTTGGCCTTTTGGAGCTGATTTTCAAGAGGAATGTGGAAGGATTTGAAACCTTGGCCTAAGAGACACCTTGCAGTGCTGTAAGTACAGCTTGATGGACTATTCTGGTCAAAGTTGAAAGACTTGAATGCAGCAAGAACTATGGACTGTGACGTTTGGCTTATGAGGGTGAGAAAGAGCTTTACTTGGACTGGGCTAGCAGTTTCTGTGAGAAGCTTGCTGTTATGCCCCATGTCCTGAGAAGTTGTGCAGGGTTGCTTTGCATAGAAATGAACCAGTGTGAGCAGAGGGATATGGCACAGAAAAAATGAAATCTTTGGGTAAACTCTGCCCACTCAGCTGCAATTGAGAGATTACAACCTTTGAGATTGGGCCAGCTGACCTACATATGGGCAACAGGAAGAATGCAGATTCTTTTGAAGGGGTCTGAATGCTGAAGGTGTGTCCTGTTCTTCAAAGTCTGATTTATTCCCCCCTGGATTAACCTGGTATTATGGAGTATAAGAAATGCAGGAAAGAGAGAGTCATTGAGTTTGTAATGCTGTTTTGTGTTTTGGAAATGGCCATGGACAGTGTGAAGCAAGTTTGCTGGATGCATACATGGAGACCCAATGGGGCCATGAGGAGACCCAGTGGAGATGCCAGGACCACAAGATGGCTGCTGAGGAAAGCTGCCAGCCAGCCCCAGATGAAGTTTCCCAAGACTGTGAGTAGCCTAGCTGGAGGGGCAGAATTGGAACTCCAGAGACTTGTTGCTGGTCAGAATTATCGGATTTGGAGATTTATCACTGACTAGAGTTGTTGGACTTGGAATTACAGAGTTTGATGTTTGCCCTTGTTTTAAAACTTGTATTGGTTGAATATTTCTTTGCTTTGCCCAATGCCATCCTTTGCAGTGTGAATGTTTATTCTGTGTCATTATGGGGTTTTGGGGGGATTTTTTTTGTATTATGACTCAGTTAAAAGACCTTGGATTATGGGGATGTATGAACATCAGTGGAATTGATAAAAACTATGGGGACTTTTAAAGTTGCATGAATGCATTGCATTTTACATCATGTATGGTTATCAGTTTATGGGGGCCAGGGCCAGAATGTGATGGTTTGATTCAGGTGTCCCTCATAAACTTAAGTGTTCTGAATGCTAGTCCCCAGTTGATGGCAATTGGAAATTAAAGCCTCCAGAAGGCTGTGTATTGTTGGGGAGGGCTTATGGGTCTTATAGCCAGCTTCCCCTTGCCAGTATTTGGCACACTCTCCTGTTGCTATGGTCCACCTTATGTTGGCTAGGGGGTGATGTCCACCCTCTGTTCATGCCATCATTTTCCCTGCCATCATGGAGCTTCCCCCTCGAGCCTGTAAGCCAAAATAAGCCTTTTTTTTTTCCCACAAGCTGCTCTTGGTTGGGTGATTTCTTTTTTTTTTTTTTTTTCTATGTCATTCTATTTTTTTAAATTTTTGTTTATTTTTTAATTTATTTTATTAGCAACAGACAGAAAGAAAGAAACAGAGACAGAGAGAGAGAGAGAAAGAGAATGGGCACACCAGGGCCTCTAGCCACTGCAAATAAACTCCAGATGCATGTGCCTCCTTGTGCTGGGGAATCAAGCCTCGAACTGCGGTCCTTAGGCTTCACAGGCAAGTGCTTAACCGCTAAGCCATCTCTCCAGCCCAGGTTGGGTGATTTCTTTTTTTTTTTTTTAATATTTTTTGTTTATTTTTATTTATTTATTAGCAACAGACAGACAGAGAGAGAAAGAGGCAGAGAGAATGGGCACGCCAGGGCCTCCAGCCACTGCAAACAAACTCCAGACGCATGCACCACCTTGTGCATCTGGCTTACATGGGTCCTGGGGAATCAAGCTTTGAACTAGGGTCCTTAGGCTTCACAGGCAAGCTGTTAACTGCTAAGCCATCTCTCCAGCCCCAGGTTGGGTGATTTCTAACAGCAGTGCAAACCTGACTGCAATACAGAGTCCTTAGGTTTCACAGGCAAATGCCTTAACTGCTAAGCCATCTCTCCAGCCCATTCACTGGTGAATTTTACCAGACCTTCATGGAAGAACTAATACCAATGCTTCTCAAACTTTTCCATAAAATAGAGAATCACCCTGAGACTACATAGTGAGTTCCAGGTCAGCCTGGGCTAGAGCGAGACCCTACCTCGAAAAAAAAAAAAAACTGAAAAAAAAATAGAAAAGGAAGGAATATACCAAACTCCTTCTACAAAGCCAGCATCACCCTGATACCAAAACCAGACAAAGAACCAAAAAAGAAAATTACACACCAATCTCCCTCAGGAACATCGATGCAAAAATTTTCAACAAAGCCAGGCATGGTGGCACACACCTTTAATACCAGCACTTGGGAGGCAGAGGTAGGAGGATCACCATGAGTTCAAGGCCACCCTGAGACTACAGAGTGAATTCCAGGTCAGCTTAAACTAGAGTGAAACCCTACCTTGAATAAACAAACAAACAAAAAAAAAAACTCAAAAAAATGCTGGCAAACAGAATACAAGAATATATCTAAAAGATCATTCACACCAGCCAAGTAGGCTTTATCCCAGAGATGTAGGGATAGTTCAATATATACAAATTGATAAATGTAATATACTATATAAATGAACTGAAGGACAAAGATCCCATGATCATCTCAATAGATGCAGAAAAGGCATTTGACAAAATCCAACATCCTTTCATGGTAAAAGTCCTAAAAAAAAAAAAAAAAAAAAACTAGGATAGGAGCTGGAGAGATGGCTTACTGGTTAAGGTGTTTGCCTGCAAATCCAAAGGATCCCAATTTGACACTCCAAGCCCCATGTAAACCAGGTGCATAAGGGGGTGCATGCATCTGGAGTTCGTTTACAGTGACTGGAGGCCCTGGCACACCCATTCTCTCTCTCTCTCTCTCTCTCTCTCTCTCTTCATAAATAAATAAATAAATAAAATGTATTTTAAAAAAAGGAACTGGGATAGAAGGAACATATCTCAAATAATAAAGGCTATTTATAACAAACCTACAACAAACATAATACTAAATGGGGAAAAACTTGAAGCTTTTCCACTACAATCAGGAACAAGACATGGGTTCCACTGTTCCCACTTTTACTTAATATGGTATTGGAAGTCTTAGCTATAGCAATGAGGCAAGAGACACACATAAAAGGGATACAAATTGGAAAGGAAGAGATCAAATTATCATTATTTGCAAATAAAATGTTTCTATACATAAAGAACCCTAAAGTCTCTACCAGAAAACTGTTAGAGCTGATAAACACTTTTAGCAACATAGCAGGATGCAAAATAAACCCACAGAAATCAGTAGCTTTCCTATATACTAACAACAAACATGCTGAGGATGAAATCAGGGAATCTCTCCAGTTCACAACTGCCTCAAAAAAATAATAAAATAAATGAAGTACCTTGGAATAAACCTAACCAAGGAAGAGAAGGATCTCACTTTAAAACACTCAAAACAGAAATTGCAGAAGACACTAGGAAATGGAAAGATATCCCATGTTCTTGGATTGGAAGAATCAATATTGTGAAAATATCAATCTTACCAAAAGCAATCTACATATTTAATGAAATCCTCATCAAAATTCCAATGGCATTCTTCATGGAAATAAGAAAAAAAATCCTAAAATTCACTTGGAAGCACAAAAAAAACCTCGAATAGCCAAAACACATTTGAGCAACAAAAATAAGGCTGGTGATACAGACTTACCTGAGTGTGTGTGTGTGTGTGTGTGTGTGTGTGTGTGTGTGTGTGGTTTTTTGAGGTAGGGTCTCACTCTAGCCCAGGCTGACCTGGAACTCACTCTGTATTCTCAGGGTGGCCTCGAACTCTGGGCAATCCTTTTACCTCTGCCTCCCAAGTTCTGGGATTAAAGGCATGTGCCACCATGCCCGGAAGACTTACCTGGTTTTGAACCTATATTACAGAGCCATAGTAACAAAAACAGCATGGTACTGGCACAAAAACAGACATGTAGGTCAATGGAACCGAACAGAGGACCCAGATGAAAGTCCGGGAAGCTACAGCCATCCAATTTTTGACAAAAATGCCAAAAATATTCATTGGAGAAAAGACAGCCTCTTTAACAAATGGTGCTGGGAAAACTGGATATCTATATGCAGGATGACAATAGATCTTTATCTCTCTCCATGCACAAGAACCAACTCCAAATGGATCAGGGACCTTAATATTAGACCTGAAACTCCCAGAGGAAAAAATAGAGGAAACCCTTCAACATATTGGCATAGGCAATGTCTTTCTGAATATAACCCCAGTTCCTCAGGAAATAAAACCACTAATCAACCACTGGGACCTCATGAAATCAAAAAGATTTTGTACAGTAAAGGACACTGTGAATAGAGCAAAGAGGCAACCTACAGAATGGGAGAAAATCTTTGCCAGCTATACATCTGACAGAGGATTCATATCCAGGATATACAAAGAACTCAAAAAACTTGGCTGGAGAGATGGCTTACCAGTTAAGGCACATGCCTGCAAAGTCTAAGGACCCAGGTTCGATTCTCCAGGTCCCACGTAAGCCAGATGCACAAGGGAGCACACCCATCTGGAGTTCGTTTGCAGTGGCTAGAGGCCCTGGTGCACCCATTCTCACTCTCCCTTTCTGTCTTTCCCTCTCTCTGTCTCTAATAAATAAATAAATAAAAATAAAAATAAGAAAAAAAGAACTCAAAAAACTAAGTAATAAGAAATCAAACAACCCAATTAAAAAATGGGCTATGGAAAATGGCCTGGATATCCATGACCTCACAGTGCCTGACACTATCTGCATAAAACCATCATAATAGGAGGAAAAGATCATGACATCAAACTGAAAAGAGAGACTGATTGAGAGGGGGAGGGGATATGATGGAGAGTGAAGTTTCAAAGGGGAAAGTGGGGGGAGGGAGGGAAATAGCATGGGATATTGTCTATAATTAAAGAAGTCAATAAAAATAAAAAAATTTTTTAAAATGGGGTCTGGAACTTAATAGAAAGTTCTCAAAGGGAGAAATACACATGGCCTATAAACATCTTAAAAGATGTTCTACATTCTTAGACATCAGGGAAATGTAAATTAAAACTACTTTGAGATTCCATCTCATTCCTGTCAGAATGGCTATCATCAAGAAAACAAATGACAATAAATGCTGGCAAGGATGCAGATAAAGAGGGATCCTTCTACACTGTTGGTGGGAATGTGAACTGGTAGAGCCATTGTGGAAATCAGTGTGGAGGTTCCTGAGACAGCTAAAAATAGATCTACCATATGACCCAGCTATACCACTCCTAGGCATATATCCTAAAAACACATCTCACCACCTTAGAGATACTTACATATCCATGTTTACTGCCACTCTATTCACAATAGCTAGGAAATGGAACCAGCCTAGATGTCCCTCAACTGATGAGTGGATAATGAAGATGTGGTACATTAACATAATGGAGTTCTATTCAGTGGTAAAGAAAAATGAGGGCTGGAGAGATGGCTTAGCAGTTAAGGGGCATGCCTGTGAAGCCTAAGAACTTAGGTTCGATTCTCCAGGTCCCACGTAAGCCAGATGCACATGATGGCACATACATCTGGAGTTTGTTTACAGTGGCTTAGAGGCCCTGGCATGCCTATTCTCACTCTCTCTCTCTCTCCCCTCTCTGTCTCTAATAAATAAATAAATAAATTTTAAAAAGAAAAATGAAATTTGCAGGAAAATGGATGGATCTGGAAAGGATTATACTTACTGAGGTAACCCAGGTCCAGAAATCCAAACTTCACATGTTCTGTCTCATGTGGATCCTAGCTACAAATGTTTGGACTTGTATATAAGTTGGAATAAAATTCAGTAGCAGAGGCCAGTAAGCTAGAAAGGTGTTATAGGGAGGGAGGAGAGGGGAGGACTTAAGGGGATGTGTATTGTATATATGTAAATAGATGAACAGATTACTGGGGGTGAAATGGCCTAAGTGAAGTCAGGGGAAGAGATTGAGTAAAGGAAGGATAGAAGGAGAATTAATCAAAATTTAAGACAATATGAATAAACCTGGGCTAAGACTTTGAGGCTATGAAAGTCACTGAGACCCCACAATCCTGGTCCTGCTTTCTGTTCCCTTTGTTTTATCCGGACCCTGGGTTATAAATACAGGCTGACAACTCTGCCCTGAAACATTGCCTGGAAGTCTCTGGAAGACAGTTTAGAATGCTGTGCTAAGACCACAGCTGGGGCTGCTTCCAGGATCTTGCAACTATCAGGTTTCCTGTGTCAAAGATTGTAGGGCTGGAGAGATGACTTAGCAGTTAAGGCACTTGCCTGAGAAGCCTAAGGACACATGGGTGACTCTTCATGTCCGAGGTAACACAAGCACACAAGGTTGCGCATGTTCACAACGTGGTGCACATGTATGCCGTTTGATTGCAGTGGCTGGAGGTCCTGGCACACCAATTTTCTCTCTCTTTCTCTCTCTCTCTTGTTCATAAAAAAATTAAAAAATTTAGTAAAGCCAGATGCACACGGTGGAGCATTCATCTGGAGTTCATTTGCAGTGGCTGGAGGCCTTGGTGCACCCATTCTCACTCTGTCTTTTCTCTCTCTCTCTCTCTCTCTCTCTCTCTCTCTCTCACACACACACACACACACAGAGAGAGAGAGAGAGAATAAGTAAATAAAGTATGTTTTATGAGAGAGAAAGAGAGAGAGAGAGTAGGCACACCAGAACCTCAGCCACTGCAATTGAATTCCAGATGCATGTGCCACCTGTTCATATGTGTGATCTTGTGCTTGCATCAGTTTGTGCATCTGGCTTATGTGGGATCTAGAGAGCTGAACGTGGATCCTTAGGTTTCACAGTGCCTTAACTGCTAAGCCATCTCTCCAGCCCTAAAATATTTTTTAAAAAGATTGTGGAGCCTGACATGGTGGCACATGCCTTTAATCCCAACACTGGAGAAGCAGAGATAGGAGGATCACTGTGAATTCAAGGCTACCCTGAGACTACATAGTGAATTCCAGATCAGCCTGGGCTAGAGCAAGGCCCTACCTCAAAAAAAAAAAAAAAAAAAAACACTAAACAAATAAACAAAAAGAAAAAAGAAAAATGACAGTAGCTCTCTCATCAAGTCCTTCTGAAATCTAAATTGGCTGGCCCAGTGTCTGATTCATCAGAGGAGCATGTGAGTTATTCTACTGTCACAGCTATCAGGACGATTGAAAGGTTAGCTCAAACTCCACAAAATGGGGTTTAATGAGGACAAACAGAAATGCTGACATTCAGGTTTCAACAAAGCAATTACGTACACAAGTTCAGGGTCAAGGAGAGATGACTGAGCATCTGTCCATGAGAAACAGCCTGAAGGTCCAGTTGATTGCCAGGGCAACTGAAGCCAACCCTGTATTCACCAATGTGTACAACGTGGCATCTGCAGAAAGGGAGCTAGCTGGGCTCTGAGCTGTCAGCGCTGTGGTAGAGATAACCCTCTGTTGATGGGATATAAAATGTACAACCTTTCCAATTTGTATTCCTTTTTTTTTTTTTTTTTTTTTTTTTAGGGTCTCACTCTAGCTCAGACGGACCTGGAATTCACTATGTAGTCTCAGGGTGGCCTCGAACTCACGGCCATCCTCCTACCTCTGCCTCCCAAGTGCTGGGATTAAAGGCGTGCGCCATCACACCTGGCTTCTGATATATTCTTGTATTCTGTTTGCCAATATTTTGTTAAGAATTTTTGCATCTATGTTCATGAGAAGATTGGTCTTTGATTTTCTTTTTTTGTTCTGTCTTTGTCTGGTATTTGGCTTCATAGAAGGAGTTTGATAGAATTCCTTCCTTTTCTATTTTATGGAAAAGTTTGAGAAGAATTGGTGTTAGTTCTTCCATGAAGGTCTGGTAAAATTTACCAGTGAATCCATCTGGGCCTGGACTTTTTTTAGTTGGGAGACTTTTTATAACTGCTTGGGTCTCTGTACTTGCTATAGGTCTATTTAAATGGTTTATCTCATCTTGATTTAAATCAATTTTGGTAGGTCATATGAATCAAGGAAATCATCCATTCTTTCAGATTTTCAAACTTAAAGGCATATATATTCTTAAAGTATGTCCTTGTGATTTTCTGAATTTCTTTGGTATCTGTTGTAATGGTGCCTTTTTCATCTCTGATTTTATTAATTTTTGTCTCTTCTCTCTTTCTTCTGGTCAGATTTGCTAAGGGTTTATCAATTTTATTTACCCTTTCATAGATTGTTACTCGAAAATTTTCAGTGCCTGTGATGGGATACCTTCCAGGGAGTTGTTGACCAGGAGGTTCCTGTTACCTCCAAAACATTACAGGATTACAGGCCTTGGTTTTCCTTGAGAAACAGATGGTAAGACCCTGTTGCTGAAGACTTCACTTGCCTAAGGGGCAAGGTCACTGAGAAATCAAGCTGGTACTGAGCAGAAAACCTTCTCCCTGTAGACCAGACAACTGAAAACTGGAAAAAGTGGCACTGCATGCAGCCCTATGGGAGACAGAAATCATCAGCAGTGAAACCAATGGACACTGGAAGCCTCAAGTTTGGCCAGACAGGCCAAATGACCAAACAAGTGCAATAGTGGCATGTCTGCTCTGGAGGAAACCAACTGCACTCTAATTGGACTGAAGGCCCGCTCTACGGGAGGGAATACATGCCTGGTACTGAAAACCCTAATCAAAAGCCTATGACAGGGGAGGTCATGAGCCTTAGAGGTATAAAGCCTGCTCTTGTCTGGCCAAATGTATATGTTATTCCCACCAAACTGCCCTGAAAGCACTACACTTAATGTTCACATTCATGTATTAATGCTACTCTCACTTCTGGTTAGAGAAGCTTCTCTTTTCAGATGGGATGACCCAAAAGGCGACATAGTGCTGAGAAGAAGAGACAGAGGAATATCCAGCACCAAAACATCTCTATCACACCCTTCAAGGCTCAGGGTCCATTGCGGAAGAGGAGGCTGAAAGATTGCAACTGTCCAGACAGAAATTGGCCTCGATATCCATGACCTCACAGTGCCTAGCAATACCTTCACAAGACCCTCGTAATAGGAGAAAAAGATGAAGACATCAAATTAAAAGAGAGACTAATGGAGAGAGGGAGGGGATATGATGGAGAGTGGAGTTGTGAAGGGGAAAAGGGGGAGAGGAGGGAAATATCATAGTTTATTGTCTATAAGAATAGAAGTTGTCAGCCGGGCGCCTTTAATCCCAGCACTCGGGAGGCAGAGGTAGGAGGATCGCCGAGAGTTCGAGGCCACCCTGAGACTACATAGTTAATTACAAGTCAGCCTGAGCCAGAGTGAAACCCTACCTCGCAAAACCAAAAAAAAAAAAAAAAAAGAATAGAAGTTGTCAATAAAAATAAATTAAATTCGATTTAAAAAGTAGGGGCTAGAAAGCCGGGCGTGGTGGCGCATGCCTTTAATCCCAGCACTCGGGAGGCAGAGGTAGGAGGATCGCCGAGAGTTCAAGGCCACCCTGAGACTGCATAGTTAATTCCAGGTCAGTCTGGACCAGAGTGAGACCCTACCTCGCAAAACCAAAAAAAAAAAAAAAAAAAAAAAGTAGGGGCTAGAGAGATGGCTTAGCAGTTAAAGTGGTTGCCTGCAAAGCTAAAGGACCTCGGTTTGATTTCCCAGGATCCACGTAAACCAGATGCACAAGGTGGCACATGCATCTGGAGATCGTATGCAGTGGCTGGAGGCCCTGGCACGCCATTCTCCCCTCCCCACATACCCGTGTCTGCCTCTTTCCCTCTCTCACTCTCTCAAATAAATAAATAATTTTTTTTTTTTTTTTTTTTTTTTGGTTTTTTCAAGGTAGGGTTTCACTCTGGTCCAGGCTGACCTGGAATTCACTATGTATTCTCAGGGTGGCCTCGAACTCATGGCAATCCTCCTACCTCTGCCTCCCGAGTACTGGGATTAAAGGCATGCGCCACCACGCCCGGGCAAATAAATTTTTTAAAAATAATAAAATAAAAATAACTCCATAAAAATGTACAACCACTTTGTGAAGAGCTCACGTCATGTCTTATAAAACTAAACCTGGGGGCTGGAGAGATGGCTTAGGGGTTAAGGCGCCTGCCTCCTAAGCCTAAGAACGCTGGTTCCAATCTCCAGCGGTTCCAGTCTCCAGGTCCTACATTTAGCCAGATGCAAAGTGACAGAAGGGCGCAATGCCGCACTTGACCACAAGGGGTGCACACATCTGGAATTCGTTCACAGCAGCTGAGAGGCTGCTGGCGCACCCATCTCTGTCTTCCTCTCCCTCTCTCTCTGTCTCTCTCTGTCTCTCTCCAAAAAAAAAAAAAAAGAAAAAACTAAACCTGGGTGCCAGGCTTTTATCCCTTTAATCCCAGCCAGCACTTGGGAGGCAGAGGTAGGAGGATCACCATGAGTTCGAGGCCACCCTGAGAACACAGAGTGAATTCCAGGTCACCTTAACTAGAGTGAGACCTTACCTTGAAAAATCAAAAAAACAAAGAAACTAAACTTGTGCTGGAGAGATGGCTTAGTGGTTAAGGCATTTGCCTGCAAAGCCAAAGGATCCCAGTTTGATTCTCCAGGACCCATGTAAGCCAGATGCACAAGGGGAGTCATGCATCTGGAGTTTGCTTGCAGTAGCTGGAGGCCCTGGTACACCGATTTTCTCTCTCTCTCTCTCTCTTTCTCTCAAATAAATAAATAAAATATTAAAAAAAAAAAAAAAAACTAAACCTACTGAGACCTAAGATTCAGGAACTACACTTGCAAATACCCAATAAAAATGTAAAGCTGGGGCTGGAGAGATGGCCTAGCAGTTAAGGCACATGCCTGTGAAGCCTAAGGACCACGATTCAATTCTCCAAGTCCCACATAAGCCAGATGCACAAGGGGAGCATGTGTCTGGAGTTCATTTGCAGTGGCTAGAGGCCCTGGCGCACCCATTCTCACTTATTCTCTCTCTCTTTCCCTCTTTCTGTCTCTAATAATTAAATAAAAATTTTAAAAAACGTAAAACTGCAACCAGGCATGGTGGCCCATGCCTTTAATCCCAGCACTTGGGAGGCAGAGGTAGAAGGATTGCCATGAGTTCAAGGCCACCCTGAGATGAGATGACATAGTAAATTCTAGGTCAGTCTGGGTTAGAATGAGACCCTACCTCGAAAAACAAACAAAACAAAAATGTAAAGCTGGGCGTGGTGGCACATGCCTTTAATCCCAGCACTCTCAAGGCAGAGGTAGAAGGAATACCATGAGTTCAGGGCCACCCTAGGAATTCCAGGTCAGCTTGGGCTAGAATGAGACCCTTCCTCAAAAAAAAAAAAAAAAAAAAAACATTTGTTCAAGAATGTTCATAGGAGCGGGCGTGGTGGTGCATGCCTTTAATCCCAGCACTCAGGAGGCAGAGATAGGAGGACCACCGTGAATTCAAGGCCACCCTGAGACTACATTGCGAATTAAAAGGTCAGCCTGGACTAGAGTGAAACCCTACCTCAAAAAGCAAAAAAAAAAAAAAAAAAAAAAGTCCCAGCCAGGTATGATGGCGCACGCCTTTAGCCCCAGCACTCAGGAGGCAGAGGTAGGAGGATCACCATGAGTTCGAGGCCACCCTGAGACTACATAGTGAATTTCAGGTCAGCCTGGGCTGAAGCGAGACCCTACCTCAAAAAAAAAAAAAAAGTGTTTATGCTGTGGTAGTTTAAATGGATGTACCCCAGTTGACTCAGAAGTTTTATTAAAGCTTGTAACTTGGTGTCACTGTGGGTGGATCCTAGGATCCAGCACTAAGGTGTTGGGGTGGGGGCGGGGGAGGGGGACCTGGAATTCCAGTCTAAAGATATGCAAAACAACGGAGCTCTGCCTGGAGTTCTGAAATGTGCTCGCTTTTGCTGATGGTGGCTTTTCTCTCTGACCTGTGAAAGGGGCCCCACTTCTTCAGCCATTATGGAGCTTCCCCTGGATCAGTAAGCTTGAAGTAAATTCCCTTCCTCCCATAACTGGGTCTGGAGGTTCATCCTAACAACTGAAGCTGACTGCGGCACACCTTTAATCCCAGTATTCTGGACACTGAGGTAGGAGGAGGATCGCTGTGAATTCAAGGCCAGCCGGGAACTACAGAATGAGTGCCAGGTCAGTCAGGGCTAGAATGAGAAAATACTTCGAAAAAACAAAAAATGGGGTTGGAGAGATAGCTTAGCTGTTAAGGTGCTGCCTCAGAAGCCTAAGGATCCATGTTCAACTGTCCAGGTCCCAGGTAAGCCAGATGCACAAGGTGATGCAGGCGCACAAGGTCGCACATGTGCACAAGGGGTCGCACATGTCTGGAGTGCTATTGCAGTGTCTGGAGGCCCTGGCACACCACTTCTCGTCCCCGGCACACCACTTCTCATCCCCTGCCCCTCTCTTTCTCTTTCATAAAAAAATTACAAAATAAAAAAAAATTTTTTTTGTTTTGGTTTTTCAAGGAAGGGTGTCACTCTAGCCCAGGCTGACCTGGAATTCACTCTGTAGTCTCAGGGTGGCCTCAAACACAGGGCACTCCTCCTACTTCTGCCTGCTGAGTGCTGGGATTAAAGGCATGTGCCACCACGCCCGGCTCAAAAAAATTTGTTAATAAAATAAAAAATAAATGAAGTCCCATAGAGAATGGAGATAGGAGAATCCCTGGGGCTTAAGAATTTCAGCCAGATTGACAAAAAAAATGACAGTTCTGGGTTCAGTAAGAGACTCTGTCTCAAGGCAATATGTGGATAAGCAAAAAGAGGAAAACACCCGTGTCCTCCCCTGGTCTCCACATATGTATACACCACACACATACCACATACTACACATACACACACTAAGAAAGAAAAAAGGGCTGGAGAATGGAGAAATGGCTTAGTGGTTAAGGCTCTTGCCTGCGAAGCCTACGGACCCATGTTCAACTTTCCAGATCCCATCTAAGCCAGATGTACAAATGTGAGGCAAGTGCAAGGTTGTACATGCCCACTAGGTAGCGCAAGCTCCTGGTGTTTGATAGCAGTGGTGGAGGCCCTGGTGCACCAAGTCCCTTTCTCTCTGTCTCTGTCTTTGTCTCTCTCTCTTGCTCACTCTCTCTGTGTAAAAAAAAAAAAAAAAATTTTAATTTTAATGAAAGAAAGAAAAAGGGAGAGAGGAAGGAAGAGAAGTTATTAATTCTAGTTAAGGATATGCTTTTCCCACATCCATCTTTATTTGGAACTGCTGGAGGGTGGAGTATGTTGATTGATAACTTGCCTGGATGTCCATCCAGAAAAGGTGATAAGGTGATAGCTGGAGGAGGGATGTGTAGACAATGAGGAAGCAAATACAGTGTACATTGTTAAATCTGGGTGGTGCCTACATGAACATCCAAAGTGAAATTTGTTCAACTTTTTTATGTTTTAGATATTAACAGTAAAATACAAGAAAAAGACAAAACTCAGCAGTTGAGGCACCAGGGACCACAGCTCACGGAGGGGAAAGATGCGCAGGAGATGAGGCCCTGCATAGGTTGCTCATGGGAAGCATGGACTGAGGAAGCTGGCCCCGGGGGCAGAGGACTCATCTCTCAGGGGGCACCAAGGAGGCCACTTGCTCTGTGTTCCACAGGGTGAGGAAGTCCCACAGTTGACCATCACAGGAAGTCCAGTTTGGTCTCCCTCAAAGCTACCCTACAATCGAATAGGCCACTTTTCAAGGCAGTGAGCATCACAAACACAGGAGGGTGTGCAAACAACACGGACAATCCAGAGTCAGAAGGCTTAGAGAGGAATTCCCAGGCTAGTCAGGAGTGTCTGGGGTTCCATAAAACAGCTCAGGGTGGGCTGGGGAGATGGCTTAGCAGTTGAGGCGCATGCCTGCCAAGCCTAAAGATCCATGTTTGATTCTCCAGATCCTACATAAGCCAGATGCACATGTTGGCTCAAGCATCTGCAGTTCATTTGCAGTGGCTAGAGGCCCTGGCATGCCCATTCTCTCCCCTGCCCCCCCCTGTGTGTGTGTGTGTGTGTCTCCCCTCTGTCTCTAATAAATAAATAAATAAAAATAAAATATTTTTTAAAAGGAGGGCTGGAGAGATGGCTGAATGGTTAAGGCGTATATCTACGAAGCCTAAGGACCCCAGTTCGATTCTCCAGGTCCCACGTAAGCCAGATGCACATGGTAGAGCATGCGTCTGGAGTTCATTTGCAGTGGCTAGAGACCCTGGCACACCCATTCTCACTCTCTCTCTCTCTCTGTTTCTAATAAATAAATAAAATAAAGAAATCTTAAAAAAAAAAAAAAAAAAAAAAAAAAAAAACAGCTTGGGGTAACCTGTAACCCTCTGGCCAGACATAAAGTGTCAAGGGTGCTTTGAGGCCAGTTGTGACATTGATGCTAGAGGGGATGGCCAGGAAGGTCTGTCTAGAACAGGCAGCCAGATGATTGCCTGTAGCTCCCCCTTCTCTGACCTATAGTTATATGCTGCTACCTCCCTTTTCTGGTCCTTTCTGGGTAAGAGCAAGCAGGTTCTCACCCCCTTCCTCCATGCCTCACCCTGGCTGGTACCTGTTCCTCTCAAAGTGTCAGTCCACTTTGCTCATGAACCCCAATGAAACCATATTCTTGCTCCGGGGCTGGCCAAACTGCCGCACACATGCTCTTGGAGAAGGGAAGGTGCTAGATTTTTAGAGGAGCCCAGCTCATAGTCCCTGGGACTCAGACCAGATGCTCAAAGAAATTCAGCAGAAGTGGCAGGGCCCAGCCAGGCTGTCCAGATACAAGTAGCCAGGGAGCACCCGGATGTTATCACCCAGTGTGTTTACCACAGTGATAGAGTACAGAGCTCAGCCCAGAGCCAAGGAGCCCCCCCCCACCCAAAAAAAAAAAGGCCTCATGTCCAAGCCTTCCTGCCAGGGCTATCCTGGTGGTGTGAGGAAGGCTGCAGAAAGCGGGTGCTTCATGGGGGTGCAAGATGAAGCCAGGAGACACATGATGTGACTGAACTTCCCCTGAAGATGAACTGATGTTGGCAGAACAGTTACTTAGGGCAGAGGTAAGAGGTCAGGCAACCCTGCCGAGTGACCTTGGGCAAAATGACTTCACCTCACTGGGCCTGGGAGGATGTGTCTGTGAGCATGAACTGAGATGCCACTAGATGGCAATGAGCTCATGTCTTCACTTTCTTCTCCCACACACAGCCATTTGGAAGCAGGAACACCCAAACCGCAGAGCGCTGGTGGGTAGCCTCAGACCTTCTACAGGCTCTGCCCTCCACACGCGGCCCCTCCTGGACGCAGGTCGGCCAGCCCCTGTGTGGCTACTTGTGATATTGCAGCAAAGCCTCACCCCTATCCCCACCCCTGAGCCAGTAGGCATTGCCTGCTGCCTTGCAGGGGAGGACATGGAGTCCCCTCCTGGTCTAAATCACAAGTCTTATCTCCAGATCACTGGAGGCTTGATTTTGGAGTGCCGCCTCAACCACTGGGTATGAGTTTCACATCTTTCTAGCTGGTTCTACTAGGGCCGGGGAACAGCACTGGCTGAGGTCACCAATGGCTTTGTAGGCAGGCGTGGTGGGTGTAGCACTCTCTGAGATCAAATCACTATTCAGGACTTCTGGGGTGTGAAAATGCACATCATATGTAATGTGTATATGTACATGTGTGTGCATGTGTATGCACTGCACAATTATATATCTACATGTGCCATGCTCCTTGCTGCAGTGGCGTCTCTGCCTGTCCATTCCTTTGTCCTCTATGCCCCCAAGGAAACTAGTACTTACTAGAAAATAAAAGCTGCATGTGGTGACATTCACCTGTAATTCCAGTACTTGGGAGGCTCAGGCAAGAAGATGATGAGGTCAGGCCAGCCTGAACTGTGGAAGAGGGAGGGGAGAAGGGAGAGAGGGAGGAAGAAAGGAAGGAAAGAGAAATAAGACAATTGCTTTTCCATTGTCTAAAACCCCTCAGGGCGTGGTGGCGCACGCCTTTAATTCCAGCACTTGGGAGGCAGAGGTAGGAGGATCGCTGTAAGTTCGAGGCCAGCCTGAGACTACATAGTGAATTCCAGGTCAGCCTGGGCTAGAGTGAGACTCTAGCCTGAAAAAAAAAAAAAAAAAAAAAAAGGAAAAAAATAAAATAAAATTTAAAAACAAACAACTAAAGCCAGGCGTGCTAGCGCACACCTTTAATCCCAGCACTCAGGAGGTAGAGGTAGAAGGATCACCATGAGTTCAAGATCACCCTGAGACTACAGAGTGAATTCCAGGTCATCTTGAGATAGAGTGAGACCCTGCCTCTAAAAAAAAAAAAAAAGCCAGGCGTGGTGGCGCATGCCTTTAATCCCAGCACTCAGGAGGCAGAGGTAGGAGGATCGCTGTGAGTTCAAGGCCACCCTGAGACTACATAGTTAATTCCAGGTCAGCCTGGGCCAGAGTGAGACCCTACCTCAAAAAAAAAAAAAAAAAAAACCCATATCACACAACCCTGGCCACCATCCAAACCAGCTTCCTCCCCTCCTCCCCCTTCCTATCGAAAACACTCAAGGTTCATTCCCACGTCGGGGCTTGCGTGCTGTTTCCTTCCTCTCCCTGAAATGTTCTTCCTCCAGGTCCCCCACTAGCTGCTCCTTACATACCTGACTTTGAACTCACAAACTCAAACTGATATTAATTCTCCTGCCTGGGCCTCAGAGGGATGGGATTACAGGCATGCACCACCATGCAAACATCCCTCCTTTCCTTCTCGCAGGCCTCACATCATGTACAATGTCCCCTGAGTCCTTGGAGGCCACCAGAGCTGAGAGGCTTCCTATGCTCCATTTTCACAAGGTGCTTCTTTCAAACTGTGGGCAAAAATCATTAGGAAAATGCCAAAGAACACTCAAACCGTGATGACCAATCAATCCACTTACTATTGCAATAACAAAGCAGGCTGTTTATGAAGAAAAGGGGTTTATTTAATTCAATTTTAGAAGCTGAAAGTTCAAGATTTGGATACTCAATGGACTGACCCTAGTGAGGGCCCAGGCAGCACCTCATCATGGTGGATGACATCACAGTGGTTCTAGTGAGGATCCAGGCTGTGTCTCTTCTCAGTGGATGACATCACTGTGGTTCTAGTGAGGATCCAGGCTGTGTCTCCTCTCAGTGGATGAAATCACTGTGGTTCTAGTGAGTACCCAGGCTGTGTCTCCTCACAGTGGATGACATCACCGTGGTTCTAGTGAGGATCCAGGCTGTGTCTCCTCACAGTGGATGACATCACTGTGGTTCTAGTGAGGATCCAGGCTGTGTCTCCTCACAGTGGATGACATCACCGTGGTTCTAGTGAGGATCCAGTCTGTGTCTCCTCTCAGTGGATGACATCACAGTGGTTCTAGTGAGGATCCAGGCTGTGTCTCCTCTCAGTGGATGACATCACTGTGGTTCTAGTGAGGACCCAGGCTGTGTCTCCTCTCAGTGGATGACATCACCGTGGTTCTAGTGAGGATCCAGTCTGTGTCTCTCACAGTGGATGACATCACAGTGGTTCTAGTGAGATGAGGCTGTGTCTCCTCACAGTGGATGACATCACCGTGGTTCTAGTGAGGATCCAGGCTGTGTCTCCTCTCAGTGGATGACATCACCGTGGTTCTAGTGATGATCCAGACTGTGTCTCCTCATAGTCAATGACATCACCGTGGTTCTAGTGAGGATCCAGGCTGTGTCTCCTCACAGTGGATGACATCACCGTGGTTCTAGTGATGATCCAGACTGTGTCTGACATCACTGTGGTTCTAGTGAGGATCCAGGCTGTGTCTCCTCACAGTGGATGACAGTGGTTCTATGACTCCTCACAGTGGATGACATCACCACTGTTTCTAGTGAGGATCCAGGCTGTGTCTCCTCACAGTGGATGACAGACTCTCCTCATAGTCAATGACATCACCAAGGTTCTAGTGAGGATCCAGGCTGTGTCTCCTCACAGTGGATGACATCACCGTTCTAGTGAGGATTTGTGTCTCCTCTCAGTGATGACATCACAGGTTCTGTGAGGATCCAGGCTCTCCTCTCAGTGGATGACATCACCAGTTCTAGTGAGGATCCAGGCCTTGTCTCCTCTCAGTGGATGACATCAGTGGTTCCAGTGAGGATCCAGGCTGTGTCTCCTCTCAGTGGATGACATCACTGTGGTTCTAGTGAGATCCAGGCTGTGTCTCCTCTCAGTGGATGACATCACTGTGGTTCTAGTGAGGATCCAGGCTGTGTCTCCTCTCAGTGGATGACATCACTGTGAGTTCTCCTCTCAGTGGATGACATCACAGGCCAGGCTGTGTCTCCTCTCAGTGGATGACATCACTGTGGTTCTAGTGAGGATCCAGGCTGTGTCTCCTCTCAGTGGATGACCATCACCGTGGTTCTAGGAGATCCAGGCTGTGTCTCCTCACAGTGGATGACATCACTGGCTGTGAGGATCCCAGGCTCTCCTCTCAGTGGATGACATCACCGTGGTTCTAGTGAGGATCCAGGCTGTGTCTCCTCTCAGTGGATGACATCACCGTGGTTCTAGTGAGGATCCAGGCTGTGTCTCCTCTCAGTGGATGACATCACTGTGGTTCTAGTGAGGATCCAGGCTGTGTCTCCTCTCAGTGGATGACATCACCGTGGTTCTAGTGAGGATCCAGGCTGTGTCTCCTCTCAGTGGATGACATCACTGTGGTTCTAGTGAGGATCCAGGCTGTGTCTCCTCATCAGTGGATGACATCAGTGGATGACATCATCACCGTGGTTCTAGTGAGGATCCAGGCTGTGTCTCCTCACAGTGGATGACATCACAGTGGTTCTAGTGAGGACCCAGGCTGTGTCTCCTCACAGTGGATGACATCACTCATGGTTCTAGTGAGGATCCAGGCTGTGTCTCCTCACAGTGGATGACATCACCGTGGTTCTAGTGAGGATCCAGGCTGTGTCTCCTCTCAGTGGATGACATCACTGTGGTTCTAGTGAGGATCCAGGCTGTGTCTCCTCACAGTGGATGACATCACCGTGGTTCTAGTGAGGATCCAGGCTGTGTCTCCTCACAGTGGATGACATCACTGTGGTTCTAGTGAGGATCCAGGCTGTGTCTCCTCACAGTGGATGACATCACTGTGGTTCTAGTGAGGATCCAGGCTGTGTCTCCTCTCAGTGGATGACATCACTGTGGTTCTAGTGAGGATCTAGGCTGTGTCTCCTCTCAGTGGATGACATCACACGTGGTTCTAGTGAGGATCAGGCTGTGTCTCCTCACAGTGGATGACATCACTGTGGTTCTAGTGAGGATCCAGGCTGTGTCTCCTCACAGTGGATGACATCAGTGAGGACCCAGTGGTTCTAGTGAGGATCCAGGCTGTGTCTCCTCTCAGTGGATGACATCACCGTGGTTCTAGTGAGGATCCAGGCTGTGTCTCCTCTCAGTGGATGACATCACCGTGGTTCTAGTGAGGATCAGTGCTCACAGTGGATGACATCACAGTGGATGAGGATCCAGGCTGTGTCTCCTCTCAGTGGATGACATCACCGTGGTTCTAGTGAGGATCCAGGCTGTGTCTCCTCACAGTGGATGACATCACTCTTCTAGTGAGATCCAGGCTGTGTCTCCTCACAGTGGATGACATCACCGTGGTTCTGTGAGGATCCAGGCTGTGTCTCCTCTCAGTGGATGACATCACCGTGGTTCTAGTGGTTCTAGTGAGTGATCCAGGCTGTGTCTCCTCTCAGTGGATGACATCACAGTGGTTCTAGTGAGGATCCAGGCTGTGTCTCCTCTCAGTGGATGACATCACAGTGGTTCTAGTGAGGATCCAGGCTGTGTCTCCTCTCAGTGGATGACATCACAGTGGTTCTAGTGAGGATCCAGGCTGTGTCTCCTCTCAGTGGATGACATCACAGTGGTTCCAGGCTGTGTCTCCTCACAGTGGATGACATCACAGTGAGGATCCAGGCTGTGTCTCCTCTCAGTGGATGACATCACTGTGGTTCTAGTGAGGATCCAGGCTGTGTCTCCTCTCAGTGGATGACATCACCGTGGTTCTAGTGAGGATCCAGGCTGTGTCTCCTCACAGTGGATGACATCACCGTGGTTCTAGTGAGGATCCAGGCTGTGTCTCCTCACAGTGGATGACATCACCGTGGTTCTAGTGAGGATCCAGGCTGTGTCTCCTCACAGTGGATGACATCACCGTGGTTCTAGTGAGGATCCAGGCTGTGTCTCCTCACAGTGGATGACATCACCAGTGGATGACATCTAGTGGTTCTAGTGAGGATCCAGGCTGTGTCTCCTCTCAGTGGATGACATCACCGGCTGGTTCTAGTGAGGATCCAGGCTGTGTCTCCTCTCAGTGGATGACATCACTGTGGTTCTAGTGAGGATCCAGGCTGTGTCTCCTCTCAGTGGATGACATCACCGTGGTTCTAGTGAGGATCCAGGCTGTGTCTCCTCTCAGTGGATGACATCACCATGGTTCTAGTGAGGATCCAGGCTGTGTCTCCTCACAGTGGATGACATCACTGTGGTTCTAGTGAGGATCCAGGCTGTGTCTCCTCTCAGTGGATGACATCACCGTGGTTCTAGTGAGGATCCAGGCTGTGTCTCCTCTCAGTGGATGACATCACCGTGGTTCTAGTGAGGACCCAGGCTGTGTCTCCTCTCAGTGGATGACATCATCATGGTTCTAGTGAGGATCCAGGCTGTGTCTCCTCTCAGTGGATGACATCACCGTGGTTCTATTGAGGACCCAGGCTGTGTCTCCTCTCAGTGGATGACATCACCGTGGTTCTAGTGAGGACCCAGACTCATCAGGCTGTGTCTCCTCTCAGTCGATGACATCACCGTGGTTCTAGTGAGGATCCAGGCTGTGTCTCCTCTCAGTGGATGACATCACCATGGTTCTAGTGAGGATCCAGGCTGTGTCTCCTCTCAGTGGATGACATCACCGTGGTTCTAGTGAGGATCCAGGCTGTGTCTCCTCTCAGTGGATGACATCACCGTGGTTCTAGTGAGGACCCAGGCTGTGTCTCCTCTCAGTGGATGACATCACCGTGGTTCTAGTGAGGATCCAGGCTGTGTCTCCTCTCAGTGGATGACATCACCGTGGTTCTAGTGAGGATCCAGGCTGTGTCTCCTCACAGTGGATGACATCACCGTGGTTCTAGTGAGGATCCAGGCTGTGTCTCCTCACAGTGGATGACATCACCGTGGTTCTAGTGAGGATCCAGGCTGTGTCTCCTCTCAGTGGATGACATCACTGTGGTTCTAGTGAGGATCCAGGCTGTGTCTCCTCTCAGTGGATGACATCACCGTGGTTCTAGTGAGGATCCAGACTGTGTCTCCTCACAGTGGATGACATCACTGTGGTTCTAGTGATCCAGACTGTGTCTCCTCTCAGGGATGACATCACTGTGGTTCTAGTGAGGATCCAGGCTGTGTCTCCTCACAGTCACCGGATGACAGGCTCACATCACCGTGGTTCTAGTGAGGATCCAGGCTGTGTCTGGATGACATCATCGTCTCCAGTGGGATGACATCACTGTGGTTCTAGTGAGGATCCAGACTGTGTCTCCTCACAGTGGATGACATCACCGTGGTTCTAGTGAGGATCCAGGCTGTGTCTCCTCACAGTGGATGACATCACCGTGGTTCTAGTGAGGATCCAGGCTGTGTCTCCTCACAGTGGATGACATCACTCGTGGTTCTAGTGAGGATCCAGGCTGTGTCTCCTCACAGTGGATTACATCACTGTGGTTCTAGTGAGGATCCAGGCTGTGTCTCCTCACAGTGGATGACATCACAGTGGTTCTAGTGAGGACCCAGGCTGTGTCTCCTCTCAGTGGATGACATCACCGTGGTTCTAGTGAGGATCCAGGCTGTGTCTCCTCTCAGTGGATGACATCACCGTGGTTCTAGTGAGGATCCAGGCTGTGTCTCCTCACAGTGGATGACATCACAGTCAGGCTGTGTCTCCTCATAGTGGATGACATCACCATGGTTCTAGTGAGGATCCAGGCTGTGTCTCCTCACAGGGGATGACATCACCGTGGTTCTAGTGAGGATCCAGGCTGTGTCTCCTCTCAGTGGATGACATCACCGTGGTTCTAGTGAGGACCCAGGCTGTGTCTCCTCATAGTGGATGGCATCATTCTCAGTGGATTCTAGTGAGGACCCAGGCTGTGTCTCCTCATCATTGTGTGGATGTGTCATCAGGATGATCATCTGTGAGGATCTAGACTGTGTCTCCTCATAGTGGATGACATCACTGTGGTTCTAGTGAGGATCCAGGCTGTGTCTCCTCTCAGTGGATGACATCACCGTGGTTCTAGTGAGGATCCAGGCTGTGTCTCCTCTCAGTGGATGACATCACCGTGGTTCTAGTGAGGATCCAGGCTGTGTCTCCTCTCAGTGGATGACATCACCATGGTTCTAGTGAGGATCCAGGCTGTGTCTCCTCTCAGTGGATGACATCACTGTGGTTCTAGTGAGGACCCAGGCTGTGTCTCCTCATAGTGGATGACATCACCGTTGTTCTAGTGAGGATCCAGGCTGTGTCTCCTCAAAGTGGATGACATCACTGTGGTTCTAGTGAGGATCCAGGCTGTGTCTCCTCAAAGTGGATGACATCACCGTGGTTCTAGTGAGGATCCAGGCTGTGTCTCCTCTCAGTGGATGACATCACCGTGGTTCTAGTGAGGACCCAGGCTGTGTCTCCTCTCAGTGGATGACATCACAGTGGTTCTAGTGAGGACCCAGGCTGTGTCTCCTCTCAGTGGATGACATCACCGTGGTTCTAGTGAGGACCCAGGCTGTGTCTCCTCACAGTGGATGACATCACTGTGATTCTAGTGAGGACCCAGGCTGTCTCCTCTCAGTGGATGACATCACCATGGTTCTCCCAGGCTGGATCCTCACAGTGGATGACATCACTGTGATTCTAGTGAGGACCCAGACTGTGTCTCCTCACAGTGGATGGCATCATCGTGGTTCTAGTGAGGATCCAGGCTGTGTCTCCTCACAGTGGATGACATCACTGTGATTCTAGTGAGGAGCCAGGCTGTGTCTCCTCACAGTGGATGACATCACTGTGATTCTAGTGAGGACCCAGTCTGTGTCTCCTCACAGTGGATGACATCACTGTGGTTCTAGTGAGGATCCAGACTGTGTCTCCTCTCAGTGGATGACATCACAGTGGTTCTAGTGAGGATCCAGACTGTGTCTCCTCACAGTCGATGACATCACCGTGGTTCTAGTGAGGATCCAGGCTGTGTCTCCTCTCAGTGGATGACATCATCGTGGTTCTAGTGAGGACCCAGACTGTGTCTCCTCTCAGTGGATGACATCACAGTGGTTCTAGTAAGGATCCAGGCTGTGTCTCCTCTCAGTGGATGACATCACAGTAGTTCCAGTGAGACCCCAGTGTGTGACTCATCATGAGGGACAGTAGAACACTGGTTTTAGTGAGACCCCCAGCTATGTCTCATCATAGTGGTTTTTCTGAGTTACCAAGTTGTGTCTCATCTCGGTGGGTAGGATCACAGTGGTTCGAATGAGGGCCCAGGCTGTGACTCATCAGGGTGGACAGCATCACAGTGGTATCGCATCCCAAAGCAACCCTATGGCAAGACAGGTAGCCAGACAGTAGAAAGGGGTCAGGCTTGCCCTTTTATGTCACCCTCTGGTAGGGTCTCTCTGGTTTCTCAGAAGAAAGACATTAATCCTGTATGAGGGCAGTTCCACCCGTGACCGAGTTACCTGGTATTAAATCCTATTTCTTGAGGGTCCCATTACCTCTTCATATGCCACACCACACAGGTTCTGAGCCCTCAGGAGTACTCTCAAGTCATACCCAAATGACAAACTGTCCAGAACCCTTTACTATAAAAAAAAATGAGATGGGGCTGAAGGGAAGGCTTAGCAGTTAAGGTGTTTGCCTGCGAAGCCAAAGGATCCAAGTTCGATTCCTCAGGACCCACGTTAGCCAGATGCACAAGAGGGTGCACACGTCTGGAGTTCGTTTGCAGGGGCTGGAGGCCCTGTTGCGCCCATTCTCTCTCCATCTCTCTCCCTCTTTCTCTCTGTCAAATAAATAAAATAAAATACAATGAGATGAAGGCAGGCATGGTAGCTCAGTGGGTACTTTCCTCACAAGCATGAGAACCTGAGTTCCATTACTAGAACCCACATAAAAATGCCCACCATGGTGGCACACACCTGTAATCCCAGCTCCGGTGGGGCAGAGACTAGAGGAGCCCTGGAACTCACTGGCCAGCTAGCTAGACTAATTGGTGAGCTCCAGGCCAATAAAATACCCTGTCTCAAAGGACCTGGATGGTGTTCCTGAGGCTGATACCCAAGGTTGTCCTCTGACCTCCATCCACACATCCACACACATGTGTGCCCACATACATATGAACATGCATACACATACACACTCACCATACATAAAAAAATTGAAATGAGGGCTGGAGAAATGGCTTAGCAGTTAAGGCACTTGCCTGCAAAGCCTAAGGACCTCTGTTCAATTTCCCAGTACCCACATAAGCCAGATGCACAAAGTGGCGCATGTGTACAGAGTTCATTTGCAGTGGCTAGAGGCCCTGGCATGCCCATTCTCTCTTTTTGCTCTCTCTCTCTCTCTCTCTCTCTTAAATAAATATAAATTAAAATAAATAAATATTTTTAATTAAGGGCTGGATACATGACTTACTGGTTAAAGTGCTTGCCTTAGAAGCCCAAGGACCTAGGTTCAATTCCCCAGTACCCACATAAGCCAAATGCACAATGTGGCACATGTGTCTGGAGTTTGCAGTGGCTGGAGACTCCAGCACGCCCATTCTCTCTGTCTCTTTCCCTCTCTCTCTGCAATAAATAAATTTTTAAAAAATTTTAATATTGAAATGTGGGCTGGAGAGATGGCTTAGGAGTTAAGGTGCTTGCCAGAAAAGCCTAAGGACCCAGGTTTTATTCCCCAGTACCCACATAAACCAGATGCACATGGTGGTGCATATGTCTGGAGTTCATCTGCAGTAGGTAGAGGCCCTGGTGCACCCATTCTCTCCCTCTCCCTCTCTTTCTCTTTCTGCCTCTCTATCATTAATAACCTTTTAAAAAAACATTTAAAATTTTAGGGCTGGAGAGATGGCTTAGTAGTTAAGGCACTTGCCTGTAAAGCCAAAGGACCCAGGTTTGATTCCCCAGTACCCACATGAGCCAGATGCACAAGGATCTGGAGTTTGTTTGCAGCACCTCTCTCTCAATAAATAAATAATTTTTAAAAATAAAATAAAAAGCCAGGCGTGGTGGCGCACGCCTTTAATCCCAGCACTCGGGAGGCAGAGGTAGGAGGATCACTGTGAGTTCAAGGCCACCCTGAGACTACATAGTGAATTCCAGGTCAGCCTAGGCTAGAGCGAGACCCTACCTCGAAAAACCAAAAAATAAAAATAATAATAATAATAATAATAATAATAATAATAAAATAAAATAATTTTTAAAAATTTCCTAAATAAAATGAAATGAAAAGCTGAGTCATCTCTGGGTATAATAGCAGCACTCAGAAGACTGAGGTAGGAGAATCAAGTTCAGGGCTAGCCTGGGCTATATGCAAAGCCTGGTCTCAAAATAGAATAGAAATATAGGTATGGGAGTATATGCTTGTAATCCCAGCACTAAGAAGGTGAAGGGAAGAGGATCAGGAGTTCAAAGCCAGCCTCAGTTACATTGGGAATTTGAGGCTAGCCTGGGCTATGTTAGACCCTGTCACAAAAAAAAATGGAGGGCTGGAGAAATGGCTCAGCCATTTAGATGCTTGCCTGCAAAGCCTAACAACCCAAGTTTGACTCCCCAGGACCCACATAAAGCCAGATGCACAAGATGGTGCATGCATCTGGAGTTCATTTGCAGTAGCCAAGAGGCCCTGGCACACTCATTCTCCCTTTGGCACACTCATTCTCATTCTCTGTCTTTCTCTCTCCTTGCAAATAAATAAATAAAATTTTTTTTGAAAAATGGAGCAGTGACACGTGTCTAGAGTTTGTTTGCAGTGGCTAGAGGTACCCTCTCTCTCTCTCTCAAATAAATAAATAAAATATTTTTAAAAAAATAAAGTGATATAAGCCAGGTGTGGTGGCGCAAGCCTTTAATCCCAGCACTGGGGAGGCAGAGGTAGGAGGATCACCATGAGTTCAAGGCCACCCTGAGCCTACATAGTGAATTCCAGGTCAGCCTAGGCTAGAGTGAGACCCTATCTCAAAAAAATAAATAAATAAAAGAATAAAGTGATAAAAAAATGGAGCCATGGACTGGAGAGATTGCCTAGTGGTTAAAGCGCTTGCCTGCAAAGCCAAAGGACCCAGGTTCAATGCCCCAGGACCCATATAAGCCATATGCACAAGGTGGCACATTAGTCTGGAGTTCATTTGCAGTGGCTGGAGACCCTGGCACACACATTCTATCTATCTATCTATCTATCTATCTATCTATCTATCTATATGCCTCCCTCTCTCTCTCTCTCTCTCTCAAATAAATAAAAATAAAATATTTTTTAAAAATGGAGTCATGTGTGGTAGGACATGCCTTTCATCCCAGCACTCAGGAGGCAGAAGTAGGAGGATCACCATGAATTCAAGACCAATCTGGGACTACAGAGTTAATTCCAGGTCAGCCTGGGCTAGAGTGAGACCCTACCTCAAAAAAACAAAAAAATAATAATAATGACAATAGCTGGAAGCTTGGCTGGAGCAATGGCTCAGTGGACAAACATCTGCTGCACAGTGTGAGGCCCCATTTTGGATTCACAGCATTTGGGAGGTAGAGACAGGAGATCCTGGGGCAAGCTAGATGAGCCAAGCCCCTGAGCTCAGGTTGAAATGAGAGACCTTGCCTCAGTACTTAAGTAGAGATCATTGAGGAAGACACCCGATGTCAAGCTCGGGCCTCGGGCACATATGTGCTTTTACATACATGTGAGCATGCATACACATAAACACACCACACACTCACAGAGAGAGAAAGAGAAATGATAGGGCTGGGGCTGTATCTCTAGCTCTGTGACAGAGCTCTTGCTTAGCATGTTCAAAGCTCTGAGTTTAATCTGTACTACTAGATAGAAAAAAAAAAGAAGAAAGAAAACAAACTTATTTCAAACTAAATTGGAACAAAAACAGAAAATAAATTGGGTGTGGTGGCACACGCCTTTAATCCCAGCACTCGGGAGGCAGAGGTAGAAGGAGTTTGAGGCCACCCTGATACTACATAGTGAAATACAGGACAGCATAGGCTAGAGACCCTACTGAAAAAAAAAAAAAAAAAGAAGAAGAAAGAAAACAGAAAATGATGGCTCCTCAAAAATATTAGAAACCAGGTTGGGCATGGTGGCATACACCTTTAATCCCAGCACTTCAGAGGCCGAGGTAGGACCATCACTGAGGCCAATCTGAAACTACATAGTGAATTCCAGGTCAGCCTGGATTACAGTGAGACCCTACTTCAAAAAACGGGGAAAAAAAAAAAACTTATATATATGAAATCAGCTGGGTATAGTGGCACACACCTTTAATCCCAGCATTTGGGTGGTGCATGCCTTAAATCCCAGCACTTGGGAGGCAGAGGTAGGAGGATTACCATGAGTTCAAGGCCACCATGATACTATATAGTGAATTCCAGGTCAGCCTGGGCTAATATAGACCCTACCTTGAAAAAAACAAAACCAAATAAAAAAGAAGAAAAAAAAATAAAAAATGAAAAAGAGGAAGAGGAAGAAGGAGGAGGAAATGGATGCATTACATTGTAGACATTGTGGTAATTGTACCAGTGACAAAAGGACAAATGCTGTGTGAAGTCCACTTGTATGAAGTCCCTAGAGACAGAAAGCATCTGGTTGCCAGGGGAGGGAAGGGAGTCAGGTGGTTTTATTATATTATTATTATTATTGTTATTTGTTTTTGGTTTTTCAAGGTAGGGTTTCACTCTAGTCTAGGCTGACCTGGAATTCACTATATAGTCTCAGGGTGGCCTTGAACTCATGGTGGTCCTCCTACCTCTGCCTCCTGAGTGCTGGATTAAAGGCGTGTGCCACTACACCCAGCCTGATTTCTAATATTTTTGAGGAGACAGAGTCAGGTGGGGTTTTTTGTTGTTGTTGTTGTTGTTGGAGAGTCAGAGAGGGAGAGGGAGACAGATAGAGAATGGGCATGCCAGCAGCCTCTCAGCCGCTGTGAACTAACTCCAGATGTGTGTGCCCCCATGTGGGCAAGTGCGGCATTGTGCCCTTGTGTCACTGCATCTGGCTAAATGTGGGACCTGGAGAATGGAACAGGTGTTGTTAGGCTTAGCAGGCAGGAGCCTTAACCACTAAGCATCTCTCCAGCCCTTGTCAGGTGTTTTTTAATGGGTACAGAGTTTCAGTTTTTCAAGACAGTGCTGAAGGTAGATGTTAGTGATGGTTCCATACCAATGTGTGTTTAATGACATTGAACAGTTCAGATGGCAAATTTTGTGTTAGGTATACCTCATCACAATTAAAAATAATAAATTTGCACCAGGCATGGTGGCACATACCTTTAATCCCAGCACTCGGGAGGCAGAGGTAGGAAGATCTCTATGATTTCGAGGCCAGCCTGAGGCTACATAGTGAATTCCAGGTCAGCCTGGGCTAGAATGAGACCCTACCTCAAAAAAAAATAGGGGGTATAGATTAACAGTTAAGGTGTTTGCCTGCAAAGCCAAAAGACCCAGGTTCAATTCCCCAGGACCCACAATTTCCAGATGAACAAGGGGGCACATGCATCTGGAATTTGTTTGCAGTGGCTGGAGGCCCTGGAGTGCCCATTCTCTCCCTCTCCCTCTCCCTCTCCCTCTCTCTCTCTCTCTCTCTCTCTCTCTCTCTGTCTAATCTCTCTGTTCTCTGCTTGCAAATAAATAATTTTTTGTTTTATTTATATATGGCATTTTGTTTTGTTTTGTTTTTTTTTTGTTTTTGTTTTTCGTGGTAGGGTCTTACTCTAGCCCAGGCTGACCTGGAATTCACTCTGTATTCTCAGGGTGGCCTTGAACTCATGCAATCCTCCTACCTCTGCCTCCCAAGTGCTGGGATTAAAGGCATGCACCACCACACCCAGCCCTGTTTTGTTTTGTTTCTCAAGGTAGGGTCACACTTTAGCCCAGGCTGACCTGGAATTCACTATGTACTCTCAGGGTGGCCTCGAACTCACAGCAATCCTCCTACCTCTGCCTCCCAAGTGTTGGGATTAAAAGCGTATGCCACCACGCCCAGTTGATTTTTTTAATTTTTATTTATTTATTTGAGAGAGAGAGAGAGAGAGAATAGGCACACCAGGACCTCCAGCTGTTGCAAATGAACTCCAGATGCATGCACCACTTTCTGCATCTGGCTTTATAAGGGTGCTGGAGAATTGAACTTGTACTGACAGGTTTTTTAGCAAATTTCTTTAATCCCTAAAATATCTCCTTAGTCCAATAATATTTAAAAGTGTTTCAATAAGTTAGTTTGGGGCCTGGAGTGATGGCTTAGTGGTTAAGCGTTTGCCTGTGAAGCCTAAGGACCCCAGTTCGATTCTCCAGGTCCCACATAAGCCAGATACACATGGTGGCACGTGCGTCTGGAGTTTGTTTGCAGTGGCTACAGGTCCTGGAGTACCCATTCTCTTTCTCTCTCTCTCTCTAATAAATAAATAAATAAAAATAAATCTTAAAAAGAAATTAAAATGTTTGCCTGTTCAATCCTGCCACTCTTATTTTATTGTGCACTATATAAAAGCAGAGCCATGTCTTCCTGAGGCTTCTACATATGCTGCCAGTCAGTGAAGATGGGTAACAAGACAGACAACCCCCCCACACACACCTGGAGCTTACAGCCTGGAGGGGGGAGGGCACCTCACAAACAAGCAAACAAGGATAGTATCACCTGTTACATGCTCTGCAGAAAATTAAAAAGTAAACCGGGCGTGGTGGCACACACCTTTAATCCCAGCACTCGGGAGGCAGAGGTAGGAGGATCACCGTGAGTTCAAGGTCACCCTGAGACTACACAGTGAATTCCAGGTCAGCCTGGACCAGAGTAAGACCCTACCTCGAAAAACAAAAACAAAGAAAACTAAAAAGTGAAGCAGAACAGAATGGCTGCAGGAGGGGCAGTGTCCACCCGAGCAGACACACCATCCCCAAAGAGGTGACACTTCCGCTCAGGCCTGAGCATCAGTCATCAAGCATATGGAAGAGAGCAGCCCCAGACAGGGAATGGCAAGTGCAAAAGCCCTGAGGTGGGCACAAGCCTGGTATGCTTTACGATTACACAGACGGGGAGGTGAAATGAGAAGGAAGAGGACCCAGAAGAAGACAGGACAAGGGCACTCCTGAGGGCTTTGGCCTCGCTGAAAAAGCAACCTCCTTTTCTTTTTCTTTTTTCTTTTTTTTCCCCCAATTTTTTTTGAGGTAGGGCTGCAGCTCAGGCTGACCTGGAACTCACTCTGTAGTCCCAATTTGGTCTCAATCCTCCTACCTCTACCTCCCAAGTGCTGGGATTAAAGATGTGTGCCACCCCCTTTTCTATGACAGGGGAGCAGCCAGAATGGAGGTACACTCACTCAGCTCAGAAAATACAGCAGGTCAAGTTGACAGGTCAGCAGCTAAGGTTTGTCCAACAGTGTGTGGGGGGGAGGGGGGTCCTTACCACCTCCGTGCTTCCCTCAAAGACCCTTCCTGGGGCTGGAGAGGTGGTTTAGCAGTTAAGGTGCTTGCCTGCAAAGCCTAAAGACCCAGGTTTGATTCCCCGGTACCTACATAAGCCAGACGCACAAGGTAGCACATGCATCTGGAATTTGTTTGCAGTGACTAGAGGCCATGGAATGTCTATTCTCTATGTGCTTCTTTCTCTCTCTCTCTCTCTCTCTTTCTCTCAAATAATAAAGTCTTTTCAAAAAAATTGGAACCAGGCACGGTGGCACACGCCTTTAATCCCAGCACTCTGGAGGAAGAAGTAGGAGAATCGCTGTGAGTTTAAGGCCACCTTGAGGCTACATAGTTAATTCCAGGTCAGCCTGGGTCAGAGTGAGACTCTACCTCGAAAGAAAAAAAAAAAAAAAAAAACCATAGGAGGCTGGAGAGATGGCTTAGCAGTTAAGGCACTTGCCTGTGAAGCCTAAGGACCTAGGTTCCCAAGATTCCACATAAATCAGATGCACAAGGTGACACATGAGCACAAGGTCACACATGTGCCAAGATGGCACATGCATCTGGAGTTCAGTTGCACTGGCTAGAGGCCCAGGTGTGCCAGTTCTCTCATTCCCCCCCCCATCTCTCCCTCTCTCTCTCTCTAATAAAACAAAATAAATTTTAAAAAATTTTGGTCAAGCATGGTGGGGCCTTTAATCCCAGCACTCAGGAGGCAGAGGTAGAAGGATCACTGTGAGTTTGAGGCCACCCTGAGACTACATAGTGAATTCTAGGTCAGCCTGGGCTAGAGTGAGACCCTATCTCAAAAAACATAAAGACTCTTTCTGATCCTCCTGCCTCTGCCTCTTCAGCAATATCCTACTGGCATGCTCCACCACAACTGGCTAAAAGACCCTTTCTGAAGAGGTGCTTTACCTTGCCCCCACTCCTCCCTGTCAAGTGCAAGGACCTACAGCTGCAAAGTGATCACTGCCCAGGTCTCTCCACACCCTCCTCTCTGTCCCCTGGAGTAAACCAAGACAAAGCAACCCCACTACCTTGCCTGGCTGGGATGGGTGCTGCTGCATCTGGCTTTATAAGGGTGCTGGAGAATTGAACTTGTACTGACAGGTTTTTAGCAAATTTCTTTAATCCCTAAAATATCTCCTTAGTCCAATAATATTTAAAAGTGTTTCAATAAGTTAGTTTGGGGCCTGGAGAGATGGCTTAGTGGTTAAGCGTTCGCCTATGAAGCCTAAGGACCCCAGTTCCATTCTCCAGGTCCCACATAAGCCAGATACACATGGTGGCACGTGCGTCTGGAGTTTGTTTGCAGTGGCTACAGGTCCTGGAGTACCCATTCTCTTTCTCTCTCTCTAATAAATAAATAAATAAAAATAAATCTTAAAAAGAAATTAAAATGTTTGCCTGTTCAATCCTGCCACTCTTATTTTATTGTGCACTATATAAAAGCAGAGCCATGTCTTCCTGAGGCTTCTACATATGCTGCCAGTCAGTGAAGATGGGTAACAAGACAGACAACCCCCCCACACACACCTGGAGCTTACAGCCTGGAGGGGGGAGGGCACCTCACAAACAAGCAAACAAGGATAGTATCACCTGTTACATGCTCTGCAGAAAATTAAAAAGTAAACCGGGCGTGGTGGCGCACACCTTTAATCCCAGCACTCGGGAGGCAGAGGTAGGAGGATCACCGTGAGTTCAAGGTCACCCTGAGACTACACAGTGAATTCCAGGTCAGCCTGGACCAGAGTAAGACCCTACCTCGAAAAACAAAAACAAAGAAAACTAAAAAGTGAAGCAGAACAGAATGGCTGCAGGAGGGGCAGTGTCCACCCGAGCAGACACACCATCCCCAAAGAGGTGACACTTCCGCTCAGGCCTGAGCATCAGTCATCAAGCATATGGAAGAGAGCAGCCCCAGACAGGGAATGGCAAGTACAAAAGCCCTGAGGTGGGCACAAGCCTGGTATGCTTTACGATTACACAGACAGGGAGGTGAAATGAGAAGGAAGAGGACCCAGAAGAAGACAGGACAAGGGCACTCCTGAGGGCTTTGGCCTCGCTGAAAAAGCAACCTCCTTTTCTTTTTCTTTTTTCTTTTTTTCCCCCAATTTTTTTTGAGGTAGGGCTGCAGCTCAGGCTGACCTGGAACTCACTCTGTAGTCCCAATTTGGTCTCAATCCTCCTACCTCTACCTCCCAAGTGCTGGGATTAAAGATGTGTGCCACCCCCTTTTCTATGACAGGGGAGCAGCCAGAATGGAGGTACACTCACTCAGCTCAGAAAATACAGCAGGTCAAGTTGACAGGTCAGCAGCTAAGGTTTGTCCAACAGTGTGTGGGGGGGAGGGGGGTCCTTACCACCTCCGTGCTTCCCTCAAAGACCCTTCCTGGGGCTGGAGAGGTGGTTTAGCAGTTAAGGTGCTTGCCTGCAAAGCCTAAAGACCCAGGTTTGATTCCCCGGTACCTACATAAGCCAGACGCACAAGGTAGCACATGCATCTGGAATTTGTTTGCAGTGACTAGAGGCCATGGAATGTCTATTCTCTATGTGCTTCTTTCTCTCTCTCTCTCTCTCTTTCTCTCAAATAATAGTCTTTTCAAAAAAATTGGAACCAGGCACGGTGGCACACGCCTTTAATCCCAGCACTCTGGAGGAAGAAGTAGGAGAATCGCTATGAGTTTAAGGCCACCTTGAGGCTACATAGTTAATTCCAGGTCAGCCTGGGTCAGAGTGAGACTCTACCTCGAAAGAAAAAAAAAAAAAAAACCATAGGAGGCTGGAGAGATGGCTTAGCAGTTAAGGCACTTGCCTGTGAAGCCTAAGGACTTAGGTTCCCAAGATTCCACATAAATCAGATGCACAAGGTGACACATGAGCACAAGGTCACACATGTGCCAAGATGGCACATGCATCTGGAGTTCAGTTGCACTGGCTAGAGGCCCAGGTGTGCCAGTTCTCTCATCCCCCCCCCCCATCTCTCCCTCTCTCTCTCTCTAATAAAACAAAATAAATTTTAAAAAATTTTGGTCAAGCATGGTGGGGCCTTTAATCCCAGCACTCAGGAGGCAGAGATAGAAGGATCACTGTGAGTTTGAGGCCACCCTGAGACTACATAGTGAATTCTAGGTCAGCCTGGGCTAGAGTGAGACCCTATCTCAAAAAACATAAAGACTCTTTCTGATCCTCCTGCCTCTGCCTCTTCAGCAATATCCTACTGGCATGCTCCACCACAACTGGCTAAAAGACCCTTTCTGAAGAGGTGCTTTACCTTGCCCCCACTCCTCCCTGTCAAGTGCAAGGACCTACAGCTGCAAAGTGATCACTGCCCAGGTCTCTCCACACCCTCCTCTCTGTCCCCTGGAGTAAACCAAGACAAAGCAACCCCACTACCTTGCCTGGCTGGGATGGGTGCTGAGAAGGAATACAGCCGCCCATCTTGCCTCTACATCAGCTGGGTGTTAAATTTTTTTTTTTTTTTTTTTTTTTTTTTGGTTTTGCAAAGTAGGGTCTCACTCTGGTCCAGGCTGGCCTGGAATTAACTATGTAGTCTCAGGGTGGCCTCGAACTCTCGGCGATCCTCCTACCTCTGCTTCCCAAGTGCTGGGATTAAAGGCGTGCACCACCACGCCCGGCTTTTTTTAAATTTATTTTTGTTTTGTTTTGTTTTGTTTTTCATGAGAGATTGAGAGAGAGAGAGAGAGAACTAAGCCATCTCTCCAGCACTACATCTCTCCAGCTGTTTCGGAGCCCCCTGCCTTGCAGGCCTGCCCTAGTACAACCTGTCTCAAGGGGAGAAATAGGACTGTAGAAATAGTACTCTCTCCGCCACTGGAAGCCTAGTGACACTTAGAGATGGCTTAGTGGTTAAGGTGCTTGCCCACAAAGCCAGAGAACCCAGGTTCAATTCCCCAGGAGCCAGGTAAGGCAGTTGCACAAGGTAGCACATGTGTCTAGAGTTTGTAGTGGCTGGAGGCCCTGGCACACCCATTCATTCTCATTCTCCCTCTCTTAAATAAATAACTAAATAAAATATTAAAAGCAAAAAGCAGAAAAGGGCTGGAGAGATGGTTCAGCAGTTAAGGCACTTGCCTGCAAAGCCTAAGGACCCAGGTTCAATTCCCCAGTACCAGTATCCATCCATGTAAAGCCAGATGTGCAAAGAGACACATGCATCTGGAGTTCATTTGCAGTGGCTGGAGGCCCTGGCATGCCCATTCTCTCTGTCTGTCCTTCTCTCTCTCTCTCTCTCTCTCTCTCTCTCTCTCTCTCTAAATGCTAAAAATAAAAATTTAAAAAAAAAAATAAATAAATAAATATGGTGGTAAATAAATAAATAAATAAAATATTAAAAGAAAAAGGAGGAAAGCTGCTGAGAGTTTGAGGCCAGTCTGAGACTACATAGTGAATTCCAGGTCAACATGGGATAGAGCAAGATCCTACCTTGAAAAAAAAAAAAAAAAAAGCAGGATCACTGGGACTATAGCTCAATTGGGTAGTGCTTGCCTAGCATGGACCAAACCCTGGGATTGAGTCCCAGCACCCTGTGGATGTACATGCCAAGGCATACAATCCCAGCACTGTGGAGGAGGGTCAGAGGAGGCGCTGAGAGTTTGAGGTGTCTGAGACTCATAGTGAATTCCAGGTCAACATTGAGACAGGGTCTCTTGCTACTGCTGGCTGGCCTGCAAGCTTATTCTCTTGGTTCTGCCTTCCATTGTCACAGGCACATTAGGATCACAGAGGCATGCCTCACTTTCCATCTGGCTTTAACATGGGTTCTGGAGAACTGAACCCTGGGGTCAACAGGCTTTGCAAGCAAGCACCTTTAACCATTGGGCAATCTGTCAAGCCCTTTTTATTTATTTATTTATTTATTTATTTATTTATTTATTTTATTTGTTTTTGTTTTTTGAGGGAGGGTCTCAGTCTAGCCCAGGCTGACCCAGAATTCACTATGTTCCCCCAGGCTAGCCTCAAACTCATAGCAATCCTCCTACCACAGCCTCGCAAGTGCTGAGTTTGGTGCAGGGAGGGCAGGTCACATGGGAGAGCAGACACAAGTAGGACACCTGAGGAGCTAGTCAGGGGCTGTGAATGTTCCAATCTGGCCATCCCAAGTTACTGAAACAATGAGGTCATATGGAAACCCTGAATGCCCTCCATCAAGCCTTACCCAACTCTGACCTTGCCACCTGACTAGAACCTCCTTTGGCTCCCTACTGCTCTCAGGAAAAAAATGGCAGCCTTATCCCTGGCCCTCAAGGCCTGACCTCCACTCGTAGCACCTCTCATTGCCACACGCCCTGATGGAGCCTTTCCATCATGCCCCTTCTCATGCCAAACACTTGCTCATCCTTTTGAATGTGAACATGACTTACCATCTCTTTCAGGAAGCCTTCCATCCTCTCCCAGGCTGGGTCATGGGCCCAGTGCTTCTCCAGTACCACTGTCCAGTGACTCATCTTCCTCCACCACCACAGACAAGTTCTGTGAGGGCAGGAACTGGCCCTTCCAGGGTCAAAGATCTAAACTCAACATGCAGTGTGGCTCAGGAATGACTGCTGAGTGAATGCATGGGTTCACAAGCAGTGGGTGCCTGGGACTCTGTGCAGGCCTCCACATGGTGGAGAGTGGGGACTAATAGGTTCAAGGCCCTGCCATATTCAAGGCCAAGGTGTCACTTTCCATTCCTAAAGTCAGTTCCATCCATCTGCTGGAGGGATCCTTACACCTGCTACAGAGGAGGAAACAAAATCATATCCTCTGTTTTTTGCCTCCTTCCTGCCACCACCTACACCTCCCCCCAGGCCCCAGCCCAGGTGACCAGCCCAGTATCCTCTTGACCTGGCCAGGCCAGATGGTCTCTTTTTCTTGGCCAGCTCCACAGAAAACTTGATCCCAGCTGGGGCCTGTCCCATCCTTTCTTCCTTCCTCCCCCTCCAACTCCCTTCCTTCCTTCCTTCCTTCCTTCTTTCCTTCCTTCCTTGTTCCTTCCTTCCTTCCTGCTTTTGCAAGTAAAGCCCAACAAAGTTCCAGAGCAAGACCCCCCAGGTCCAGCTGCCCATGTCAGAATACACCCTTCCTCCATCAACCAGCCCCCTTGTCCTCTGCGGGGTGGGGCAGGATGTCTTATCCAGGCCTCTGGGACTGTGGGAGCACTAGGCAAGTGAACAAAGAAGTCAAGAGCTCATCTTGAAGACCTAGTGTCAGAAACCAGGCCTCATGGGACCTTGTCATCCTGGAAGCAGAGTGCAGCAAGTCATTTCTGACAGCCTCTTCAGAAGAAGTCTCTGGGCGGCGGGTTCTGCTGTGTCCACATGGTGTAACCACCTCTTGGTTCTCAAACGCTGAATCACTGCACAGCAGCTGGCACATGATTAATAACCACAGCCATTTTATTATTACCCTCATCACCATCCTCCTTGGATTTACCCTTTACAGCCACCTTAGGGAGCAGAGGGAGTTTTGCTCAGAAAGAAGGTAGTGGGGAGCCGGGAGTGGTGGCGTACGCCTTTAATCCCAGCACTCGGGAGGCAGAGGTAGGAGGATCACTGAGAGTTCGAGGACACCCTGAGACTACATAGTGAATTCCAGGTCAGCCTGGACCAGAGTGAGACCCTACCTTGCAAAACCAAAAAAAAAAAAAAAAAGAAGAAGAAGAAGAAGAAGAAGTAGTGGGAGCTGTAGAGATGGCTTAGTGGTTAAGGCGTTTGTCTGAGAAGCCTAAGGGCCCAGGTTCGATTCCCCAGAACCTATGTAAGCCAGGAGGCCCTTCTCCCCACCCCATAATAAATAAAAATAATAAAATTTTGGAAAATAAAAATAAAAGAAGTCAGGCGTAGTGGCACACGCATTTAATCCCAGAACTTGGGAAGCGGAGGTAGGAGGATTGCCTTGAGTTCGAGGCCACCCTGAGACTACATAGTGAATTCCAGGTCAGCTTGAGCTGGAAAAATAAAAGAAACAAGGACATGGCTTGCTCAAGCTCAAAGCTAGACCAGACCAGTGCACTTCACCATCTCACCATTCTGCACCTTCCCACATACTGTTGGAGAAGTGTAGGACAGTTCATGGGCTGAGGACCAGCCTGGGCGTCCCAAGGCACACAAGCCAGATGGAGGAAACATCACAGGAAACTCAGTCACAGATGCTTCCTGAGTGCTGTCCTGATGCCAGACCAGAGATGGGCACAGATCCTGTAGGTCAAGATTACCCAAACACAACAGACTGCAGGAACCTAACACGGACCCCTCCTTTAGGTGTAGCTCTGTCCATTTCTCCCATATACAGAAGAGAGGAGATCGGGTTTTGTGGGAGGGAACGATGGTGCCTCCCCGCGCTTCAGGGCTGCTGAAGGTTGGATAACAGGCCCAGGCAGGTGCACAAGTGCCCCAGCCTCGCCCCTTTCCCAATAACCCAGGGAGCGGCTCTGTTCCGCGGCCACCAGAGGGCGCGCGCTCCCTCTCAGAGCCAAAGCCACGACGGCGGCTGCGGCGGGCCGAGGCAGGCCTTGCAAAAGATGCGAAGTTGGGGTGCAGCTACTTCGGAAAGAACCTCCCTAGAATGCAGCCCCACTGTGGGTGGACATGGACTTAGCTTGCAAACAATAAGGGCGTCGGACGCTGCACCTCGGCCTTCCGCCCTGGCCGCGCCCGGCGCTGTGGCCTTGGGAAGACCGTTCGCGCGCCCCCTCCTGGCCACTTCGAGCACTACGGCCTGGCTGTGCTCCAGCTTGGAGAGTGGACCAGGGCACAAAGAGTATTTACCTGAAAGTAGAGTGGGGCAGGAACTGCCTAGTGGGAATGACCTGAGGCCGTAATGGTTAGCGCTGAGTGGATGAGAGTGCAGGAAGGGTACTGAGAACTACAAGGTACTGGGAAACTGAAAAGAAGTACCACCATATAAGTACTGGAAGCAGTGCGTGGTCTCTGAGGACTATTATGGAGCGCTAAACGTAAGCTAGAAGAAGGGTACTGAGTGGTTATAAACTGGTACTGTGGTTCCCTGTGAGGATATCTGAATGCAGACAGAGGGCCCTAGGAGCACACTGGGTAACACCACGAAGGGACTGGTTGGCACTGGAAGATACTCTTGCGTGGTACCCGGGGGCCAAGCCCACAGTAGGAAGCATTCAGTAGGAATATGGCGTAACTGAGAGAGTATAAAGACATTGAGAGGGTCACGGCAGGTACTGGGGACAAGGGCATTATCTGTGAGAAGTGGGGACACTGATGGACATTGGGCGGCTAATGAACTGAGTCACTGAGCTTGCAATCATACTCTGGAACAGGATGGCACCTCCCCACCGTGCCTCAAATGCCCCCCCCCCAACAGCCCCTGCAGCCTGGATCATTGTGTCACTTTCACAGATATGATTTAGATCGGAGATGTCCCTTGGCCAAACAGACTCTCACCCTAACCAGAACCTGTGATTTCCTGGCTTGTTGCAGGGAGAGGAGGGGGAGGCAGAAGGAAAGGTGCTGCGTATGGACAGACTTCCTTTTCCTCTTTTGACCCTACGCAGGACGGGGAAGTATGGGCAGGTCAGCCCCTCATTCCTAGAAAAATAAAGAGCCCCCTCCCCAGCCCTTCCCACCATGCTTCGGCCTCCTGGCCCAGCTTGCTGGCTGCTGGGGCGGGAGGGGCTGCCAGGCTCGGCCTCCTGCCCACTGCGGGGCGCCGGGGGAGGGCGGCGCGCGGCTCGAGATGCCGCGTTGCCATGGAGACACTGCCGCATCCTGACTGCTCCTGGCAACGGGGTCCCGCAGCCAGGCAGGCGCTCGGCGGGGACCCCAGGGAGCGAGCGCGCCAGGCTGCCCACGGCGCCGCCAGACCCCGGGGACACGGATCCGGCTCCCCCACCCACAGACACCCCTCGTTCCGGCTCCCAGGGGCACACACATGAACACACGCTCCCCAGCTGCAGCAGACCAGGCGGAACTGCAGCCCAAGCCCTCCTTGCAGCCCCCACTCATTAATTCAGCAAACATTTGCCGACCGTCTCAGTGCCAGGCTAGAGCTGGCCACTGCGGCTGCGGCGACGAGTCACACGGGGACGCAGCACCGCCCCCGCCCGCATCGCCCAGCCCGCTGGGGAGGCAGACACAGAAACACTGTGATCAATACTGTGACCCCCAACCCCAGCCATCTTCTGCGCAGGAAAACCCACCTCGTGCAGGGTCTTACTGAAACTGTGCAACCGGTGGGAAGCACTGAATGAACCCCTTTTTTACAGATGAGGAAGCTGAGACCCGGGGAACATGTTTATTTATCCACGGTCACGGAATCAAGAGACTGCAGACCTGACCTTCTAACTTGAACCTTAACAACCCCCACCCCCACTACCACTGCCAGATGTGACTCCGGAGCATAAATGGGAGAGTGACAGCAGGGACATAGATATGGCTTGGGGTCTTGAGAGAAAATGCAGCGTAGCAGTAAGAGGCAAGCATCCTAGGCCCAAGGCTGAGCGATGAGCCTTTGCAGAGCTAGAATTCAGGCTGGTGGGCTGCAGGTGAGGAAGAGCAGAGCAGGGAACGCGGTTAGGAAGACCACTTTTTCCATGGTGGGTATGGTGGGTGGCTGAGGATATAGTTCAGCGTGAGAGCGGTTGCCTAGCATGTGCAAGGCTTTGGGTTGAAACCCAGCGCTTTGGGAGGGGGGAGAGAAAACAGCGTGGAGCTAGAGCCCATTCTTAGGGGAGCAGGGGAAGTGTGGGCATGCTCTGGCTGTTGCTCTGACAACCGTGAGAAGGAGACTGGCCTGGAGGGGGCAAAGCTGGGACTAAGAGAGGAGATGGCAGGCCATGGTCCATCATCCCAGCAAGGGCCCAGCAGCCCCAGCCAACTTGAGAGAGGAAGGAAGCAGATGTGCCCTTGCCCTCCCAAGCAAACATCTTCTGTATGAACCAGCAACCCAGGAAATGTCCCTAGAGCTCAATGCACAGCAAGGTGGGAAGACCCCAGGAGTACCAGGGCTCACAGAGGGTGAGGACAGAACACCAAAGCCTCCTTGAGGTCAGCTTAAAGAAAGGCCTGGGCTAAACTTCTAGAAGGATTTCCAAAGAGGTGGAAGGTTAAGGTTCTGGCAGAGGCTCCTCTCCCAAGTCTCACACATGTGGACATGGGAAAGGACCAGAGTTCTTCACAGCCCCCCTCCTGCCTGCCCTGGCTAGTCCTGTCTTGGCCCAGCCCTGTAGAGCCTACCTAGGGCACCCCTTTGAGAAGACACAGCACCTGGCCCCTAGCCTCCCTCCTCCCAAGGTTAGCCTAATTTTTTCCCTTCCATGGATTCAGGTCATTGCTCCCAGTCCTCTCTCCTCGGCGCCATGGAATGTGACTAATTCCCTCCCTTCATTTACGGGTCCTGTTACCTGGGAGGTATTTATAGCGCCGCAGCCTCCCTCCCTCAGCTGCGCTCCCCCAGGCCATCTCTCCCCACTCTGCCAACCTTGGCCTCCCATCTCAGCTGCCTCACGTCTACAACCTCCCGCCAACCTCCCTGCACCTCAGTCCCCCTGGCAGGAAGGGGCTGGTGCTGGAGGAGCCTGCCACTGAGACTGGAGGGGAGCTGTCTCAAGGGGCCATGTTCCTCTTTTGCTCAAGTTAACATCCCCAGTTGAGCACCCTGAAAGGCACGGGGAGGGGGGGGGTGCAGAGGAGGGCCACCATTAGTTGGCCTCTCTGTGACCTCAACACACAGTCTGATATTTGCACTAACAATAGGGAACAATTATTGAGTGCTTCCTGTATGCCTATAATTATTACTCCTTGTTTGCAGATATGGAATTGGAGGCTGGAAAAGGCTCAGTGACCCTGCTCAGGTTGTTAAAGCTGGGCTAAGCTCCTCCTGCAGGGTCACCCTCCAGACCCCTTGTGTGATACGTGAGAAAACTGGCCTGAAAGCAGGTTGGGTGGGGTGAGGGCTGAGGCACAGCCAGGAGTGCCTGACCAAAACCCACCTGCTTTGACACCATGCCCAAAGGTCATCTGGAAACAGTCAGATAAGACCACTAGGCTCCTAGACACCATGTCCCTCCCCCACATAGGGGTCACTGAAGACTAGATGTGGGGCCATGCAACTAGTCAAGGACAGGAAAGGGAGCTGTGTCCATACGTGGTGGGACACTACAGCAGAAAAGAGGGAAATTGGAGGGCTTGAGGGACTTACAGGTATGTATGTAGGGCCAAGAACCAGCTACCTTTTCATATTTACAGTCATTCCCCTTCCTTGAGACCCCCTAAGATACCAGGGAGGCTGAGACCCTGAGAGGTGGATGAACTGACTCAGCTATGCTCAGAATCTCTAACCAGAAATTCAGCAATCTGGGTGAAGAGACTTTGCCAAGATTTCTGGGAGACAGAAAGAAAGAAATGGAGCAAAGAACTGAGTTCAGATCCCAACTTTGTGATAGGCAAGGGACTTCATGCAAGACTCAATTTTAGAGATGGAGGGATGGCTTAGCAGTTAAGGCACTTGCCTGCAAAGCGAGAGGACCCAGGTTTGATTCCCCAGGTGCCAGATGCACAAGGTGGCACATGCATATGGAATTAATTTGTAGCAGATGGAGACCCTGGCATGCTCATTCTATCTATCTATCTATCTATCTATCTATCTGCCTTTCTCTCTCTCTCAAATACATAAATAATAAATTTAAAAAGTAATAAAGACTCAGTTTTACCATCTGTAAAATGGGCTGCCATCACACCTCTTCCACGAGTGACTGTGAGGACTCAGGAATGAAAGGCAAGCAAAATTAGCACCATGCCTGCAAAAGAGGTACTCCCTAACTGCAAACTTTGTGGGTTTGTTTGGTTTTTGCTTTTAAATATTTGTGTGTGTGTGCACGCCAGGGCTTGCAAGCAAATACCTTTAACTACTGAGCAATCTTCACAGCCCTCTGTATTTTGTTTTGTTTTGTTTTTTCAAGATAGAGTCTCACTGTAGCCCAGGCTGACCTGGAACTCTGTAACCCCAGGCTGGCCTCAAACTCACAATGATCCTCCAGCCCACTGCATCCTGAGTGTGGGCCACCACACCCAGCCTTTTTTTTTTTTTTTTTTTTTTTTTTTTTTTTTTTTGTAAGGTCACTCTAGCCCAGGCTGACCTGAAATTCTCAGGGTGGCCTCAAGCTCATGATGATCCTCCTACCTCTGATTCTCAAGTGCTGGGAATAAAGGCATGTGCCACCACACCTGGCTCTTGTTTTGTTTTTAAGTATTTTGTTTTATTTGTTTATTTATTTGTAAACAGAGAGAGACAGAGAAGTGGACACACTAAGGTCTCTTGTAACCAAATTCCAGATGTATGAGCCACTGTGCATCTGGCTTTACATAGGTACTGGGGAATGGAACCCTGGCCATTAGTCGTTGCAAGCAAGCACCTTTAACCACTGAGCCATCTCTCCAGCCCTGTTTTTGTTTTCCAAGACAGAGTCTTACTATTTAGCCCAGGCTTACCTCAAACTCTCAGCAATCCTTCTGTCTCAGCTAAGATTACAAGTGTGCACGACCATGCCTATCCATTTTTCTGTTTTTCCTGTCCCATATTCTCTCTTAGCCTGGAGAGAATGGAACCCCGGGGCCTTTGCTGTCACCATTATTTCTGCACGTCATCCTGTATAGCTGCAGCCTCATCAGCACACACAGCAGCCTTGTGGTTCTTATGTGATGGAGTCACCCACACACACCCACATTGTCACCAGGGTCAATCATGAGCCCCAGCAGGGATCCACCTTGAATCCAGCACCCACCATTGCACATACCACCCCCCTTTGGCTACTTCTACCAAAAGGTGGCAGGGGGCAGCCTGGAAGAAGTCCAGGGAGTCATTCTGATTTCTGCTTGTGGGAACCACATCCAGTGACAGCTGAGCCAGCCCCTCCCAGGACCATGGCACAGAGCCAGTCCTGGGATTTGCCATTGGGGCTAATCTCAGGCTGGCATGACAGCACCAGGAGTCACACTGGAGAGGGTAAGGGCAAGTAGAATGCACAGGGCTCAAGAGCCTGGGCCCTGAGGGAACAGTAAGGGCTGGGAGTAAGCAGCTATGAGTGCCCTGTGGGACTGGCCAGGTCTCCACTTCCCAAGGGAAGAGGACACGCACCCCGATTTACAAATAAAAGCTACAAACTCAGAGAAGTCCCATTAGTTGGCTGAGGTGGGCACAGGGAATATCTACTCAGATGCCCACAATCCTTGGTTCTCATTCTAGGTATGTAGCCAGACCCAGGCTCAGGAAGGGGGCATGGAAGCAGTCAGCAACCTGTACCACACTGGCAGACAGAGGGTAATGTCTGCAGGAGGCTGAGGACAGAAAGAGAGCAGAGCAGCAGGAACGAGGCCTTCTAGGTAATGAGTTTCCAGCCAGGCCTTAGCATCAGAATTTTTGATGAAAACATTTGAGATTTCAGCTTGGCTTGCCCCAAGTTTACTGGGTGATCTCAGGCAAACTCTGCTCTCTCTCTGCGCCTCAGTTTCCCCAGATTTTGCTATTAAAAACTCTGACCTCCATTCTCCCTCTCAGCTCTGAGTCAGGCCTCCCCAGGCACAGCGGCAGGTTGGACAGGCTAAAGGCGCCTCAAGAGAGGTCTGTGCCCAAGCGGCCATGCCATGGGGCACACAGGGTCCTAGTTGAAGAAACACGGTGTATACAAATAATTAAACGGAAGAATTGGAGTGATTAGGGCAGATGATTATTGTCAAATTATGATTTATCTTGTAGTGGAATTAGTATTCCCCCAAAGGGCCCGGCGTGGCGCGGCGCCCGCCACGGCCCGTGATTAATCGCCGTCTCCAGAAGGTCACCTCCAGCCACTGCAGATTAACTCAGTGGGGAAACTTCTTTCCGTAATTCAAGCTGTTGTTCCCACAACCTGTCATCCGCCTTGGAAAAGGACGATTTCGTCAGGGAGCCCGGGGCGGGGGCTGGCCGGCTCGCCGGCCCCTCCCGGCTGCCGACATGATAGATAGATGGTGCGTCCCGACTCGGGTGACCGCGACGGGGGCGGCGTCCGCGCGGGGAGGGAAGCGGGAGGGGGAGGGGAGGGGAGGACATGGGGGAGATAGATGGGGGAGATGGGGGGAGGCGCCGCCGAGCAGAAGTAGGCTGTGAGGGGAGAGCGTGCGGGCGGTGGCAATTAGGAAGAAAATTGGATTTTTCAGCGTCCAGAGGCAGCTGCGATCTGCGATGCAGCCAGCTCCCCCTCTCTGACACACAGGCACCCAGCTCCAGCAAGCAGGGACTCCCTAAGAGAGATGGAGAATTGAGGCCATCGGATCCCCAGGAAGATCCCAGGTGGAGAGCCAGGCCTGGGCAAGGCAGAGCATTGCCCTGACTTCACCCCCTCCCCAACCCCATCCCGGACTGTGCCACCTGGAGCATGGGATGCGAGCCCAGCAAGCCCAGACTGGACTGAAGAGGCCCCTGGGTGGGCTGGCAAAAACCTATCTAGACCGGAGACTGGGCCCTGTAGAGCCCCCCAGCGGCCAGACCGCGTCCTTGGAGGAGTCTAGCTTTCCTGACCCGAGATCCAGAACCAGGATCCCATGGGTCTAGGAGACACTGCCAAAGCCCAGGCCCGTGGCATCTTGGACTGCTAATCACAGCCACCTCAAGAGCCACTGCCCTGTCCTTTTTCTGCATGGAGAATGTGGATACAAAGCCTCTCCCGGCCTCCTCACACCAGCCTCTGACCCATCCTCTGTTCTCTGAGTGGAGGGAGGGGGTAGTTGAAGGTATAAACCTTCTTTGTTCCCTACTTCAACTAACCTTCCAGCCATCGCTGCAGACAGGAGGCTGAAGCAAGGTTCACCAGTGTAGCAAGCATACTCTTCGGGTCTCCCCCCGCCCCCCAGAGCAGGCACTTACATCCATCTGCCCAGTCCTTCAAAGACCCACCCAGCCTGAGTACAAAAGGTACTACAGGAACTAGGTGTGGGATGCAGGAGCTAGAGTCCTGTCTCCATTCCCCACTCGTTCACCCCAGTGTACTTGCCAGAGCCCTGAACTGCGGAGGAGGCAGAGGACAGGGGCCAGACCCCTTGCTGGCTGGTGCCCTCACCCACCAAGTCTGGAGGATTGTTTTGAGATAAGAACAGAAGCATGTATTATGTATACCACGGTCTGCTCAGAACAGTCTCAGGTCTGCGATATTTAGAGTTGTGAAAACCCAGCACTATTGGAGAGCAAAAATCTATTTCTCTCACTTTCAAGGTAGGAATGAGGAATAACCTTGTCCAAAACCATTGAGACCTGACACTGCGTTTTCTTGGGGGTAAGGAGAGGGAGCTTTCTATCCTCTCTGGGAACTGTCTCTGATGACACTGTCCCCGCACCCTCCCACTAAGTCTGGCTGATGGTGACAAACACTACCCTTCAGACTGCAAATAACATTCCAGAAACCTTTGCTCCTTCCACGCACTGACTCTTCAGAGCTGGGGGAACTCACTCACCTCATTTAACAAATGAAGCAGCACATTGGGCTGGTGACTTGACCAAGGCCAAGTGCTGGAAGCTGTAGAGGTGGCTGTGTAGCTGGGGAGGTGATTCCAGGCCTGCTCCCCACTCAGCCCGCTGTGTGAACTGTGGACTTCCCATACAAGTGGCTCCAAAACGTTCATCTCCACCTTTCCCCAGACTCCAAGAGGGTGTGGGAAGGAGACAGGATGGCTTGGGCAGGGACCTTCCCAGGACAAAACTCATTTCTTGTGAGCTCTGTGTCTGGTTCCAATCCCAGTCGGGCCCTATGCCTTGGTAGATTACTTTGCCTCTCTGCCTCTGTTTTCTCATCTGTAAAATGAGTTCCAATCTAGCTGTTGGGTAGAATAAGACTGGGATCCGGCCTGGCCAATAGCAAGTGCTCAGAAATGTGACTGTGCTTCCTTGTTTGGGTTGTTTTTATTTAATTAATTTATGTGAGTATGTCTGGTGCTATGGGTGGAGCTTAGAAACTCAGGAATGCAAAGCAAGGATTTATTTATAGAGCCACACACCTGGCTGAATTTTTTAATTGTTTTTTTTTTGAGGGGGAGGCACAGCACATACTGCATAGAACATTCCAGGTTGGCGTGTGTGTATTCATGTTTATATGCATATGAGTACATATATGTTCAGGTGCATGCATGTGTGTGTGGATGAATGTAGAGGCCAGAAGTCGACATCAAATGTTTTCCTCAATTGATATCCAGTATACATACATATATATATATATATATATATATATATTTTTTTTTTTTTTTTTTTTTTTTTTTGTGGATGCACCAGGGCCTCTAGCCACTACAAACTCACTCCAGATGCATGCACCACCATGTGCATCTGGCTTATGTGGGACCTGGAGAATCGAACTGGGGTCCTTAGGCTTCGCAGGCATGCGCTTTAACCACTAAGCCATCTTTCCAGCCCCAGTATATATATTTTTTAATTTTAGGGCTGGAGAGATGGCTCAGAGGTTAAGGCAATTGCCTGCAAAGCCTAAGGACCCAAGTTTGGTTTCCCAGTGCTCTCTCCGCGTCTGCCTCTTTCTCTCTCTCTGACTCTCCCAAATAAATAAAATCTTAAAGAAACTTAATTTTTTTTAGTTTTGTTTTGTTTTTATTTTCAGGGTAGGGTCTCACTCTAGCTCAGGCTGACCTGGAATTCACTATGTAGTCTGAAGGGAAACGTAAATATTTTTATTTATTTATTTGCAAGGAGAGAAAGAGAACGGGTGTGCCAGCGCCTTTAGCCACTGCAAACGAACTCCAGATGCATGTGCCACCTTGTGCATCTGGCTTTATATGAGTACTAGAGAATCAAACCATGAGTTGTTAGGCTTTGCAGACATGTGCCTGAACCACTAACCCATCTCCCCAGCCCTCCAACTTGTTTTTTTCCTGTTTTTGTGTTTGTTTAGAGCCACCTACCTCAACCTCCTTTTTTAAAATTTTATTTATTTATTTTATTTTATTTTATTTATTTATTTATTTATTTATTTATTTATTTATTCATTCATTCATTTGCAAGCAGAGAGAGAGAGATAGAAGAGAAGCAGACACAGAGAGAATGGGCATGCCAGGGCCTCTAGCCACTGCAAACAAACTGCAGTCATATGTGCCCCTTGTGCATCTGCCTTATGTGGGTCCTGGAGAATTGAACTGGGATCCTTTGCCTTCACAGGCAAACGCCTTAACCGCTAAGCATCTCTCCAGCCCCCCTCCCCTTTTTGAGATATAGGATCTGTTTCATTAAACGTGAAGCTCACTAGTTTTTATGTGGGTGCTGGAGACTGGGGATTGATCTCTTGGTGCTAGGGATCTATATTCAGGTACTCATGCTTGTGGAGCATGTACTTTACCAGCTGAACCATCTCCCCAGATCCTTGGTTTTTTTTTTTGGGGGGGGGGGCTTTTTATTTGTTTGTTTGTTTGTTCGTTGTTTTATAGCTGGTGGGGGAAATGTTGTTGCTTTGGTTTGTTTTTTTTTTTAATTTTTTAAAATTTATTTTATTTATTTAAGAGAGAGAATGGGCACTCCAGGGCCTCCAGCCGCTGCAAATGAACTCCAAATGATGTGCCCCCTTGTGCATCTGGCTTACGTGGGTCCTGAGGAATCAAACCCAGGTCCTTAGGCTTTGCAGGCAAACGCCTTAACCGCTAAACCATTTACTCAGCCCTGGTTTGGTTTTCTTGAAGCAGAGTCTCACTCTAACCCAGGCTGCCCTTGAACTCATGGGGATCCTCCTACCTAAGCTAATGGAGTGCTGGGGGCTTTTTACCATGTTCATTACCTGGTTAACCTTTGTTTAATTTTTCATTTTTTGATTTTTCAAAGTAGGGTTTCACTCTAGCCCAGGCTGACCTAGAATTCACTATGTAGTCTCAGGGTGGCCTTGAACTTGTGGCAATCCTTCCACCTCTGCCTCCCCAGTGCTGGGACTAAAGGCGTGCGCCACCACGCCTAGTTAACCTTTGGTGGGATGGGGTAGAGGATGATCTGATACCTTCATCGACTTCCAGAGGAGGAAACTGAATCACGACATAGCTTTCAGCCATCAGAGGATTTCACCAGATGAATCATGAAGGCCAAATGAGAATATGTGTCCCCTCACTTCCAGAACACTCCATGACTCCCAGGTCTGTGGTACACATCCCAAAGGTCCAGCCAGCTAGTTCCTGCTCCGAAACTACTCTCTCTCTCAGGTGGTTCCTGCCTCCCTGACTTCGACCGTGCAAGTCCCTAGAATGCCATTTCTGGGATACCTTCACGCTTACCATTAAAATCTTTCAAGGCTCAGCCTAAAGGCCACGCCCTCCAGGACCCTGCATCCCTCAGGGATCCTGATGCCCGCTGGACCACGCCGTCCAGTTATTGACACCTCATCCCACACTGCTGCCCGAATCCCCCGCCTCCCGGGCTGGCCTGAGCTGGACACATGGCGGGTGCCCCGACCAAGGGGGCACAGCCCGCCCCCGCCCCGCCGCCCTCCAGCCAGGGTCCGCCGCCGCCCGGCTTTGATCCCGCGGCCTCCGCGCCGCGAACCTGATTGGCATCGAATTACGGCGCGCGGCGGAGGGAGATAATGGCGGGAGGCGCGGCAGACATGAAAGGGGGGCGCAGCGGCAGTCCGGGCCGTTGTTAATGACCCAATAAAAAGGAAGAGGGGGGAGAAAAAGCCCGCCCTCCATCCCCGCCCCCAAGGCCGAGGCCGGTGCACACAAAGCCGCCGCCGACTCGGAAATTACCCCGGCTCAGCGCAGCGCAGCGTGACCGGAGCGGGGGCGGCTCACCTGGCGGCGCGGGAGCCGGCAGAGTACACGCAGACCCGCATACTGATCCTCGGGGACTGGTTTCTCTTCCTCATGGGCTTTTTGCATTGACTGTGATTTTTTTATTATTATTTTTGTGTGTGTGTGTGTGTGTGTGTGTGTGTGTGTGTGTGTGTGTGTGACAGGGACAGGTATCCCAAAGTTGACTTTGAAACGCTCTTAAGTAGCTGAGGCTGGTTTTGAACTCCTGAGATTACTGTCTCCACCTCCCAAATACTGGGTTTGCAGACATGGGCCAACACGTCCTGCTTTGACTTTATTATTTTTTTAATATAACTTTTATTATTTACGAAAATTTTATTTATTTATTTGAGAGAGCGAGGGAGAGAGAGAAAGAGGCAGATAGAAAGATAATGGGTATACCAGGGCCTCCAACCACTGCAGACCAACTCCAGACTAATGCACCACCTTGTGCATCTGGTTTATGTGGGTACTGGGGAATTGAACCTGGGCCCTTAGGCTTCTCAGACAAGTGCCTTAATTGCTAAGACATCTCTCCAACCCCTAATTTTTTTTTTTTTTTCCTTTCCAGGTAGGGTCTCACTCTAGCCCAGACCGACCTGGAATTCACTCTGTATTCTCAGGGTGGCCTCGAACTCATGTCAATCCTCCTACCTCTGCCTCCCGAGTGCTGGGATTAAAGGCGTGAGCCACCATGCCCGGCCCTAAATTTTTTTTTATGCTCTTAAATTTTGAGCCCATCCTAGTCTGGGTTCCCAAACACAGTCATATATGACACCATTTAGCCATGCATGTAATGTGTCACAGAAGTTGCAGTCACACCGATACAGAAGTATGTGTCTCACACACACATGTGTACTCACACATACAGAGCTACACGGACACAACTCCCTAGCAGGATTAGAGAAATTTTCACATAGAGACACACCTAGAAACCAGGCAGATACCTCATAAATATACACACAGAGACACAGACACATCACACAGGCCATGCAGAGCAAGACACACAAACCAATACACACAGCGATCTGCAAACACAAACATGCACACATACATAGGGACAAGCTACAAATGCACACAAACCCAGGCACATCTCAATAGTGTCTAAGACACCCCCACATGCTTTCAATAGCACCCACCTCACACTTTCATGTCCGTGTGTGGGAGGAGTCACAGCAGAAATAAGGTAGTATTGCTGGGCAACAGAGCCCAGGCCCTGTATATCTATCCCAGCAGAGGGAAATGGGAAAAGGTTACCATGAGGCAGATGGCTTAAAATAGTCAAAATCTCAGTGTTAATCATCTGTAAAATGGGGTTCACTCCTTCCCCTTGGAGATTGTTTGAGACTCACATCAACTGACATTATCATGTGGACTCCTTCACATCAGATCAGCCCCTCCACTTCACACACACACACACACACACACACACACACACACACACATGATGCTCTTGGCTTTCAGTCTCTTTACTGTCAAGATGGCACCTTGCAAATTTAATCTGAGGCCCTCATGCTATAATCTAACTCCTGAAAAGAGGGAGAATTAGGCCTGGCTCCCCCTGAGCACCAGTGAGCAGGGTGGGGCTCTACTGTGGGGTCAGACTCAGCATCAGATCACACACACTTTGCTGCGCTGAGTTCAAATCCTACCTCAACTTTTTTTTTTTTTTTTGAGACAGGATGTCAAGTAGCCTGGACTGGCCTTTAACTTTTATGTAGCTGAAGATGACCTTGAACTTCTGATCTTCCTGCCTTCACCTCCTGAGTGCTGTGAGTATAGGCATGTACCACTATGCTCTGTTTTATGGGATGCTGGAGATGGAACCCAGGATTTGTGCATACTAAGAAGCACTCTACCAATTGAGCTAAAACCTCAACCTTTTTTTTGACAGGTCAGGGGTAAGGCCAGCCCTCAGCCTTCCCAGTATGTGTGTTACCACATTCAGTATCCAGATCCACCTTGAACCAGATGTGGGGCCTTGGCCTCTCTGGGCATTGGTTACCTTCAAGTGGGTTGACAGTATCAGCCCCGAACACAAGAGGCTGCAGCTGGGAGGATGAAATGGCCTTCTGTGAGCATCTGGAACTATAACGAAGGATACTAGCCCATTTCAATGTAAGAAGTGAGGGGTCAGGGTACATAATGCCCCCCACACACTCACCAGGACTTGGGTCTCCCTGCAAATCTTTAGGTGAACAGGGAGACTTTATGAGCTAAAACTTAGGACCTAAGTAATGCAGTTAATCACAGGCCCACCCACACTAGCCATGTTGGGACAGCTGGGAGAAGAGGTCACAAGCCACTCAGTTACACAGAAGGATGGAGAGCAGGAAATGAAGTTCTTAGTGGCTTCCTCCTCTCTGTTGCCCTTAACTCAAGCTTTCCCATCCCCTGTGAACCAAAGCTTCACTCCCAGCTCCCTGGCAGAGTCCCTCTTGTGTCTAAATCCAGTTTCTTCTGTTGCAGCTGAGGAAGCACATGGGCCTTGCAGTCAGGGTCCTGCTTGTCCCTAGCCAGGCATGTTAGAATGGCTGTGATTAGTTTCCAGAGAGCTGGGCTATGCAATGCTGGGTTGAATAGTGCTGGTGCAGTAAGTGAGTTGAGGCCTAATTTCTGGAGCCCAGTGTTTGGCTCTGGAGGAAGGCAAGAATGAGGAAAGGGGCTAGAGGCAATTAGTAAAAGACTCCCTTCTTCCAGGTGGTTCGTGTATGTGACCCTCATGGGGTGGGGGTATGACCAAAAGCTCTGGCCAGACCTGTAGCGGGAGGGGCAGCCCACGCAGGCAGGGCCGCTGCCGTGTTATAAATCACCCTGGACTCAATTAGAGCCTGTGAAAGGTTGTGCACACCCAGCAGAAAGCACTGCTTGGCAGGCAGCCAGCTCCCTGCGGGGGCGGGGGTAGTGCTGGTGTGAGCCTGTCTGTGTGCCTACTGTGTAAATGTGCTTGTGTGTCCTCAGCTATGTATTAGTATGTGTGTGCACTGGCTTGAGTCTGTCTGTTCTTCATATGTATAGGGTGCTGACTGGGTCTCTGCATATGCCATATACTTGCACATCCTGTGTGATTGTCATGGGGAGTGTCTGCATGTATCAGTTTGTACCTATTTGTGTTATGTGTATACCTGTCTCCATAGGTTAGTTGCCTGTCTTCATGCCTGTGTGTGTGCACATGTGTGAGCATGTGTGTGGCCATCTCTCTACCACTTTACCTCTCTACATGACTCGTTTGTGTTTTGTTTTTTCAAGATAGGGTCTCGCTGTAGCCCAGGCTGACCTGGAATTCACTATGTAGTCCCAAAGTGGCCTCGAACTCACAGCAATTCTCCTACCTCTGCCTCCCAAGTGCTGGAATTAAAGGTATGCGCCACCATGCCAGGTCTCTAGACATGACTCTTACCCATACGAACCCAAATGTGAGTGTGCACACATGCACACGTGTGTGTGTGTGGACTTGCTACTTACATGTACATGGGTCTGCATCTGCATGTGCCAGGGTAGTAAATTGAACTGGATATGTGGGAGGGGGAGTACTGAATTTAGGAAGAGGCAAAAACAAAAAGAGACAATGGGTGGGAAAAGGGAGAGCCAGTGAAAGCTAGCAGGGAGAGACTGTGACTGGTAGAGGAACCAACTTGCAGGAGTGGGGGACTGGGCAAACAGATGGCCTTCTAAGAGCAACCCCCTTCACCCCTGGGTAGAGAGGACAGATTCCAATCTTACCATGAAGTGGAGCATCTTTAGATTTCATCCCTCCATCTCTGATCATGGCCATTCCTAAGGATGGACGTCTACATCTGGATTATGCTTTTAATTTCTTTTATTTATTTTATTTTATATTATATTATTTATTTTTGGCTTTTTGAGGTAGGGTCTCACTCAAGCCCAGGCTGACCTGGAATTCATTATGTAGTCTCAGGGTGGCCTTGAACTCATGGTGACCCTCCTACCTCTACCTCCCAAGTGCTGAGATTAAAGGCACACGCCACCACACCCAGCTGGATTATGCTTTTGAACCCTCTCCTGTCTGTTAAGATCTATGTACCAGTCACTGGACGTGGTGGTGCACGCCTTTAATGCCACCACTTACTCAGGAGGTAGAAGTAGGAGGATCTCAGCGAGTTCAATACCACCCTGAGACTACATAGTGAATGCCAGATCAGCCTGGGCTAGAGTGAAACCCTACCTCCAAAGAAAAAAAAGAAGGAAGGAAGGAAGGAAGGAAGGAAGGAAGGAAGGAAGGAAGGAAGGAAGGAAGGGGAAAGGAAATCAAAGGAGAAAGAAAGGAAATATATACCATTAAAATTTGTCTTTGTAGGGCTGGAGAGATGGCTTAGCGATTTAGGCACCTGCCTGCTAAGCCTAAGAACGTGGGTTCCAATCTCCAGGTCCCATGTTTAGCCAGATGCAAAGTGACACAAGGGTGCAATGCTGCACTTGCCCACAAGGGGGAGAACCATCTGGCGTTCATTCACAGCCGCTGAGAGGCTGCTGGTGTGCCCATTCTCTGTCTCCCTCTCCCCCTCTGTCTCTCTCAAAAAAATAATAATAATAATTTGTCTTTGTAGATAAGAGACTGAGGTTGATGGGCTTCCTCCCAGCTAATAATTAGGAGGACCAGAGTCTGAACCTGGATTTGCCTACTTCCAAAGATATGGTCATATTCATTGCTGCTCTGTAGGGTTCCATTGAGGGACACTCAGGGTTGGGGTTGTGTGGCAGGAGGGCCTGTGTGAGTACAGTAGGTAAGTGGACACACTCTCCACCTGCCTGAGCACTCTGAACACTGCTTCATTCCCCCAGCCCATTGTAGATGCCAAGGTAATATTTATTTATTGGAAGGAGTAGGCCACCAAGCATCTGCTGGCAAGGCCAAGAAGTGGGGCCTGGTGGTACCTGGGAGCCACTCCATGGATACTGGCCACCTCTGCTTTCCTCCCAGGAAGGAGGTGCTGTGCTAAACCCCAGAGAAGACTGAGGCTGAGGTTTTCCTGGATCCAGGCTGGACCCTACCTGTCTTCACCTAATTCAGGAGTGGGAGTTTGGATGCACCTCCCAATCAACATCATGACCGAAATGTCCCTCAAGAACTCAGTCTTAGGCTGGAGAGATGGCTTAGCAGTTAAAGTACTTGCCTGTGAAGCCTCAGGACCCAGGTTCGATTCCCCAGTACCCACATAAGCCAGATGCACAAGGTAGAGGCTGGAGATCCTGGTGCACCCATTCTCTATCTGCATCTTTCTCTCTCTCCCTCCCTCTCTCAAATAAATAAAATGTTTTTTGTTTGTTTGTTTGTTTGGTTGGTTGGTTTTTCAAGGTAGGGTCTCACTCTGGCTCAGGCTGACCTGGAATTCACTATGTAGTCTCAGGGTGGCCTCGAACTCATGGCGATCCTCCTACCTCTGCCTCCCAAGTGCTGGGATTAAAGGCATGCGCCACCACACCTGACTCAAAATGTTTTGTTTTGTTTTGTTTTGTTTTGTTTTGTTTTGTTTTGTTTTGTGATTAAAAAAGAAAACTCAGCCTTGGCTCTGGTTCCAGATCCAGAAGACTATTCCCACTCAGTGTGGAATGCAAACCCAGAAAGGGCCCTCGCTGTCTTCTCCCCCAGACACCTTGACCCTACAAAGGGCTATCCTTCTTCAGCTTCTGGGGAGACTTCCAGAACCACCATCCCCTTGGTAGCCATGTTCTACTCCCAGACACAAATCACATGCTAGGTGAAGGCAGGCTTCTCTCCAGGAGAAAGCCAGCTGTGTGCCCATCTTCAACCTGTTCTCCTGCAGGCCCCACATCTGGAATCACTTCAGGCAGGAGAAGCAGAAGGCTGAGATGTCCCTCCTTTGATGTTGGCACTGTGGAGAAGGGTCATGCCATTTGGGGGGCTGGAGCTCACAATGCATGGATGACACTCCTGGAGCCTTGAGAAGGGGAGTGGGAGGATCAGGAGGGGGCAGGGCTCAGGGCAGGACCTCCAGCCTGGGAGATAAGGGACAACTGCAGGAAAGATGCAGGTGATTAGCACCAACACCTGGAGGAAAGGCATCCACGCTTCCTCTTGCAAAGCCTCAGTTTCCCCATTGTTACATTAGGGAAAGACCCATGAAGAGGGGAATTTTTTTTTTTTTTTTTTTTTTTGAGACAGGGTCTTGCTACATTATGTAGTCCAAGCTGGCCTAAAACTGACTATGCAACCCAGGCTGACTTTGAACTCTAGACAATCCTCTTGTCTTAGACTGTTGAGTGCCAGAATTACTGGTGTAAACCACCATGCTTGGCTGAAAGAGGATGGCTCTAAACAGGCCTGAGCATCCCAGCATGTCACTTAAGACCCAAGATGGGGCAGTAGCTGCTACTATTGTCATTGCTATCTTTTTATTTGTTTGTTTTTTTGAGGTAGGGTCTCACTGTTGCCCAGACTGACCTGGAATTCACTCAGTAGTCCCAGGCTGGCCTTGAACTCACAGCCATCTTCCTACTTCTGCCTCCCAAGTGCTGGGATTAAAGGTGGCTGCCACCATGCCTGGCTGCTATCATTTTTTTTTTTTTTTTTTTTTTAGCCAAGGTGGGGTCTCACTCTGCATCAGGCTGACCTGGAATCCCAGCACTCAGGGTGGCAGAGGTAGGAGGATCCTCCTACCTCTGCCTCCCGAGTGCTGGGATTAAAGGCGTGCGCCACCAGCCACCCTATTTTTATTAGCCAGGGGTGGAGTGCATGCCTTTAATCCCAGCACTTGGGAGGCAGAGGTAGGAGGATCTCCAGGTTCAAAGCCACCCTGAGACCAGTTAACTCCAGGTCCCTGGACCAGCAAAAAAAAAAAAAAAAAAAAAATTAAACTTATTTATTTATTTCATAGAGAGAGATAGAAAGAGGCAGAGAGAAGAGAGAATGGGCCTTGCAACCACTGCAAACTCCAGGAGCATGTGCCACCTTGTTGCATCTGGCTTATGTGGGCCCTGGGGAATTGAACCTGGGTCCTTTGGCTTTGCAGGCAAGCACCTTAACTGCTAAGCCATACCTCCAGCCCTACTATCATTTTTTTAAATTTTATTTATTTATTAGCAACAGACAGAGAAAAAGAGGCAGAGAGAGAGAGAGAATGGGCACACCAGGGACTCCAGCCACTGCAAATGAACTCCAGATGCATGTGCCACCTTGTGCATCTGGTTTATGTGGATACTGGGGAATTGAGCCTAGAACCAGGGTCCTTAGCCTTCATAGGCAAGTGCTTAACCACTAAGCCATCTCTCCAGCCCCCTACTAAAATGAGTCCAGCCTGTGAGCCATGGGTTAGGGAAATTCAACCATGGCCAGCAGATTTTGCAAGCAGGCTCCTTTATCTCCTAACCTTCTCCTCAGTCCCATGTCATTACTCTCTTTTTTTTTTCTTTCTTTCTTTTTTTTTTTTTTTTTTCCAGGTAGGGTCTTGCTCCAGCCCAGGCTGACCTGGAATTCACTAGATAGTCTCAGGGTGGCCTGGAACTCACGGTGGTCCTCCTAGCTCTGCCTCTCCAGTGCTGGGATTAAAGGCCTGCACCACCACACCCGGCGCTCTCTCTCTCTCTCTCTCTCATAGTTTTAGTGAATCTATTTCCTTACTATCATTATTTTGTTTAGACCATGACTCTTTCTCACCAAAACTGACCATCAGCTGAGGAGCCACATCCACCCATGTCAGTCAGGGATTATGGAACCAGATATTGGCACAAGAGGAGGGAAGATCCCCTATGGTTGGACTGTCAGGAAGAAGTTCCCACGGAAGTAGCTGGGGGCTGCCCTTCCAGGAAGAGGGAGTTCCAGGGGTAGGCTTGGCTAACTTGAGCCCTGGAAACAGAAGGCTGCCTTGCAGGCCTGGAGGGAGGGTAGAGAGCTGCTAGTGTGAGGAGCAGAGCCCATATGGGGAGGAGGGAGGAGTTCCAGGGGCCTGCCTTGTCTGGGGAGACGCATGCAGTGGAGTCTAACTGCTCCTCGTAGGGTTAATCCCCACCTGCCCTGCATCCCAACCCAAACACCCACGATCCGCCGGGGTTACTGACATCCACTCGCAGCGAGCCTCCCTACCCAGGTTCAGAGAAATCCGGTGGCTGCTCTCTCTCCTCTCTTTATTTATTCCCTCCGCCCCCCCCCACCACCATCCCTTTTCAGGAGACGATAATTATTCAGATCATCGCGGTGATTTACTCGGCAATCAGAGCCGCTCGATGCCATGGCCGCGGAGCCGAGACAGACGAGCCTCGAGCCTGGCTGAGGAGGACGGGGCCGGGGATGAGGGGGGCTCGGCCCCCTCCCTCCCTGCGCACCCGCCCGGCCTTTGTTCTCTTTCTGGTCCGCCCCCGCGCTGCTGGCCGGCAGTGGAGGCGTCCACGCGCGCTGACACTACCGGCCGCGAGCTCCGGGCCTCGGGTGCAGTGTGCTCCCCGCAGAGGGCCCTGTGGGGGGCCGAGCATGGTGGACTTGCGTGTGCATGCTTGGGTGTAGAGAGGGGAGGTGGTGGTGGGTGGATATGCCAGTGCAAGCCCCGCAGGCAGGTGTGGGAATGGGTGTTGTGCACCTAAGTATAGGAGGCCTCGGGTCTGGCTGTCTCTGCAGGCAGACACAGAAGTGCGGGGGGGGGGGCAGGTACCCAGATGCATGTGTTTCAGGCACATTTCGGGGAGAACACAAGGACGGAGGGGAGGGGCTCCTGTGTTGAAGCGGTCTGAGACTCCGTGGACTAGGGCAGGGCGAGATTCTGGTTTGTTCTCTCTGACCTCTTGTGCTTGGGCAGGGAGGGCTTGGGGGTGGTGTTGGAGGGGGGGTGATCTGCTCAGACCCAAATGCGAAGTTCCCCTGGGTCAGTGCCCGGGCGCGGGAGTCACGTGGACAGAAGGACGGCCGTGCTCTCCAGCGCACGTCCACGTGTCCGCAGCCCTTCGCCTCCTGCCGCGGGCGGTCGCGGTGACGGTGACCTCATTACCGCCTCCGCGCAGGCCCCTGGAAATCCCTGCGCCTCGGCGACCGGCTGCTGGAAACCATGGGAGCGGCCTGCGCTTCCTGATCAATCGCTTAACATTCAGGGTCGGCTCGCGTGTGCGCCGGGGAGGGCTGCCTGCCAGCCCCGCGCAGCCTCCCTCCGCGCCCCCTCCTTGCTTCGGGGTGGTGGTGGGGAGCCGCGATGCTGTCGTATTGGAAAACATCCCCGCGCTGGCTGGGGGGCCCGGTGGGGCCAGCGCTGGAAGCCGTTCCACTCGAGCAGATGGCTGTGAAACTTTGGCGGAGAGATAAATTGGGTCTGACGGCGTGAGGCCGGCTCACAGATGGGCGGGATTCTCACGCCGGCCCCCACGTCCGGCCGGGCCCCGGGCAAGGGCCTGCGCGGCTCAGAGCCCCCTTTGGGTCACCCGCCCGACCAACACAAGGGTTCCAGGGGGCCACTCGTCCGCCAACAGCCTCGCTCTGCCGGGGGCACCCACTGTCATATTCCTTCCGTCCCCAGCTCTCCCCAGAGAGGAGCCCAGAGGGAAGGGCAGCCCCCCCCCAGCTCCCGCCCAGTCACCTCCGCCAAGCTGGCAGCTGGGCTTTCCCCCTCCCCAGCCATCCGCAGAGGCCTGAAGCGTGAAGGTTAACAGCTGGGGGGGAGGCTGCATATCTCTCTCTCTCTCTCTCTCTCTCTCTCTCTCTCTCTCTCTCTCTCTCTCCCTATCTCCTGCAGCCCCTCCCACCTGCCAGCCCTGGGGATGTCGTAAACAGGACTGTGAGGTGTGTGTGATGAGGGGGGGTGAATAGGAGAAAGAGAAGAGAGAGCCTGACAGACAAAGAGAAAGCTAAAATGTGCAAGAGGCGAGGAGAGACCTAAGCAAGAGACCCAGGGACAGAGAGACAGGCAGAGAAAGAAATGGAGATGGATAAGGACACACAGAGAGAGACACCTGCGGAGAGAGAAGGGAGGGAATTACCTCCGAGCCAGGCAGGAGATACACAATTGAAATGGAAGGAAGGGGAAAGATGGGGCGATGGGGGGCGGAAAACTAGCTGGCAGGCAGGCAGGCATGCAAGCTGCGACTGCCTCGAGGCTCGAGCAGGGCCTTGGAGGGCGGGGACAACCCTGGACTGTCTATCCCTAAGTCCCTCAGCCAGGGAAGTATACTGCCCCTAGCCGTGGCCTAGATTCCTCCGCCATATCCCGGCCTCGGTTTCCCCGGAGTGCAGGGTGAGAGGTAGAGTGAGCAGCGGAGATCTGCATGGGCAGCGGAGATCTGCATGGCCATCACTCTGCTGTAGAGCCGGCCCAGTCGCGCTGCCTCCCCCGCGCATCAGTCCAATGGGCAGATATCGATCCCGCCAAGCCAAGCTCGATACCCGCGGCCTGCAGCATGCTCAGAGGCAATCCTACAAAGAAAGGAGGGCTCAGTAGCCAGGCCTCCCCCACGGAGATTTGGTACCAGAAAAAAAAAAAAAAAACCCAGGACCAGAGTCAGAGCGAATCACTAGCTCCTCCACCTCTGGTCCCTGTGCAGCCCCAGTAAGTGGGCTAGGTAGCCTGCAGTTGGGGGATGGCCCCAGTGACTCATCCCCAAACCCCTCCCCGCCCGGTCTCCAGCTCGACGTTCGAAGTCATAGGGAAAAATCTTAGTTGAGTTGATGAAGTTGAAGTTTTGTAAAGGGCGTGAAGGAGACAGCCAATCAGCAGGCCGTTATTTACATGGGCTCTCTGATTGGTTCTCATGGTGCCTCTTTAGATTGTTACTTTGAAATCTTAAAACTCCAAGTCCCACCCATGAGGGAGGAAGGAGGCTCTGACACACACCTCCAGGTTTCAAGCATGGCTCCCCCAAGCCAAGTTCTGAGGGGAGACAGACTTAAGGGGGAGCTAGCCCCCCTCCCACAGGACACAAATGACTAACTTGAGATCCATAACACAGGTGCAAATGGCCAGAACCCTGGAGGTAGGTTGCACCCAGCACTCTTTAATGTGCTCACTTCCAGGTGTATGTGTGTGTGGGGGGGGGGGGACTCATTTTAGGTTGCAGGCTGGGAAAAGGGGCTTGGTCCTGTCAAAAGCTATCCAGTGGCATAGAGGGGCTGATCCAATGCCTTGGACTGGGGGTAGTAAACCCCTTGTTTGCTGCAGAAGCACTGCAAGCCTGCAAATGATGCAGCTTCAGAAGTAGGCCCCGTTGTTCCCTAGCTGGACCTGAAGATCATGTTTCCCCTGCCACATGGGCAGGCACACATCAACACCTGGGGACCCAGTGACAGGCTGAATGGGTGTGTCAGGCCACCCTGAGAAGCCTCCCTCTTCCCCCACCCCAATGCACAGTGGAGGGTTTAGCAGGCAGTGAGTCACTCTTGGGAAGAGAAGTCCATATTGGCAGCTATGAGTGGAGAGAGCCAATTTTTGTCAGGAGGCCTCCCACCAGGATCCCCCTCCCCCAGGGAGTTAGCGCTTCCCACCCATGATGGGAAAAAGAGTCCATGAGGTTCGCTCGTCCCAGCTTCCTGACCCATACCCCTCCGCAGGCAACTAGGTTAGATGACTCAGCACTTGGGGGTGAGAGCTGTCAAGGGGTAATGGAAGCTGAGGCTGAAGAGAAAGCCCCTCCACTTTCTGCCTGGGAGGTGGAGTTGGGTTTCTTAGCCCCACCTCAGTTCTTTCCCACTGACAGAGCCTGGAGACCCTGCTTTACCAGAGCCTGACAATGTATGTGAAGAAGAGACTATGCCTGTGTGTGTATGCATGCCCCTGTGATATACCCCATGTTGAGGCCTGGGCTGCACTGGTAAACACACTTGTTCGTGTAGATTCCTGGATCCCATAGCCAATGTCCAAACAATTTAAGAGATCCCACCACCTGCCACCCATCAGAGATCAGCATGCTAATGACCCTATCTACTGTGACTCTGGGCACAGTGCACACATCTCGAGGCCTGGGCAAGGCTGTGCCCTTTTGAACCTACCACTCTCAGTGGAAGCAGCTGCAGAGAAATCCTAGAGGCAGTGCATGGGTCCAAGAAGGACCTGGGAGGGCGTTCTCAGAGGCCCAGCTGGTTCAGCCTGTGGTCTGGGAGCTGAGTGGGGCAGGGACAAGATTGCCAAATCCCACGGTTCTCACGAATTCACATAATCCCATCTCTCCTCCTCCCTCCCTGCCCAACTCATAAATAGCAGGGAGGCTGGAGTGAGAAGCTATGTGAGCATGCCTATGTGTGTGTGTATGTGTGTGTACACATGGGATGGGTGTGAGAGCCTTCCCTTCACCCCACTGCCACCGTGGCACTTGGAGAAGCTGAGATAATCTCTGGCCATCTGTCTTGTGTTGCTAACCAGCTCAGCGGACAGCTGCCCCAGGCCACAGCTCTGTAGGCAGGCTGGTGCAGGGGAGTGAGGAGCACTGAGGGAACTAGCCAGCTCCAAAAACCAGGCACAGGGGTACTCAGTACTCTCAACCCAGACTCAGAAGGGAAGGAAAGTCAGAGATGGGCCCAGGGGCACTTCCCTCAATTTAAATATATAAATATATGTATATACATATATACACATATTTATAGTATTTATTTGTTTACTTACTTATTTGAGAGAGAGAAGCCAGGAGGTGTGGTGGCTCATGCCTTTAATCCCAGCGCTTGGGAGGCAGAGGTAGGAGGATTGCCATGAGTTTGAGGCCACTATGAGACTACATAGTAAATTCCAGGTCACCCTGGACTAGAGCAAGACAGTACCTTGAAAAACAAAAAGAGAGAGAGAGAGGAGAGAAAATGGGCATGCCAGGGCCTCCAGCCTCTGCAAATGAACTCCAGATCAGGCGCCACCTTGTGCATCTGGCTTACGTGGGTCCAGGGGAATCGAACCTCGGTCCTTTGGCTTTGCAGGCAAGCACCTTAACTGCTAAGCCATCTCTCCAGCACCTCCTCCCATTCTTGTTTCTTTCTCTTTTTTTGTTTATTGCTCCTACACATTATCAGAACTTATGTTCCCAGACACCCTCCTTACATGCATGTTACACACATGCTTCTGCTAGGAAGCGTTCAATGGGACATCAGGGCTGCTAAGCCAAGCAAGCAGGGAGGAATCTCTCCCTTTCCCCTAGTCTCTGGGCAGGCCAGCAGGCTCACTGGATACTTAGAACATAAGACTCCAGATATAGGGTCATTGTTCTTCTGGTACAAACTGAAAGAACTTGGCCCAATTCAGCCCAATGAGGAGAGAGCTGGACTTGGCTTTGGCTTTGGCCTTGGCCTTGGTCTCTAGCAGCAGCAGCTTTACCTCTGTAAACCTCGTCCATAATAGCCAAACACACACACACACACACACACACACACACACACACACCAACCTGTGGTTTTGCCCTTCCTGAGGCTCTCAGATTCAGCAGTGTGATCCCAATGTAGTCAGAGATGTCAGGATCATGGCCTGAAGAGGAATGAAGCTGTGGTGTGGTCTCCCACTTGCCCCCAGTCATTTTTCTCCCCTCTACATAAACGGCACACTTACACACACACACACACACACACACACACACACACACTAATGTGGCCATGCAAACAAGTACTCCCAAAAGCACAGATACAAATGTGATCATACACACAGTCCCTGTAAACGTGTAATTATATTGATACAAACACAAACTCAGCCTATCACGGCCTCACGCACACACCAAACATAGTCCTGCCCCCAATCTCCACACCTTCAGGCTCCCAGTTTCTAAACTAGTCTCCTGTACTCAGCAACTCTTATCATTCCACACCCAGAGCAGAACCTTGCAGGCAGAGCCGGGTCTGTAAGGAGATGTGAGGTCCTGCAGAGAAGACCTTCCTACCTGTGGAAAATACCTCCCCCAGATCCCTAAGGTCTTTGGAATCTGCCACGTGGAGCCAGACCGGAGAGAACAGACCCCACCTCTTGCCCTCAGGGCCTTAGTATTCTCAGGCCCAGGAAGAGAAAAGGGGGGGGGAAATCACTTTTTCTGAGGGGTTCATTGGACAGGAAATAAGACACACTGGAAGTGGTCTGAGCATCATGGAGCCACAGACTCCAGGCGCTGACCATGACCCAACCCAACCACTGCACATCCTTCTCCTCACTGCACCCCAGAAGCGAACAACCAGGCCTCTGTGTTCTCCTGAAATAAAGGACCCACTCCAGCCTGGCCTCCTACATATGAGGAGGACCTTCGCTTCAGATACACCCTCACACCGTGTAACACAGTGTAGTTCACTCCCACCCATGCTGGCTTGCACACATTCACACAATGTCTCTCTCACACACTCACACACATGCACTGCTACTCTCACAAGTCCTACAAACACATTCACACAAGTCACCCATAGTCATTCACAGTCATGTTTCACATACCTAGCCACCCTGGCAGTCACACTTTTGCACACTCACAGGCACACCGTCACAGTCTCACATACTCACTGTCACTCCTTCACACCCAGCTATACTCCCACCCTCCCATCCTATCTCAGTCAGGGCCCCATCTGGTCAGGCGGCTTTGCAGGGGTTCTGAGGTCAGCAGCTCGCTGGCAGAGGCTCCGAGGCCTGTACTGACAGCCTGGTGTGCGTGGAGGAGAGAAGCGCTGCCATGGAGGCCTGGAGGCTCCTGAATAATTCAGGGCAGCAGCGGCTGAGGTGGCAGCGGCCTGTCAGCTGAAGGGAAATGTTGGTGGCTGGATTGTTCTGGGAAGATCACTCTCAGTGCTGTGAGGGAAGTCTGCCTAGTTCGAAGGCTCTTGGAACTCCCAGAGGACCTCCCACACCTGCCTTCTCTTTCCATCCTCATCAGAGCTGACACCACACTTACGCTGGTCTGGTTTACACCGAGTAAACTGAGGCTTAAGGTTGCCTCCAGGCTTCCATCTCCACCCTTCTTTGCTCCTACACATTATCAGAGAGGCTTGGCGCTGTGTCCACATGAAGATGAGAGATGATAGCTATCTGAAGACCTTGGAGTGTGCTGCTGGGGCCCAAACCCAAGATGTGTCCAGGCTCAGCACCTGTGCTTAGTAGGTGCTCTGATGCTGCCTGCTGAGTGAAGGCCTCTTTCTTTCTTTCTTTCTTTCTTTCTTTCTTTCTTTCTTTCTTTCTTTCTTTCTTTCTTTTTTTAGGTAGGATCTCACCCAAGCTCAGGCTGAACTGGAATTCACTATGTAGTCTCAGGGTGGCCTCGAACTCATGGCAATCCTCCTACCTCTGCCTCCCGAGTGCTGGGATTAAAGGCATGTGCCACTATGCCCGGCTGACATCTTTCTTTAAAAAAAATTTATATATATATATATTTTTTTTTTTTTTATTTATTTCAAAGAGAGAGACAGAGAGGCAAAGAGAGAGAATGTGTGTACCAGGGCCTCTAAATTGCAAACAAACTCCAGATGCATGCACTACCTTGTGCATTTGTCTTACCTGGGTTCTAGGAAATCGAACCTGGACCAGTAAGCAGGCTTTGCTAGCAAGTACCTTTATATACTAAGCTATTTCTGGGTACATGCCTCTTTCTCTCTCTGTTCTCCAGGTAGGGTCTCACTCTAGCCCAGGCTGACCTGGCACTCACTCTATAGTCCCAAGCTGGCCTCGAACTCATGGTGATCCTCCCACCTCTGCCTCCTGAGTACTGGGATTAACAGCATGCACCACCATGCCCAGCCCTTCCTATGTCTTTTAGAATTTACCAGACTCCTCTGAGCCTCAGTCTCCTCATCTGTAACCTGGATGCAACTGCATTGACCTCATGGGGAATTGATAAGGTTGACTAGGAAGGCACACATGAGGCTGTTGGCATGTAGTCTGGCCTGCAGGAAGGACTCCTTGTTACAGCTAAAATTGTGATATAGCTACTCTTGCTGCAAAGAGCCAGCCTTGAAGCAGTGGTCTGTGAACACACTCTCTCTGCCTGGGCATTCTCCCTACTACACTGCTTCTATCTCCTCTTCAAGGTCCAGTGTACCAGCCACCTCCTCCAGGGCAACAGCTTGCGGTCTACCATCAAGTCCAGCCCTACCCCTTTAACCCTACCACCCTCCCAGACACCCAGATGGCTAATTCCCTGTGGCTCTTCCAGCCTTCTGTGTCTTGTTCGCTAAGGTGGGCACAGCCTAAGCCTGCTCAGGGCTGGAACACAGTAAATGTTCAAGCACTACCCACTGAACTAACAGCCCAGCCATGTCAGCACTGCAGTTAGGGTGCCTCTGTGGTTAAATTAAACCACTGAGGTCATGGATCTGTTCTCTCTGCCAAAACAAAAAATGCCCAACTGGTCTTGCCTGCATAAGCAAAAGATCAGAACATGGCTGCTTCCCACAGAAGCCAAGCCTCAGGCTCCCAGCATGTCCCTGACCTGATGGATGAACCTGCCTGAGCTCAGGGGTACCAACAACTTAGAGGCAAGTGGAATGTGACTCCACACCTGTGGGGAAAGAAAGCCAATCAGTCACCAGAGCCCTGCGACTGGAGATTATAGAACATCCTCCATATTTGATTCAAAATAAAAGCCACAGCAAACCACACACCAGAAACTTAGACATCGGCTGAAATTAAAATAGCTTCTTGCTATGTCTCCTGGTTTCAGTATTCTGAATAAGCTCGTGGAAGCTCAATGAGGCAACTGGTCTCTGTCGCTCTCTTACTTTGTTCTAGGCTCTCAGCACATGCCTGCTTTCCTTCCTGGAACAGACCCCAGCAGGTCTGGAGACCTCATGATCCCATACACATGGGGCGGATCGCCCCTCCAGGAAAGTATTCAGATCTATGTACCCCAGTGGATTCTTGTGGCTCTCAAGGAGGGGAGCAGACCAGGCTTGGTCCCCAGACACCCCTCGCTGCCACTGTTCCCCACAAGGTTTCCAGCACTCCAGGGCCCCTCCCTCTTCTGGGGAACCTTGCGGCTGGGCCCGTGCCTGCGGCGAGTCTCACCCCAGTATTATTTTAGTCGCAGACAGACACGAGGCAGATGGTGACAACATCCCTTCCCCGCTCCCCACTGACGAGAGAGCCGAGCCGTTGCCGCCCTGAAGCCTCAGGGTTCTTCTCCCTCAGGAATATTTCAGTCCCGACTCGGTGGCTAAATGTGGCTGCTCGTGTGAGACAAGCACACATCTGCGCCATCTCCTCTCTGCCCCTGCCCATCTCCGGGAGGGGGGCCCTGCCCACTTCCAGAGCTGCACCAGCACCCTGCCCCCTTACTATGTGCCCTCCACCAGGCAATGAGCATTGTGCCACTGGGAGGGGCAGCTATTGTGCCCACTTTACAGATGGGGAAACAAAGACTCAGAAAAAAGCAGGGATCCAAGAGGTCACTCAGCACAGCACGAGAGGATACCCTGCTGCTAGCTTCCTCACCTCCATCACCTTACCACCTTGATGCACAGTCCCTCAGCGGCCTCCAGAGCTCACTGTAGCTGCTGTACCCACTCTCTTACACCATCCTGGGACACAAGGCTGATCCAGCCCCATCTTCCTATCCCCTGACCCTGCTGGTGGGTCTTGGTTCAGTGGGCATGAAAGAACTGTCAATGTAAGCATTAACGGCGTGGTGGCACACGCCTTTAATCTCCGCACTTGGGAGACAGAGGTGGGAGGATCCCGGTGAGTTCGAGGCCACCCTGAGACTCCATAGTGAATTCCAGTCAGCCAGGGGCAAGAGTGAAACTACCTTAAAAAAAGGGGGGGGGCGGGCATGGTGGCGCACGCCTTTAATCCCAGCACTCGGGAGGCAGAGGTAGGAGGATCGCCGAGAGTTCAAGGCCACCCTGAGACTACATAGTTAATTCCAGGTCAGCCTGGACCAGAGTGAGACCCTACCTTGCAAAACCAAAAAAAAAAAAAAAAAAAAAAAAAAAAAAGGCCAAAGGAAGAGTAGGACTCCTTACAATGTGCTCCTCCTGACACAAAATGGCCTGGATATCCATGACCTCACACTGCCTGACACTACCTACACAAGACCATCATAATAGGAGGAAAAGATGATGACATCAAAATAAAAGAGAGACTGATTGAGAGGGGGAGGGGATATGATGGAGAGCGGAGTTTCAAAGGGGAAAAAATGGGGGGAGGGAGGGAAGTACCATGGGATATTGTCTACAATTAAGGAAGTTGCCAATTTAAAAAAAAGTAGCTAATTAAAAAAAAAAAAAGCTGGAGAGATGGCTTATCGGTTAAGGCGTTTGCCTGCAAAGCCAGAGGATCCCGGTTTGATTCTCCAGTACCTGTGTAAGACAGATGCACAAGGGGGCACATGCATCTGGAGTTTGTTTGCAGTGGCTGGAGGCCCTGGTGTGCCCATTCTCTCTCTCTCTCTCTGCCTCTTTCTCTCTCTCAAATAAATAAATAAAATATATTTTAAAATAAATAAATAAAATTAATCAATTAATTCTAAAAGCCTGGTGTGATTGTGATGGCACATGCTTTTGAACCCAACGCTTGGGAGGTAGAGATAGGAGGATCGCTGTGAGTTCGAGGCCACCCTGAGACTACATAGTGAATTACAGGTTAGCCTGGACTAGAGAGAGACCCTACCTTGAAAAAAAAAAATAAATAAATAGATAATGGGGGGGGGGGTTGGCAGGAGACAGACCTAGTTTCAAATCTGGTTTTGTTGTTGTTTGTTTGTGTTATATTTTATTTATTTATTTTCAAGCAGAGAGAGACAGACAGAGTATGGGCATGCAAAGTCCTCTAACCACTGCATCAGGCTTTATGTGGTTACTGGAGAATTGAACCTGGGTCATTTGGTTTTGCAGGCAAATTCCTTAAACACTGAGTCATCTCTCCAGCTGGTTTGTTTGTTTGTTTGTTTGTTTGTTTGTTTGTTTGTTTGTTTGTTTGTTTTGGAGGAAAGAAAGAGAGAGAATGGACATGCCAGGGTCTCTTGCTGCTGCAAAGGAACTCTAGATTGCATGCGCCACTTTGTGCATCTGGCTTTATGTGAGTACTGGGGAATCAAACCCAGGTTGACAGGCTTCATCAACAAGCATCTTTGACCACTGAGCCATCTCCCCAGCCCTCAAATCTCATTTTTGCTGTGACTTTGAGTAAATCATTTAACTGCTCAGGTTCTTTGTAAAACATGCAACAGCAGAGCTTGGGAAAATGCTCAGTTGGTAAAGTGATTGCTGTGCAAGCAGGAGGCCCTGTCTTGATCCCCAGAACCCATGTAAAAATGCTAGGTGCCAGGTGCTTGAAATACCAACCCTGGGGAGGTAGAAAAGGCAGATCTCTGAGGCTTGCTGGCCAGCAAATCCAGACCAACAAGAGGTCGTATTTCAAAAAAGGTAGATGATGTTCCTGAGGAATGACACCTGAGGCCGTCCTGTGGCCTCCATGCACAAGTGCACACATGAACACAAATCCTTAAAGATACAACCGCGGGCTGGAGGGATGGCTTAGCAGTTAAGGTGTTTGCCTGAAAAGTCAAAGGACCCAGGTTCAATTCCCCAGGACGCATGCGTCTGGAGTTTGTTTGCAGTGGCTGGAGGCCCTGGCATGCCCATCTCTTCTCTCTCTCTCCCCCTCTTTCTCTGTCAAATAAATTAATTAAATTAAATATTTTTTTTAAACACACACACACACACAATGGCAGCATACTCCTTCATCCATAACTGGGTGAGAATACTGCTATATTCCCAGCACCAAATGTTTGTTGACTCAATGATGGATGTGCTGAGCCTATCATGAGGCCTGGCTCAGTTGGGTTGGCCATTTTTGCAGCCTCAGCTCTGCCTCAGTGGCCCACTACTGAGTTGGTCACAAAAGCCAAACTGGGGGGCCGGGCGTGATGGCACATGCCTTTAATCTCAGCACTTGGGAGGCACAGGTAGAAGGATCACCCTGAGACTACACAGTGAATTACAGGTCAGCTTGGACTAAAGAGAGACCTCACCTTTAAAAAAGGTGGGTGGGGGCTGGAGAAATGGCTTTGCGGTTAAAGCTTTTGCCTGCGAAGCCAGAGGATCCCGGTTCGATTCTCCAGGACCCACATAAGCCAGATGCACAAGGGGCACCATGCATCTAGAGTTCGTTTGCGGTGGCTAGAGGCCCTGGCATGCCCATTCTCTCTCTGTCTGCCTCTCTTCTATCTCTCTCTCTCTCTCTCTGCTTGCAAATAAATAAATAAATAATAAAATAAATAAATTTTTAAAAAGTTTAAAGGGGGGTGCTGGGGAAATGGCTTAGCAGTTAAGGCGTTTGCCTGCAAAGCCTAAGGATCCTGGTTTGACTCCCCAGGACCCACGTAAACTAGATGAACAAGGTGGCGCATGCATCTGGAGTTTGTTTGCAGTGGCTGGAGGCCCTAGCGTGCCCATTCTCTCTCTGCCTCTTCTTCTCTCTCCTTCTCAGATAAAATAATTTTTTTTTTTTTGGGTTTTCCAAGGTAGGGTGTCACTCTAGCACAGGCTGACCTGGAATTCACTCTATAGACTCAGGGTGGCCTCGAACTCACAGTGATCCTCCTACCTCTGCCTCCCGAGTGCTGGGATTAAAGGCGTGCGCCACCACACCCGGCATCAGATAAAATAAATTTTTAAAAATCCAAACTGGATATCTCTGGGTCCCCACAACACAAAATGTTTGCAGCTTTAGGGGACAAGGCCAAAGCACTGGACCCACCACAAGGCTCAGGTCAGAAGGGTGTAGGAGGTGGGCTAAGATCGTTTTGGTTCCCTCAGGCCCCCTCTCCAGCCACGAAAGCCACCTACCCATAAGTGGTAAAGGTAGGCAGGAGGCATTGATAGTGTGATGCTCAGCAGGTAAGGGCATGCCTCCAGGCTGTGGGCTCCCCACCTTACAGCAGCTGGCCTGCTTTGGGGCTGGGCCAAGTACAAACCTTCACAGAAAACCACAAAGATGTACACATATATACATACAACATACATATACACATATACAGCACCCAACTGAAGCACAAATACAAACAAGCACCCAACTAAATGTGCATGGTAAGGTACATGACCTCGTAAACATGTGTGGTACAGACATGTCATAAACCATGGTCATAAAGACATGCAGCACAGTCCGTACTGACACAGTCATACAGCGTGCCTGTGAACATGTGAGGGGACCAGACTGACATAGTCATACAGCATGCCTGTGAACATGTGAGGGGGACAGGCAGGTCCAGTCCGAGAAAGACACATACAGATGGATGAGGCTTTGCAGAGAAGCTGGGGTTGTCTCTCTGCATCACACCTGGCCAAGAGCTGAGCCCCTGCAGCTTGGGGACAAGTTGTGCTAGGAACACAGGGCAACTGGAAGAGCGGGTGGACAGGACTGGCTCACGTCAGGATTGGCTCTACAGCCCCCACTTTGAGCTCAGCTTTCAGGGCCCCAACAAGCAGATCTTTCACAGATAGAATATTAATAACTAGGGGCTGGAGAGATGGCTATGCAGTTAAAGGTGCTTGCTTGAAAAACCTGATGGCCTGAGTTCGATTCCCCAATACCCACATAAAACTAGATGCACTAAGTGGCACATGCGCCTGGAGTTCATTTGCAGTGCAGGAAGCCCTGGCACACCCATATTTACTATGTCTGCTTCTTCCTTTCTGTCTCTCTTAAATGAATGTATGTATGTATGTATGTATGTATGTATGTACATATGTATGCATGTTAGGACTGAGAGGTGGCTTAGTGGTTAAGGTGCTTGCCTGTGAAACCTAAGGACCCAGGTTCAATTCCCCAGTATCCACATAGCCAGATATACAAGGTGGCTCATGGGTCTGGAGTTCAGCAGTGACTGGAGGCCCTGATGTGCCCATTTTCTCTCTCTCTACCTACCTACCTTTTTCTCTTTTTTTCTCTCTCTCTCTCACACACACACACTCTTGCTCTTTCTCAAATAAATAAATAAAAATAAAATATATTTTTTTAAAAATGATGCTGGGTGTAGTGGTGCACACCTTTAATCCTGGCACTTGGGAGGCAGAGGTAGGAGGATCACCATGAGTCAAGACCAGTCTGTGACGACATAACAAATTCCAGGTCAGCCTGGGCTAGAATGATACCCTACCTTGAAAAACAAAACATCAAATAAATAAACAAACAAACAAACAAATGAAATTATCTGGGCATGGTGACACACATCTTTAATCTCAGCACTTGAGAAGCAGAGGTAGGAGGATTGCCATGAGTTCAAAGCCAGCCTGGGGCTACAGAGTGAGTTCCAGGTTAGCCTAGGGTAGAGTGAGACCCTACACTGAAAAAAAAAATAGCAGGGGGCTGGAGAGATGGCTTAGCAGTTAAGGCATTTCCTTGCAAAGCCAAAGGATCCCAGTTCGATTCTCCAGGACCCACATAAGCCAGATGCACAAGGGGGTGCATGCATCTGGAGTTATTTGCAGTGGCTGGAGGCCCTGGCGCACCCATTCTCTCTCTCTCTCTCTCTCTCTCTCTCTCTCTCTCTCTGCCTCCTTCTTTCTCAAGTAAATAAATAAATAAATAAATAATATTAAAAAAAGAAAAGGCCAGGCATGGTGGCTCATGCCTTTAATCCCAGCACTCAGGAGGCAGAGATAGGAGGATCACCATGAGTTCGAGGCCACCCTAAGACTACATAGTGAATTCCAGGTCAGCCTGGACCAGAGTGAAACCTTACCTTGAAAAACCAGAAAAGAAAAACCAAAACCTACATTGAAATAAATAAATAAATAATAAAAATAACAGCAGGGGTTGGAGAGGTGACTCAGTCATTAAGGCACTTGCTTGCAAAGCGTGATAACGTAGGTTTGATTCCTCAGTACCCATGTAAAGCTAGATTACAAAGTGGCACCTGCATCTGGAGTTCGTTGGCAGTGGCAAGAAGACCTAGTATATCCATTCCCTGTCTCTTCTCTCTTCGATGGCTTAGTGGTTAAGGTGTTTGCCTGCAAAGCCAAAGGACCCAGGTTCAATTCCCCAGGACCCATGTTGGTCAGATGCAGAGAGTGTGCATGCATCTGGAGCCCTGGCGTGCCCATTCCCTTTCTCTCTCTCTCTCCCTCTTTCTGTCTGTCAAATGAATAAATAAATAAAAACAAATATATTTAAAATATGTTTTAAAATAATAGTAAGTATGCTGGGCATCATGGCACACGCCTTTAATCCCAGCACTCTGGAGGCAGAAGTAGGAGGATCACCATGAGTTCAAGGCCACCCTGAGACTACATAGTGAATTCCAGGTCACCGGGGCTAGAGTGAGACCCTATCTTGAAAAACAAAAACAAAACAAACAACAACAACAAAAAAAAAAAAAAACTTTTTTTTTTTAATTTGGGCTGCAGAGATGGCTTAGTTAAGGCACTTGCCTGCGAAGCCTAAGGACCCAGGTTTGATTCCCCAGGACCCACATAAGCCAGATGCACAAGGTGACACATGTGTCTGGAGCTCATTTGCAGTGGCTAGAGGAAATAAATAAATAAACAAAATATTTTTTTAATATTTTATTTGGGTTGGAGAGATGGCTTATGGGTTAAGATGCTTTCCTGCAAAGCCAAAGGACCCAGGACCCACAAAAGCCGCCAGGTGCACAAGGTGGCAAATGTGTCTTGACTTTGTTTGCAGTGCCTGAAGGCCGTAGCACACCCATTCTCTTTCTCTCTCAAATAAATACAACAAAATAGCCGGGCATGGTGGCGCATGCCTTTAATCCCAGCACTCAGGAGGCAGAGGTAGGAGAACTGCTGTGAGTTCAAGGCCACCCTGAGACTACATAGTTAATTCCAGGTCAGCCTGGGCCAGAGTGAAACCCTACCTCGAAAAACCAGTAAATAAATAAATAAATAAATATTTTTATTTATTTGTAAGCACAGAAAGATAGAGAAGAGAGAAAGAGAATGGGCATACCAGAGCCTCCACCCACTGCAAACAAACTCCGGGTACATGCGCTACATGTACATCTGGCTTTACATGGGTACTGGGGAATCGAACCCAGGTTGTCGGGCTTTGCAGGCAAGCGCCTTAACCACTGGGCTATCTCTCCAGCCTCAAATTTAGTTTTTTTGTTTGTTTGTTTGTTTGTTTTTTTGGGGGTTCGAGGTAGGGTCTCACTCTAGCCCTGGCTGATCTGGAATTCACTATGGCCTCGAATTCATGGTGATCCTCCTACCTCTGCCTCCCGAGTGCTGGGATTAAAGGCATGTGCCATCATGCCCAGCATGCATCTGGAGTTTGTTAGCAGTGGTTGGATGCCTTGGTGCACCCATTCTCTCTCTCTCAAATAAATTAATAACATATATTAAAAAAAAAACAAACAAAGTTTGAGCCTGACGTAGTAGCGCATGCCTTTAATCCCAGCATTTGGGAGGGCAGAGGCAGGAGGATTGCCGTGACTTTGAGGCCACCCTGAGACTACATAGTGAATTCCAGGTCAGCCTAAGCTACAGTGAGACCCTACCTCGAAAAACAAAACAAAAACTTAGTTTTTTTACATAAAAAAATAAATAAAACTAAAGTCAGGAACCTTTTTCTAATCCACATACAGCAGCATGTCACCACTACCAGTCTCGATAGCCACCATTGCCCAGGTCAACCCTCACACTAATGGCAAACTGGGTAATGCTATCCATGTTACCACAAAGCCAGCACAAAGGAAAAGAGAAGCTGAGTGCAATGCAGAAACCTGTGGTGACAGGTTCAGCTAAGTTCTGACCATGCTGGCAGTAACAGTCAAGAAGGGTAAAGCAGCCAGGCGTGGTGACACACGCTTTTAATCCCAGCACTTGAGAGGCAGAGGTGGGAAGATCACTGTGAGTTTGAGGTCATCCTGAGACTACAAGGTCAGCCTGGGGTAGAGTGAGACCCTACCTCGAAAAAAACAATAGAAAGGAAAAAAAGGGTAAGTCTACCTGAGTGGTGGCTCATCAAGCAACACAACTGTGACACCCACCAGTTTGAGGGCCTGCCCGAGAAGGACCAGGGCTTCTTCTATGGCCTGCTTCTGTCTCTCACTGCAGCTCTGTGGTTCCCACTCCCCAGAGGGTACCGCTTGAGAAGCCCCTTGTTTTCTGACCCCGTTCTGTGTTTGTGTTGTTGCTTTGAGACATGTTCTCATTCTATAGTCCAGGTGAGCCTGGAGTTCACTATACAGCTCAGGTTGGGCCTCCTACCTCAGCCTTGCAAGTGCTGGAGGTATAGGCATGAGCCACCATGCCCGGCTCTGTGTTTTTTATTTTTTTTTTTCTCTAGGCCTTTGCCAATGCTGTTCCCTCCACCAACAATGAATTCCCAGCTTCTACCTTTTTCCATCCTGCCCATCCATCAAAATCAGTGCCACCTCTCCAGAGAAGCCTCCCCAGCTTCCACCAGGAAAAAACAAACTCTCAGTTGAGTGCGAGAATGAGAAATGAGGCTCATGTGGGGCCCTGCTAGACCTCAGTGAAATATGTAAGACATGGCCCATCACCACTGAGAAAGAGCAGAGGAGGCAGGCAGCTTTCCCCAGACAGGGTCCACAGACTCCTGAGAGTCCCCTAGACTTTTCTGGGGTAGGTGAAGTCAAGATTATGTTACTAATAATACCAAGGCATTTCCTGACTTCTTCATTGTGTTGACATTTGCATTAATGGACAAAAACAATAGTGGGTTAAACTCTTGGTGTCTTACGCAAATCAAGGCAATGCCACTAAACTGTGCTAGCAATCATTGTTCTTGTCACCCTCAAGAGCTTGTGTTATAAAAAAACAAAAGCTGGTGAGCATGGTGGTGCACTCCTTTAACCCTAGCTCTTGGGAGGCAGAGGTAGAATTGCCATGAGTTTGAGGCCAGCCTAAGACTACACTGAAACTACATAGTGAATTCCAGGTCAGTCTGAACTAGAGGGAGACCCTACCTCGAAAAAACAAACACACACAGGCTGGTTTCACTTAGGAATGTCCCTATTGAAGCTGAGTAGTGAAATTAAGTCATTTTATTAAATCTCAACCCTATATGAGATGATAAGGGGAATTCACAACAAGCATTTCTATAACCTACTACAAGAAACATGCCAGCCCCAAGGAAGAAAACCTGGGGCCACTTAGAGCTGAACTGGCTGCTTTATTTGCTGACTTTGATTTTTGTTGTTTTGTTTTTTAAAACATATTTTCTTATCTATTTATTTATTTGTAAGCAGAGAGAGGTGGTGGGGGAGAGACAGGTTAAGAGAAGGGCCCATTCTCTGGCTTTATGTTGGTACTGGGGAATCAAACTCTGGTCATTAGGTCTTGCAGGCAAGCACCTTAACCACTGAGCCATCTCTCCAGCCTCTGTTTTTTTTTTTTTTTTTTTTTGAGAGAGACAGACAGAGAGAGGGAGAGAGAGAGGGAGCCAGAGAATGGGCGCACCAGCAGTCTCTCAGCTGCTGTGAACGAAATCCAGATGTGTGCGCCCCCTTGTGGGCAAGTGCAGCATTGAGCCCTTGCGTCACTGCATCTGGCTAAACGTGGGACCTGGAGATTAGAACCTGGTTCTTAGGCTTGAGCAGGCAGGCACCTTAACCTCTAAGCCATCTCTCCAGCCCTGTTGTTTGTTTTTTGAGGCAGGTTCTCATTCTAGCCTAGATAAACTCCTGCTTCAGTCTCCCAAGTGCTCCTGAGGTGTGAGCCACCACACCAGCTAAAAATAGATTTTTTTGTGTGGGTGTGTGTTCATATATGAATATAGGCAGAGGCATGCCTTGATGTATGTGTACAGGTCCGAGGACAACTTTCAGGTCACTCCTTGCCTGTCCACCTTATTTTGAGGCAGGATTTCCTGCTCTGGATACTCTGCTTTTTTTTTTTTCTTATTGTTGTTTGTTTGTTTGTTTTGGTTTTTTCGAGGTAGGGTCTTGCTCTAGCCCAGGCTGACCTGGAATTAACTATGTAGTCTCAGGGTGGCCTCGAACTCATAGCTGTGCAAACATGAGCACCTGAGTTCAATCCCCAGCACCCTCATACAAAGCTTGGCATGACACCTGTCACCCCAGCATTGAGAAGGATGGAGACTGGAGAATCACTGGGGTTTACTGATGACTTGGTGGTTAACGCACTTGCCTGCAAGGCCAAAGGACCCAGGTTTAACTCCCCAGTGCCTATATAAAGCCAGATGCCAGATGCATAAAGTGGCAGGTGCATCTGAGGTTCCTTTGCAGGGGCTGCAGGTCCTGGTGTGCCCATTCTCTCTCTCTCTCTCTCTCTCTCTCTCTTTCTCTTTCTCAAGTAAGTAAATAAATACATTTTTTAAAAATGTGTTATTGAGGCCCTGGTGCTTCCATTCTTTCTATCTGCTTTTTTCTCTCTCAAATAAATAAAATACTTTTAAAAAACGTATTATTGGGGCTGGAAAGATGGCTTAGCAGTTAAGACATTTGCCTGCAAAACCAAAGTACCCCAGTTCCATTCCTCAGAACCATGTAAGCCAGATGCATAAGGGGGTGCATGTATCTGGAGTTCGTTTGCAGTGGCTGGAGGACCTGACGTGTCCATTATCTCTCTCTCTCTCTGCCCCTCTCTCTCTGCCTCTTTCTCTCTCTCTCTCTCTCTCTCAAATAAATAAATAAATAAATATTTTAAAATGTGTTATTACCAGAAATGGTGGCACACAACTTTAATCCCAGAACTTGAGAAGCAGAGATAGGAGGATCTCTTTGAGTTTAAGGCCAGCGTGAATTCTAGGTCAGCCTAGAGCTACAGCAAGACCCTACCTCAGGAAAAAAAAAAAAAAAAAAAAGCCAGGATAGTAGAGCACAACTTTAATCCTTTAATCTCAGCACTTGGGAGGCAGAGGTAGGAGGATTGCCATGAGTTCAAGGGCACCCCGAAACTACATAGTGAATTCCAGTTCAGTCTGGACTAGAGTGAAACCCTATCTTGAAAAACAAACAAACAGCTGGGCATGGTGGCAGAGGTAGGAGGATCGCCAAGAGTTCGAGGCCAGCCTGAGACTACATAGTGAATTCCAGGTCAGCCTGAGCTAGAGTGAGACCCTACCTCGAAAAACCAAAAAAAAAAAGAAAAGAAAAAGAAAAAAAAAGAAAAACAGCCGGGCGTGGTGGCGAGGCCCCAGCCTGAGACTAGAGGTAGGAGGATTGCCATGTTCAAGGCCACCCTGAGACTACATAGTTAATTCCAGGTCAGCCTGGGCCAGAGTGAGACCAAAAAAAAAAAAAAAAAAAAAAAAAAAAAAAAAAAAAGAAAAACAAACAAACAAAAATAATATATATAGGGCTGGAGAGATGGCTTAGCGGTTAAGGCACCTGCCTATGAAGCCTAAGAACACCTGTTTGATTCTCCAGGTCTGACGCAAAAGTGATATAAGCATGCAATGTCACATATGTGCACAAGGGGGCACACACGTCTGGAGTTCGCCACTGGCGAGGCTGTTCTCTATCTGTCTCTCTCAAATTAAAAATATATATAATATATATGTATACGTAAATGTGTATTTTTTTAATGTGTTATTGCCAGGCATGGTTGTGCATGCCTTTAATCCAGGCCAGACTTTAATCCAGGTCCAGACTGACCTGGAATTCACTATGTACTCTCAAGCTGGCCTTAAACTCATAGTGATCCTCCTACCTCTACCTCCCAACTGCTAGGATTAAAGGCATGTGCCACCATGCCTGGCTATAAGGTTAGTTTTTTTTTTTTGTTAATTCTTTTTTTTCAAGGTAGTTTGTCTTTCTAACCCAGGCTGACCTGGACTATGCAGTCTCAGGCTGGTCTTGAACTCCTGGCAATCCTCTGCCTCCCAAATACTGGGATTAAAGGCATATGCAACTGTGCCAGGCTTCTATTGTTACTTTTATTTTATTTATTTGGTTTTTAAAAATAACTTTTATTATTTTATTTATTTGAGAGAAAGAGAGGCAAATAGAATGGATGTGCCAGGGCCTTCAGCTGCTGCAAATGAACTCCCAACACATGCGCCACCTTGTACATCTGGCTTATATGGGTCCTAAGGAGTCAAACCTTGGCTTCGCAGGCAAATGCCTTAACCACTAAGCCATTTCTCCAGCCTTATTTGTTTGTTTTTCGAGGTAGGGTCTCACTCTAGCCTAGGCTGACCTGGAATTCACTCTGTAGTCTCAGGGTGGCCTTGAACTCACAGCGATCTTCCTACCTCTGCCTCCTGAGTGCTGGGATTAAAGATATGCGCCACCATGCCCAGCTTATTGTTACTTTTTTTTGTTGTTGTTGTTGTTTTTCAAGGTAGGGTTTCACTCTAGCCTAGGCTGACCTGGAATTCAATATGTAGTCTCAGGGTGGCCTCCAACTCAAGGTGATTCTCCTACCTCTGCCTTCAGAGAGCTGGGATTAAAGGTTTGTGCCACCAAGCCTGGCTTTTTTGTTTTTGTTGTTTTTGTTTTATTGTTACTTTTTTTTTTCTTTCTTTTTTTGGCTTTCTGAGGTAGGGTCTCACTCTAGTCCAGGCTGACCTGGAATTAACTATGTGGTTTCAGGGTGGCCTCGAACTCACAGTGATCCTCCTACCTCTGCCTCCAGAGTGCTGGGATTACAGGCGTGCACCACCATGCCAGGCATTGTTACTTTTAAATGAACAAATAAGTGTTGTTAAATTTTTCTGTTTTATTGTCTAATGAGTATGTGCATGTGCATGCATGTGTATGTATGTGTGTGTTGTGTGTTCTGGGGATCAAACCTAGGGTCTTTACTTGCTCAGCACAAGCCCTACCACTGAGCTAGCTACACCTGTCTAACATGGCAAATCCTGATGGATAGGACCCATGTTAACAAAGATCTTCAGGGGTCCTCAGTAATTTTTAAATTATTTATTTATTTATTTATTTATTTATTTATTTATTTGAGAGCAACAGACAAACAGGCAGATAGATAAAGAGGGAATGGGTGCACCAGGGCCTCCAGCCACTGCAAATGAACTCCAGATGCATGCACTACCTTGTGCATCTGGCTTACATGGGTCCTGGGGAATTGACCCTCGAACCAGGGGCCTTAGGTGTCACAGGCAAGCCCTTAACTGCTAAGCCACCGCTCCAGGCCCCTCAGTAGTTATTAAGCATGTCCTAAGGTAGGAAAAAAAAATGTTGACAGCTGCTGGTGTTTCCACAGCAGGAAAGACAAGGTGTAGACAAGGAGAAAGCATGGGTCAGCAGAGGTCAGCAGTGACCAGAAGGATCACTGGGTTCCTGTAAAGAGGTCTCCAGGGCTTTGAAGTCTGGGTGGGCAGGGTGAGAAAGGAGGGCATGGAGAGAAGGGACCTTTGATTTCATGGTGAGAGCTCTGGCAGAGGCTTCTGGGAGTCCTCAACTTCCCTCTGCTGCTGCAAGGGCCGAGGAAAGACCCCAAAAACGTGCCAGACCTCCCTCACATGTGGAGCTAGGAACTAAGACCAGCCATGGAGTTCCTGCTGTCCCCAGAGGGCCTTCATCCTCCCCACCCCATCCATGAGAAGGATTTGGGCCTTAAAATTATCGTCACCACAGCGTGTAGCAGACAATACAGAGGGGACATTATGCACTGAGAAAGAGGCCTCGTTGTTGGTGCAGTCCAGACAGCAGCGCTCTGTTCTGAGCAAGCTGGGGGCTGTTCACGTGCTTGAGCCCAGACCCCTCATACCCCAAAGCACGTCCTCACCCAAATGCACGTGCACAAACTCTCTCTGGGATATGTCCGGGGCGCAGGCTGTGGCACACAGGAGTTCTGTGGAACGCCAAGTCCTACCCTGCCCTACTTGCCTGAATCCTATGTCTCCCCACCTGCTGCACCCCAGTGGAAGAGCAAGAGACACAAGGCAGCCACACTGGGGACACTGAGGGCAAATGCCCTGCCAGCCCCACCCTGCTCTGCCTGGCTGGGATCACAGGGCTGTGAAACCAGCAGCCGCCTAGGCTGGGCCAGACGTGCCTGGATGCAAGGAGGGACACAAAGGCTGCGTTGTTGCTCTGCCAAACACTCCCAGCTCTGGCGTGGGAGGGAGGGACCTGGGCAACTGTCGCCCCTATCCCTAGCTCCTGGACTGGCCCTGGAGCAAGACTGGACTTTAACCTCTTAGGCCACAGACACAGTTTGAACTAGAGGGCTAGGAGGGCGACATTCATAACCTGAGGAAACCTACCCAAAGAGGGCACCCTGGCAACCGATGCATGCTCCAAGCATAGTCTTGCATTTTCCCTCTGAAGTACGCACTTTCCCACCCTCATAATTTCCCTCTGCCTGGACCTCCCTCCTCCTCTCCTTGCCTACAGAACCTTTAGGTCATTGTTCAGAGAGCACCTCCCCTGGGAAGCCTCCCCCACACCCCGGCTCCCTGCAGACAGGCAGTTCCTCCATACCGTGAGCGCCAGGCACGGACATAAGGCTCCCCAACACAGGAGCCATCTTCCCGCCACAGAACGGGTGTGCAGGTGTGGGACTCAGTCACATCTCAGGCAACAGCTTGACCAGCCCCAAGACCATGTCACTGGATGGACAGGAGGGGGCAGACTTGCCAGACCAAGTCTCTGAGCAAGACAGTCAACAGTCAGGGGAGCTTTCTCACACCCAGGCCTTTGTTCTCTGCCTGGGACACTCTTTCCAGTCATCTGCTTGACCAGTTCCACTTAGGCAAGTAGTAGCTGGTATTATTATTATTTCTTCTTTTCCTGTTTGTTTGTTTGTTTGTTTGTTTGTTTGTTTGTTTCCGAGGTAGGGTCTCACTCTAGCCCTGGAATGCACTAGGTAGTACCAGGCTGGCCCTGAATTTACAGCAATCCTCCTACCTCTGCCTCCCAACTGTTGGGATTAAAGGCATTCACCACCATGCATGGCTACTTTATTTCTTATTTAACACATAAATCGCATTGACACTGTTTTAAAGGTTGTGCATGAGATGGGCGTGGTGATGCACGCCTTTAATCCCAGCACTTGGGAGGCAGAGGTAGGAGGATTGCTTTGAGGTCACCCTGAGAATACAGAGTAAATTCCAGGTCAGCCTGGGCTAGAGTGAGACCCTACCTCGAAAAACCAAAAAACTAAAATAAATAAATAAATAAATAAATAAATAAATAAATAAATAAATAAATAAAGGTTGGCATGTAACACCTCACTGAATCCTCACAACCCTTTGAAACAGACAGTAGGACCATTTATTCAATAAGCTCTCTACCATGGATCTCATACTTCTTTCCAAAGTGAAGTAAAGTACAGTGAGGTGACACTTCTAAAGTCACACAACTAGTAACAATTGGAATCCAGTAAGTCACTTTCTCCAGTTAGCCTTCTGCAGCTTCTCAGACCAGATTAGTAACCTTTACCATAAACACCTCGGCCTCAAATTAACTGGGAGATAACCAGCTGTACAGTGGTTTAGTTTCTATCTATCTAATTTATTTATTTATCTTGGTTTTTCGAGGTAGAGTCAGCTCAGGCTGACCTGGAATTCACTATTTATTCTCAGAGTGGCCTTGAACTCACAGCAATTCCTCCTACCTCTGCCTCCCAAGTGATGGGATTAAAGGTGTCCACCACCATGCCCAGATTTATTTATTTATTTATTTATTCATTGTGGGTTTTGTTATTTTTGTGGTGTTGGACCTTTTACATGCCAGGCAAGCACTCTGCCACTGAGTCAGCCCAGCTCCCGTCTCTTGGGGGTGAAATCTTGATTCCTGCCAACATTTTTTTTTTGTTGTTGTTGTTGTTGTTCCAGAGCCCTGGAGCCCTGCTTCTAGCACAACACATGTCCACAGAGAATCTCAAAAAACACTGTCACCAGTAGGGCGTGGTGTCACACGCCTTTAGTCCCAGCATTCGAGAAGCAGAGGTAGGAGGATCACCATGAGTTCGAGGCCACCCTGAGACTACATAGTGAATTCCAGGTCAGCCTGGGCTAGAGTGAGACCCTATCTTGAAAAACAAACAAACAAACAAACAAACAAACAAACAAATAAATAAATAAAAACAGATTCTCAGAACAGGCTAGCTGCCCTGTCACACCCAAGGTTTCAATGACAGCTCCTGTTTTATCTCTTGCATCTCATGAATTCCCCCATAAGCAATCCTCAGTTGTTTCTAAATAAAAAAACAATACGTGGAATTACTGGTCTCCTCCTAATAAGACAGATATTCCAGGAAGCAGAGCCATTTATCCCAGCCTGCAACTTCATCATGCCACTCAGTTAGGCCCCAGGCTGAGGTACAAGTGGCTGCAGGTGACAGCTGGACTCCTATAGCAGCCTGCTCAGGGTCCCCAACCTTCACATCCATGGGCTCCTCAGGACATGCACTCCTTTCTGGACCCAGAACCTCTCCGTCTTGTGGCTGAATTTCCAAAAACTGTGTAAAACGGCTATTATCTTCTCTGTCTCCTTCAGAAGGATCTATCTTTGCAGGCCTCGCTGGGTAATCTGCCCCTATCACTGTTTCATGCTCTCCTGGCTCTCTTGCCAGTCTGGCATTGCCTACTCTATTACCAGTCTGTCAGTCTCCCGACCACAATGCATGTTCCATGAGCATGTCTTACGCACCTTTTTGTCCCCACCACATAGGACAGTGCCTGGCACACATCAGGTATTTAATAAATACTTGTAGAAAGAAGAAAAAAAAATGGAGTGAGAGGAGAAAGAATTAATAATCAGAAAAGTCTAGGTTTTCTGTCTCCAACAGAACAACAAAGGTGGTAGTTCATTTTGTTTGGATTGGTCTGGTTAGGTTCTTTTTGTTGTTGTTGGTTGGTTTTTCAAGGTAGGGCCTCGCTCTAGCCCAGGCTGACCTGGAATTCACTATATAGTCTCAGGGTGGCCTCAGTGGTGGATCCTCTACCTCAGCCTCCCTAAACTGGGCGAGCACCACCACCCCCGGCTCTAGGTTTTGTTTTTTTGAGACAGATCTCACTAACCTGGAACTTACTATGTAGTCCCGGCTGGTGCCAAATTCAATCCTCCTGACTCAGCCTCTCCAGTGCTGGGATTACAGGTGTACAAAAGAACACTCTACTCCAGGAGGCACGGTTAAAGCTTCGGTCACCCCCTCTACCAGAATAAGCAAGGCGTCTCTTCCCATGCTCCCTGCCCAAGGACCAGTGTCACTATAGCCGCACTGCAGGATCCTTTACAGATCGCTCTGGCAGTACTGTCACAGGCCTGCCTCTAAAGCCGTCCTCCTACCCCACATGCCATCTCAGAGAGAAAGAAATTAATTTCCTTCGACATAAACTGATTTCAATGAGGTACAGACTCCAGGAAGTCCTCACAGACTCTTGGGGAGCCAGCCGTTCAGGGAACAGCATGACTTACAAGGGACTTGAGGCCCCAGACACTCAGCTGCTTCTGATGGCTCTGGACACCTCCGGCCACCCTAAATCAATTGTGACAGTGCGACCTGGAGAGCTGCCCAGCCCTCCTCAGGCTGGGCTGGTGCACCCCGCCCCCAGCAGGCGCCTCCCAGGTCAGGGTGCGCAGGCTGCGCGGAAACGGGTGACTTCATCAGGCTGACTCACCCCAGACAGCCACTGCTGATGGACTGCAAGGGAAATCAACAGCGTCCTCTGCAGCATGGGGATCCTCCTTCCTCGCTACACCACCAGAGGGTCCCCAAACCAGACTGTACCCTGCCCCATCAACCAAGAATCCACACAGACTGTCTTGCAAATAGTCTAGGCTTTTGACTTGGCACTATCCCAAAGGTGTGGGGTCCCGGCCCAAGTCCCTTCTAGGCAACCAGGTAAAGACCCTAGCCCCATAAGCACTGAGACCATTGCACCCTTGCTCTATCAACTGCCCAAAGTTATCAGGCAAATCTGATTGCTGTGAGAGGATCTTGGAAAAGGCCACGTGGAAGGGGATGGGAGCTGGATCCAGATACTATGCGCCAGGGCTGAGCCCATCTTGTCCTGGCCTGCCCACCCTCAACTCTACCCTCTGGTATATATCTAGTATCCTTAAGCTCACCCCGTAGGCTGCTCTCTTCCCTATTTCAGCCTGAGGTACTATTTTCCCAGCATGGGGTTCCCTTCTTTTACTCCATCTTGTTGGTTTGGTTTTTTGTTGTTAATTTGGAGACAGGACCTCAGGTATTCCAGGCTGGCCTTGAATTTGCTAGGTAACCCAGGATGACTTTGTTTTGTTTTTGTTTTTTCGAGGTTTTTTCACTTTAGCCAAGGCTGACCTGGAACTCACTGTATAGTACTCTCAGGCTGGCCTTGAACTCACAGCGATCCTCCTACCTCTGCCTCCCGAGTGTTGGGATTAAAGGCGTGCACCACCACGCTTGGTTCCAAAGATGACTTTGAACTTCTGATCTTGCATCTCCCCTCTGAGTCCTAGGAGTACACCTATAAGCCATCACACCTAGTTTATAGGATGCTCAGGATCAAACTCAGGATCAAGCATGGTAGGCAAGCGCTCACTAACTGATGCAGGATAGCCCAGCCTGCTTTCAGGTTTTTGAAACAGGATCTCCCTTTGTTGCCCAGTTTGGCGTCGAATTCCTAGACTCAAACAATCCTCCTGCCTCAGCCTCGGGAGTAGCATGGACAGGCACCACCACATCTAGTTTATCATGTCTTTTTTGCCTGGCTAAGTCCTAGTGAGCCCTCAGTCCTGAGCTTAAATATCACTGCCTCCAATAAACATTTCTCAGCTCCTCATTTTGTCATTAGGGGCTGTCTATATTCTCTACCTTAGCATAATTACCTCATGGCTGCCTTCCAGACACTGGCTTTGCTCACCTAGCATCTCTGGGGTCTATTCAAGTGCCCAGCTCATGGCTGGTGCTCACTCATATTGGCTTCTCTGAACTAAATGCTTATGACTCTTCATGCTGGCCAACAGTGGCCACCTGAAGCTCTGTGTTGAGAAGGATTCTGGGCTGCATAATATACAGGTAAGCACCACGCTTGGCACAAAGGGAGTATCCGTCCAGATCAGCTGCTAAGATGGCTTCTGCTGTTGGAAGTTGGATCTCTGGATCCACACCCTCCTCTCACCACCTCCCCAAATTCCCATCCCACTTCCCCTCACCTACCCCATCCCAACCAAGAGAGAGAAAGGAAACCAGACTGGGTTTTTATTCAACAATGCCCAGAAGACACCTGTGCCTGACAGAACGAATATTTTAAAACAGAAGGAGACTGGAGTCTGAGACCTCATGACCTACCTACCAAGTTGCTTTGAGAGTAGCACCAACTCCCTGTGTCATAGTAGCCTCAACTATGAAATGGGTATGACTCTCACCTTCAAAAGCACAAAACCAGGGCTGGAGAGATGGCTTGCTGGGAAAGCCAAAGGACCCAGGTTCAATTCCCCAGTACTCACATAGCCAGATGCACATGATGGTGCATTCATCTGGAATTTGCAGTGACAAGAGGCCCTGGTGTGTCCATTCTTTCTCTTTCAAATAAATTAAAAAAATTTTTTTAAGAATACAAAGATTAGCTGGGCATAGTTGTGCATGCCTTTAATCCCAGCACTGGAGAGGCAGAGGTAGGAGGGATTGCCATGAGTTCAAGGCCACCCTGAGACTACATAGTGAATTCCAGGTCAGCCTGGACTAGAGTGAAACCCTACCTCGAAAAACAAAAAAAAAAAAAAAAAAAAAAAACAAAGGTGGCTCGAAAGATGGCTTAGCCGTTAAGGTGCTTGTTTGTGAAGCCAAAGGACCCAGAAATCCCATAAGACAGACGCACAAGGTGACACATGTGCACAAGGTGGCACACATGCCTGAAGTTAGACTGTAGTGGCTAGAGGCCATGGTGTGCCAATTCTCAATGTGTGTGTGTGTGTGTGTGTGTGTGTGTGTGTGTTATTAAAAAAAAAACAGAACAGCAGAAAGACAGAAAAAAATGCACAGAGGCAGGCTTGGAAGCTGAGACAGGAGAATCAGGAGCTGGGAACCAGTCTGGGCTACATAGCCAGATCCTGCCTCAAAAACAAGCTGGGTGTGGTGGCTCATGCTTTTAATCCCAGCACTTGGGAGGCAGAGGTAGGAGGATCGCTGGGAGTTCGAGTCCATCCTGAGAATACAGAGTGAATTCCAGGTCAGCCTGGGCTAGAGCGAGACCTTACTTCGAAAAACCATAAAACAAAAACAAAAACATTGCCGGACATGGTAGTGCACACCTTTAATCCCAGCACTACCAGGCCCTACCTAAAAAAAAAAAAAAAAAAGAAAAAAAGAGGGGGGAGGGATGGGAAGATGATGGTTCAGCAGTTAAAGGCACTTGCTTGTAAAGTCGGCCAGCCCAAGATCAATTTTCAAACCACCCACATAAACAAAGTGGTACATTATCTCCTGTTTTGCAGTGCCAAAAGGCATTGGCATACCCATGCACACACACAAAATTTAAAAAATAATAATCAAAAACAGAGAGAGAGAGTCGGGCATGGTGGTGTAGGCCTTCAATTCCAGCACTCAAGACGCAGAGGTAGGAGGATCACTGTGAGTTTGAGGCTACTTCAGAGTGAGTTCTAGGTCAGCCTGGGCTGAAGTGAGACCCTACCTCAAAAAGAACCCCCCCACACACACACTAGAACTAGAGCAGGAGAGATGGCTCAGCAGTTAAAGGCACTTGACTTGCAAAGCTTGCAACCTGGGTTTAATTCCCCACATAAAGCCAGACACACAATGGCATATATCTGTTTGCAATGGCAAGAGGCCCTGGCATGCCCAAACACACTCTCTCTCTAATAAATAAATAAACAAAATATTTAAAACACACACACACACACACACACACACAAGACCTGGAGAGACAGCTTAACACTTAAGGAACTTGCCTGCAAAGCCAAAGAACCCAAGTTTGAGTCCCAGGACCCACATACGCCATATGCACATATGTCTGGAGTTCATTTGCAGCGGGTGAAGGCCCTGGTGCGCCCATTCTCTCTCTTTCTATCTGCCTCCTTCTCTCTCCCTCTCAAGTAAATAAAAATAAAAATTTTTAAAATGGGCTGGAGAGATGGCTTAATGGTTAAGGTGCTTGCCCGCAAAGCCTAGGGACCCAGGTTCAATTCCTCAGTACTCAAATAAGCCAGATGATAGGAGGCACATTCTCTCTCTCTCTTGCTATATACCTCTTTTTTTCACTCTCAAATTAATTAATTAATTTTATTTAAATATTTTATTTATTAATTTATTTATGAGAAAAGGAGGAGAGAGAGAATTGTGCATCTGGCTTATGTGGGTACTGGGGAATTGAACCTAGGTCCTTAGGCTTCACAGGCAAGTGCTTTAACCGCTAAACCAATCTCAATTAATTTTTTTTTTTTTTTGAGGTAGGGTTTCACTCTAACTCAAGCTGACCTGAAATTCACTATGTAATCTCAGGGTGGTCTCGAATTCATGGCGATCTTCCTACCTCTGCCTCCCAAGTGCTGGGATTAAAGGCGTGTGCCACCACATCCAGCTCCCGATTAATTTTGTTTTTGTTTTTCAAGGTAGGGTCTCACTCTAGCTCAGGCTGACCTGGAATTCACTCTGTAGTCTCAGGGTGGCCTCGAACTCACGGCGATCCTCCTACCTCTGCCTCCCAAATGCTGGGATTAAAGGCGTGAACCACCATATCTGGTCCAATTAAATATTTCTTAAAGATTTTATTTTTATTTATTTATTTATTAGATACAGAGAGGGAGAGAGAGAATGGACACGCCAGGGCCTCTAGCCACTACAAACAAACTCCAGATTCATGTGCTACCATGTGCATCTGGCTTACGTGGGACCTGGAGAATTGAACCTGAATCCTTAGGCTTCACAGACATGTGCCTTAACCAACAAAATAATAAAACAAGCTGGTGGCACACCTTTAATCCCAGCACTCAGGAGGTAGAGGTAGGAGGATTGTTGTGAATTTGAGGCCACCCTGAGATTACATAGTGAATTCCAGGTCAGCCTGGGGCTACAGTGAACCCTACCACGAAAAAAAAAAAGTCACTAACAGGATCTGGAGAGATTGCTCAGTGGTTAAAGGCGCTTGCTTGCAAAGTTTGCCAGCCCAGTTTCAATTCTCCAGCCACACACATCAAGCCAGATACAAAAAGGTGCATGTGTCTGGAGTTCCTTTACAGTGGTCTTGAAACTCTGCCAAGCCCTCACACACATATACACACAAAAATAATTTTTTTAAATCACAACACACAAAACAAGCAAACAAAAGCTCAGGGTAGAACCTTGCTTTAACTTGAGACACCCCTCAGCCCCCATCACTGACTCCTGGGGAAGGGCTTACAGGCTGGGGAATATTGCCAGCAATGTGGAGTCCTTGTTCCTTGTCCCTCCCATCCTGACACCTGTCTGCATACAATTTAAGGCTTGTGCCTGGCGTGGTGGAGCACGCCTTTAATCCCAGCACTTGGGAGGCAGAGGTAGGAGGATCGCTGTGAGTTCGAGGCCACCCTAAGACTACATAGTGAATTCCAGGTCAGCCTGAGCTAGAGTAAAACCCTACCTTGAAAAACAAAAACAAAACAAAACAAAAAAGATCCCACAACTTAAGGCTTGTAATTAAGCCCCTACCTACTATCTAGATAAGTGACCTACCTCACTCAATCAGGTTTTTTTTTGTTGTTGTTGTTCTGTTGTTTTAATATATTTTATTTATTTATTTATTTGAGAGAGAGAAAGAGGCAGAGAGAGAGAGAGAGAGAGAGAATGGGCACACCAGTGCCTCCAGCCACTGCAAACGAACTCCAGATGCATGAGCCCCCTTGTGCATCTGACTTACGTGAGTCCTGGAGAATTGAACCAGGATCCTTTGGCTTTGCAGGCAAATGCCTAAGCCATCTCTCCAGCCCTAGTTTCTTTCTTTCTTTCTTTTTTAAAAATAATTTGGGGGCTGGACTAGCATGTAGGTCCTAGGTTCAACCCTTAGTACCACATAAACCAAGCGTGGTGGGGGTACATCAGTAATCCCAGCACGTGGGATGTGAAAGCAAGAGAAAGTTTAAAGGGGGGGGGGTGTTGGAGAGATGGCTCAGTGGTTAAAGACACTTGCTTGCAAAGCCTAAATTCAATTGTCCAGTACCTATATAAAGCCAGATGCACAAAGTGGCAATGCATCTGGAGTTTATTTGGAGTGGCAAGAAGCCCTGGCACACTATGTTACACACATAACAAATAAATAATTAATTAATTAATTAATTGGGGATGGATTTCTATGTAGAGTCTTGCTCCAGCTCAGGCTGACCTGGAATTCCCTATGTAGTCTCAGGCTGACCTTGAACTAACAGTGATCCTCTTACCTCTGTCTGGATTAAAGGCATGCATCACCATGTCTGCCAAATAAAAACATTAAAAAATTTTTTTATTGACAACTTCCATAATTGTACACAATATCCCATGGTAATTTCCTCCCTCCCCTCATTTTCCCTTTCTGCTTTGAAATTCCACTCTCCATCATATTTCCCCCCCCCCACCCCGCCACCACCAATCAGTCTCTTTCCAAATAAAAACTTTTTTTTTTTTTTTTTGTTTGTTTGTTTTCCAAGGTAGGGTCTCACTCTAGCTTAGGCTGACCTGGAATTCACTATGTAGTCTCAGGGTTGCCTCGAATGGCGATCCTCCTACCTCTGCCTCCCGAGTGCTGGGATTAAGGGTGTGCGCCACACACCCGGCAGAGGTAGGAGGATCGCCGTGCGTTCGAGGCCACTCTGAGACTACATAGTGAATTCCAGGTCAGCCTGGACCAGAGTGAAACCCTACCTTGAAAAACCAAAAAGAGAGAGAGAGAGAGAGAGAGAGAGAGAGACTAATGGAGAGAGGGAGGGGATATGATGGAGATTGGAGTTCTAAAGTGGAATGGGGGAGGGGAGGGAAATATCATGTGTTTTTTGTATGTAAGTATAGAAGTTGTCAATAAAAAAAAAAAAAAAAAAAAACCCGGGTGTGGTGGCGCATACCTTTAATCCCAGCACTGGGGAGGCAGAGGTAGGAGGTTCGCCGTGAGTTCAAGGCCACCCTGAGACTAGAGTGAATTCCAGGTCAGCCTGAGCTAGGGTGAGACCCTACCTCGAAAAAAAAAAAAAAAAAGAGCGAGAGAGAGACAATGTCTGTGGATCTCCCCACGGTTGCACATGTTGTGGTGTGTGTATAATGTTAATGTGTACATGACTAGAGACTGCATCAGGGTGTCCAGGCACATGGTCATATTAGTATGTGTGCACCCCCATATCTAAGAGTGTACTTGTGTATAATATGCACAAGAATGTATGTACATATGCTATGTCATGTGGAGGCATAAGCACACATGAGCCAATGTGAATGTGGATGAGTGTGATAAGCACGAGCAGGCAAATACAAGAAAAGCAAGGCCAGAGATGAGCTGATACCTTCTGTTGCCTGCTGTCCGAAAAGGAGCTTTGAGAGGTCATCTCAACCAGCCATCAGGCTCAATTAGATTTCTTCACCAAATGCAATTCAAATGTACTTGTGCCCAAGGGTCTGCTCCCAGGGTTCTCCCTAGTGCAAAGAGCCCTGGTCTTGGAGAAGTCCTGCCTGCATTATCACACTCCCTGGGTGACACTTCAAAATTCAGGCTATTGGGCTGGGAGATCACTTAGTGGTTAAGGTGCTTGTCTACAAAGCCAAAGGACCTATGTTCGATTCCCTAGGACCCATGTAAGCCAGATGCACAATGGAGCATGCGTCTGGAGTTTGTTTGCAGCAGCTGGAGGCCTGGCATGCCCATTCTCTCTCTTGCAAAAAATAAATAAAAATATTTTTAAAAATTCAGGCTATGGATATCCATGACCTTGCAGTGCCTGACACTACCTACACAAGACCACCATAATAGGAGGAAAAGATGATGACATCAAATTAACAGAGAGACTGGCTTAGCAGTTAAGGTGTTTGCCTGCAAAACCATAGGACCCACGTTAGCCAGATGCACAAGGGGTGCACACGTCTGGAGTTTGTTTGCAGTGGCTGGAGGCCTTGGCGCGCCCATTCTATCTCTCTCTCCCCCTCTTTCCTGTCAAATAATAAATAAATAAATTAATTAAAATTTTAAAATTTTAAAAAGAGAGGCTGATTTAGAAGGGGAGGGGTATGATGGAGAGAGGTGCTGCAAAGGGGAAAGTGAGCCGGGTGTGGTGGCACACGCCTTTAATCCCAGCACTTGGGAGGCAGAGGTAGGAGGATCGCTGTGAGTTCAAGGCCACCCTGAGACTACATAGTTAATTCCAGGTCAGCCTAGACCAGAGTGAAACCCTACCTCGAAAAACAAAAACAAGCAAAGGGGAAAGTGGGAAGTGGGGGGGCGGAGGGGAGAGGGGGGGAATTATCATGGTTTATTGTCTATAATTATGGAAGTTGTCAATAAAAAAAAATTCAGACTGGGCGTGGTGGCGCACACCTTTAATCCCAGCACTCCGGAGGCAGGGGTAGGAGGATCACCGTGAGTTTGAGGCCACCTGAGACTACATAGTGAATTCAGGTCAGCCTGAGCTACCTCAGAAAACCAAAAAAAAAAAAAAAATTCAGGCCCAGCATGGTGGTACACACCTTTAATCCTAGCACTTAGCACTTATGAGGCAGAGGTAGGAGGATCACTGTGATTTTGAAGCCAGCCTGGGCTAGACTAAGAACCTACCTTGAAAAGAACAACAAAAAAAATAAATCAGACATCAGCACCATGGTTCCACCCACACAATGAGCCTCAACCTGCCTTTCCAAGAGAGGGATGTAGAAACCATTTTCCCGAGGGATTCACCTTGGATATCCTATCCTGCCCTCACAAGTGTTCAACATAATAGCACCTGCCCCCCACCTGGCAGGAGACATACATGACAAAGCACCAAAGATGACATGGGTCTAGGAGGGTTAAGTCCTCAGAGAGTGACCAGTCCAGCACCTTGTAGGCATCTACCACTGTAAATTGGAGGGGCAAGAATTAGCTCACCTAGGAACTAGGACTTGGGGTCAAGGAATGGAGACTTAGGAGAGAAGACTGTCCCCAGGGACTGACTGATTGCTTTCCCATACCCACTCTCCCTATTCAAGATTTGAACTACAGGGGCTGGAGAGAGGGCTTAGTAGTTAAGGCGCATGCCTACCAAGCCTGAGGAACCTGGTTCCATTCTCCAGGTCCCATGTAAGCCACATGCACATGGTGGCACATGAGTCTGGAGTTCATTTGCAGTGGCTACAGGTCCTGGCACACCCATTCTCCCTCTTCCTCTCTCTAATAAATAAATAAGTAAAAATAAAATCTAAAAAAAATGTATTTAAGATTTGAACTACAGTGAGGCCAGATATTCATCTCCTTCACAAGCTACAGATAATAACATTAAGGCAGGGACTAAACTAAATACTTGGACTGTGCTCTCCCACTCTTCACGCACTGCCCCACTGAAGTCACAGTTTCTTGTAGTGAAAATTGGGGTCACATTTTACAGTTGAAGAAACTGAGGCACAGTGTACCCTTCAGCATGCAGTTGATTAGCAGAAGTGCCAGGATTTAAGCTTGGTCCTCCCAAGTCCAAAGCTCAAGAGACCCTAGACAGACCCTTCTCCCAGTTTCTGTCTGTTTAGTGATGTGTTAGATCCCATGACCTCTGATTTCTGGGGTACTCCCAACACGTCTCTCAAAGTGAGCATCACATCTGCATGCTCAGAGGCCCCAATGGTCTGAGAATTCTCCCGGTGTGGGATTCCATAGACAAAAGGAAGCTTAGGAAATGTGGAAAACACTCCCAGGGCAGGAAACTTTAGGTCGGTAAGGATGAGAAGATGCTTTTGAGGCATGGAGGGAAGATCCATGAGTTCCAGAGACGTTCTCAATTACAGGGTTGGGCAGAAGGAAGAAACAATTACCCCACACACACACACACACACACACACACACACACACCACACTCTCTCTCTCTCTCTCTCTCTCTCTCTTTTTCTCTCTCTGCTCTTCTCTGAGCCAGACAGGCATGAGGGTCTAAATAGACTCCTGCTCCCTTGAGCCTAAGTTGACTGGGACAGGAGCAACCTTACTAGCTTGAGGGGAAGGAGAGGTGGTGGGCTAGACCGGCAGGAAGGTGGGAGCCCCTCACAGACAAAAGCTGACCCCAGCCAGGCCTGCTGGCCAGCTAGCCCACTCCCCCCCCAGCAGGCAGCTTGGCAGGGCTGAGCGCCAGCTCCTCGCTCCAAACCGAGTTCCCGCCGAGCGTGCTTAATGCAGCGGCGGTGACATTTCTGCCATCAGAGGCAAAAACAGGAACTCGGCCATTTTGATGAAGGACTCCCAGAGTGCTGGCGGGAGACTGGGAGAGTCGGTTACGACGTCAGTACCCGCTTTCCTAAATGCCCACCCCCACCCCGCCCTGGACCACAACTCAGGCCACACACAAGGTCACAAAACCAGGGTTGACAGACAGGGAAGCTGCCACAGGAGAACCACCGGCTCTTTTATAGAGATGGGGAAACTGAGGCAGCGGCTCTGGACACTAACCAGAGCTGGGCAATTCTGGGATCGAGAAAAGCTCCAGGAAGATGCTTTGAGGACTGCCCGGGTAGGATGTCCAGGCTGAGTCAGAAGGCCGCGATGACCTAAGCCCGGAGTGGACACACCTTGTCCCCCCGCCCTGGGCGGCCTCAGGAGGGGGGCTCGCGCGGCCCCTCATCCTCCAAGCAGCGAGAGGGTTAAGCTTGCTCGCGGTACTTGCCGCAGTAAGTGGAAAGGAAAGAAGTGTCAACTCCGTTCTCACCACAGCGGGGCTGTCGGATGGCACCTCCCCCCGCCCCGCGCACCCCGCCCTCCCCTCGGAGCGCGCGCACACACCTCCCACCGCTTTGCCCAAATTATTTTCGATCCCGGGAGACTCCGGATGCCAGACGCGCTCGGCGGCGGCGGCGGCGACCGCGCCTGATTCATTGCGCCAAAGCTGCAGATGCGACCTCCCGCCTGCGCCCCGTGCCCCGGCCCGCGAAGGGCTGCGCGCGCCTGGAAAGATAGGGAAAGGGGGGGGCGGGGAACGACGACAATTTGTAGGCGCTTTCCCCTCCCCACAAAAGGCGGTCCCTGGCCCCCCGGGGCCAGGTGCCCTGTCTCCAGCTCCCCAGGCTGCGCTAATTAGCTTCCTCCCGGGGCGCCACGCGGCGTGAGGGGCGGCAATGTCCCCGGCTGGGCTGCGGGGGAAGCGCTCCCGCCGCCTGGGAAGGTGAAATGGGAAGCTCGATTCAAAGAGACCCCCCACCCCTCCCGCCAAGCTCCGTAGAAAACGGGTTTGAAATTCCTCCTTTTTTTTTTTTTATTTATAGTGCACGGTCTCCATGGCAACCGCGGAGGAGGTCACGGTAGCTGGGCCCCCGCGCGTCACCCCGCGCCTCGCCGGCTGCAGGCGCCTGGATTGCGGCCTCCCAGGCGCCGTGGCCCGCGTGGACTCCGCTCCGAGTTCTCCGCCCCCGCTCCGCCCTGCCCGCGGCTCAGCCCCCACCCCCGCAGCTCCCGAACACCCACCGGCAATGTCGCACCTGGGCACCAGTGCACTAAGCTGTGCCTCTGTCCCCGGGTTTAGGCACGCGGGACTGCACCACGAAACACGTGCCCAACCCCAAAATGGGAACATGTGCGGCCGAGGGGCTCACCGCACTAGCGGGTGCCCTAGGGAATCGACCTATCCGGGGCGCACGACTCTGAAGTTATTGCCAAGACGGGCCTGCCCGTGGCCCAGGGAGGCCAGTTCTGGCGTCAGAGCTGAGGCCTGCCTAGGTGTCCTTACTAGCTGCAAGGCTTAGGCCAACCCACGACTTTTGTGCCCCTCAACTTGCTCAGAAGCAAAATGGACTTGAGACTTAAGTTGACTCAGTAACGTCTAAGGCTTAACAGAGTGCTTGGCAGGTAGTTGTGAAAATCTGTCGTTGGGGTTATTTTTTTCCTGGCTGTGAAAAGCCAAGACCATAAAGATTTTAAAACAGGGACGTGCGCCCAGCTTGGAGACTAGGAGGAGGTCCCCGCTTGCCTAGGCGCACAGGCGGCTGCAGGTGAGGGGACGGGGCCGGCCGAGGGAGTGTCGGGAGAGCTGAGTCCCTAGAGCGGTGCACATCCGCACCGGAACCCCGGAGACAGGGGCCCCCTGCGGCGTCCTTTCCCCGCCCCCTCGCTCCAGCACCATTAGCAACAGGCCTGTCTGCCCTTCCTTGTGGGACTGAGGCCGCACCTGCCCCACCGGATGACGGCCCGGGGGCCAGGCAGTGCCCCCCACCGCGCACACTTCCTCCCGGACCCCTAGCGTCCCGTCGAGTGCGCCGGGGGAGGGGACCGGGTCGCCCAGGCCCCATCAGCTTCCCACAGCCTAAGCTGCCCGGAGCTGGGGAGGCAGGAAGTCTCAGAGCCGGGGCGTGGAGGCGGGGTGGGGGCAGGAAGTTGGGGGTGACTCTCCCAGAGACCCCAGACGGGGCCCCGGCGTGGGAGCGGTCGTGTAGGGATTAAGGGCGTCCCCCTCCTCGGGAGCCCTAGGCCATGTGACTGGAGCTGGAATGACCCGCTGGGCGAGGGCGAAGGCCGCTACCTCGGGCGACCCCCAGCAGCGCGCACGGGAGGGAGGGCCGCCTTTGTCTACTTTGCCGCAGAGGCAGCCCCCCACAACCCCTCCCCCCGCGCCCCGCTGGCCCTGCACAGCCCGGGTTTTCCATCCGGCCCGGCTCGGCTCGGCAGCTGTCAGGGGACCGAGCTGACCTTCGCGAGCAGGGAGTTTCAATTAGCCGCAGATCAGATAAGCGGGCGGGCCCGTCTCTCCGGGCACTGCGGGGGCGCAGCCCCGCCCCCGCCACGCCGCGCCAAACGCGCTCCAGATGGGAACAAAGATGAGGACGCAGCTCCACCTGCCTCCCCGGGGAGGGGAGGGAGAGGAGGCCCCGCCGGGAGAAGCTTTCCACCCGAGGAAGGGTTGCACGCCCTCCCTTGCCGGTCTAGGATGCTGGGCCAAGCCGGGCCAGGGCTTTGGCCAATATGATCTTTGCAGGTCCTCTTGCCTCCTGCACTGACCTCATCCTCAGTTGGGCATCGTGCCCTCCCTCCCCCGGAAGGAGCGTTTTGCCATCTCTGATCTCATCCAGAGCTTCTCTGGGAGACTGATAGAATGAGACAAAGCCCAACAGCAAAAGGAAACTGAGGCAGAGAAGCTGGGACCAAACACACATCATTGAGTGTTCATTGAGTGCCTTCAAAGTGCCAAGCACTGTTGTAATTCTATGAACATAAATGGTCTTGTCCTAGCCTAACAACTTCATTCCAATTCCGGAAGGTAGACCATAATCAAATAGTTGAACAAGGTCGCTGAAAAGTCTGAGGAGCAAGAAGACATTAAAATTGGTCAGAAGAGCCGGGTGTGGTGGTGTACCTTTAATCCCAGCACTTGGGAAGCAAGGTAGGAGGATCGCCACCTTTAGATTATGCCACCCTTAGATTACATAGTGAATTCTAGATCAGCCTGGACCATACCTCGAAAACCTGAAGAAAAAAAAAGTTTAAAAATATATAGTGAACTGGGGGCTGGAGAGATGGCTTAGCGGTTAAACGCTTGCCTATGAAGTCTAAGGACCCCGGTTTGAGGCTCGATTCTCCAGGACCCACGTAAGCCAGATGCACAAGGGGGTGCATACATCTGGAGTTCATTTGCAGTGGCTGGAGGCCCTGGCGCACCCATATTCTCTCTCTCTCTCTCTCTCTCTCTCTCTCTCTCTACCTGACTATTTCTGTATCTCTCTCAAATAAATAAATAAAATAAAATACATACATATATATATATATATGGTGAGCTGGGCATGCCTTTAATCTCAACACTTGGGAGTCAGAGTTAAGAGGATCAGAGTACCATGAGTTCGAGGTCACTCTGAGACCACATGGTTAATTCCAGGTCAGCCTGAGCTAGAGACCCTACCTCGAAAAACCAAAAATAAATAAATAAGTTATATATATTGAATTTTGAATTCCAGGTCAGCTTGGGCTACAGTGAGGCCCTAACTGTAAAATACAAAAGAAACAACAACAACAAAAAAAAGTTCAGGTCTGAAAAAGATCAGGAAGAACCAGCCAAGCAAAGGGAGGCAAGGTAGATTATAATAGGTTTGAGCTCCCTAAAACCAATCCTAGACTTGTAAAAGGTCTTTGTGGGTGTAGCCATAGTCCCAAGGGTGATGCAGGTACAGATAGGACAATACTGCAGGTCTCATGAGCAGTCAAGGTTTATGTTTATGTTTAATTACTTTTTTGAGGTAGGGTCTCTCGCTAGCCCAGGCTGACCAGGAATTCACTATATGTAATTTCAGGCTGGCTTTGAACTCACTGTGATCCTCCTTCCTCTGCCTCTGGAGTGCTGGTGCTAAAGGCATGGTCACCATGTCATGAGTTCTGAGTATGATGGAAGGTGTAAAGTGTTCAGCACAAAACCTGGTAAAAAGCATGCTCATGGGTTGGAGAGAAAAGCTACCATGCTGAAGCTGGACATGGTAGCACACTCCTTTAATCCCAGCACTCAGGAGGCTGAGGTAGGAGGATTGGTATGAGTGCGAGGCCCTGAGACCACATAGTGAATTCCAGGTAACCCTGGGTTAGAGTGAAACCCCACCTCAAAAAAAAGAGAGAGAGAGAGAGAGAAAGTGTGCTAATTAATTTCAGTTAGGTTGTTGCTGCCTCACCTATATTCACACCCTTGCCTATGGACTACACCCTTCCCTCAACTACTACAGGGCCCTTTTACTCCATCTTTGGCCTTATTTTCTGCTGAAAGCAGAAACGACTCCACCCCCTATCTTTGAGAAGTGAAGATCATTCAAAAGTGACTGCCCATTCTACCTAGTAAGTTCATGAAAGTGCTGGCTGGGATCCTCCACATGCTGGGACCCTGACTTGCAAAACTGGGACAACCCTGACACTTCTTGGGAGCCCTCCCTGCTTCCCAGAAGAGAACATCAGATGTCCATCCAATCAGCTGAGCCAGCCTCTCTCAGCAAGGCAAGTGTGGCAGGGAAAAGCAGCCCTAGGCACTGCCCTCAGAGTTCCCAGTAAGGAAGGCCCAGATGCAGTTCCCATGGGGAAACAGTACTATGATTACAATTGACATTATAGACTGTAGATATGGCCCAGTGGTAGAACACTCACCTTGCAGATGTGATATGAGGTCCTAAATTCTACTCACAGTAACACACACACACACACACACACACACACACTTACCACTTACAAATTGGACCTGGTGGTATGTAATCTCAATTACTCAGGAGCCTAAGGCAGGGGTGTGGCAAGCAAATTCAGGGCCAGCTTTGGGTAATTTAGATTCAAAAGAAAAAGGGCTGAATTTGGGGTGAGGCTGGAAAAAAGGCTCTTGCTTGGGTTTTCAACTCCCAAGCCATCCACATAAACCAGACACAAAAAAATGGTGCAAGTGTCTGGTAACAAGATACCCTATGCACGCAATTGTGCACAAACACACACACACATTAAACATGTGTAAATAAATATATTTAAAAAAAAAAAACAACAATGGGCTGGAGAGATGGCTTAGTGGTTAAGGTACTTGCCTGCCAAGCCTAAGGACTGAGGTTTGATTCCCCAGTACCCATATAAACCAGATGCACAAGGTGGCACATGCATCTGGAATTCATTTGTAGTGGCTAGAGGTCTTGGTGCTTGCTCACTCTCTCTCTCTCTGCCCCTCTCTCTCTAATAATAAATGAATAAATTATATATATATATATAAAAAAACACAGCCAAGCATGGTGGCGCATGCCCTTAATCCCAGTATTTGAGAGGCAGAGGTAGGAGGATCTCTGTGAGTTCAAGGCCACCCTGAGACTACACAGTGAATTCCAGGTCAGCCTGAGCTAGAGTAAGACCTTACCTCAAAAAAACAAACAAACAAAACAAGAGCTGCCATAGATGAACAGCAGCCATGATTCTGTGTTACCCCATGGCCATGGTCCAACAACACAAGGTGACAAAAAACGTGATCAAGCTGAGGCATAGCTGGCGCCAGGGGCTTCTGACCAAGCATACCAAGTTCGTCAGGGACATGATACCCAAAGTGTGCGGCTTTGCACCCAAGGAGCGGTGTGCCATGCAGCTGCTAAGGTGTCCAAGGTCAAGAGGGGGCTCAAGTTCATCAAGTAGAGGGTGGGAAGGCAGGGCATGGTGGTGCACGCCTTTAATCCCAGCATTTGGGAGGTAGGTGGATCCCGTGAGTTTGAGGCCACCCTGAGAATAAAAAGTGAATTCCAGGTCAGCCTGAATTAGAGTGAGACCCTACCTGGAAAAAAAAAAAAAAGCAGGTGGGGATGCCAAGAAAAAGTATTGAGCCTGGTTCCCCTAATAAACCCTTGTTTATCAAATGACTGCTGGGAGTGGTGGCACATGCTTTTTTAATCCCAACACTCAGGAGGCAGAGGTAGGAGGATCACCTTAAATTTGGGGCTAACCTGAGACTACATAGTGAATTCCAGGTCAGCCTGGGCTACAGTGAGACACTACCTTAAAAAAAAAAAAAAAAAAAAAGAAAAAAGCTGGGAGAGGTGTCCACGCCCTTAATCCCAGCACTCCGGAGGCAGAGGTAGGAGGATCGATGTGAGTTCAAGGCCACCCTGAAACTACATAGTTAATTCCAGGTCAGCCTGGGCCAGAGTGAGACCTTACCTTGAAAAACAAAAAAAAAAAAAAAAAAAAAAAAGAAAAGAAAAAAAAAGAAACCAGAATGGGGTACCCAGAAGCCATAGATTGTTACTAGAAATTTTTCAGTGCCAGGATACCTTCCAGTGAGTTGTTGGCCAGAGAGGTCCCTGATGCTCCCAAAACATGGCAGGCCATTGCTGAGGCTCTTGGTTTCCCACCAGGAATAGATGGTAAGACCCCATTGCTGAAGACTCCACATGCTTGGGCTGCAAGATCACCAAGAAATCTTGCTGGAGCTGAGCTGAAAACCTCCTCCGTGTTAATCAGCTAACAGAAAGCTGGAAAAAGCTACACTACATGCAGCTCCATGGGAGAGAGAGAAGTCATTAGTGGAGATAACAATGGTGACATTGCAAGCCTTAAGTTGGGCCATCTAAGCCAAATGAGCCAATGGGTGCAATAGTGGCATGTCTTTTATGGGAAAAACCAACCGCTCTCTAATTGAATAGGAGGCCCACTCCACAGGAGGGAAAACATCCCTGATACTGAAAACCTATGACAGGGAAGTCATGAGCCCTAGGCTGTAATGCCTGCTGGTGTCTGGCTAAATTTATATATTAATGCTCACCAAACTGCCTGGTAAGCCCTTCTCTTAATGCTCATACCCATATATTAATGCTACTCTCATTTTTGGTTAGAGAAATTTCTCTTTTCAGATGGCAGTGACCTCTGGGATGACTCAAAAAAGGCTGAGAAGAAGGGACAGAAGAGTGCTCAGCACTGAAAGATCTCTATCACACCTTCCAAGGCTCAGGGTCCATTGTGGAAGAGGTGGCAGAAAGAATGTAAGAGCCAAAGGAAGAGTAGGACTCCTTACAATGCAATCTTCTGGACACAAAATGGCCTGTATATCATGACCTCACAGTGCCTGGCACTACCTACAGAAGACCATCATAATAGGAGGAAAAGATGATGACATCAAAATAAAAGAGAGAGGCTGGAGAGATGGCTTAGTGGTTAAGGCGTTTGCCTTCAAAGCCAAAGGATCCCAGTTCAGTTCTCCAGGACCCAGGTAAGCCAGATGCACAAGGGGGCACATGCATCTGGAGTTTGTTTGCAATGGCTGGAGGTCCTGGCACGCCCATTCTCTCTCTCTGTCTCTCTCTGCCCCTTTCTCTCAAATAAATAAAATATATTTTTAAAATTTTTTTTTTTAAAAAAGAGAGACTGATTGAGAGGAGGGGAGTGGGATGGACAGTGAGTTGTGAAGGGGACAATGAAGAGGGGGAGGGAATTATCATGGTTTATTGTCTATAATTATGGAAGTTGTCAATAATTAAAAAAAAAAAAAAAAATTCACCAGGCGTGGTGGTGCACGCCTTTATTCCCAGCACTCAAGAGGCACAGGTAGGAGAGTTGCTGAGAGTTCAAGGCCACCCTGAGACTACATAGTGAATTCCAGGTCAGCCTGGGCTACAGTGAGACCCTAACCTAAAAAAACCAAACTAATGAAAGAAAGAAAAGGAAGGAAGGAAGGAAGGAAGGAAGGAAGGAAGGAAGGAAGGAAGGAGGAGGAAGGAGGAGGGGAGGGAGGGAGGAGGGAGGAGGGAGGGATGGAGTGGTTAGGGGCTTGAGGGAGGGGACCGAGGTTCAAGGCTTGATTCCCAGTACCCAGGATGGGTGGCAGGAAGGAAGGGCCTGGAGGCCCTGATGGATTCTCTCTCTCTCTTTCTCTCTGTCACTCTCAAATAAATAAAATTAAATTTAAAAATTAAAAAAAAAGAAGGAAAAAAAAGGGGAGGAAGGAGGAAGGAAGGGAAGGAAGGAAGAAGGAAGGAAGGAAGGAAGGAAGGAAGGAAGGAAGGAAGGGAAGGAGGGAGGGAAGAAGGAAGGGAGAAAGAAAGACTGGAGAGATGACGTAATTAAAGCGCTTGCCTGCAAAACCTAAGGACCCAGGTTCAATTACCAGTACCCATGTAAACCACATGCAAAAGGTGGTGCATGTGTCTGGAGTTCATTTGCAGTGCCTGGAGGCCCTGGTGTGCCCATTCTCTTGATCTGCCTCTTCTTCTCTCTCTCCCCCTCTCTCAAATAAGTAAATTAAATATTTAAATAAAAACAAATTAGCCAGGGGTTGGAGAGATGGCTTAGTATTTAAGGAGCTTGTCTATGAATCTTAAGAACCCTGGTTTGATTTCCCAGTACTCCACATAAGCCAGATGCACAAGGTGGCGCATGTGTCTGGAATTCATTTTCAGTGGCTTGAGGCTCTGACACACCCATTCTCTCTACCTACCCCTCTCTATCCCTCCCTCTCAAATAAAAAATATATTTTAAAAAAAGATTTTAGCCGGGCGTGGTGGCGCACGCCTTTAATCCCAGCACTCGGGAGGCAGAGGTAGGAGGATCGCCGAGAGTTTGAGGCCACCTGAGACTACATAGTTAATTCCAGGTCAGCCTGGACCAGAGTGAGACCCTACCTTGCAAAACCAAAAAAAAAAAAAAAGATTTTAGTCAGGCATGGTGGTGCACACCTTTAATTCCAGCACTTGGGAGGTAGAGGTAGGAGGATCTCGTGAGTTTGAGACCAGCCTGGGACTACAGAGTGAGTCACAGGTCAGTCTGGGCAAGACTGACCCCACCTTGGAAAAATAAATAAATTTAAAAAATGACTAGCGGGCTAAAGAGGTGGCTTGGCAGTTAAGCGCTTGCCTGGGAAGCCCAAGGGCCCCGGTTCAAGGCTCAATTCCCCAGTACCCACAAAAGCCAGATGCACAAGGTGGAGCACACATCTGGAGTTCGTTTGCAGTGGCTGGAGGCCCTGGTGCACCCATTCTCTATTTATCTGCCTCTTTCTCTCTCTGCCTGTCGCTCTCAAATAAATAAATTAATTAAATTAAATAAACAAGATGCTTGACTGTAAAGCCTAGTGACTGGAGTTCGATTCCTCAGTACCCATGTAAAACCAAATGCACAAAATATTGCATGCATCTGGAGTCCATTTGCGGTGGCTGGAGGTCCTGGTGTGTCTATTCTCTCTGTCGGTTTCTCTTCTATCTCTCCTTGCTTGAAAATATATGAATAAAGGGGCTGGAGAGATGGCTTAGTGGTTAAGGTGCTTGCCTGCAAAGCCAAAGAACTCAGGTTCAAGTCCCCAGGACCCACATAAACCAGATACACCAAGTGGCACATGTGTCTAGAGTTCATTTGCAGTAGCTGAAGGCCTTGGTGCACCTGTTCTCTCTCCTTTTATCTGCCTCTATATCTCTATCAAATAAATAAAGTTCCTTAAAATAAATAAATATTTTTAGTGGCCAGAAAAAGTGGGATGTGGTGGGGTACTCCTTTAATCCCAGCACTCAGAAGGCTGAGGTAGGAGGATTGCCCTGAGTTCGAGGCCACCCTGAGACTACATAGTTAATTCCAGGTCAGCCTGGGCCAGAGTGAGACCCTACCGAAAACCAAAAAAAAAAAAAAAAAAAAAAAAAAAAAAAAGGGGGTGCTAAACTAGAAATAAAGCTCAGTGGTAGAACTCTTGCCTAATTAGCTTGCTTTGCTTAGCTTGTGCCTAGCCCTGGGTTCAAGCCCCAGCACTAGAAAAACAAAAAGCCATATATGGAGCCTTTACCTGGGGCTAGGCACTTGCCCTGGTCCATCCATACTACAAGTTATTGTCCTTAAAACCACCCAAATAAACTGAGCATGGTAATGCATGACTTTAATCCCAGCAGAGGTAGGAGGATGGATTTGAATTTGAGACTTCATAGTGAATTCCAAGTCAGTCCAGGCCAGACCAAGAGCCTACCTCTAAAAGCCAAAAAAAAAAAAAAAAAAAAAAAAAAGACGGAAACTTCCTGAGGTGACACCCAGTGATTAAGTGACCTGTCTCATGTCATTAAATGGATGGTTACCCCAAAGGTCATCCAGATCCACTGGAGAGGGATCTGCCTGTTGCTCCCTCCACTTGCACATGTGTTTGAACCTCAAGGACAGGCTTCATGTGCATGCCAGTGCGGAGCCAAGTATGCAGCAGATGCTGTCTGAATGTGATGTCCTTTCCACAAGCAAACATGATGCCTGTCCACCTCCACTTGTTTTTGTTTGTTTGTAAGGCCAATCTAACTTTTGTCCAGGATAATTTTGAACTCACAGCTACCTCTTACCTTAACTTCTTTTTTTTTTTTTTTTTTTTTTTTTGAGGTAGGGTCTTGGCTCAGGCTGACCTGGAATTCACTATGTAGTCTCAGGGTGGCCTCAAACTCTCAGTGATCCTCCTACCTCTGCCTCCCAGTGCTGGGATTAAAGGCGTGCACCACCACATCTGGCTTTTACCTTAACTTTTAAAAAAGTTTTTAAAATTTTATTTTATTTTATTTAATATTTTATTTATTTATTTATTTGAGAGAGAGAGAGAGGAGAATTGGGAGCACCAGGGCCTCCAGCCATTGCAAACAAACTCCAGATACATGCACCCCCTTGTGCATCTGGCTAATGTGAGTCCTGGGGAATCAAACTGGTATCCTTAGGCTTCTCAGGCAAACAGCTTAACCTCTAAGCTATTTCCCTAGCCCTCTTACCTTAACTTTTTTTTTTTTTTTAAATATTTTTTAACTTTTTATTTATTTATTTATTTATTTATTTATTTGCAAGCAGAGAGAGAGAGAGAATGGGCGTGCCAGGGCCTCTAGCCACTGCAAACGAACTCCAGATGCATGTGCCCCTCACGCATCTGGTTTTATGTGGGTCCTGGAGAATTGAACCGGGATCCTTTGGCTTTGCAGGCAAACGCCTTAACCACTAAGCCATTTCTCCAGCCCTTAGCTTAACTTTTTAAGTGTTGGTGTTAAAGCCATGGACTATCACTTTTCCTTGGATTCTTGGCCCCCTACTGCCTGCTTCAGAATACCTCAGAGCAGTGGATTAGAAAAAAAAATTAATTTGCATAATGTTTGCATCTGCTTTGCATGCTATTCATATAAAATCAAAATACGTGGAAGCTCTGGCATCTTATACCTTTTGGCCTCCCATCTACCTGCTGACCCAAAGCAGAGTCTTGGGGGAGGGGGGGACGGTTCTTGAGGCTTGTGAACTTCCAGGGTTGTGACAGGGAGATGGGAAAGCTCCAACCAGTTTTTCCCTCCCCTTCATCTCTTCCTGGGGATGTTGAGGCAGTGGGTCAAGCAGGGGAACCAGCCAGCATGCACGTCTGTAATATACACAACAAGACTGAGAGAGAGAGGGATAGCTGTTCAGCAAAAATGTCTGGTTGGCTGCCCCACACCAGGGTGAGAAGAGAAAGGAGGCATTACTGCAGTTGCTGTGGCTGGTGAGCCACTTGTCCTCAACCAGAGCTAGGCTGCTTCTCTCCTACCTCCTACCTACATACCTTCTGATAGGCCAAACTGGCCTGAGGAAAAGGGGAAGGGCAGGAAGAAATGAGATGGAATGGTAACAAGGTCTAGAAAGAAGGAAGCTGGCTGTGAGCCTGAGGGCAATGAGGAAGAGCTAGGGATTTATCCTGGGTCTTTAACCAGGTCAGGACCTCCTAAAACACCCTAGCACATGGGAACCAGTAGGAGGAGACAACTCCTGTGATTGGTGCAGGCCTATGTGAGGTAAGAGGTCATGTGCACCCAGCCATCACTGTCATGAATGTCTTGGGGTCTGATTGGCTTTGAGGAGGTGTGAGTGGTTGAGGACTGGGGCTGACAGAAGCATCCTGCAGCCCCACTCTGGGTTAAAATTTCAGGCTTGGAGGTACCAGGTATATAACTAAGGAAAAACCAGAGACCCAGAACAGTGGGCTCACCTGGGTGCATGGACGTGGCCATCCATACCAAGAGGCTTGGTGCTAGCTGTGTGCTGGGCAAAGGAGAGTGAAATTTGCCAGTCAGGAAAAGGCATGAAAGGTAAGTGTCAACTGGAGGAGGAGGCTTTGAAAGCTCCTGCCTGGCCATGAAGGGGTAACTGAATATAATTCGGGATAAGATGTTTGTTTATTTATTTACAACCAGAGAGGCATAGAAGAGAGACAGAGAGTAAACATGAACACCAGGGTCTCCAGCCACTGCATACTCCAGATGCCTGCACCACTTTGGCTTTATGTGGGTACTGGGGAATCGAACTCAGGCCATTAGGCTTCGCAAACAAGCACCTTAACCACTGAGACATCTCTCCAGCACCTGGAAAAGGTTTTCAAGAAGCGTTATTTATTTATTTGAGGGGGCAAATAGAAAATGGACACACCAGGGCCTATAGTCACTGCAAACTCCAGACTCACGGGCTACCTTGTGCATCTGGTTTACTTCCGAGTGTACTGGGGAATCAAACCTGGGTCCTTAGGCTTTGCAGGCAAACGCCTTAACCTCTAAACCATCTCTACGGCCCAAGAGGTGTTATTTAAAATATTCCGACCATGCTAAGAGGTAGAGGAAGGTGTTCCAAAGAGCAAAAATAGCGAGTGCAAAGGCCCAGAGGCAGGAAGAATTTGTACAGCTGTGGGAAGGCTAGACTAGGCAAGGCACAGGTATTTAGGACTCCTCAGGACCTTGGGACTATGGCTGGGATTCTAAGGCTATAGAAACCCGTTAGAGATTTTCAATAGGTGCATTGATCTATACAGTAATTGTTCAGTAAAGGTTTGCTATATGAAGCCTAGAAAGGAATACCAATTTACATACAAGATCAAAACCCTGTCCCAGAACTCCTTTCCCTTCTCGGTCTTCCTGTTTCCCTAAGGAGCCATGTGGATCAGCCCCACACAGCAGAGGAGGTGAGGGTGGCTTGTCTGCACTCATTCCCCCTCCTTCCCTCCGGCCACTTCCCGTGCTCCAGGCGCCCGCGCCCCAATTAGCCAGCGAGGCTGACTGCCTGGGCTCCGGATGACAGACACCTCCTGTCACCCCCTGACGGGCGAGGAGATTAACTAAGAGAGGCGCCAGCAGGAAGGGAAGGCAGGGAAGGGAGGAAGGGGGAGGGAATGACCAGGCCTCCCCGCCATGGGTGCCTTGGCAGGAAGAGGGCCTGCTCTCCGAGAAACACAGACGCAGACTGGGGAGAGGCACCCCCACTCTCCTGATTGGCTGCCCCAAGCTGAAGCCTAGGCCTCAGCCTTAACTTCCACCTTCAATTTCTTCCAGAGCTCCGGGCATGGCTGAAGAAGCCTCAGTACAAATCTATGGGATTTGAATAAGGCTTGGTGACTCACACCTGCAATTCCAGCACTTGAATTTGGGAGGCCTGAGGCAGAAGAATCACTGTGAGTTCCAGGCCAGTCTGTGATGCAGAGTGGAACTCAAAACAACAAGGAACCCACTGGCTTTCCTGCTCCCTGGTGCAGGCACTGCCCTCTTCACTCTTTTTATCCAACCTGCCCCGCCTTATCTTTACTCCCCTCTCCTCTCTGTTTCTCTTTTTCATCCATTACAAATAATGGATGGCTCACGCCTTTAATCAGAGCATTCAGGCCTAAATAGGAGGATCACTGTGAGTTTGAGGCCAGCCTAAGACGACAGAATGAATAACAGGTCAGCCTGGCCTAGAACGAGACCCTACCCCAGCTTCTCCATTTTAAAAATCAAGACTGGGAGCTGGACGTAGTGGCGCACGCCTTTAATCACAGCACTGGGGAGGCAGAGGTAGGAGGATCGCCGTGAGTTCAAGGCCACCCTGAGACTACATAGTTAATTCCAGGTCAGCCTGGGCCAGAGTGAGACCCTACCTCGAAAAACCAAAAAAAAAAAAAAAAAATCAAGACTGGGGCCTTTAATTCCAGCACTCTGGAGGTAGAGGTAGGAGGATTGCCATGAGTTTGAGGCCACCACCTTGAGACTACATAGTGAATTCCAGGTCAGCATGGACTTAAAATAAGATGCTACCTCAAAAAACAGAAGGAAAAAAAAAAAAAAACAAGACTGGGGGACTGGAGAAATGACTCAGCACCTCAAAGTACTTGCTTGCAAAGCTTGATGGCCAAGGTTCCATGCCCCAGTATCCATGTAAAGCCAGATGCACAAAGTGGTGCATGTGTCTGCAGTTCATTTGCAGTGGCAAGAGGTTCTGACATGCCCATTCTCTTTCTCTGCTTGAAAATAAATAAAAATTATTTTTTAAAAAAGGAGCCAGGTGTGGTTGCCCACGCCTTTAATCCCAGCACTCAGGAGGCTGAGGTAGGAGGATTGCCATGAGTTCAAGGCCAGCCTGAGACTACATAGTGAATTCCAGATCAGCCTTGGCTGGAGTGACAGCCTACCTCAAACCCACCCCCCCAAAAAAAGGAATTGGGAGATGGTTCAGTGGTTAAAGGTACTTCTGCCAGGTGTGCTGGATCACTCTTTCTTTTTTTTTTTTTGGTTTTTTGAGGTGGGGTCTCACTCTGGCCCAGGCTGACCTGGATTTAACTATGTAGTCTCAGGGTGGCCTTGAACTCACAGCGATCCTCCTACCTCTGCCTCCTGAGTGCTGGGATTAAAGGCGTGCGCCACCACGCCCGGCTTGGCTCACTCTTTCAATCCCACCACTCAGGAAGCAGAGGTAGGAGGATTGCCATAAATTCAAGGCCAGCCTGAGACTATATAGTGAATTCCAAATCAGCCTTGGTTAGAGCGAGACCGTACCTGGAAAAAAAAAAAAAAAAAAAAAAAAAAAAAAAAAAAAAAAGCCGGGTGTGGTGGTGCATACCTTTAATCCCAGTACTCTGGAGGCAGAGGTAGGAGGATCACTGAGAGTTTGAGGTCACCCTGAGACTACATAGGAATTCCAGGTCAGCCTGAGCTACAGTGATACCCTACCTTGAAAAACCAAAAAAAAGACACTTGCTTTCAAAGCCTGCCAGTCCAGGTTTGATTCCCCAGCACCACATAAAGACAGACACAAAAAGTGGTGCAAACTTCTGGTGTTCATTTGCAGTGGCAAGAGATTCTGATGCGCGCGCGCAGTCTCTCTCTCTTGCAAAAAAATAATATTTTAAAAAAAGCCAGACATGGTGGTGTACATCTTTAATCCCAGCACTTTGGAGACAGAGGTAGAAGGATTGCCGTGAGTTTGAGGCCACCCTGAGACTACATAGTGAATTCGAGGTCAGCCTGGGTTAGAGTGAGACCCCACCTCAAAAAAAGAAAAAGAAAGAAAGAAAGAAAGAAAGAAAGAAAGAAAGAAAGAAAGAAAGAAGGCAGGCCGGGCATGGTCGCACATGCCTTTAGTCCCAGCTCTTGGGAGGCAGATCACCGTGAGTTCAAGGCTACCCTGAGACTACATAGTAAATTCCATGTCAGCCTGGGCTACAGTGAGACCGTACTTTGGAAAAACCAAAATAAATAAATACATAAAGGGGCAGGGCGCTGGAGAGATGGCTTAATGGTTAAGGTGTTTGCCTATGAAGCCTAAGGACCCAGGTTCAATTCCCAGTACCCATGTAGGTCAGCTGCACTAGGTGGCAGATGTGTCTGGAGTTCATTTGCAATAGCTAGAGGCTCTGGCACTCCCCACTCTCTATATATCTGACTCTCTCTGAAATAAAATAATTTTTTTAATTAAAGAATTCTCTTTAAAAAAAAAAAAGAGCTGGAGAGATAGCTTAGTGCTTCTTGCCTGCAAAGCCTAAGGACCCAGGCTTGATTGTGCGGTTCCACATAAGTCACATGTACAAGGTGGCACATGCATTTGGAGTTCATTTGCAGTGGCTGGATGAGCAAGGTTTGCACTATCTGGGCAGAACCTTAGGCAGAAAATTACAGAAATCCAACACACACTAGCTCAAGCAATATTCTAACCTCAGGGGTTTCCATTCCTAGCACCCCTAAAAATGTTATTGAGCCTTAGAGCTAGAATTCACTATGTAGTCTCAGGGTGGCCTCAAACTCATGGTGATCCTTATACCTCTGCCTCCCAAGCACTGGGATTAAAGGCGTGCACCACCATGTCCAGCTAAATAAAATATTTTTAAAAATACATAGGCTGGCCGGGCGTGGTGGTGCACGCCTTTAATCCCAGCACTCGGGAGGCATAGGTAGGAGGATCGCTGAGAGTTCGAGGCCACCCTGAGACTACGTAGTTAATTCCAGGTCAGCCTGGACCAGAGTGAGACCCTACCTCGCAAAACAAAACAAAACAAAAAAAATACATAGGCTGAAGGGGAATGGGGGGAGGGGAGGGAAATATCATGATTTATTGTCTGTAAGTACAGAAGTTGTCAATTAAAAAAAAAAAAGAAAGAAAGAAAACAATACATAGGGGAGCCGGGCATGGTGGCGCACACCTTTAATCCCAGCACTCGGGAGGCAGAGGTAGAAGGATCGCTGAGAGTTCGAGGCCACCCTAAGATTACATAGTTGATCCCAGGTCAGCCTGAGCTAGAGTGAGACCCTACCTCAGAAAACAAAACAAAACAAAACCAAACAAAACAAAACAAAAAAACCAGAGAGGCTAGAGAGATGGCTCAGCAGTTAAGGTGCTTGAAAGAGCCTAATTAATGACCCAGGTTCAATTCCCCAGTGCCCACATAAGGCCAGATGCACAGAGTGGCACATGAATCTAGAGTCCATTTACAGTGCCTGAAGGCTCTGGCACACCTATTCTGTCTCTCTTCTCTCTCTGCTTGCACATAAATAAATTAAAATTAAAGAAATAGGTAGGGGCTGGAGAGATGGCTTAGTGGTTAAGGTGCTTGCTTGCAAAGCCAAAGGACCCAAGTTCAATTTCCTAGGACCAACGTAAGCCAGATATACAAGGAGGCACATATGTCTAGAGTTTGTTTGCAGCAGTTGAAGGCCCTGGCATGCCCATATTCTCTATCTGCCTCTTTTTCTCTCTCTCAAATAAATAAAATTAATAAAAATTAAAAAAAAAAAAAAGAGGGCTGGAGAGATGGCTTAGTCATTAAAGCACTTGCCTGCAAAGCCTAAGGGCTCAGGTTTGATTCCCCAGTACCCATGTAAGCCAGATGTACAAGGTGGCACATATGTCAGGAGTTTGTTTGCAGTGGCTAGAGGCCCTGGCGCACTCATTCTCTCTCTGATTCTTTCTTCCTCTCTTTCTCAAATAAAATAAAATAAAATAAAATAATTAAAAAGAAATAGTTAGGACCCAGGCATGGGGACACACACCTTTAATCCCAGCATTTGGGAGGCAGAGATAGGAGGATTGCTATGAGCTCAAGGCCACCCTTAGACTACATAGTGAATTCCAGGTCAGCCTGGGCTAGAGTGAGACTCTACCTGGAAAAACAAAAACAAGCCTGGCATGGTGGCACATGCCTTTAATCCTAGTACTCAGAAGGCAGAGGTAGGAGGATCACCGTGAGTCTAAGGCCACCCTGAGACTACACAGTGAATTCCAGGTCAGCCTGGATTAGAGTGAAACCCTAACTCGAAAAACCAAAAACAAAACAAAACAAACTACAAGAAAGAAAGAAGGAAGGAAGGAAGGAAGGAAGGAAGGAAGGAAGGAAGGAAGGAAGGGAAGGAAGGAAGGGAGGGAGGAAAGAAGGGAGGGAGGGAGGGAAAAGAAAGCCAGGTGTGGTAGTGCACACCTTTAATCCCAGCACTTGGGAGGCAGAAGTAAGAGGATTGCCATGAGTTCAACGGCACCCTGAGTTTACATAGTGAATCCAGGACAGCCTGAGCTAGAGTGAGACCCTACCTCGAAAAAACAAAAAAAAAAAAAAAAAAAAAAAAAAAAAAAAAAGAAAAAAGATAGGGGTTGGAGAGATGGTTCAGCAGTTAAAAATGATTGTCTGCAAAGCCTGATGGCCCAGGTTCAATTCCCCGGTGCTCAAGTAAAGTCAGATGTACAGAGTTGTATGTGTCTGAAATTGGTTTAGAGGCAGGAGGCTCTGGCATGCCCAAACTCTTTCTCTCAAATAAATAAATAAATATAAAAAAATAGATAGTGGGCTGATGAGATGGCTCAGTGGTGAAGGCACTTGCCTGCAAAGCCTAAGGACCAAGGTTTGATTCCCCAGTATCCATGTAAAGCCAGATGCACAAAGTGGTACATGTATCTGAAGTTCGTTTGTAGTGATGAGAGGCCATAGCACGCTCTTTCTCTCTCTCTCTCTCGCATGAACTCTCAAATAAAAATTAATAAATTATTTTTTACTTATTTTTATTTATTTATTTACTTGACAGAGAGAACGAAGGAGAGAGAGAATGCTCATGCCAGGGCCTCCATCCACTGCAAATGAACTCCAGATGCATTCATTCACCCCCTTGTGCACCTGGCTAATGTGGGTCCTGGTGAATCAAACCTGTGTCCTTTGGCTTTGCAGGCAATCACCTTAACCCCTAAGCCATCCCTCCAGCCCTAAATTAAATAAGTTTTTAAAAAATAGATAGAGCCAGGCCTGATGGCAGACATAGGAGGATCACCATGAGTGTGAATTCAAGGCCAGCCTGAGACTACATAGTGAGTTCCAGGTCAGCCTGAGCTAGAGTGAGACCCTACCTCGGAGAAAAAAAAAAAAAAAAAAAGTTACCAGCTATGACTGGCGCCCAAGGGCAGACTTTTTTTTGTTTGTTTGAGGCAGAGTCTCACTATAGTCCAGGTTGACAAGGAGCACATTCAGTAGCCTCAGGCTGACCTCAAACTCTAGGGGATCCTCTTAACTCAGCTTCCTGAGTGCTGGGTTAAAGGTGTGAGCCACAACACCTGGATTTTTCTATTTTTAATTTTTTTTATTTCTTATTTATTTGCAAGAATACAGAGAACAGTAGGAGAAAGAGTGAGAGGGAAAGAATGGGTGCACCAAAGGCCTCTTGCCACTGCAAACTCCAGATGCACGCACCAGTTTGCTTCTAGCTTTATATGGGTGCTGGGGAATTGAACCGGATACATCACACTTTACAAGCAAGTGCATTTAACTGCTAAGCCATCTCTCCCCAAACACCTGACTTTTTCTAGGACAGTCTTGCAATACGAAGACGTCTACAAAGAGAGTGAGCGCTCTGCCCTCTAGCCAGGCGTGGCTGTCAGTCTTAGAAAGCAAGCCGGTACAAACAGCAGGGACAGCTCAGGGGCTACAGAGATAGAGCTGTGGCAGCTCGACTACAGCTAATGATCCTGAGCTGGGCTCACCAGTAAGAAGGGAAGCAGGGACCTTTCTGCAATTCTACTCCAGTTCCACAGCTGGAGCATGGATTTGGAGTCATACCGACAGAGACTTGAATTCTGAGTATGCTGAGTGGATTTGGCCTTGCCCTCTTCAGCCTTGGCTTTCTCATCTGTAAAATGGGAATAATGTGGGCTGGAGAAGTGGCTTAGTGGTTAAGGCACTTGCCTGCAAAACTCAACAACCCTGGTTTGATTCCCCAGTACCCACGTAAAGCCAGATGCACAAAGTGGCGCATGCATCTGGAGTTCACTTGCTGTGGCTGGAGGCCCTGTCATACTTGTTCTTTCTATATCACTCTCTGTGTATCTCCCTCTCTGCATGTAAATGAATAAATAAATACATAAATATATTATTTTAAATTGGGATACTGTAAGGATGAGCAGACCTTAATGGATAGTGACATTCCAATGAGATATTGCACACCAGGTGCTGGCCTGACCACAGTCCTGGAACAGTGACACTTCCATAAAGAGGCAGCTACTATATTATTCCAGCTCTGCTGAGCCTGGCCCTTAGCCTGGAGCTCAAGGCAGCCCTTTCTGGACCTCAGTTTCTCCATTTGTCCTTCCAGCTCGCTCACTACTAGAATGGGTGACTTGAATGATCTCACTGAAGGGAGGACCCCTCCCACATGGGTCAGTCCATGGGGGGGTGAGGGGGTAGGAAGGCGACAGTGCCCAACCAATATTTTCAACAGGCTGGGCAGGCAGCGCCAGGCAGGCGGGAGCTGGTCAGGTTTTTAATTGAACGCGATGCAAATGAAATGTAAATACCATGCAAATAAGCTCTTGCCAGGAGGTGCTGGGTAGAGAGCAGAGGGAGCAGGGAGGGGACTACGGAGTAGGGATCTTGGGGGGGGGGGGCTTTTCTCTCTTCAGTGGCTGTCCACACCAACCCCCTGGTGTTTGCCACCCAACTAGGCCATTTTAGTGGAGGAACAGTAGTACTTCATATCCCCCCAAAAAAGGTTCCCTCCCAGACTCATTTTCTTAACTCTGCTGTTCCAGGTGACATTTGGGTGCACAAGGAGGAGAAAGGAATCCTGTGGACGGGGTGAGACTGACACAGACGCTGTCACACAGAGATAAGGTCATACAGAGAGACCCACACATGAGCATAGAGAAAGATGCAGACATGCAGAGACACATTCCCTCCCCAGCCCTTTGCAGCTCTGAGACCCACTCAGACAAGGCCAATCACACAGAAGTATACCCAAGTGTACATTCAGTCATAAATACACACAGTGACGGACTGACCTAGTCACAGAGGCATGCGTGTACACACACACACACACACACACACACACACAGCACTGTCATGAGGACTGCAGACAAGTCCCTGAGCTGGCTGAAGGGAGTTGGGGGCGGGAAGGGGGGGGAGTGTGTAGGACATGCACCCTGTGTGGTCAGAGCCTGGTGGCCTGAGCAAAGCCAGACAGACGGTAGGGGGATCTTCAGGGTGGCCTGGGCCCTTAGCCCAGCCCCCATCTCCACACATGACCGAACCCTAAGGCTCACAGCCATGAGATCCCAGGTGCTGGTCCGTCTCCAAGTACTCTGGGCCCCATCCTGGGACCTGTGGTCCCACAGTCTCACTCGTGAGGCAGGCAGCCATTTGGGGAAGGCTGACCCAGCCATGGTAGGAGATGAGGGACAGGGGAGTGGGGGAAAGGCTGAGCAGTACGGGCAAACCATGCCACTATCCACATCTGGGGGTGGTCCCTTCCCCCTCTCCGAGGTGACTCATGCCCTACATTTAGCTCTCATTAGCGCCTCTGAGCCCAGCTAGAGGGACAACTGCCAAGTTCCCCCAGTAGACAGGGAGCTCTGGGTGGGCCGCCCTCTCAGCCTCAGTTTCCCCCTAGGGGCCTGACCCAGAAACAGGGGCTCCGTGGGAAGCAGTACACACAGCCCACTTGACCTTAGCAAGGGACTGTCCTCCTCCCCATGGAAGGAGGGTCTGAATGCGGCCTCTTCCCAGGAACCTCCCTCCCCAGGGCTCCCCGGAATGCACGACAGCCTCGGACAGTACCCTGACCTCTAGCAGGACCCAGAGAACCGGACCGAAAAGAGGGGATCCCAAGCGACCGACCGAGGTTGCTGGTGATTCCCCCCACAGCCCGACTGCTTCCAACGGGGGGCGGGGAGAGGGTGGGGGTGCACGGAGAAGGGCCAGAGACACCGAGTGGTGGGCCGAAGCCCGGCGGCGAGGCCGGCCTCCCGGCTAAATCCCGCTCGGTCGGTCGGGCCCTGCGCGTCGCTGCCCGCGTGCCAGGCGCTGGGTCGCCCCGGCCATCCTCGCGCCCGCCGCGCCGCGCCTCGCCTCCCCCTCGCCGCTCCGTGGGAAGGAGGCAGCTGGGGCGGGGGTGGCCGCGGGAGCGTCCTGCCCGTGTGATCGTGCCGAGCGGGGAACTCGGGGCCATGTGGGAAAGACATTAGTGCCGGCCGCCCTGCCAGCCAGGAATGCGCCCCCCGCTCCGCAGCCGCCGCCTGCCTGGCCCAGAAACCGTGACTCACCCGCTCCGCGTCCCCACCCCCTCGCCGCGCACCCTGCACTGCCCACCGCGGGCCGGGCCTGCGCTCCCCGTCGGCGCTCCTGCCGGGCTACCTGCCTCGCCCATCCTCCCCTCGGACAGCGTCCTGGCTTCGGGGACCTCTACAGACGCAGGCTTCCCCCCATGCCCTCCCCCCGGCCGATCGTCTGTTCCCCTCTGAATAGGGAACCCCTGGGGGACTTAGCTACCAGGGCCATCTCCCTCACTCCAGAACCATTCGCCTGGGTGTGTGTGGGGGCGGGAGGAGTCTCCACACCCAGCACAGAGCCTAGATCACAGGACAGAAAAAAAAAAAAAGGAAAAAGAAGAAGAAAAAGAAGGGAGCCCTTAAATCTCTGCAGGCTGGGAAGCCGGGCTCAGTGTGGGAGGGCTGTTCCCAGGGCCCTCCTCTTTGAATAATGAAGTCAGGCCACCTACCTCAGAGGACCTGTAACCTTGGACCCTTACTCCCTCGTCCAAGCCTTCTTCCCTAGTCCCACCGTACCCAGCCCGCTGTGGCTAACCTGGACGCCTTTGCAAGCGGTCTACCGCTGAGAGGGACTCCAAATCTTCCTGACCATGGTGATATTACTAGTAATCATGGTTATTTATTTACTTTATTTGTTTATATATGTTTGGTTTTTCCAGGTAGGGTCTCAACTCTAGTCGACGTTGACCTGGAATTCACTATGTAGTCTCAGGGTAGCCTCGAACTCACAACCATCCTCCTACCTCTGCCTCTGTAAATGCTGGGATTAAAGGCATGCAAGACCACGCCTGGCTTAAAAATTATATATATATTTATTTGTGAGAGATGAAGGAGGAATGTATGGGTGCGCCAGGGACTTTTATCACTGCATAAACTCCAGACACAAGTGCCACATTGTGCATCTGGCTTTACATGGGTACTGTGGAATTGAACCCGAGTTGATAGGCTTTGCAAGCAAGCACCTTTAACTGCTGAACTCTCCCCAGCCCTCATCTACCTTTTAAATTTATTTTACTTATTTATTTTTTTGGCTTTTTGAAGTAGGGTTTCACTCTAAACCAGGCTACCTGGAATTCACTTTGTAGTCTCAGGTGGCCTTGAACTCAAGGAGATCCTCCTATCTTGGCCTTCCAAGTACTGGGATTAAAGGCGTGAACCACCACACAAGGCATAGATTTATTTATTTTTGTTATTTATTTATTTATTTATTTGATTTATTTATTTGCAAGCAGAGAGAGACAGAAAGGAAATTGGTGTGCCAGGACCTCTTACCACTGAAAACAAACTCCAGGTACATGCGCCACTTTGTGCATCTGGCTTTACCTGGGTACTGGGGAATTGAACTCCATTAGGTTTTGCAGGCAAGCACCTTAACTGCTGAGCTGTCCCTCCAACTCAGCCCCCCACCTGCCTTTTTTTTGGGGGGGGAGTTCCAAGGTAGGGTCTCACTCTAGCTCAGGCTGACCTGGAATTCACTATATAGTCTCAGGGTGGCCTTGAACTCATGGCAATCCTCCTACCTCTGCCTCCTTAAGTGCTGGGATTAAAGGCATGTGCCACCACGCCTGGTTTAGCTTCATTATTTTTAATTTATTTTTATTTCATTTATTTATTAGAGAGAGAGAGAGAGAGAGATGGGTGCACCAGGGCCTCTAGCCACTGCAAACCAACTCCAGATCTGGCTTATGTGGGATCTGGAGAATCAAACCTAGATCCTTAGGATTCCCAGGCAAGAGCCTTAACCACTAAGCCATCTCTCCAGCCCTTCATTCTTAATTATTTAATTTACATTTAATTTTTCCCACAAACAGCATGCAGTTCATTAATGTTTTACTTACAAATGTCCATTCATGGGTTGAAATGCGTTCACAAAACTAATGGGCATTGCTTCCACTGGAGAAGGAGAAAATCCTGAGTGCAGAATAGAGGACTCCAGCTGGGTCTCAGACCCCATCTTGCAGCAACCAACACTTCCTAGCACTAAATTAATGAACAAATACCTCAGAGTGCCTTGAGAACAAGCCTCTTCCCTGACAGACTCCAAAAATAGCACTCTGCCAGACAATTTAAAGTACTATCTCCTTGAGCTGGGCATGATGGCGCATGCCTTTAATCCCAGCACTCGAAAGGCAGAGGTAGGAGGATTGCCATGAGTTCGAGGCCACCCTGAGACTACATAGTGAAGGCCAGGTCAGCCTGGCTTGAGTGAGACCCTACCTCGAAAAAAAATAAAAATAAAAAATAAAGTACTATCACCTTTAATTTTTTAAAATTATTATTGTTATTTTTGGTTTTTCGAGGTAGGGTCTCACTCTGGTCCAGGCTGACCTGGAATTAACTATGTAGTCTCAGGGTGGCCTCGAACTCTCAGAGATCCTCCTACCTCTGCCTCCTGAGTGCTGGGATTAAAGGCGTGAACTACCACACCCGGCCTCACCTTTAATTCTTGTACCTATTTGTGTGTGTGTGTGTGTGTGTGTGTGTGTGTATTAGTGCACCAGGGTCTCTTGCCACTACAATTGAATGCCTGTCTGTCTTTATGTCTGTGACTGGGGAATTGTCTAGATGGCTTAGCTGTTAATACACTTGCCTGCAAGGCCAGAGGACCCAGGTTTAATTCCCCAGGACACAAGTAGGCCAGATGCACAGGATAGTGCATGCTTCTGGAGTTCATTTGCAGAGGCTAGAGACCCTGTTGCATCCATTCTCTCTCTCTATCTGCCTCTTTCTCTCAAATAAATAAACAAAATAGTTGGTGTGGTGGCTTACATCTTTAATCCCAGCACTTGGGAGGCAGAGGTAGGATGAATACCATGAGTTCGAGGCCACTCTGAGACCACATAGTGAATTCCAGATCAGCGTGAGCTAGAGTGAGACTCTACCTCAAAAAAAAAAAAAAAAAAAAAAAAAAATTTAGAAATGTTGCCGGGTGTGGTGGCTTATGCCTTTAATCTCAGCACTTGGGGGGCAGAGATAGGAGGATCACCATGAGTTTGAGGCTACCCTGAGACTACACAGTGAATTCTAGGTCAGCCTGAGCTAGAGTGAGACCCTACCTCGAAAAAAACAAAAAAATACTAAATAAATAAATAAATAAATAAATAAATAAATAAATAAATAAAAATAGAATTGTCTATGGAGCCAGACGTGGTGGTGCATACCTTTAATCCCAGCATTTGGGAGGCAGAGGTAGGAAGATTTCTATGAGTTCAAGGCCACCCTGAGACTACAGAGTGAATTCCAGGTCAGCCTGGACTAGAGCAAAACCCCACCTCAAAAAAAAAAAAAAAAAAAAAAAAACAAGCCTGGTGTGATAGTACATGCCTTTAATCCCAGAACTCGGGAGGCAGAGGTAGGAGGATCTCTATGAGTTCAAGGCCACCCTGAGACTACATAGTGAATTCCAGGTCAGCCTGGGCTAGAGTGAGACCCTACCTCGAAAAACCAATAATAATAATAATAATAATAAAAATAAAAAAAAAATGGAAACCTAAGCCCAGAGAAGCAAAAGGACTCCTTCAAGATCCCACATTAAACGGGGGTCAGACGTGGAAGTAGACTCCAGATCTTGGTCTCACCCAGGGCAGGAACATTGGACAGCTCGTAGATGCAGTAATGTGTAGCTAAGGAGCACCATGGGGCTGGGTCTCAGGGTATGCTGTGTTGCTGGGAGGGCTGATGGACAGGGTGTTGGGGGAGCTGCTGCCGCCTGCCTGGTATTTTTAGCCCTGAGAATGAGCTGAGCTCAGAGCTCTGAACTCCAGTTGGCAGGGAGGAAAATGGGAAGGTCCCCACCACCCGTCCCTGCCACCACCATTCTGAAGATTGGTTGAGGGGAAGAGGACCTGGGTACTCAGGTCCTGACTCCCTTCATCCTACCCACCCCCATGTGGGTCATCCTTCCTGAGAGGGAAGAAGCCATGCTGGTAGGAACAGGAGCCCTCATATGCCCATTGCTAGGAGGTCCAGGCCTGTTCTTGCCTGTGCCAGGTCAGAGCTGTAGGGTTCCCATGACAACAGATGATAGCAGTGGCAGCTGCTGGCCACCAGGTCAAGGGTGAAGCAAGTGTGGATGTAGGTGCAAGAAAAGAGTGAGAGCCCACATGGAGATGAAGGTGGAGACTAGGGCAAAGACCCCCCCAAATTAAAGCCCCCCCCCAACGAGCCTTGAGCCACTAGAAAAGGCCTAGAACAAGGTTGTTTCCTTCATAGCACTAATTAAGAGTTTTGAATACAGGAAGGGCTGGCTATGCCCTTGGTTGAGGCGGTGAAGCCAGCTAGGGCTTAAAGGGAAATCCTGGCCCTGGCTTCCCAGCCCAGCCTCCGCTCCTTCTAGTTTATGGTCATAGGGACTCAGATGTCCTCTTATCTCTATTTCCAGGAAGTTATAGTGTCCTGAAGTCTTCCCAGCAGCCTGGCCATTCTGTAGCTTAGATTCTCCTGTCATGAGTGGGCAAGGACCCCAAGTGCTCAGGCCACTTCCTGTAAGCCTCACCCTGCAATCTGTTTTTTTAATTCTTTAAAATCATTTATTTATATAGTATGTGCATGTATGTGTGTGAGAGTACAGACATGTTAATGCCATAGCCTGTGTATGGAGGTCAGTAGACAATTTTCAGGTCACTTATCACCTTCCATCTCATTTTGAGGCAGGGTCTTCCTTTGTTCACGTTTCACGTTTGTGAGTGAGAAATCTGTCCTGCCTCTACCTTCCATCTTGATGTAGGCACTGGGATTACAGAAGCCTGCCACAGCTTTTTTTTTTTTTTTTTTTTTTTTTTTTTCACATGGGGCCTGGGACCCAAACTCAGACACTCAGTTATGTGGCAAGTGCTTTATCTATTGAGCCATCTCCCCAGTCCACCATCAGTCAATCTCTTTAATGTGGAATGGATTGTTTTGGTTCTCCTGCAAGGAGATTCAGCAGAGAAAGAGAGGTCATGGTCTCTAGCTAACTCCCCACTATAGCTCCAGGAACCCAGAGTGGGGCTGGGAAGTTGCCCACTCAGGGATTGATTAAAGATAACTCTCTAAAAAAAAAAAAAAAAGATAACTCTCTAGGACTGGAGGGATGGTTTAGTGGTTAAAGCGTTTGTCTGCAAAGCCAAAGGACCCAGGTTCAATTCCCCAGGACCCACGTAAGCCAGATGCACAAGGTGGCACATGCATCTGGAGTTTGTTTGCTGAAGGCCCTGGTGGGCCCATTCTCTCCTTCCCTCTCTTTGTCAAATAAATAAATAAAATATTTTAAAAAGAGATGATTTTCTAAAACAGGCATGGTGGTGCATGTCTTTAATCCCAGCACTTGGGAGGCAGAAGTAGGAGGATCGCCATGAGTTCAAGGCCACCCTGAAAATACAGAGTGAATTCCAGGTCAGCCTGGGCTAGAATGAGACCCTACCTCGAAAAAAAAAAAAAAAAAAAAAGAGATGACTTTCTAGTGTCAGTCCTTCAAAGGCTGCCTAGGCTTGAGAACCATCACTGGCTCCTACTGTCCCTGAGGCAAAATACATCTATTTATAGCCCAGCTGGTGATGCACACCTTTAATCTCAGCACTCAGGAGGCAGAGGTAGGAGGATCACTGTGAGTTTGAGGCCCAACTAGGACTACAGAGTAAGTTCCTCAAAACAAACAAAACAAAACAATTAACTCCTGGGTTCCCTCTAGTGTGGTATACTCACTGTCCCACAAGTATGAGTCTCCATGAATCCTAAGAAAGCATCACAGGGGCCTGGTGGGTGTGGTGGCACAGAGTGAGTTCAAGGCCGCCCTGAGCCTACATAGTGAATTCCAGGTCAGACTGGGCTAGAGGGAGACCCTACTACTAACAACTGAAAAAAAGAAAAAAAGAAAGAAAGCATCAATGTTCCGTTTCACGCATACCCTCTGGAGCTCTCTGTTTTTCCCATCCACTCACATCTCTTCCCATGGAATATGATCTGACAGATCTCTCTCTGTCTTGTTTTACTATTTAGCCCAGGCTGCCTTTAGACTCAAAGCAATCCTCCTGCCTCAGCATTCCTTGCAAGTACTGGGATTACAGACATGTGCCATCATTCCTGAGTAGTCAAGGGGAGTGCTCAAGGACACTTTCTCTCTCTCTTCTTTCTCTCTTTCTTTCTCTTTCTCAAGGTAGGGTCTTTCTTTATCCAAGGCTGACCTGGAATTCATTCTGTAGTCTCAGGGTGGCCTTGAACTCACAGTGATCCTCCTACCTCTGCCTCCCAAGTGCTGGGATTAAAGGCATGCACCACTACGCCCGGATTAATCAAGGACTTTTTTTATGTGGGGCTTCTCATTCTGTCATTGTATTTCAGAGAAGTGATGCCACTGACCAATGAATAAACTGAGTCTGAGAGAGAGCAGCCTTTTTTGGGTCATGGAACTTATGAGTGGTAATATGGTGCCCAGCTCCAGGAGTATGCCACCATGTCTGGCTAGGCTCATTTTCTTCTGGCACTTCTTGGGATTCCCTCTTGTTTCCCCTAGACAGTCTCCAGCCTGCAGCACCAACGCTGAACTCCTCAAACTCAGACCGAACAGTTTTTGTGGTTTTTCTTCTTCCCAGCCCCTTGTTCTTCTCACCTTCTTCCCCAGAGCAGCCATTAACTCAGCAATCCTGAGCACCTGACATTTTTCCAGGGGACCGATCGGCCCCCTCCCTTGGTCCTTTGTAGCCAGGAAGTCCAGCAAGCAAGCACACAGGTAAGTTTACCTAATAGGATCCCCACAGGGCCTAGGAGGCACCTGGTGTGGAGGAGGGTAGGCAGAGGAAGGCTGATTTAGTTCCCTTGAGCCCTGTTTACGTTTCTATTTAACCTCAGTCCTGCCTGCTGCAACCCTTTGAAGATTTTAAATCTGGTGACTAGCTGAGGAAAGAACCCTGGCTCCTGACCCCGGGGCTTTACAACGAGGTCCTTGCTCTTTCTACGCAGGATCCTCTTTGCTCCCCATCTCCAGAGTGAGCAGAAGGGGTTAGATGGGTAGCAGAACCATTAGATTTGAGCCCCTCAAATAAATAGATCCTAGGGACTTCCTGCAGAGCCCACTCCAACTCTGCTTTTTGGGTAACTGGCTGGCAAGAGGCTGACAGGAGGCTGACAGGCAGGCCAGGGTCAGAAACACCTCCCAGGGCTAGTAAGCCAGGCTGAAAATCGGGGTCCACCACCACAGGATTGCTGCTTGGTCTTTAGGATCCCTGAGGCCCTGAATCCAGAAAAGGCAAAAGAAATTTGGTCTTGGCTTCCCAAATCCTCCCTTGGGGACCATGGGAGGTAGGGCAGGCTTTGGACACAGTACCCATGCCCCTCCTAGGGATGTATGTGGGTGTGTGTGTGGTGGTAGGGGGGTCAAGTGCTAGGCGCCCTCGTGACGAGGCCAGCTGCAGAGCGATTAATCTTGTGAGGCCTGTGCGTCAGCTCCCCTCCACCAGGGCCAACCCCGCCTGCACTGCCCAGGGAGTTAATCTCCGCTCCAGGGACTTCTTAGCCGCTGTCACTGCCGCATTAATTCTGAGGCTGAGAGAGGCAGGAAGCAGGAAGAGTTGGGGGGGTGGGGGGCGGTGGTGGTGGTGGGGAAGCCTGTTTGGGAAGGTTTTGTAATCAGCAGCTGGTGAAGAGGGATCCCAAAAGATGGAGCCTGGGTCCCTTTCCAGGCCCAGCCCTGGAGAAGGGGCGGGAGGGGAGGGGGAGTAACTATAGCATTCCCTTCAAACCATCCTAGCCCGTGCACCCCTGGCTTCTGGCTAGCCTGGTCATCTACCAGCTGAGCCCCAAATGCAGTTTGCAGTTTTGACAGCAGATGTCTCTGCTATTATGATTTATCAAAACGTTTAAGGTAAATAATGCACACATATTTATAGGAGGAGAGCGGGTGGTGGAAAGGGAGGGACTGAATGGAGGAGGTTTGGGGGAACACCCTACCTCTGACCCCCAGTCCTCCTTATCCACACCCAAAAGTTGACCCCAGCGGGGCCCTCGGGAAACTGGCCGAGGTGATACTAAGTGTACTCAGCTTCCAGCCCAAGCCCGGCCCCTGGGAGGGCAGGAAGCAACACAAGCAGTGGCTGGACTCATTTTGCTAGGCCCCCTGCCAGGATTGGGAGGTGGCCACCTGGGGAAGCAGCTGAGCCAGCTTCTCACCTCAGCCTCGTTTCCATGGCTTCACTGCGTCCTGCTGCCATCTCTGCTCCCCTGGGTTCCATTGCCTTATCAAGGGCGAACACTGTCCTTGCCCTCACCCTGGCGGCCACTCCCCCAGCAGCTGCCTGTTGATCCCACTGCTGAAAGGGTCCCTTCTGAGCAGGCCTTCAAGCTGGTCAGGACTCTGGAGCTTGTATACCCTCAGGCTGTGTCCACTTTGAGCCTCCAAAACACCTACACCTCTGCTCTCATCCTTAGTTATTCTTTGTTTCTAGAACTTTCTGGATTTGAGAACATTTGGTTGCGTGTGTGGCGTATACATATGCCTGTGTCCATACAGTGCCTTATATACTCACCTGCAGCAGGGTGGCCTCACAGAGCAAAACTTGATTGCTCTCCCACAATTTTTAATTTTTATTTATTTGAGGGGGAGAAAATGGACGTGCCAGGGCCTCCAGCCGCTGCATGTGCCACCTTGTGCATCTGGCTTACATGAGTTCTGGGGAACTGAACCTGGGTCCTTTGGCTTTGCAGGCAAGAGCCTTAATTGCTAAGCCATCTGTCCAGCTTTCTTCCTCCCACTTTTTTTTTTTTTTTTTTTTGGTTTTTCGAGGTAGGGTCTCACTCTGGTCCAGGCTGACCTGGAATTAACTATGTAGTCTCAGGGTGGCCTCGAACTCTCGGCGATCCTCCTACCTCTGCCTCCCGAGTGCTGGGATTAAAGGCGTGCACCACCACGCCCGGCTTCCACTTTTTTTTTTAAAGTTTTTATTTATTTATTCATTTGAGACAGAGAGAGGGAAAGAGAGGGAGAGAATGGGTGCGCCAGGGCCTCTAGCCACTGCAAACGTGGTGCCCCCTTGTGCATCTGGCTTATGTGGGACCTGGAGGATTGAACTGGGGTACTTAGGCTTTGAGGCATGTTCCTCAACCACTAAGCCATTTCTCTAGCCCCCATTCTTATTTGAGCTGATGCTTGCCAATTTTTTCATGAGCTCCAGGGACTCCAGTCTCTGCCTTCCTATGGAACTAGAGTTACCAACACATTTGGTCACACCCAACTGCTTATATGGGTCCTACAGAGTGAACTTAAGCAGCCTTTCAGGCCTCCTCAAGCTCTCATGTTTGAATAGCAAGTGCCCTTAACAGTAAGTAGCACTGTCCAGCCCTAGCTAATTTTTCCCCCCCTGAGGTAGGGTCTCACTCTAGCCACAGCTGACCTAGAATTCACTATGTAGTCTCAGAGTGGCCTTGAACTCACGGTGATCCTCCTACCTCTGCCTCCTGAGTGCTGAATTAAAGGTATGTGCCCCTGCTGGTCGTGGTGGCGCACGCCTTTAATCCCAGCACTGGAGACTGGGTGGAATTCTGTGAGTTGGAGGCCACCCTGATACTACATAATGAATTGGACAGCCTGGGCTAGAGCAAGACCATACCTTGAAACCATCACACCCCCGCCTCGGGAAAAAAAAAAACAACCAATCCGGCTGGAGAGATGGCTTAGCCAGTGGTTGTTTGCTCGTAAAGCTTAATGACCCAGTTGCAATTCTCCAATGCCCATGTAAAGTCAGATGCACAAAGTGGTGAATGCATCTGGAGTTCATTTGCAGCAGCTAGATGCCCTGGCTTGCCCGTTCTTTCCCTCTTTCTTTCTCTCTGTTTGCAAACAAATAAATAAAAATTTAAAAATAAACAAAGAAACAAGGGCTGGAGAGATGGCTTAGCGGTTAAGGCGCTTGTCTGCGAAGCCTAAGGACCCAGGTTTGATTCTCCATGTGTCATGTAAGCCAAATACACAAGGTGGCACAAGCGTCTGGAGTTTGTTTGCAATGAGTAGGGGCCCTGGCATGCCCATTCTCTCTCTCTCTCTTCATTTGTCTAATAAATAAATAAAAATAAAGCAAACAAACAACAATAACAAAAATAACAACCACTAACCAAGCAAAAAAGGGCTGAGGATGTGGTTTAGTTGGTAAAATTCAGTCTAGTAGCTGGGCATGGGGCACAAGTCTTTAATCCCAGCCCTTGGGAGGTAGAGGTAGGAGGATCACTGTGAATTCAAGGCCATCCTGAGACTACATAGTGAATTCCAGGTCAACTTGGGCTACAGTGAAACTCTACCCCAAAATAAATAAATAAATAAAATATAAAACAAAACAAAACAAAAAAACTGAACATGTTAATGCTTGTAAGATGTTCAAAGTCATCCTTGAACGACATAGGGGCTACACAGTGAGTTTGCGTTTGAAGCCAGCTTGGGATTTATGGGAACCTGCCTCAAAATAAAAAATTTCTTTTTCTTACTCTTGCCCAGGCTGATTTGGAATTCACTTTTTAGTCTCAACGTAGCCTCGAACTCAGGGTGACCCTGCTGCCTTGGCTTCCCAAGTGCTGGGATTAAAGGTGTGTGTCACCATGCCTGGCAAAAAAGAGGTAGGGTCTCACTCTGGCCCAAGCTGACCTGGAATTCACCATATAGTCTCAGAGTGACCTCAAAAAACTTATTTTGATTTTAAAAGCCTCCTATCCCTGCCTCCTGAGTGCTGGGGATTAAAGAGTTTGAGGCCACCCTGAGACTACATTAATTCAGGTCAGCCTGGACCAGAGTGAGACCCTCAAAAAAACTTTTGTTAAATATTTTGATTTTAAAAGCAATATAGGAGCCGGGTGTGGTGGCGCACGCCTTTAATCCCAGCACTCGGGAGGCAGAGGTAGGAGAATCGCTGAGAGTTCGAGGCCACCCTGAGACTACATAGTTAATTCCAGGTCAGCCTCGAAAAACCAAAAAAAAAAAAAAAAACAATATAGGGCTGGAGAGATGGCTTAATGGTTAAGGCGTTTGCCTGCAAAGCCAAAGGATCGTGGTTCGATTCTCCAGGACCCACATAAACCAGATGCGTAAGGGAGCACATGCATCTGTAGTTCATTTGCAATGGCTAGAAGCCCTGGCGTGCTCATTCTCTCTCTCCCCCCCTTTCTGTCTCTTAAATAAATAAATTAATTAAATATATTTTAAAAGCAATATATGTTCACAGTGATTAAAAAAAAAAAAAAAGCCAGGCGAGTTGAATCATGCCTTTAATTCCAGCACTGGGCAGGCTGGTAGGATCGCCGTGAGTTCAAGGCCAGCCTGGGGACTAACAAAGTGCATTCCAGGTCATTCGACCTTGAAAAAAAAGAAAGAAAAATAAAGGCTGGGGAGATTGCCCAGCAGTTAAGACACTTGCTTGCAAAGCCTGACAGCCTGGGTTCTATTCCCCAGTACCCAAACAAAAAAAGCGAATGCACAGTGGTCCATGCATCTGGAGTTCATTTGCAGTGGGAAGAAGTCCTGATGTGTCCATCCTCATTCTCTCTCTCTCCTTGCAAATAAATAAAAATTAAAAAAGAAAAAGAAAAGGAGCCAGAGAGCTGGGCGTGGTGGCACATCCCTTTAATCCCAGTACTCCTGGGAGGCAGAGGTAGGAGAATCACTGTGAGTTTGAGGCCAGCCTGGAATGACATAGTGAATTCCAGGTCAGCCTGGGCTAGAGTGAGACCCTTACCACTGATGCCTGCAATCCCTACACTCAGGAGGCTGAGGCAGGAAGATTTCTTTAAATTTCAGGTGAGATACACAGTAAAACCCTGCCTCGATAAACAAGGCCAAAAGCTGGGTGTGAGCTTCAGTGAGATCCTACCTTGAAAAACAACAAAACAAAACAAAACAAAACAAAAAACAATAAAAAAAATAAAATGAAATAAGACCAAAGGAAAGCAAACAAAAACAAAAAGCAGTATTTGCAATCCCATGTGTGACTTGATCACAGTGTCAGGTAGGAACAGAGAGATTCCTTCCAAAGCCTGAAGCAAAGCCTGGTGTTTAAGGGAGCACTTTTTTTTTTCTTTTCTTTTCTGAGGTAGGGTCTCAATCTAGCCCAGACTGACCTGGACTTCACCATGTAGTCTCAGGGTGGCTTTGAACTCATGGAGATAAGGGATCACTTTGGAAAGCAGAGGAACCTGCTTGGCTATGTGACTTTGCAACATATATGTCTCTCTGCCTCTCTGAGCTTAAACTTTGTCATATATGAAATGGGGATAATTGATCAAAGACCTTCTTGTGGGATTCTGGGCATGTGAATGCAATGTGCCCTGTGAGGCAGAATTTCATCATCAGTGTCTCTAACCAAGGGCTATCTATGGCTGTTCTAAGGATGGAGAAAGGTAAAAGGCAGCATTTTGTTTTTCAAGGTAGGGTCCCGCTCTAGCCCAGGCTGACCTGGAATTTACTGTGTAGTCTCAGGGTGGCCTCGAACTCAGGGTGATCCTACCTCTGCTTCCTGAGTGCTGGGATTAAAGGCATGTGCCTCCACACCTGGCTAGCAGCTTTTTTTTTTTTTTTTCTTCAATGTTGGGGGTCAAACCCATAGCTTTTGCTCACACAATACATAAACCTGCAACCCTACTGAGGAGCATCCCCAACAGAATGGGGGCAGGGACAAGGGAAAAGAGGGTATCAACACATGATGTATCCATATGAAACATCTTGTTAATAATAATAAGCATAAAAAACCCCATAGCTTTGCAACACATGCTACACAAGACAAGTGCTCTACTACTAAGCCAAAATCCCTGCCAATTTTTTTTTTTTTAAGTTATGTTTCCCTTTTCTGTGGTTGGAAACACATTAAAAAAAAAAAAAAAAGCCTTAAATGGTCTGGTGGTGCATGCCTTTAATCCCAGCATTTGGGAGGTAGGAGGATTGCTGTGAGTTTGATGCTAGCCTGGGACTACAGAATGAGTTCTAGGACAGTCTGGGCTAGAGTGAAACCCTACTTTCAATCCCCCTTCCCCCCAAAAAAGCCTTAAAATAATGTTTATTCAGCTCACAAATTTGTTGTTGTTTGTGCTGGGATTAAAGGCCTAGCAGGTTTATTTTATTTATTTATTTTTCAAGGTAGGGGTCTTGCTCTAGCCCAGGCTGACCTAGAATTCGCTTGGTAGTGTCAGGGTGGTCTCGAATTCATGGCAATCCTCCTACCTCTGCCTCCTGATGCTGGGATTAAAAGTGTGCACCACCACGCCGGTGGGTTTTGTCTTTTTTTAAAATTTGTATTTATTAGAGAGAGAGAATGGGTACACCAAGGCCTCCAGCTGCTGCAAATGAACTCCAGATGCATGCACAATCTTGGGCATCTGGATTATGTGGGTCCTGAGGAATTGAACCTGGGTCCTTTGGCTTTGAAGGCAAATGCCTTAACTGCTAAACCATCTCTTCAAACCAGGTTTGGCTTCTTTTGTGTTTTTTTTTTTTTTAATTGTTGTTGTTGTTTTCAAGGTAGGGTCTCACTCTAGCCCAGGATGACCTGGAATTCACTACGTAGCCTCAGGGTGGCCTTGAACTCACTGTGATCTTCCTACCTCTGCCTCCCAAGTGCTGGGATTAAAGGCATGTGCCACCATGCCTGGCCCAGGATTGTTTTTTTGACAGGGTCTCAATATGTAGCCCAGGCTGTCCTTGAATCCCTAATCTTCCTGCTTCTAAAAGATGAAAGGCGTCCACCACATGCATGGCCCCACAGAAATTTCCTACCCTTTCTGTGTGCCATGTGCCAGTGATACCCTTCACGAGGAAAAGACCATAATGTGACTGAGAGTGGTGCTGTGATGGGAAACACTGGGACATCCGAGCTAGCAGGACTCAGGATGGCCAGGAAGGTGCCACCTCGGGGGGGGGGGAGGGTTCGAATCAGTGTGAGGCAAGGTGGCTAGGACAGGAACGTGCACCCCTGAAGGATGGCATCTGGGGCTAGGGTAATGACCATCTGAGCCCCCAGGTCACGTCTTGCCAGTCCTGCACTTTGCACCCAGACCTGGAGCCTGGGAGGACCTGGCTTACCTCCCCAGGGCCTGCCCATCTTCACGCCCTGCTGACTGGAATCTGAGGCCTGCCCTTGTTCTCCCGCAGGAGGGCAATTTAATGCCTCAGAGATGGCAGGTCGACAGCCAGAGAGATGAAAGTGTCTGCTCTGGCAGCCTGGCCAGCAGCCTCAGGGGACCTTCCTTTACCCTCACCATCCTATCCAGTAAGCAGAGCCCTCAAGACAGACTTGGGCCTTTGGGGAGAGGATTCACTGCAGGCCATGTTACGTTGGGGGACAGCAAGGCAATCTCTGCCCAATTCCCATCTGCAGGGTACTAGGGCCAAGGAAGGTCTGTATTATTACTATGTTGGTGGCTGCCTGAATCGCCCCCAACCTTGGTGATAATCATCAGTGGCTGGTTGGGTGGGCATTGTGGGGGTCCATGGAAGGCCGAGATGGTCTCTATCTATGCATATTTGGCACTTGGAAGGGGCTAAGAGCTGGTGCTACAATCAGGTCAGATATAAAGGCTGAGCCATGCAGCTGTCACCATGTCCTTCTTTATGGTACTGTAAATTGGCCCCCAAGCCTGAATCTACCCTGGGGCCACTAATCTCAATCTCATATCCCGGTTGGAGTTGCTGTGGGTCTTGGCACTAACTGTCCAGTAACCTTGTTGCTCTGCAAAGCACTACTCTCCAACCCTTTCCTGGGAACACAGGCAGAGACATTTGGCCAAGGTCACCCAGCAAGGACACACACACAAACATTCACATAGTGTGGCTTTGACACATCATGACAAAGAAATGAAGAGGAACACATATGTCTAGACTCCCAGGCCCCTCCCCATTCCTTTGGAGGCAGCTGGTCCTTCCAGGCAGCCAGGAGCCTGGTGCTAATCAAACCTGCTACTGTCTTGCTCTTGGGCAAGTCATACACTTTTCATTTATATTTATTTATTTATTTATTTGGGTTTTCGAGGTAGGGTTTCACTTTAGCTCAGGCTGACCTGGAATTCACTATGTAGTCTCAGGTTGGTCTTGAACTTATAGCAATCCTCCTACCTCTGCCTCCCAAGTGCTGGGATTAAAGGTGTGTGCCACCACGCCTGGCTAAGTCATACATTTCATTTCTCATCTATAAAATGGGTCATAATCTCAACCCTGATGATTTACTACAGCCAAAGAAATAAACATTCAAACTAAAGCCAACTTGGACTGATGACAGGCCTTTCCAACTAGCCACGGGCCAAAGTAAGTTGTGCCCTCTGGAGCTCAGCTTAGTCCACACTCACCCAGTACAACCACAGGGGCTTCTATTCATCTTCCTGCACAGCACAATCAATCACAGCACTCACAGCACAGGGCCAAAGGCCCAGTCTCAAGACCTGGAGCATGTGACTGGGACTTCAGTCTGGGTGGTGGAATCTAAGTGGCTAGAGACTAGGTCACTCAAATCCTGGCTGTTTATGGAGGAAGGGGGCATCTGCCAGGCAGGGGTTGGGCAGGCGGTAAGGGAAGGCCTTTGGCGGTCACAGAGAACAAAAGGGCTAGAGTTGCCAGAATACTCTGTGGAGTTGAAGTCATCTGTGATGGGCTGGGAGAGGGGCATTGTGGCCATGGGAACCGTGTCTGCTGCCCCATACCAGCGCCCCATGCAGAATGAGCTTCAGGTCCTAGTTGAGGGTGAGAGGCTGTACAGCCTGGTGTTTGCCCTGGAGCTAGTCAGCTGCCAGGGCAGAGTCCTAGGCATGTATACACACACACACACACACACACGCCATGCCTTGAACATACCTGTTATCCAGGGAGCACAGGCGGTCATACCATGATCACCAGACATAACGCACTGACATCTTTGACGTCGGTCTTAGGACTATACCCATGAAGATCATGGACATAGTTTTTTTTTTTTTTTAGCCCAAACTGACCTGGAACTCACTTTGTAGCCCAGGCTGGCCTCAAACTCATGGTGACTTTCCTACTTTAGCCTCCAAGCCACCAAGTTTGGCTTAGAATAACTATTTGTCACAGGGCCACACAATGCCTTACAACTGTGTTACATATCCCTTGTCAAATACACAGAATTACCCAGTGTCACATATTCAGTTGGACAGCTCAGTATTACACCGGGTCTACTACAGGATTGTCCAATGTCATGGAACATACCACTGACTTCATACACTAATCCATGACCACATGAAAACTATAGCAGTTTTCTAGTCACAAGTCCATTTTCAAATTGTCACACACAAACTCAATGATCCTTTCTTGCATAAGGTCTCATGGGATTTTTAGGGCCTTGAAGTACCTCTCTTACACACACACCCAGAAACCTGTTATCTTTTTCATGTGTCTGTGTGCATACTGTGTGTGATGTGCATGCGCTCACGTGTGTGTGGGTACATGTAGTCTGAGGCTGGCCTCAAACTCATGCCAATCTACCTCTGCCTCCTGAGTACTGGGATTAAAGGGGTGTGCCACTACAATCAGCTATTTTTTAAAATTTAATTAATTAATTAATTTATTTATTTTTATTTTATTTATTTTTGGAGAGACACAGAGAGAGGGAGAGGAAGACAGAGAATGGGCGTGCCAGCAGTTTCTCAGCTGCTGCAAATGAAATCCAGATGTATGCGCCCCCTCATGGTCAAGTGCGGCATTGTGCCCTTGCGTCACTGCATCTGGCTAAACGTGGGACCTGGAGATTGGAACCACTGGAAATTGGAACCAGCGTTCTTAGGCTTAGGAGGCAGATGCCTTAACCCCTAAGCCATGTCTCCAGCCCTAATTTATTTATTTTTTTGAGAGACAGACAAAGAGGGAGGGAGGATGGGTACTTCAGAGCCAGGCCTCTAGCCACTTACAAACTCCAGACACATGCGCCACCTTGTTTATCTGGCTTACATAGGTACTGGGGAATTGAACCTGGGTCCTTAGGCTTCGCAGGCAAACACCTTAGCTGCTAAGCCATCTCTCCAGTGCTCTTCTCCCCTGCTTTATTTATTTTTACTTTTTTTGGTTTTTCAAGGTAGGGTTTCACTCTAGTCCAGGCTGACCTGGAATTCACTATGTAGTCTCAGGTTGGCCTTGAACTCACAGTGATCCTCCTACCTCTGTCTCCCAAGTGCTGGGATTAAAGGTGTGCACCACCATACCTGGCTTATTTTGGTTTTTCAAGGTAGGGTCTCACTCTAGCCCAGGCTGATCTGGAATTCACTATGTAGTCTCAGGGTGGCCTCGAACTCACAGCGATCCTCCTACCTCTCTGCCAGGATCTCTGCTAGGACTAAAGGTGTGCTGCCACCATGCCTGGCTCCAACCCCTTTAAAAGTATTTTTATTGGGCGGGAGAGATGGTTTACTGGTTAAGGCACTTGCCTACAAAGCCAAAGCACTCCAGTTTGATTCTCCAGACCCCACGTAAGCCAGATGCACAAGGTGGCGCATGCACCTGGAGATGGTTTACAGTGGCTGCAGGCCCTAGTGCACACATTCTTTCTCTCTTTCTACCTGCTTCTCTCAAATAAATAAAAATAAATATTAAAAATTATTTATTTATTTGCAAGCAGAGAGAAATAGAAGAGAGAGAATGGGTGTGCCAGAGCCTCCAGCCACTGCAAACAAACTCCAGACACATGTGCCACTTTGTGTATCTGGCTTTACGTGGGTACTGGGGAATCAAATCTGGGTCATTAGGCTTTGCAGACAAACATCTTAACTGCTGAACTCTTTAGCCCAAGACTAGCTTTAAAACACACACACACACACACACACACACACACACACACACACACTCTAGGCCACTACCATGCCTGTCTAAAAAAGTATTTTATTTAGGGGTTGGAGAGGTTGCTCAGTGGTTACAGCACTTGCCTGCAAAGCCTAAGGACCTGAGTTTGATTCCCCAGTACCCACATAGAGCCAGATGCATAAAGTGGCATGTGACTGGAGTTCATTTGTAGTGGCTAGAGGTCCTGGTGTGCCCAGTCTCTCAAATAAATGAGCCAGGCATGGTGGCACATGTCTTTAATCCCAGCATTGTGAGTTCTAGGCCATCCTGAGACTACACACTGAATTCCAGGTCAGCCTGGGCTAGAGCAAGACCTTACCTCAAAATAAATAAATAAATAAATAAAATATTGAAAAAAATTATTTGCAAGTGGAGAGGAGATGGGGTGTGCCAGGCCTCCTACTACCACTGCAAACAAATTCTAGATGCACATGTCACTCTCCGTCTGGCTTTATGTGGACACTGGGGAATGGAACACGTACCTTTAAGCTTTGCAGGTAACCGTCTTAACCACTGAGCCATCTTTCCAAAACTAGTTTTTTTTAAATATTTTATTCATTTATTTGAGTGAGAAGAAGAGGGAGAGAGAGACAGAATGTGTGCACCAGGGCCTCTAGCTACTGTAAATGAACTCCAGGCTCATGCGCTAGCTACCTTGTGCATGTGGCCTATGTGGGTACTGGGAAATTGAACCGGGGTCCTTAGGCTTTGCAGACAAGCACCTTAACCACTAAGCCATTCTTCTAGCCCCCAAACTAAACTAGTTTTTAATGCCACATCACCCAGAAGGGGATGACAAATATTGGGTTGAAGCCACCCAAGCCACCAGAAGGCCAGGCTCCTCACTACACCCTGGTGGGGAGAGAATGGGGCATCATCAGGGGCCCAAGTGTTCCAGCAGCAGGAGATGAAAGTACAAGACAGGAGACAGATTCAGACCTCTACAAGGCTACTCAAAGGAAAGATGAAGATAGGAGGTAACAGAAGAGACCAAACCAAAGCCGTGGAACCAGACAGAGTTGGAAAGACAGGGTCAAGCAGTTAAGGTGCTTGACTACAAAGCCCAAGGACCTCGGTTTAATTCCCCAGGACCCATGTTAAGCCAGATGCATAAGGTGGAGCATGCATCTGGAGTTCATTTGCAGTGGCTGGAGGCCCTGGTGCACCCATTCTCTCTCTCTACTTCTTTCCCTTTCTTAAATAAATAAAAATAAAATATTAAAAATTGAGCTGGGCGTGGTGGCACATGCCTTTAATTTCAGCACTTGGGAGGCAGAGGTAGGAAGATTGTTGAGTTCAAGGTTTCCCTGAGACTATGTAGTGAATTCCAGGTTAGCCTGGGCTAGACAGAGACCCTACCTAAAAAAAAAAAAAAAAGCCAGGCGTGGTGGCGCCTGCCTTTAATCCCATCACTTGGGAGGCAGAAGTAGGAGGGTCACCATGAGCTCGAGGCTACCATGAGACTACATGGTGAATTCCAGGTCAGCCTGAACTAGAGCGAAACCCTACCTCAGAAAACAAAACAAAACCCAAATGTAAAAAATAAACAGGGCTGGAAAGATGGCTTAGTGATTAAGGCACATGCCTGCAAAGCCTAAGGACCCCAGTTCAATTCTCCAGGTCCCATGTAAACCAGATGCACATGGTGGTGCATGCGTCTGGAGTTTGTCTGCAGTGGCTAGAGGCCCTGGCGCGCCCATCTTACCCTCTCCTTCTCTCTCTAATAAATTTAAAAAAAAAGGGGCGGGGGCTGAAGAGGTGGCTCAGCAGTTTAGGCTCTTGCCTATAACGCCAAAAGACATAGGCTCAATTCTCCAGGATCCATGTAAACCAGGTGCATATATGGTGGCATATGCATCTGGAGGCCCTGGTGAGCCCATTTTCTCTATCTGCCTCTCTCTTGCTGTGATTAAAGGTGTGCGCCACCACACCCATGCCTAGCTTAATTTTTTTCTAATTATTATTCTATGTGTGTGTAGGCATGTGGGTGGGTATGTGTTGGAGGCCAGAGGTTGATGTTGGGCTGTACTTGGCTTTTTAGTTTTTCGAGTTAGGGTCTCACTCTGACCCAGGCTGACCTGGAATAAACTGTGTAGTCTCAGGGTGGCCTTGAATTTACGGCGATCCTCCTACCTCTGCCTCCCAAGTGCTGGGATTAAAGGTGTGCGCCACCACGCCCAGCTGTACTTGGCTTTTACTTAGGTGCTGGGATCTGAACTCAAGTCCTCATGCTCGTGGTACAAGCCCCTTACTGGCTAAGCCCTCTCCCTAGCCTAGGAATCAGTTTTTGAACAGCATCAGCAGCTGTCACTGCCCTGTGCTCAGGATGTGCGAGGTCCAGCCCTTCTGGTCTCAGTTCCTTGTTAGGCCATTTTCTGGGGGAGACAATTGCCCCCTTTCTAAGGCAAGCCCTTGGCCTCCTCCTGAGTCCTTGAAGCTAATCGCCACTTCCAGTCAGAGCACACAAGATGCAAAAGCTGCAAGAGGTGTGGGGCTTTGAACTTCGGCATCTCTGTGCTAGGGGTAGGCCCAGGGGATTCTGGGCCATGGGCTGGCACACTTAAAGGCCCAGGCTGGCTGACTCACAGCACACCTCCATGGGGCTGGCACCAGAGCCACTTACCCCATACCTGGAAATGTGCCAACCAGGGCCGGCTGTGGCCATCTGCATCCTGTGTACTGCCAGCAAGGGCCTCCATCCCAGTGCCCCCTGCTGGCCAGGTTCCCCATACCCTCCAGGACCTTCCAGCTCCCTTGAGGTTCTGGAGGTTCTGCAGTTTACCTTGTGCTGGGGCTGAGGGTGCCCCCAGCTGCAACACTTCCCCCTACACCCTGCTGGACACCTCCCTTTGGCAGAGCCGCCTGGAGAGATCACAGGCAGCCACATGAAAGGGAATTTTCCCAAGCAGATATGCAGTTGAAAGCTGCCTCCCCCCCCATCCCCCGCCTGCCCCTGCTGTGCCAGGCCAGGCTGCTGAGCCCCTGGTGTTCCAAGGGAGCCGGTGACACTGGGTAAAGGTTGGGGGTTGGGGTCAGGACCCTCCCTCCCTGCTCTCCTTTCAGGAACAAGGGCAGGGATAGTCCATCTCCCCCTTCCCACCACTCTCTCAGCTTCAAGTTCCCACTTTCCATTATTCTGAAATCTCTTACCCACCTGAAGCACTACTCCCACCTTGCCAGGAAGTCCTTCTTCATATCTAGCCTCCATCTCTGCCAGGCTCATGGCAGCAGGGTGGGAATGCTCCCTCAGTGGATGGTTAGGCTTTATCCTTCAGGCTAGCCTCTGAGGTGTATCAGGAGGGGCATGCAACTGCCACTCCTTCCTGCTCAGGCTGCCTTGGCCTAGATCATGTGGTGGCTTCCCCAGACATCTGGCTTCATAGTGACAAAACCCTCTGGAGGCGGCAGCAGTTAAAGCCAGGGCCACTTGTAGACTTCATTCTATCAACCCTTAGCCTGAAGAGGAATGGAGCGAGGGGTCCGAGTACCCCGAACACAGCCATGTCTCTAGGAACTTGGGAGGAAACTGCTTGCTCCTGGGGGAAATCACATCAGGCTGGCTGAGGGAGCCCAATGGCTCTCATGCAAGAACAACACAAACAGGCAGCCCACGCCCACCCCAAGACTGCAGGCCATATGGACACAGCACTGGTTATTACAAGTCCAGTGGACTGGTGGAGTGACACTTCTGATGGCCAGGTTACAAGATCTGGGGTGTCCAAGCCGCTTCTGCATGAAGACAGCTTCATCACGTTCCTAGGCTAAGTTGTTCCTGCTCTTAACCCCTGCTGGATCCAAGAGACCCTCTCACCCCATAGGTACTCTTAAGTATCCACAGGCAATCCTTTCCCTCAAGATGGTCCCACACAACTCCCAGCCCAGCAACAGCTCCCAAACCAGCCCCGCAAAACCACAGAGCAAGAAGCAAGAGGTGCTTTGTGACACAAACATGCATTTGTTTTATTCACAAAACAGCCTGGTTTCCTAAAACAATACAAACAGCATGTTCATCAGCAGGAAGCTGGCCATGGGCAGGGGCCCCCTGGGCACCCACCCCCATTGGCAGAGGACCACGAAAAGAAGCCCTTTCTTCTGTTGCCATGAGCAAGGCTGAAAAAGAGGACTCATTTTCTCTAAGGGAAGTAGCCAAGATCAGAAATATTGCGAAGTGGACTCCCCAGATCTCAGTGGATCAACAAATAGAACCTTTCATTTCTCCAAAATCATCACTGTTGGGTGGGAGATCCCAGTTGGGGGATGCTGAGTGCAACACGGTGGGCCTGGGCTGGGAGGTCTCAGCCCTGGCAGGCTTCAGCCATGGCTCTGCACTCATGAATGGATACAGAGGGACTTCTACATGGCGCCATCAACATTCTCTTTATAAACGTGAGTGGATTCTCCAGGCAAACTATGCACTATTTCATGGTCAGAAAGAATCAAAGGAAGTTTAAATGAGGGTGGAGTTAAACTGTGCTAAATTACAGTAGTGCTTATTAGTAACTAGATTTCAAAAGGTTACAGAAAATTTACATTCTCTACACAAAAACAGCATCTCCCGCACAGACAACATCGACATCAACACAGGAAGGAGACTGATTGTCCATTCTTTGCCCAGGAAGTCTCGGTACTTTATAGATTCATCTTTACCTCTTTTGTTGTTCTTCAGAAAAAGCAGGTTTTTTTTTTCTTCTTTTTCTTTTTATGCTAGGGACGTGGAGATGTTAAAACGACAACAAAAAATATATATATATATAAAAACAGGAATGAAATCTGTGAGAGAATATTTTTGGTTCTAAAGACGGGTGCATCCGTTTGTCTTCGCCCGAATCCCTTGCCGGATACCACACGAAGCAGTGACATTGCACGGAGAGGGCAGCTTTGGGTTCCCACCGCCGTCACTGAAACCACCGGAAGGCGGCTCCCGTCGGAAGCATCACCTTCTGGTGGGACGGGAGACAAAAACAAGGAGAGAGTTCAGTCAGGGTCCAGGTGGGCCTGGTGCAAGACGCTCCGCGTGGCCGGCTCATGATGGTGGGATGGGCATGGAGGATGGGCAGCCACCCCGCGGAGTTCCTGCTATCCTGGCCAGGACAGAAATAGAGCCTGTGACCTGTTGGGGCTGCCAGAGGGCCCAGAGCACCCAGAGGTCTCCTGAACCACTTTGCCCAGGAGCCTTCCTTCCAGACAGGAAACCCCTCTTCCCTGACCCAAAGGCACGAAGTACCAGGTGACTTCAGTGAGCATGTGCATTGCTAGGCATGAGTGTATGCATGTGCTGGGTTATGCTGTCTGGTATACAAGGGTGTAGGAAGGGGAGGTGGAAATTGGGTTCAACAAGCAGCTGTGCCTGTAATGAGAGGATGTGTACTGGGTAGGTATGCACACGGGTGTCCACACTGGTTCCAAGTGAGTGCCTTGGTGTGCTGATAGGCAGACAGATATATGAGGGATGGGGCTGGAGCAGGAGGAGGTGGTCAAGAGACCATACCTGGGATAACACTGATTTCCAACTATAATGCCAACTTATCTCTACTAGTGAATACAGAGGCAGGGGACAAGCTGAATGATGTTTTACACCCAGGCCTGGCACTCCAACTAGGTTGCCATGTCTGGGGACACAGGGACAGGTTCTGCTACAAGGGTAGAGAGAAGATAGCATAGGAATGCTTCTGTCTTCTCAAAGTCAACCCCGAGGGTAGACAGGCTCTCAGTACTAGTAACTCAGCTCCATCCTGGGCCTTAGGGCAGGGCAGCCAAAACTACAGGTGCTCTGTCTTGAGTGGCCTTGGAGGAAAGACCGAGTTCTGGGAAGGATGAGCAAAGGGCTTACCCTCAAGGCCACAGGATCTAGGGGACAGAACCTTCAGATGGAGCAGGTGACAGTAACAGAATCTTGGGTCACATATTGGATGCTTTAGGGCATCTCTAAGAGTCTTAAGACTTGTCTTATGCCTAGGTGGGGTATCAGAGTCCTGGGACTTCACTGGGAATAAGAGGCTCCTGCCTGGCAAACTGTGGCTCACTGGACATCTCAAGATGTGGCTCTAATTTTTAGGATAGTGAACAGGTGCCTTGTAGCTAGACCGCCCCCCTAGGCTCCAGGCCTGGCAGGGCCTCCTCAATACTTGCCCAGGTAGGAAAGGTAGGTAGGCTCCAGGAGTTGGGGGTAGGTTTGAACTGCTAGACAGATGCAAGAGCCCGCACACCTCCCTCTTATGGCGCCGTTACCTCCAGAGCAGCGGAAGGCTTCTTTTTGAGTTCCTCACACTTTCTGAATTTGCAAATCTGATGGCCAGTCTTTCGGTTCCTACAACTGCTGCATTGCTCGCAGTTGATGCGCCGCCGGCAGGGCGCACACATGCCACAACGTTTCCGCTTCTTCTTGCCGGAGCTGATGGCAGAGGCCAGCTCTCCCTGCATGGGGTACTCAGCCAGGCCGGCCATGTGCAGTGCACTCTCAGCCAGGAACACACCAGCCGGGGTCATGATGAAGAGGCCTGGGTTAATGGGGAAAGCACCCAGGTAGGGGAAGTCGGACTGGCCGTTGAGGGCTTCCGCACCGGCCACGGCCTCCATGTCAGGCAGACCAGTACCAGCTTCACTCATCAATGGCAGATGCTCCTGCACCACACGTTTCAGCATCTCTGTGGACTGTGCGAACTGCTGCAGTGTCAGCTGTCCCTCGGCTGCCAACTCCGTGGCCCGCTCTGCTTTGCTCAGCAGGCTGGCCACAGCACCACTTTTGTGCTTTGAGGTAGGGTTGCTTTTGTCCACTGCCATGGCCGCCGCCAGGTCATGACCATTGGCCAACAGGGAGGCTGCGGCGGCTGCTGCAGCAGCCTTGTCAGCAGACTCTCCCCCCATCATGCTGCCACTGCCACCACTGCCACCAAAGGAGGAGTAGTGCGAGAGCGGGCGGGAGCGACGCAGGCTCTTGTTGAGAGGTTCGCTGATGATGCCACTCTTGTTCCGACGCTCAGGGGGCGGGGCATCATCCACCACCGCGGCAGGTGCCGGCGCAGTCACCACTGGACTTTTGTCTGTTGCTCCTGCCTTTGGGCCATTGCCACTGCTGCTACTACTGCTGCTGCCGACGGGGTCTTGGGAGCCACCACCGAGGCTCGACATGGTGGGGCCGAGGCCCAGACCCCACTGCTGGGGAAGCAGCCAACTGCTGGGATTCACAGATGAGTACCTGGCCCTGCTGCCCACAACAGAGATGGCTGGTGGGCCTCACTCAGGACAGGCACATGGTCAGGTGCCCACGTGGAAGTGTCTTTACTCTGTTGGAAAAGAAAGGGGACAAGGGTCAGTAAACCCTCCTATCACCACCTATATTGCCATGGTAACAAGTATAAGCCTGGTGAGGTGCTAAGTGTCATGCGTCTTTCTTATTTGTACTATCTCACTTAAGATTCAGAAGAGCCATGAGAAGTGGTGGCTGGTTAATCTCTTTCTACTTTACAGACAAGAAAAATAAGGCTTAGGAGAATCCCTAGCCCACAGACACATGGTCACCAAAACGAACAGCAGAAACTCATACCAGGTGGCCCCAGCCCAAATCTGCTCTGCAAAGATCTAGGAGGACCTAGTGAAGGAAGGCGGTCCATCCTTGGTAGAGTGGAGGAGAGCTCGAGACACTTACTAGCCTCGGAGAACTGATTAACCACCTCCCATCCACTTCCTCGTCTTCTTTCCTTGACTCATCAGAGGGATGTGAAGGTTTAGAGACTAAAAGACTCAGGAAGCTGCCTCTGATTCCCCTTTGGAGGTTTCTAATCAACACCAGTTATTTCAAGGCTTTCCCAAGTCCTGCAGGTACAGGAATCAGGTTTATTTAACCCAAAGTCTGTCAGGAGTACAGTTACTTCAAGGAGCATCTATCCTCCTGCTACAGGCCCAAGGACAAGCCTTCCTCTGCAGGAATGGGAGCACACACGTGCACATAGCAGCTCAGACACACTTTCCCCACAGCTCCCAAACAAGCCATTATCGTCTTAGACCCCACACTGTTCTCTACATAGTGTCTCTGCTGCGCTTGGTCTTGCTTCCCAGATGGGGAAGACACTTTACACAGCCTGCAGAACGGAGGTCTCAGTGAACACCCACAAGGTAGAGGTGGACTGCAGGCAGCAGGGTCCTCTGTCTGGGGCAGGCTGGAACAGACAGCAGGTGGAGCTACACAAGAAGCATGTCCTCTGGTCACCTCCACACTTCTGAGGGACAGGGTCCTTCCCAGGACATGGGCTGCTGCACTTGGGCCTCACGTAGGGCGTGTGAACGACCAGCCCTTTAGCTTAGAGGAGCAGGGTGGCAGTTTCCTCATTAGCTATGGCTCTTTAGCCTCCTTTTCCTGCTGGCCTGCACTCCCCAGGAGAGGGGTGGGAAGACAGCCCCTGAGCAGCTGTTGGCTCAAGGGGGAGGCGCACATCTGGTAAACCCAGTCCCGCCCTGGGCTTGAGGGTGGGAACACACTGGATCTTTGTCCCCGGGCAACCCCATCACCCAGCATGGCTGACCTGGCCACTCAGCCTATCCCAGAAGATTAGCTAGAGCAACCCCTGCATTTAGAGGGGCAAACAGGGATCACACAAAGCCCCCTTCCTCAGGACTTCCAAGGAGTGAACAGAAAGAGGGGTGAATGTGACCAAGCGAAGAGCTCTAGGAGAGGAGACAGAGAGCACTGCTGACCCCCAGACGTCCTCTCCTCTGCTCCCCACTGGTCACTGGTCCACTAGGGCTCCTTACTAGCAAAGGCAGATGGAAGAGGAAGTTGACCAGGATGGACCTAGGAAGGCTAGGGGGTCAGAGGTCAGGGATGTGGTAAGAGGAAGGGGACCATTCCACAGAGGATTCGCTAAGCTCTGTGTCTCACCTCCAAGGACCCAGCCCAGGTCAGCCTTCCAGACCCTCTTCTGAGACCGGTGACCCCTCCAGGCATCAGTGACTCTTGGTGGAGGCCGTACAAGGCACAGGTCTAGCAAGATAGGGGCCAGAAAGCACCAAGTCATCTCTTCTAACTCCTGCTCAGTGGGTTTAAACTTCCTGACCTGGGCCACGAGAAGGCAGCCCAGCTCCAAGGGAAGGGAAAGGAGGTAGGGGTCTGCAGGTTGGAGTGACAGGAGTGGAGCTGCCAGCCTGTCCCCCGCCTCTAAGGCCCGCTGGCTGGTGGCAGAAATCGATAGCTGCATTAACGCTGCTCTTGCTTGCTTGCGTTCTCCCTCCCTCCCTCCCTCCTCCAGCTCCAGGATCTGCCTCTGCGTGCAGGGCGGGCAGGTCAATTAGAAGTCAGCTCCATCCAACACAGCAAGCGGCATGGTTCAGGGCTGGTGCTTGTTCGGACCAAGCTCCAGCTTTTGTCTCCATTCCTCTGGTTTCTGAGTTGGAATAGACCTTGTGTTCTATTCATTTCTAGTCCCCTTTTGGAATTTCTCTGATCCTCTACTTTTTAGTTCCTCCTTTGAGACCACCTGCTCACAGGCTCACAAGTTCTGGGACATAACTGAGCTTGGGACAGAGATATCACTAAACAGGTCCTATAGGCAGAACACTGGTTTGTCAGTCTCAGAAACTGAAGGTTGGGGAAGGATACTCAGGGCGGAATGGCCACAGGGCCAAGGCCCCAAGCTTGCTCCAAATTTGCTTTTGCTCCTGTCTCGGGTTCTCATTGAGATCCTGGGAAAAGACCTGACCACAGGCCCCATCTGCCCTAAGTACAGGAAGGGAGGACAGAGAGGTGACATACATTCTCCTAGGCCCCTGGCCTTCTACTGCAGGGTATGCAACAGCCCCTCCCAGGCAAGGAAGGGCCTGGCAATGCCCAGGCAGCAGGGGAGGAGCTGGGGCTGCGTTGAAGCGAAGCGGCAATGAGCGGGAGGGAAAGCTGGCGGGCAGGCGGGCGGCGGGCGCATCCATCATCGGCCCTGCCAGGAACGCATCCAGCCCCCAAAAAGAAATACTGCGCCTAAGGAGGGACAACAAAGGGCTCCGTTTCATCAGCAATGCGGAGCCAGCGCCCCGCCGCCCCGCCAGCCTCGGTCAGCCCACAAAGGACCCTTTTGTCCATGCAGGAGCCGGGCAGCCGGGAGCTGGGACCAGGGGCTGACGGGTGGGGACAGAGCCCAGGGGTGAAGGAACTAGTCACAGAGAGCTGGGGAGGAGGAAAGGGGGTGTGGGGGCAGAGGAATAGAGACAGGTGGTGGGGACAGCATGTTTACACAACTCAGGAATGGCTCAGGGAAGATGAGACCAGGTGAGGATGAGGGTCAAGATTAGAGGTCAAAGGGTACATACACTGGGGTGATGGGACCAACAGAGAGATGTGGAGATATCTAATGAGACCCACCATGTCCAGCCTGAGCCTGAGGAGGAGAGATGGGGACACCAAGTTCTTGCTTCATTCAGCCCCTGGCTATGGAGCTCAGAGCCTCCTGTGGCTGAGTCCTGGCCTGAGTTGTGAAGAGAGGGTTAGTCACAGATGTGCTACTTGCTGGCAACGGGTCACTCCCTATCTCTACCCCCCAGAAGACACTGACCTTGGCCCTTTCAACCCAGAACCAAGGCTGACATTTAATTTCTTTCCACTTGCATTTACTGAGCACCTACTGCACCTCAGTGTTCTTATGCTCTGACGTGGTCACAAGAACTTTTAACCCATTTCAGAGGTGAGGAAACTGAGGCTTATAGAAGTTCAAGCTATCAGCCCAGTGTCAACAGGTGCCCAGCCAGGGTAGAACCTGAATCCAGAGCTTGTTACTCATCCTTGTACTGTGACTGGCTTTGTTCTACCTGGGCAATTAATAGCGACCCAAGGCAAGGAGACCCAGTTACCATGTTGCCCCCCCTCCCCAAATTGTTACTGTGCCTGTCACCTCTCCATGGTTAGGGGGCAAGCTGTCACTGACCCCCATCCCCAGGACTGTCCCCACCTGGAGGCTTGGAGATGCCAGGCAAGAACCTGGAATGCTAGGCCAGTGACATCATAATGCCAGCTGGTAATGAGGTCAATAGAGGTAGTGGCAGTATTGTCACCTCACCCCAAGCAGGCTCCATCCTGAGCCTTGCAGGGAAGACAGTATGAGAGAAGTCACATCCTGGGGGCAGATGGTACTGGATTGAGCCACACCCTCCATCTACCTACTCCAGCAGTGGCCTGGTTCTCTGCACTGCGGGATGGGGGAGCAGTGAGTGAAGGGCACAGATGCTGGTCTAGTACATGAGAGCAGGGTTGCTAGCCATAGGAGCTAGTATGAGATGTGGAAGGGGACCAAGGGATGTAAGAGAACTAAGGACAGAAGTTACTAGAGGGTATATGGCTGAAAAGGCTGGAGAGATGGCTCAGTGGTTAAGGTACTTGCCTGCAAAGTCTAACAACCTGGGTTCAAGTCCCCAGTATCCATTGCAAGCCAGATGCACAAAGTGGTGCATATGCCTAGAGTTGTCTGCAGTGGTTAGAGGCCCCAGTGTGCCCATGCTCTCTCTCTCTCTGCTTGCAAATAAATAAAAAAATGCATGGGTACATCAGGGCCTCTTGCTACTGCAAATGAACATTTGTGCCACTTTTTGTGCCTGGCTGGGAATTGAATCTGGGCTGGCAGGCTTTTCAAGCAAGCAAGCTCCTGTAACCACCAAGCTACCTCCCTAGCCTTCAGAATTATTATTATTATTATTTTTATTATTATTGAGGTAGGGTCTCACTCTAGCTCAGGCTGACCTGGAATTCACTTGAATTCAGAGCAATCCTCCTACCTCTGCCTCCCAAGTGCTGGGATTACAGGAGTGCGCCACCATGCCTGGCTCCAGAATTATTTTATATATGTAGTTTATTTTTACTTATTTATTTGAGAGCGACAGAGAGAGAGAGAGAGAGAGAGAGAGAGAGAGAGAGAGAGTGTGAAATGGGCACACCAGGGCCTCCAGCCACTGCAAATGAACTCCAGATGCATGCACCACCTTGTGCATCTGGCTTATGTGGGTCCTGGGGAATCAAGCCTCGAACTAGGATCCTCAGGCTTTCACAGGCAAGCGCTTAATCGCTAAGCCATCTCTCGCCCCAGAATTATTATTTTTTTAAATGTGTGTGTATGGGCATGCCAAAATCTCTTGCCATTACAAATGTCAGATGCAAGAACCATTTTTTGAGTCTGGACTTACATGGGTGTCAGGGATTTGAACCCTGGCTGCCAGGATTTGCAAGCAAGCACACTTTTAAGCATGGAGTCATCTTCCCAGCCCAGAATTATGTTTTTAAATATTGATTTATTTGCAAGGAGGGAGGGAGGGAAAGCATGGCACCTCAGGGTCTCCAACCACTGCAAACAAACCCCAGATGCATGCACCACTTAGTGCATCTAGCTTTATGTGGGTACTGGGGAATCGAACCCAGGCGATTAGGCACCTTAACTGCTGACCCATCTCTTCAGACACAGAATTATGTCTTTTTTTTTTTTTGTTTTTCAGGGTAGGGTTTCACTCTAGCCCAGGCTGACCTGGAATTTTACTGTGTAGTCTCAGGGTGGCCTTGAACTCATGGTGATCCTCCTATCTCTGCCTCTCAAGTGCTGGGATTAAAGGTGTGTGCCACCATGCCTGGCTGAATTACATCTTTTAAAAAAGCATTTATTATTAATTTATTTGAGAGACAGAGGCAGAGAGAGAACTGGCGCGCTAGGGCCTCTAGTCACTGAAAATGAACTCCAGATGCATGTGCCACCCCATGAATCTGGCTTTATGTGGGTGCTGGGGAACTGAACCAGGGTCCTTAGGCTTCACAGGCAAGTGCCTTAACCGCTAAGCTATCTCTTCAGCCCCACAGAACTGTCTTTAAATAGCATTATTGAGATCTAACTTACATACTACAAAAGCTACCCAGTTTCAAAGTACAATTCAGTGAATTCTGAATATGCATTTTTTCAATATTTTATTTCCTTTTTTTGTTATTTTGTTTTTGAGGTAGGGACACACTGTAGCTTAGGCTGCCCCGGAACTTATGGCAATCCTCCTACCTCTGCCCCCCAAGAGCTGGAATTAAAGGTGTGCACCACCACATCTGGCAACATTTCATTTACTTCTGAGAGAGAGAGCATGTGCACACATGCCAGGGCCTCTAGCCACTGCAAAGGAACTCCAGACATATGGGCTACCTTGTGCATTTGGCTTACGTGGGTCTTGGGGAATCAAACTTTGGTCCTTAGGCTTTGCAGGCAAGAGCCTTAACTGCTAAGCCATCTCTCCAGCTCTGAGTAGTCATTTTCAAAACTGTCTAAGTACAACCCAGAGCCCTCCTCTACTGTGTGGCTGGAAGAGCCTTCCAGGCCTTGCCTGCCTGGGCCAGGTTTGCAGAACACACACTCTGGCTTAGCATACTTTTCCCCATACTACATGTTCCTGATAGCCTCTCATGCCTTCCTTCCACTGGCTTTGTGGAGAGGGCTGATTAACCTGACCTCCAAGGAGGTAAGAAGGACAGATGGATGGGCGGATGTTGGTTCTGGTGATTGAGGCGAGCTGAGTGATGATGGGGGGGGGGTTCTGTATCTGATTTCTTTATTTCTTTCCTTTCTTTCTTTCTTCTTCTTCTTTTTTTATTTTTGGTGTTTTCAAGTAGGTCCTCAGGCTGACCTCGAACTCATGGTGATCCTCCTACCTCTGCCTCCCAAGTGCTGGGATTAAAGGCATGTGCCACCATGCCCGGCTGTGTTTCTGATTTCTATGATTGACCCAGGGGAGTTTCAAGGGGAAAAGCCCACTGTGGCCCAAAAGACACACATAGGGGACAATGATCTTGGAGCCAAGGAGAAGTACAGCCATAGATGGAGAGCCCAGGGTACATACCCAATACAAGAAGGACACACATGTCAAGTCATACTGACAGCAAAAGCCGCCACAGGAGGTAGTTGCAGTGAGACATGCCCCTGAAACCAATAAGGGGCTTCTCAAGAATTAACACCCTAATACCACTGTTAAGGAGAGAAAAGGAGGTGCTGCAGTCACACTTTTGACCACACCCCATGGACTGGATTCTCCTAAATCCCTTTGTGGTGGTTTGATTCAGGTGTCCCCCATAAACGTAGGCGTTCTGAACGCTAGTCTCCCCAGCTGATGGCAATTGGAAATTAAAGCCCCCTGGAGGCAGCATATTGTTGGGGGTGGGCTTATGGGTGTTATAGCCAGTTTCCCCATGCCAGTGTTTGGCACACTCTCCTATTGCTGTTGTTCACCTGATGTTGGCGAGGGGGTGATGTCCACCCTCTGCTCATGCCATTGTTTTCCCTGCCATCATGGAGCTTCCCCTCAAGTCTCTAAGCCAAAATAAACCTTTTTTCCCACAAGCTGCTCTTGGTCGGGTGATTTCTGCCAGCAATGCAAACCTGACTGCAACACCCTTCTTCCCGGGACAGGTACCACCCTTGACTGAGGTGCTAAGGTTTGAGAGAACCACTATATACACAGGCCTCTCTTCTGCTCTGCAGATGTCCAATAATGAGCCCGAGGTGGTGATCAGCTTTTTCTTGGACCACCACATCGATGCCCTGGCCAGGAAGTATGCTGACTTGGGCTCTGGGGAATGAGTGCAGAACACAAGGAACCTGTAATGGTGTCTATCCACTGGCACCTACTCTGGGCCAGGTTCCTTCCCTTTAAGGGCCAAAGGATCAAGCCAGGCATGGTGGCACACGCCTTTAATCCCAGCACTTGGGAGGCAGAGGTAGGAGGATTGCCACGAGTTCGAGGCCACTCTGAGACTTCATGGTGAATTCCAGGTCAGCCTGAGCTAGAGTGAGACCCTACCTCAAAAAAAAAAAAAAAAAAAAAAAAAAAAAAAAAGTGCCAAAGAATCAAAGGATCAGGACTTTGGTCCTGATGTGTCATGTTGGATCACGATGACCACAGCTAATGTGAACGGAGCTTTTCCCCTGCATGCTTCATCCCATGTACTACTCATAGACACCCTCTAAGTCCTGTATTGCCTGCACTATTAAGAATAAGTAATTTGAGGGCTGGAGCAATGACTCAGCTGTTAAGACTTTTCCCTGCAAAGCCTAATGACCTGGGTTTACTTCCCCAATACCCGCGTAAAGCCAGATGCAGAGTGGCGCATGCATCCGGAGTTTGTTTGCAATGACTGGAGGCCCTGGAGTGCCCATTCTCTCCTTCATTTCCTTGCAAAAAGTAGGCAACTTGAAGCCAGGCGTGGTGGCACACGCCTTTAATCCCAGCACTCAGGAGGCAGAGGTAGGAGGATCACCGTGAGTGAGTTTGAGGCCACCCTGAGAATATAGAGTGAATTCCAGGTTAGCCTGGGCTAGAGTGGGACCCTACCTCGGAAAAAAAAAAAAAAAAAAAAAGTAAGCAATTTTTATTTATTTTATTTTATTTTGGTTTTTGGAGGTAGGGTCCTACTCTAGCCCAGGCTAACCTGGAATTCACTATGTAGTCTCAGGGTGGCCTCGAACTCACGGCGATCCTCCTACCTCTGCCTCCCGAGTGCTGGGATTAAAGGCATGTGCCACCACGCCCAGCTAAGAGAAAGCAATTTGAAAAGTCACTGGGATGAAGACAGAAGGATATCTTCCCTTTGTGGGGTCCCGGATCTCGTGGACTATAAACTTTTCCCAGAGTTGTGCTGTCTGAGCTGACCCCTACCTGAGATTGGAGCCCCCATGTGCTCAGAGCCTCTCTCCTAGTGGGCCTCATCCCAGGATAGGCCAGGCCAACCCAGAGACACCTAAGCCATGAAACTAGAGGGGGTTCAATCCTTCCAGGACTCTTGTGGAGGGAAGGGACAGGAACAGAGAACAGGAGTCAACAGACTGGAGCTAGACACGGGAGACCTGAGGTCTGGTTCTGCTCTGGCCCGCCCTCAGTATGGATGGAGAATGGCTTTTGCTCCTCATCCCAAACTGCAGGAGCCCTGCTCCCAGGCTCTATGCATCAGGAGATAGAGAAAAGATGTGCATAGTGACTCTACCCAACAAGTCTTGGGGATAGGACTCGAAGCCAGAGTCAGTGATAGGATTTGCGGGTGGGGATGTACCTGGACACAGGACCGGGAAGTGCATGGAGGATGCACAACTTTGTGGGACAAGGAGCATTATGCTGAGTACTGCACTATATGCACTTATCACTGAATTCTCCCTACATCCCTTTAGCTTAACATCACAAGGTTAGTAGGTGATAGAGCCAGGATTTGAACCCAGATCTGTATGACTCCAACACCTGGCCCTCCAGCACTGGCCAAGGGCTTCCCAGGCACACAGAGGATGAGACTATGAAGGGTGAGGCTCAGATCAATTCTCAGACTGGGATAAACCCTATGTTTTGGGTGACTCTTAAGCTTTGGGAAAAAAAAAAATCACATTGGAGCACCATTGCAGAGAAATCTGCAGCTGTACCCCAAACCCAGGGGAAGGGGCTGCGGGTGGGCTGGACAGGCCAGGCTGGGCCAGAGCTCCGGGCATTCCGGCAGCCTCCGCAGGAAGCAGAACGGGACGGAAACTGGCTCCTGCTGCCTCCCCCAGAATCCTGTGGGCAGCCCAGCCGAGCTGCACAGAGGCCCTCTTTGTGCTTGCCCCAACCTGCCACCCGGCTGGCCCAAGGTTTTGAGTTTCCTGGGGGGGGGGGGTCCAAGCCACCACTAAAGCCTCCAGTTTACCCCCTTCTAGGGACAGCCACACCAGTCCACAGCTGGAGGAGGAAGTGGATGGATGGCCAGGGCTGACCAGAGACCTTGGGGGACCTGTAGTGGGCCCACATCCTATTTCTCCAACATTTACACACCCTTAAGCAGAGGCTGTAGCACCCAAGCTGTCACCCCTCTGGCTTGCTCTATGCTTGTAGTCCATCATGACCCACCTGGAACAACACCCCCATTCCACCTCACCCCCGTGTTCTTGGCCAGGTGGGTAGGGAAGGACATCTGCCAACCTGCCCTTTGCCATGCTCTGGACACACAGGGCACAAACACAGACCTCTTCCCAGCATTTCGGGGGACAAAAGCCCCTTCCTTGGGTGTGTAACTGTTCAAGAAACACAGGGCACCTGGGAAGGGAGTGGGCATAGGAATGGAGCGCGTGAGACAACTGCATGCTGGGTGCCTGTGTATGTCTGATGGACTGTGACTACTGCCCAGGTGTAGGTAAAGTCTCAGGTGCCACCCTTCCTACATATGGGCTTATACACCAGAGCTGGTGACGGTGCCTACATGAGCTCCCTGTGTGAAAGGCAGAGGGGCATGCTTGCCACACCTCTGAATACATGTATATAGCCACTCTTGTGGGGCGCAAGTAGAGTGGATTCCTTGGTGGGTGGTACCTGCATGTTCTTCTGGCCTCTCTGTTGTATTAACTTGTCTTAGTGGTGCGAACAGCAATATGTTCACTATAAGCTGTCTTGGAGCTTGAATGGCATGGGGATGGTGGGGGCAGGAACCCGGCCAGCTGGTAGGGTCCCTATGAAAACAGGAAGTTGCCCACAGGTGTGCCTGGGGTAGGGTGGGGGTTGGGTTGCACCCAGGTTCAGTTTGTCCCTCAGAGAAACCAGCTCACTATTCTACTAGCTGACAACTCACCCCCCATCTGTGAGGGAGGCACCTGTCTAGTCTGCTGTTCAAGGTTCAACAGCTCTGGCCAGCCTCTACCCGCCTGCCTGCCTGGCCCCAGTGTGGTAAAAACTGGAAAACAAAAGCCCCCAGACTGCAGGCCCTCCCTACAGAGGCATGGGGGAGGCAGGAGGCTGAGGGGGAGGGAGGGAAGGAGGGAGGTGTCGCCGCAGCCCCGGAACACAAAAATAATGAGGCGAGAGGGGCCATGGGGCCGAGCAGGCTGGTTCCGGAGTCGCTATCTGACCTTGACAGATGCCACAGCTGGGCGCCTGGAGAGGAACCGCAGCCACCCGCCGCCACTCTGCTGCAGTCACCCCCCGCCCCCCCAGCTTCCCCAGGCCAGGGTCGATGGAGACTCTGGCAGGCCAGCCACAGGCAGCCCACCACCAGGGTGGAGCTGGGAGACTTCAGTTCACTCCCAAAAGTGGGGGAGGGAGGTCTCCCAGTGAATGGAGGAGCCAGCCATGGGGCCTCCAGAACTGCCCCAGCCCTCAGGTGTGGCTAATGTGAGAAGCACAGAGCTGGCCATTGTGTTACCACTTAGCTGTGGGGCTGATATGTGGGGAGAAGGCAGGCAAAGTAAGAGTGGAGGTGTGAAAGGGACAAAGATAGTGCTTGTGTGCACATGCCTTGGGGTCACACAAGAGGAGGGATGGGCCAATGTTCCTGCAGTGGGTGTGGCTACATCCTCCAGGGTGGTCACTGATCACTTCCCACTCTCTCCCTTTTGTCACAACTGTCTGGGCCAATGCAAATTATATTGGACAAGGGGTGGGCAGGGGACAAAGGAGGCCACAGCACCCCAAGCCCTGTGTCTTGTAGATGAGGAAAGGTGCCTCTATAATTCACCCCTCCTAATCTACCTTCTCTCCCCCACTTCAATGGTCAGGTCCTCTGGTGCTCAGTGATGGGCACATGGCTGGGCATGGCCACTTGGGGGGGTGTTGACAGCAAGGGTTGGGGTGTGAGCTGCAGCAGGGGATGCTGGGCTAGAGGTGGATTAGCAATTCCGATCACTGGCTGCATAATTAAAAAATCATTACGCCAGGCGGGCAGGCAGAGCTGAGTGTGAGCTCACGCTTGGAACAGGCGGGGACACAGCCCTGGTGCTCCCCCTCAAACTGCTTCCCCGAGGAAAAATCCCACCTGCTAATATAATTATGGAAAAACACAAGCATGGAAATTCTGTTTCAGCAAACAGCGTGCCTGAGTGCCCAGGGCATTCATGGCCCCCAGCACAGCTAGCAGGCCTACAGACTGGCACCCCTGGATCATTGCAGTGAATAACCCCTGCTAAGTGTAGGCTCTCATCTCCACCCTCTTGAGCAGCCCCCAAGAGAGGAGGGAGGAATATCAAGTCCAGTTCCCCCAACCCCAAATCCAGGAGAAAACTGGCCAGTCCTGATAGTTTATAATTAGGGAAACTGAGGAACTAAAGAATCTGCAATTTGTGGCAAAGCTGACAGCTGTGGGATCCCACTTGCCAAAGCAACACCCTCATGAGCAACACAACACTGGCCCTGACAGTCCCCAAGCTTCTCTCTCATCAGTCTCCACCCAGCCTCTTTCCCTCTGGCTAGAATAAGCAACTGTGTCATATACCCTAGAGCCAAGCACAGCCAACGTCCTTGGAGCTGTGTGGACCCCAGGTTCCAGTTTGGACACAGGGTGTCCCGGGTTTGTCTGAGCTAAGCCAGACGAGCAGAGATGGCTCCGGCCTCTGAAAGGCGCCAGCTTTGGGGCACAGGCCCCAGAAGGGCAGGTTCAGCCGCCATCACCTCGAGCCTGGAGCGGGCAACACGGAAGGGAGCCGGGCCTAATTAGTCGGCCAGGGACCCAGCGGGCGCCCAGCGACTGCCCGGAGCCGCGCAGGCACGTCCGCGGCCGGCCAGGAGCTTCGAGATGCGGCGGGCAGGAGGCCTGGGCCAAGGAGATTCCACCGCGAGCAGGCCTGCCGCCCCTCGCTCCTCGGTGCCACCAGGCGCAGCAATTAGAGGCTTTCAAAGTTTGTCCTTAATTGGTTTCATTTTTGCCTCATAAATGATTCATGGCCCCAGAGGTCTGGGAGGCGGTGGGAGTGGCCAGGGAAATTTGGGGGAAGCTTTTGCCGAGGGCCAGCCCCCTACCTGAGGCCGAGGAGGGGACAGTGCATCCAGCCTCAGTACAGGAGAAGGAATGGGAGCCCTGGTCAGTTGGGACCCTGCAGCAAAATTCAAACCAGGCCGTCTTCTCGGAGAGCTAATTAGGAATGGCAACTTCTTTTCTGCAGACCAGAGCTCAGCATCCGGGCCCAGCCACCCCAGCTGCTGGGGCCCTGGGAATGAATACCACCATGATAACAACCTAGCAGCACCACTAGTAATAACAATGGCCAACACTTAAGACGCTTTAACTAGGTCCAGGCAGTGATTAAAAACAACAGGGACATTATCTCCTTGACCACCCCCTGCCCCAAGCACCACAGGATGAGGTACTGCTTTATGGACAAGAAACGGAGTAAAGCACAGAGAGATTAAGGCCGGCTGTCTTAAGACAGAACCCACTCCCCAAGCTCTCAGGGCTGGATATCAGAAACACCCAGTGGGGTAGGCCCCCAGAAGCCATTTATTAATGGTTCAATTCCTCCTGAGGTCTGAAGGAAGCATGGGGGTACCAAGTGGCTCTACATTCACATAAGGCCAGATGAGCTCTGCCCCTCAACGGGCTGTGTGTTGTGTCATCTTGACAGAGCACTGGGCCTTAATGTATACATCTGTAAAATGGGAACAGAAGCCTTATGATCCACCCACAAGCTAGTAATGTTGTGCTGGGCACTGAGATAGCACGAGAGATGACGTAAATGCCACCCGCAGGGAGCTCCCAGTCTCAAGGAAACTTTTAACAGTTTATATACAAAGAACTCTGAACATATCTTGTAAGGCTGTCGTGCACCAGGGTGGCAGCAGGGAGGGCTTCTTGGAGAAGGTGAGATGCCCAGGGGAAGCTCTCTCCTTCTAACCCCAGATCTAGGCCAAAGGATACTTAGGGAGTGAGTGTGGCTCATTTAATTCAAAACTGGGGATTGGACCTTGAAGAAAACCCAGACAGATCACTTCAGACTGACATTGATGCAAAGTACCGAGCTCAGTATCCATGACATGCACTTATTTTATTTTATTTTATTTTTTTTTGAGGTAGGGTCTTGCTCTAGCCAGGCTGACCTGGAATTTACTATGTAGTCTCAGGTGGCCTTAAACTCAAGGCAATCTTACCTCTGCTGGGACTAAAGGTGTGTGCCACCATGCCCAGCTTTTTTTTTTTTTTTTTTTTTTTTTTTTGAGGTAGGGTCTCACTCTGGCCAGGCTGACCTGGAAGTCACTCTGTAGCCTCAGGGTGGCCCATGACATTCACTTTTCTTCTTCACAAGTGGGAGGTGAGGTCCTTGGAAATTCTGGAGGTGCCTCACAAGCAACCCCTCCTCCAGGCTCCTGGGCTCCTTTGCTCCAACCATAAGCACCAGGTTTTCATCCAGAAATCCACTAGGGCAACATAGTCCCAAGAGGCTCCCTGCTTTCCCACAAGCGGTGGTCATTCTCTTTTCTGGACAAAGGCTGCCCATGTTCCTGTGGAAACCAAGCCAGCTTTGCAGGGGGGCTGTGCACCCTGGTATACATGGGACATCAGGCCTCCTGTCTCATGGCAGCTACACCCACTAAGGAAAGATGATAGCATGATGGGGGTAGGGACATGCACACAGAGTACTACACTGAAGAGGAGTAGGCTGCCTGTGGGATTTCACCAATTTGGGAGGAAGACCAAGGTACTCTGACTCACCCCACTGGAGGACACAGCCTAACCTCATCCGAGTCTGCTCAATGGTTTAACCATGGTCTATAGGTTTGGGGGCCTTCAGGTCCTGACCAGGTCCCTTTTGGAAAAACTGGGTACTCAGCAGTCCACTAGCTGGGGGTGTTCAAAACAATGGAATCAGTGCACTGTGGAAGCTACTGATGGCTAAACACACAGACAAACGATAAGACCTCAGGACACTTCCAGCAGTCTAGTCAACAAATCATGCCAAGTACCCACCCTGGGCCAGGACATGGTACCCTTCCTCTTTACTGTCCATGTACCTGTCCCACGGCTGCCTAGCTGGGTCACTGGGGTCATTTTCCCCAGCCTGCCCAGGAAGCTGCACATCTTCAGTGGGTCAGCACTGACGTCAGCAAGGCCAGCGGGGCGTGAATCCTGCCACCTCCGGAACCACCAATTAATTAACTTTTTCAAATTAATTTCCCAAGCAAAATTCCATAATTACATCTGTCTCCACCAGCCTCAGCTGGGCGAGCAAGGAGACCACACAGTGAGGTAAAGTGTGGGATGAGAGGTGACCATGCCAGCCCAGGGACCATCAAGAGCCCACAGTGGGTTGTTTCTTTGTGACAGGGAGTTTGCCTGGTATCCTTAAGGAAACTGAGAAGGGAGGAACTGAGGCCAGAGACCCCCTCAAGCAGGAAGGAGGGGTTCTCAGGGAGACCCATGACCTGCTCAGCTCATCCTCCTGCTGCCACCTTCCACCCTGGATACCCCCAAACCACAGCAGGTCTTGGCATGGCCCAGTAGCAGCACAGGCGCTGAGAGGCTGAGGAGGCCGTGGTTGCAGCGTTCTAATTTCCCAAAGGGGCTGAGATTAATTAGCTCACACACAGACGCAGAGAAGAGAGAGGAGAGTGGGAGCAGGGGTGGGCAACGTCAAACGGAGCTGGCTGGTGCTCCCCACCGCAGCCCAGCAGGCAGTCAAGTGGCCTCGACAGCCTGGGTGCTCTGAAGGTCAGTGGCCAAGGCAGCTGAGCCAGCAGACTGGCACCGTCTCCTTCCCAGAATCCTTAAGACCAAGGCTGGAGGGACAAGAACCAGGAAGACAAAGTGGGTGGGGGGAGGGGAACACTGTCACCACCATCTATCTGGCTAGGTGGTCTGTCCATAGTATCTTGATTCATCTTCACAGCAGCTCAAAGACATGGGGCAATATGGTTCTCCCATTTCACAGATGAGAACGCTGGGGGGTGGGGGGCGGCGGCTGAATGTCAAGATCACCAAGCTCGGTCAGTGAAGGTAAGATTAAATCCAAGTTAGCCCAACTCCTGTGCCTTCTCAAGTGAATGCCAGCACAGGGCTTATGAGTGAGTTGTTTTGTTGTTGCTTTTCCCCTGAATTGAAATGAGCAGGAGGACTCAGCCATTTCACAAAGAAACGGACCAGAAAGAGGAAGTGATCTTAGTTGTGGACCAGCCTCCAGCAAAGCCAACCTAACCTGGGCACCTTTAGATTCTCCCCAGGACACATGGAGCCTGGTTAAGTAGCAAACTGACTAGAAGATGGGGGATTGTTGTGGCTGCCCCTATGTACCCAAGAGGAAGCATTTGCATAGGGGGGTTTTCTCAACTACTCCCCACAATAAAGGAAGGGGTGATGGTGGAGGGAGGAGTGTATTAACTCTGAGCAGGTAGCTCCCTCAAGCCTGGCAATGGAGTTTCCAGAACTTGTCAGCAAGACATCCCCTGCAGGCGTTCACCCTCCTTAGTTAGGCCGGAAGGGTCAGCAGTCTCACCTACGAATTTGACTCATATTGTGTCATTCTGGGGGCAGGGGAGCCCCTCCCCTCAGAGGCATGGGTTCAGACCAGAAAGGGCCCAACTGGGCTTTGGAGTCAGGATTCCTATCCCCACTTTGCCTAGGGGATCTAGCTTAGGGACTACCAGACAAGCTGCTCAACCTTACTGAAACCAAGCCCTAGCCTGGAATGAAGCCAAGGACAGTCCCAACCACCAGGATCTGGAGATCACAAACCTGAAGTTATACATGCAGGGCCAGCTAACTGGTTGTTTTTATAGTCATCACCTGCCAGCTTAAGAGCGAGTATCAAGGCCAGCTCAGGCCAGGAGTATTGGGTGACCAAGGCTCCAGCCACAGTCCTGCCAGTTTGCATTGAGCTAATCCCTCACATCGATCCCCAGCCCTCCTCAACTCCCAAATATAGCACTTTCCATCCTCTACCCTGCAGACCCCCGGGAGATGAACATGTGCTAAGGTCTGAAGGTTATAAGGAGGGTGATACCAGCTAGTTGGGTCTGTGTTTCTTCGGGCACAGGAAGAACACACCTACACTTCCAGTCAGCCTTTCCATGTTTGTCCTATGTTAGCACTTGTTAGATCTCCCTTAATCCCCAGAACCCTGCCACACAGGTATGTACAAAGCCCATCACCACCCTGCAAAGACCCCATTTGCCACCTATAAGTTCCTGCTCAAATTTAACTTGTTGTGGCCTTGCTGTGTGAATGGTCCTGAAACGATGGGTGGCTTTTTTCCTCTTTCCTCCCATGATGTGAACTGAAGCCTCCAGGAATTTACGAGGGACCTCAGGTTTCTTTTACCTGGGTCTAAACAATCCTCACCTTTCCTGCCACCCAGCAGAGGAGCCTCTTCACTTGCCTCCGAGGCATCTTCCCATCTGAGAACAGCAATAGACAAGTCCAAGACTAATTAAAGAGCCTTGTTGGAGAGTGCCATGCACCCACAAAACATTCCAGCTGTGGTAGAACAAGCATGAGGTTGGCAAAGGGGGCTCAGAAATCCTGGTGAGAATATACCCCCCCCGTTCTACAACTCACAAGCCATGACTTGCTGGGGCTCAAACCCAGGACCTCATACATGCTAAGTGTTCACTGTACCACTGAGCACACCCCCAACTCTCACCATCTACCTCAGGTTCTGTAGCTCCAAGACAGCAATGAGGTAACAAAAGAGAAGCAGATTGGCAATGACACAGCAGGGCGTGAGGGAGCCAGGGTCCTGGGCGGGGGCTGTGTCTAGTCTCCTGAGCAGTCATGCCTGTCGCTTTCTTCTCAGGCCGCCCAGGTCCCTCTTCCTCTCCCTCTGGCCCCTGACCACAGCCTGTGTCAGGGAACCTGCCTGGCCCCCAAATGGGCTGAAGTCTGGGTGTCAGGGAACAGTGTCAAAGACTTTCATGATTGTACTGTCACTCCATCTGACTCAGTTTTCTCATAGGAAAATGGCATGTCTCCTCCTGTTAAAAAAAGTGGCTATGGCTTCTGTTCCGTGTAGGAGGGAAGAAGGCAAGCCTGGGGCAAAGGTTTAGAGACCTCTAAGGGGATCCCACCAACCCCTTAGCCCAGGCTCTCCTGTTAGGCCGGTGCTGTGCTGTGCTCATTGTGCAGAGCTTTAGCCAAATCCTGAATCTCAAGGGGCTGGTGTGTGTGTGTGTGGGGGTGCGGAGGCTCAGGGAGACTCCTTGGATACAGCCCATTTCACCAGGGAGGCCTCATTCTTCCCCCAATCCCTGGAATGCCCACATCTCTCATGGACCCCACCCTGAGTGGGGAGAGAGCCAGCCAGCCACTCAGCACTCCCGCAGAAATGGATTTTCTTTGGTTTTTCTCCTCCTAGATCTTGACTCTTTCCCTCACCTACCCCATCTACTCTGCCTGAGCCAGAGCTCCACATGTGGGGGATGAGGGAAACGGGCCCCAAAATGGGTCCACATTAGCCTGGTGATAGGGGAAAAACCTCCCCCACCCCATCCCACAGAATCAGAAAGCAAGATGGCTGAGGGGAGGCCTCTATTGTGTGAGCCTCAAACAGGGACAAGTAGAGTCCTGGTGCATGCAGCAGGCTCTGCTGGGTAAGTGTTCCTAGCCCAACCCTACAGCCATGGCCTGTGGATCACCATTGCCCGAGTTTGTGACAAGATGGAGCACTGCAACAGGCTCTGTAAGGTCAAGTGTAGCTTCCTGACATGGGCACAGCATGCCCATGTGTCACTGTGCATGTACATCAGGTCTACAGTGAGTGTGCTTCTTAGGCGCCCACATATATGTAACCGAGTCTGTGCCACGTGTGTCAGTGGGCGTGCTAGGGCGTTTGGAATTAGGTATATGCTGTGACTGTGTCTGTCTTGAGTGCCCCTGGTTGGGCTGCTTGTGGGGTATGTGAGTGTGTGTTTTGCCTGCTAGGCCACAGGGCCTGGGGGGGGGGTTGCTGCTGGGGATGGGGTGACTCACGTCTCCTGAGCTAATCCCGCCACCCGCCCGCCCAGCTCACCCAGCTCTGCTGGGCTCATGGCCGCCAGCACAAGAGGTGTGTGTGTGTGGGGGAGGCGGTGGGTAGACGCGGCGGGGAAGCTGGCTTGATAAATAACCTGCTGCTTCCCCAGGCCTCTGGGAAAGGGAGGCTGCATCAGGAGGAGAGGAGGCAGCAAGAAAAGCTGCCCTGGCCCCCAAGCTCTGGCTATCCTGCCCCCCAGGCTCTGGTTCCTGTTTCATCGAAACCTGATCTGGGAAAAGCCTATCGGGTCATCTTGCGTGTCCCGCCGGCCGCCAGGCCCAGGCAAGCTGCCCCTCAGGGGACAAACCCGCAGCCTGGCTGCCCAAGCCAGTGGGTGGGGGGTGGGGTAGGATATTTCTGTCCAGACTAAATGCAGTTCCAGGCCTCTGTCTGTGCACCCCCTAACAGCTGCTCCCAGGGGCCCTGGCCCTGCAGACTAAATTTAGTCCCCCCTTCCCAGCCAACCCCAAAGCTCACCTCTTCTCATTAGCCCCACCCACATAAGGATACAGGGAAGGCCAGGTAGTGGTAGTTAATTAACAATGTGACCTTGAGCAAGTGCATGCCCCTCTCTGGGCTCTCAGTTGTTTTACACACACACACACACACACACACACACACACACACACACAATACTAAGCTCTAGGCTCCATCCTGCCTTATAGAAGCTACTTAGAGTAGATAGACCACATTGGGGTCCTTGCATAGCAGCTACAAGGGCTGCAGTTCCTCCCTCACAGCTCCCCAAGTGCCTTTAGGGTTATAAATATGGTTCCCTCCATTTTGCCTGTTCCTTGCCCAGGTGGGGCAATGCCAAGATGTTTCAATCTGCCCCAAACCAACAAGGCTTTTGTGCCAGGCTTGGCGCTGTGTGTGTGTGTGTGTGTGTGTGTGTGTGTGTGTGTGTACGCACGCAGATGGACAGCTGTTATTTCCTGGATGGAAGTCACAGTCAGAAACACCTAGGATTCCTGCCTGGATCCTCCCTCCACCAGCTTGAACCCCAAGACAGGGTGTCCCCTTTCCCAGTGTCAGCACGCTCTCAAACCTGATGCTGTCCTGAGTAGCCAGAAGGTGCCAGCATGGCTATTGAGAGTGATCTCCAGAGTTGAGCAGGCTAGGAGGCAGCACCAGCTCCCACCTTTCTGCTCACCCGCTGCTTCCCCCAGCCCCACAAGCACTGAATTCCCCACGTGCCTGTCTGTCTCTGACAGCTCTTGCAAATACTTGGCTGAGCAGCTCCCGCTGTTCTGAGCCCTCTGTGCCTCCTCCTTGGGGGGGTTCTGCAGACAGAAGACAGAGATGTGAAGGGACTAGAGCTCAGTGCGCAGTGGGTGTAAAGTAAGGGCAGGAGGTACTAGCTAGAATTCCAAGGCACCATCCCTGGCCACTATTAAGTCAGCCTGGCTGGGTGAAAGCTGCCTATGCCCCACTGCCCCCCCCCCAACCTCCCGGAAGGACCTTCCAGAGGCCTCCCTAGGCCAATTATACAGCATGTGTTGCCCCCTCGGCGGCAGCTCAGGACAGGGCGGAGGGCACCAAGAGGCCTTAGGGAAAGGCTTTGAAATCTGGGCCATGGCCAGGCCACTCCTGGCCCCTCATCAGTTATAAGGGTTCATCCCAGCCCTCCTACAATGTGAGGGGCACACCCCACCCAGCTGCCAGGTCAAGAGGGGGGGTGCCATATCCACCCCTTACTGATCTCCATCCAGCTTGCCCAGTCTTCCCAGACAGCAATAGAGGTAATGCTTCCTGAGACCAGCTGGGATTTTCCGCTGGCCATTGCCTGGCTAGTGAGGTCCTGACTTCCCTCAGTCAACTCTGTGGCCCAATGACACTCCCAACCCATTTCTGCAGCCAAGGACTCCCCACACCTGGGTACATATGCCACTTGCCCTGGCATTCAGCACACATCCAAGTAGTGTAGGCATTGCCTGGTGGACTTCAAGGGATAACATACTCTGTTTTGCAGGTAAGTACACTGGGGTCAAGAGGGAGCCCATCCCATGCTTTTCCTGGAAGAAGCTGGTCCACATCCTTCCCCTAGCTAACCACTCCATAACCTCCCACCATACTGCTGCTCAGGAAGCAAGGTTCCCCTCCAGCCGACTTCTGGGAGAGCTAAGGCCAATGTCTCAGGGCTCTTTGGACTACTCTCCAGCTCTAACAGTGTTCCCAGGAAGAATCCCAGCTTTACTGTCCCCAGGACACCACCCTGCAGGAATAAAGCTTCCTCTCCCCATTGCACAGATGGGGCTGCTGAGGCCCCCAGGGGAGGGGAGCTGCAGGCAGCCATGAGTCAGAGGGGGAGCTGGGAAGCCGCCCGGCCCAGCCTGCTGTCGCTGGAAGCAACAGCCTGCAATTCCTCCTCTCGCTGGTGCCTAGGGAAGCGTGGGCAGCAGGCGGTAGGCGGCCACAGTAAAGAGGACCCCTCCTGTGTGTGCAGGCCAGCTATGTCTCCGAGCTGCCTGACTGGGCCTCAGGCCCACCCCCTACAGGCAGAACTGACATTTCTGTCCCAGGAATGAGTTCATGTCACCTGAGGGCTCCCAGGATCCATGACATCAGGAAAGACCGCCCCCCTCCCAATGTCCTCTATCATCAAACAAGAGATTGAAGCAGGACCATCCATGCTTCTTCCCACAGGAAAACCCCACGCTTCTGTGATTCTAGAATTCCAACATGACAAAAATCCTGACAAATGTCCTTCCACTGCAAGGAGTTTGATTGTAGATTCCTGTCACTGAAAAAAAAATTCTAGATCTGCCTGCTGGGCGTGGTGGCACATGCCTTTAATCCCAGCACTTGGTGGGCAAGAGGTAGGAGGATTGCCCAGAGTTCCAGGCCACTCTGAGACTACATAGTGAATTCCAGGTTAGCCTACCTACCTCAAAAAAAAAAAAAAAAAAAAAAAAATCTAGATCTGACAGCCTCAGGAAGGGACTGTGCCTACCTCTACCTCCTACTCTGGGCCCAGTAAAGTAGTTTTTGAGGAGATGAACTAGGCAGGAGAGAGGCTGGGTTTCTGTATCAGGGTCAACAGGAAATGACATGAAACTGGGGGGGGGGAGAGGCGGTTATGGGCCCAGGGAGGAGCCAGTTTAATCCCAGGGGGCAGGCCACCTCCCCCTGGCACACATGGCCACTAACGGCCACAGATGTCAGGAAGTGAGCTTGTGCTGGAGCAAGAGTGGGTGGCTGGGGGTTCATGAGTCTGTCTTCCCTCGCCTGCAGCTCAGAGGGAGGGCTCCTATCAGGTCAGGGCTGGTCTCAGTGCTTCTCAGGTTCCAAGCCAAGCTCCACTCTTCATCTTTCTGTCTTCACCACCCACCACTTCCTCCTTCCCACCACAGTCCCCTCACCACCCTGACTGGCCTAAGTCTAGGCCAGCTGGCAGTCAGCCAAGACAAAGGCTCCCAAGCCCATTTGACAGATGGAAACATTAAGGTCCAAGGAGAAGATATAACTTGCTCTACTGGTTCAGTCCAGCAGCCTGTTGGTCTGGTATCATCTCTTAGCCCTGTCTTCACTTCACTTCCCCCAAATTCTCCACTGAACCAGCAGGTGTCCACATACCAGCGTGCTCACCCCACAGCCACTGGTCTTGTTATTCATTAATTCACTGAACTAGCCAATCAGCGCCTCCTTGTCTCATATTAGACCCAGTGCCAGAGGCTGGAGAATCTCTCTCAGAGGAGAAGCAGAGAAAAGCCCGGTGCTCTGTGAGCATTCAGGGAGGGTCTTCAGTATACCAGGTATTGAGGAAGGTGCAGGAAATATCACACAGTGACCAGCCCTGGCTGTCTGCATGTACCTACCGCCTGTCAAGGGCTCTGCCAATACTCAGCACTACTTGTCAGTGCCAAGTCATAAACTCTCCAAGCCTCAGTTTCCTCATTTGTATTTGTGAATGCTTAAGAACACCCAACTCCCTGGGCTACAGTGGCTATTAAATGCAGCAAAGGCCAGAAAGCTGTTGACAAAAGTGGCTTTTCCCTAGTAAGGGCTAGCCATTATCATAGCCATTGTTGCAATAGATCAACCAATATATCAGTAATCTAGTTGGGGGCAGTGACTGACGAGAGCAGCAGCAAAAGCTCTCTATCACTTGGTGCCAGGCACTGGGGCTAAAGACAGGAATCACTGCCACATCCCATTGCAAGGCTGGCAAGGAGTGGGCTCAAAAGAACCCTGTAAGCTCCTGATGAATGAAGGGGTCAATGACAGGAGGCATGGCCCTGTCTCCAAGTAAGGTGCAACCCAGTACGTGCTCACGGCTAAGGGAGTCTTTCTACACATATGTACATGCAAGAGAGGACATGGGCCTGTGTGAGGAACCAGAGGAGCCCAGGCTCTCTGGCGGCACCCCACTCACCCCTGCCTGTGATCAGCAGAGCTGAGGGACTGTGGCAGCAAAGGGACAGGCCCAGTGCAGAAAAGCCTAGAACAATGTTTTGCATAGTTTTGGCCACCAGATTATAGGTCTAGGTTAGGCCTCTAGGTGGGGGTGAGGGAGCTTGCTGGGTACCAGGCCCCCTAGCACCTTCACTGTATGCCCATTCTAGCATGGCAAACAAGTGTGCCTGCTGGCAGGTCAAGTGAGCCTGAGGAAGTCAGAGGAGGTCATGGGCAAGGGAGGGAGTAGTGGCTCCAAGGGCCATGTGGGGTCTGCCAGATGGGAGGGTGAATACTGGGCTCCCTGGGGGCCACTGGGCAGGCCTGGCTCTGCCCTGTTGGGGCCAGCAGCTGGAGGGAAGTAAATATAGCGCGGGGCGTCCCAGTCACATTCCTGGGAGGCCAGCGCAGCCGCCTGCCCGCGGCTCTAGGCAGAGAGCAGCAGCCAGGGCCCAGAGCTGCCACTGCCCTCTTCCCAAACAAACAGAAAAATAAATAAAACCAGCTCTCACGACAGCCAGCCCAGCTGGGGGAAGGGGGTAAGAAGGGGCGGAGGGTCTCAAGGACAGGCAGGCAGACCAGTTGCCACGGTTTCTGGTCCATTGGGAAGGAAGAGACCAACAAAACAGGAAAATGGACGAAAAGAACAAGGAGATGGCCAGAGGTGTCAGAAAAGGGTAGAGAATATGAGGGATTGAGGGTGTCACCAATGGAGGTGTGGAATAGGCAAGTCAGAGAAGGCGATGGGGTGGATGCAGTAGGGAGTAGTGAGGGAAGGCAGAGGCAGCCTCTGGGTCAGTAATTCAGTGACAGAGATGGGGGGGTGGCAGGCAGACAAAGGGGGCCATGTGGGCTGGGGCAGGGGGCTGGCTTGAAGGGCCATGAAATATTAAAGAGCCTGGGGCCAGTGAGTGACAGAGGTCATAGAAAGCAGGGGACTAGCCAGTAAGCACAAGGGATGCCTGAGGCGGAAGGCTGCCCCCACCTCTGTTATAGTCCAACGGAGGACAGGCTGAGGGCGGGAGGGAGGGACTGTGGGGATGGGTGAGGGGAGGAAGACCTTTGCGGTTCCCTCTTCCCTCAGGCTGAGTTGGGCACAGCCGGCCTTCCAAAGCTGCTAGCCACCCCAGCAAGAAAGCCAGGAGGCCTGTCAACACAGTGGCTGCCATGGGCGCCTGGAGGAGGGGGCAGACATCCAGCTTCCCCTTTGGGGGGGGGTATTCAGCCAAGCACCACTTTCCAGAGACCTGGGAGCGAAGGCTGTGCCTCACAGCCTGGCTGAACCAGTAGGTCATACATACCCTGGTTTCCAGAGCTGGTGTCTTCACCATCCCTACCCACCCCAGGCTTGGTGTGGGGGGGGGGCGAGAGGAGGTTAGGGCTGCAGAGATGGCTCAGTGGATAAGATGCTTGCCTGTAAAGACTAATGACCCAGGTTCGATTCCCTAGTACTCATATATAAAGCCAGATGCACAAAGTGACACATGCATCTGGAGTTCGGTTGCAGTGGCTAGAGGCCCTGGTGCACCCATTCTCTCTATCTGCCTCTTTTCTGTCCCTCCCTCCTCTCTCATAAATAAATAAATATTTTTTTTAAAGAGGAGGGAGCCGGGCGTGGTGGCGCATGCCTTTAATCCCAGCACTTGGGAGGCAGAGGTAGGAGGATCACCATGAGTTTGAGGCCACCCTGAGACTACATAGCTAATTCCAGGTCAGCCCAGACCACGTGAGACCCTACCTTGAAAAACCAAAAAAAAAAAAAGAGGACGGGCCAGGTGTGGTGGCGCACACCTTTAATCACAGCATTCAGGAGACAGAGTTAGGAGGATCGCAGTGAGTTCGAGGCCACCCTGAGACTACACAGAGAATTCCAAGTCAACCTGGGCTAGAGCGAGACCCTATCTCGAAAAACCAAAAAGTAAAAAATAAAAAAGAGGCGGGGGCTGGAGAGATAGCTTAGTAGTTAAGGCACTTGCCTATGAACACAAGTTTGACTACCTAGTACCCATGTAAGCCAGATGCACAAGGTGGTGCATGCATCTGGAGTCTGTTTGCAGTGGCTAGAGGCCCTGGCACGCCTATTCTCTCAAAGAAAAATTAAAGTTAAAAAAAAAAAAAAAACCACACACACACACACACACAAAAAGAGGGCAAATAACACATGGCAAACCTGTAGTGGCCAGTACCCAACCCTCCTGTATGGCCTGAGGCCACTTCTCCGTCAGTCCACAGAAACTCAGAGTGGGACAGTGATGCAGCCAAGGTCACACTTCTGCTTAGCAAAAATGGAACCACATGCTCTTTTCTTCCTATTCACTGGGATAGGAAGTTGTCACCAGGTCAGTCTGGGCTAGAGTGAGGCCCTACTTTGAGAAAAACAAAGCCAACTCTTGTTGAATGCCAAGACTGTGGATGAGCCCACTGCTGACATGCCCTGCACCACCCAACCATCCCAGTATTCACCTACAACTGGTCTTGTGTGGTGGCCAATACTGTTCCATTCACAGGTAAGATAACATAATTTGTTCAGATGTTATATAGCTGGTTAGACTGTAACATGGCCAGGATTTGGAGCCAAGTCTGATAGACTGAGCCCTAGAACGCATCCACACTTCTCTGGATGGGGACAAGGAAGGACGCTAGAGCATCCCAGGAGAAGAGTGCTCAGTCTCCTAGGACTGTCACCTATAGCAGGAAAGGCTAAAATAAATAAATTAAATAAATAAAAGCTGGGCGTGGTGGAGCATGCCTTTAATCCCAGCACTGGGGAGGCAGAGGCAGGAGGATCACTGTGAGTTCAAGGCCAACCTGAGACTACATAGTGAATTCCAGGTCAGCCTGGACTAGAGTGAAACCTTACCTTGAAAAACCAAAAATAAAATAAATAAAATAAAATAAATAAAAGAGGTCATAGCAGGTAGTGATGACATAAACCTGTAATCTACAGCACTCTAGAAGCAGAGGCAGGGGGATTGCTGGAAATTTGGGACAGGCCCAAGCAACATACTAATATTGTCTCAAAAAAAAAATATATATATATATATTTGAGGAGATGTCTCAATAGGTGAAGGCACTCCCTGTGTAACATGATGACTTCAGTTTAGACCCCCATATTCCACATGAAGGATGTGAAATCCCAGTGTGCCTGTAGCAAAATGGGGAGTGGAGGGCTAGAGAGATGATGGCTTAGCAGTTAAGGCACGTGCCTGCGAAGACTAAGGACCCCGGTTCGGTTCTCCAGGTCCCATGTAAGCTAGATGCACATGGTAGCACATGCGTCTGGAGTTTGCTATTCTCACTCTTTCTTTCTCCCTCCCTCTCTTTGTCTCTAATAAATAAATAAACAAATAAAATCTTTAAAAACTGGGAGTGGAGACCAGCGTCTCCCTGTAAACTTGAGGGCCATTTACAAGAGACTCTCTGCCTCAAGATGAAGACTGACACCCAAGGTTGTCCTCTGACCTCCACATATGCAACCCGCATGAACGCACACACTCAACAAGAAAAACACCCAAACCAAAACAAGGTAGCCAGCCACAGCTGAGGGAGCAAGAGGTGGGTGGAGCCTATGGAGGCCCCAGTCAAGGTGGCCTAGGGACTAGGTTAGAAGAATCTGCTAGGCCTACAAGGCAGCCCTGTACTAGGTAACAGAAACCCCCTTTCCCAGTGGTCAGCCCTAAATGGCTAGTGAAGCTTTCTTGCTGGTCCCCAGGGGTCTAACCTGAGCTCCAGGGTCAGTGTACTAGGAACTAAATCACCCTCCCAGATCCCACAGGGGGGGATGAAGGGAGGTTGGGAACCCCTTTCCCTCCCATTCCTGCAAGCCCAGAGGGAGGCCAGCATCAGAGGCAGGAAATGAAGAAGAATTTGCCATCTAATTGAGCTGGCGGGGGATTAGGCGGCAGAATGCAATTATAGGGGCTGGAGCTGGGCCAGGGGCACCGACACCCTGAGATGTGGCCTTGCCCAGGTGAATAGGCCCAGCTAGTCTCCTAGCCGGAGGCACTCAGCTGGGGGAGGGAGGAACAAGGAACAGGTAAGCAAGGGTTGGGGCCAGACTGCTCTCCTTGGCAGACTAGGACTGTAGGGTTCCAACTCCATGGGGTACCCACAGGCAGGAAGTTTTCCTGGGGGAATTCCCCCCAGGAGAATCCAGGACATTTTCATGGATTCTCAAGGGCGGGCCAGGCAGACAGACACACATTCTCCCAGGCTCTATTCACATATGTACACATGTGCTGTGCTCCCAGGTAAGCCCCACATATGTTCACTGGCATAGGGGTAGACTTTCCAACCTGCAGACACTGTTGTGGCCCTCTGCTGCCACTGGCTCCACCAAAGGGGAGAAATATAAAAAGCACCCATGACCTTAAAATCCTTTTATTCCCGTAATCACAGGCTGCCATCGCGGTGGATACGCGCTGTCACCCAGGCCCCAGCCTGTCTCCCTCCACAGCTTCCAAAACTCCCAGCAGGCAGGCAGGCAGACAGGGAGGCTGCCCAGTTACTGCTGGGGGGGGGCATGGGTAAGGGAGGTTTGAAGTCTCTCTCTACAAACAACCAAAGAGCGAGGGATTAAAAAAAAAATAGCCTGGCAGAGAGATAGAATGAGAGAGGAACACAGGGCTACCAAAGACACAGACCACACTGCCTACACACACTGCCCACTCCCACATTTATAAGCATATGCAAAACATACTTACACACAAACACAAACCCTCCAAAATTCTAAGCACACAAAAAACAGATACAAACATTCCTAGATACATACTCAACTTTCAGACAATCTCAGATTCCCAAGTGTGCAGCACATATACATATACAATGTAGCTACATATTTATGCCCCATTCATGAATCCATGCATCTGACTGCCTCATCTTGAGAGAGACATAGACATAAGATGTAAGGATGCACAGGTCATAAGCACACACACCATCTACGTTCTCATATTAGAAGAGACCAACAGACCAGTGCCACACAGCCTTGTATCTGCCAGTTGATACTACCTCTGGATTTAGGAGGCAGGAGGAGGGTCGAAGATTCCTAGGTTTTTGAAGGGGCAGTCCTTTCTCACTGCCAGTGCCTGGGAAGGTGGGCTCAGCACTTGAGGGAGGCAGTCAGAGCAAGGGGGAAGTAAGAGAATGCAGAAAAACTTCAGTGGGATATTCTTGTTGGGCAGTAGCGCGTGAGTAACGGGGGAGGTTTTTTGTGGTCTGGTGAGTTCCAGCTATGAGTGAGAGTTTAACTATTAATACACTTAATCAAGGACACTTTATACACACACACAGCTTCAGGATGTAACCAGGTGGTGGGGGTAATAGAGAGCCTGCTCCAAGAGGGGAGGGGAAGGCACCAATCAGGCCCTACCAGGAGGGGAGTGATTCTGCACCACCAGAAAGGTAGGGTTTGCTATCCAGTAGGTGCTCAATACTTACCTAGCAGGTTAAAGAGTTGCCAGGCGTGGCGCATGCCTTTAATCCCAGCACTCAGGAGGCAGAGGTAGGAGAATTGCCATGAGTTCGAGGCCACCCTGAGACTACATAGTGAATTCCAGGTCAGCCTGGGCTAGAGTGAGACCCTACCTCGAAAAACAAAACAAACCAACCAATAAGAATTAATTGCATATAATGACTGTAGGTAAGCCTGTTCCATCCTTGACCAGTCAGAGTACACTTGAGAACACCATGCTTAGGAAGGACTCTGATTAAATGACCACTCTACCAGGCAGGGGATGTTAAAAGGAAAGAAGGCCTGGAGGAAGTCAAGTGACCCTGGCCCAGCCCATATTCCTCTCCCCCTTCCCAGGGATATCCCTATGTCCATTCAACCCTCCCATGAGATCTCAAATGTAGGATATATATTGTTATTGTTGATTTTTTTTTCCGAGGTAGGGATTAAAAGCGTGCGCCACCACGTCCGGCTTGTTATTGGTGCTTTTTCAAGGTGGGCTCTTACTCTAACTCAAGCTAGCCTGGAACTCACTCTGTAGTCCTACACTAACCTCAACTCAGTGATCCTCTCACCTCAGCCACTGCAGAGTGCTGGGATTAAACGCCAGTACCACCACGCCTTGCTAAATGCAGGAATACTTAATTCCCAGAACCTGGGCTTTTTAGATACAACCCTGCCTCCACATTCCTATGGGCCTCAGTTAACACTTGCCAAATGGGTAAAAACTAAGAGCAGGAAATAAGCAGAAGTTGAGGGTCAGTGTGTGAGCAAGCCCTTGGAACCAGAGGCAAGTGTTGGGTCTGGATGTAGAATCCTCCCCTCCCCGCCCCCAGCCGGGTGGACATTCCAGGCTTCACGTGATAAAGAGGAGGCCGATGGCCCTAGGGTAAGTCAACAGGCTCTGTCGCAGCAGAGATAGGAGGCCCAGGCCAGGGTCACCTGCTGAGCCTGGAAAACGGGTCTAAACATACACATAAATAAGGCACTAACAATCAGGCCAGCCAATCCAGGGTCTACTGAAAAGGAACTTCTGCCCCTACCTTGCAAAGGGAGACAACACAGGAGAAGGGAGGCTCTTCCCCAGGAGAGCCCCAGCTCCAGCCAACATGGAAGGGGACATTTCCCGGGGTCCTAGGGATGACGAGGAACTCAGGCTAATCTCCCTCAGCTGTTCCCTCCCCTCCCCGGGGCAAAAAAAAAAAAAAAAAAAAATCAAACTGTCACTCTCTCCGGTGTCCCCACGGAGAAAGGATAATTTCCGTTCTGGGAGGGGGGTGACAGCTGCAGAACGGGCTCCCCCCGCCAACAAGCTGTAGCTTGACTCTCATCTAAGAGAACTGCTAAATCAACACCATGCAGTTAACACGGAAGTGGCCCGGGCCTGAGTCTCCCCGCTCAGAAAGGGGGTCAGGAGGGCTTTAGTCTCAGGACTCCGGGAGTCTTCCTGAAGGGGGATCAGGTCAAGCTTGGGCCAGTCGGCGCCCCCAAGCCGGCTGACTTAAAAGATGCCGATCGCTGGGACTGCACACCCCCTACCTCCGCGGGCAGGGGCTGCAGAGGTGGCGCCGAGCGTTCAAATCGCGCTCCAAACAAGCCCGCAGCGGCCGCGCTCGCAGCCCCCGCCAGGCGGCCCCAGCGGAAAACTTGAAAGGGACTCTGTTTGCCCGCGGCCCTAGGGCGGCTCCGGAGGGGACGAGGGCCGTGCGATCACAGCCCCCTCCACCCGGGCTTCCGAGCCAGCTCGTGGGGGGAGTGTGGGGGCCTTACAAAACCAAGGATGGCACGGGGAAAAACGGAGAGCTTTTCCCTTCTGGCACCCCGCAATCCGAAGATACGACTCTCAGACCACCCAGAGACCAAGGGGCAAAGTAGGGCGCGGCGGCCAAAGCTTCAGACTCCCCCAGTCGCAGGAGACTGGAGACAGCAGGTCTTTCCAGGGAGTCACTACCGAACCCCCAAATCTAAGCTGCCTCCTTTTGCAGTCCGTGGCATCAGCCCAACTCTGCGCGCCCCTCATAATTTCTCCAGGGAGGAAATATATAAAATCTTGTTCTCACACTGGGAGATTTAGCTCTTCTGACAGGTCCCGGGACGTCCTTCCCTTCATTTAAAGTATGGGGTCCCCATACTTTCGGTCGATTCTACATATAAACAAAGCCAGGCCCTCCCCGCCGGAAAACAGCCCATTCCGGGCGAAGACAACTTCCCCTAGTCAGAAAATTAACACATTCCTCTTGCGGCGGTTCGGCCCCTCGCTCCAGGGAGGCGGAGGGGAGGGGGGGGGAGACCGGGCCATACCCCGTGGGTAGATTCGGGGCCCGAGCTGCGCAGCCGAAGCCTGGGAGCCCGCCCCACACACCTCTGCAGCCGGGGAAACACCCCCATTCTGGGTCCTGGGAGTCGGCCCCAAAGACTCCCTAATGCTATATATATATATATATATATATATATATATATATATGGAGAGAGAGAGAGAGCGAGAGAGAGAGCCCGACCGTGGGGTTCGGCGGAGGTGGGGGTGGTGTAGTTTGACGGAAAAAAAAAAAAGGTCAAACTTGATCAGCCCGCCAGGCATCCTGCCGGCAGCGGGGGCGAGGAGCCCAAGGGGAAATACACAAGTGGCCGTCGCTTCTTTCAAGTGGAGCGGGAAGCTCTGCACGCGCGGTGGAGGGGGGCTCGGGGCAGTCACGGTCACCCCTCAAACCCTGGGCTGCCGCGGGAAGTGCGCACCCGACATCTCCAAGCAGCCGCCCCCGCAGGCGGAGCGCCAGCCCAGCAACCCGAGGTGAGGGACCCCGGGTGCCCACCGCCCCAGATCTTCAGTAATTGGGAAGGACTGGGTAACCCGAAGGGAGACACCCCCCCCCCGCCTCGCTCCTCGGCGTCCAACCTGCCGTCCTCGACCCTAAAAACCCCTTCTTTTTGTCTGAACTCAGTGATCTGCGACCGAGCATACTGCGGCTTGGAGAGGCTTGGGTACAGCAGCGGCCACGGAACGATCCCCCCGAGCCGGGTCTCCCAAGCTCCGCGGCTCAGGCTGCGGGCGTCCCCCGCCCCTCCCGAGCACGGACCCCCCCTCCTTCCCCCTTCCTAACTCTCCGCACCTGAACTTCGGGGGAATCTGCGCCGCCAAACTTTCCACCGACTTGCAGCGAACTCCGGCCTCGGCAGCGCACCGAGCCCCGGGGGAGAAGAGGGAGGTAGGCGGGGAAGGGGAGGGGGCTGGCCTCCTGGGGGGGTCGGAGGAGGGCCGCGGTCCCACACCTACCGGCTCTCCGAGTCGTCCGAGCCACCTCCGCCACCGTCGCCGCGAGGCCGAGGGGGAGGGGCGGGGCGGGGAGCCGCGCTCCGCTCCGGGCACCGCCGCCGCCGCGGTGCGCTCCGCTCCAGTCACCCGCCGAGCCTGGGTCCGGAGCTGGAGTCGCGCCGCCGCGGCTGGCCCGAGGCGGGGAGGGGGGGGGAGCCTGCAGCACCTGCCCCTCCTCCCCCTCCCCGCTGCCCAAATTAAAAAACAACAAAAAGCAACTAATCACCCCGGAGCGGAGCGGGGCGCGGCGGGCGGAGGGGGTGAGCGTGCGGCGCCCGGACTCAGCGGGCGGCGCGCATGGCTGGGCTCGGGCAGGGACGCGGGGCCGGGCCTGGGGGAGGGAGGAAGGAGGGGGAGCAAGGCTCCGCCGCTGGCGCTCAGCTCGGACCAGTGCTCTCGCCGCCACCGACGCCGCCGCCTCTACATCCCAGCTCAGGCTCCGCCGCCTCTGCTGCCGCCGCGCGCCCGCCCGGGCAGGAGCTCTGAACGCTGCCCGGGGGCTGCCGGCAAAACCCGGACCGGACTAGCCGCTCCCCCCTCCACCTCGGCTTCCCTCCCTCCTCCCGCCGCCTCCCTCCGCCTCCCTCCCTCGCTCGCTCGCTCGCTCCCTCCCAGCGCCGCTCTGGCCACTTGGACGCTGCTGGCTCCACCTGGAGCCGCAGCCACGGCGCCTCCACATCCCAGCGATCGGGCGAGGTCCGCCCAGACTCAGCTCCCCCGCGCTCCCGGCTTCACCTTTTTTCTGTTCAACTTTCAAAATAATTAACCCCCCTCCCCCTTCACACTTCTCCCTGGGCTGGGAGACGCACCTTCCGGGGACAATCCGCCGACCTTCTGCCCTCCGTACAGCTGTTGACTGAGTTACAAGCCTCAGGGATCCCGAACGAGGGTTTGGCCGCGCCCCTCAGCCCAGGTGCTTCTTGGGGTGGACTGCCTGCCCAGATCAGATCTAGGGTCCTGTTCAAAGACCCCATCCTTCCCAAAGTGGGCATCGGGTCCACCAGAAGAAAAGAGAGTCCTGTTCCCATTCCACAGATAAAGAAACTGACCAGAGAGAGGACATTTTCTTTAACAGCAGGCAGGCGCCAGTCGAACCTCCCTGAGTCCTAGGTTTTAAAAGTCCTAGAACCACCGGGCATGGTGGCGCATGCCTTTGATCTCAGCACTTGGGAGGCAGAGGTAGGAGGATCGCTGTGAGTTCGTGGCCAGCCTGAGACTACATAGTGAATTCCAGGTCAGCCTGGACTGGTGGGAGACACTACCTAGAAAAAAACAAAAAAACAAGGTTCTAGAACTCTAACCGTGGCCTGTGAACCTGGAGCCTGAAAGCACCTAGCACACAGCCCAGCCATGCCTAATAGATACTGGCTGGGAGAAAGAGACCTCAGCTCAGCCCTGATAGCGTGCTACACAGTGCATATCCTTGTCCCTCTAACATCAGTACACTCCGCACCTGCCCAGTTCGAGCTCATCCTACTCTTGCATCTGGTACCCTCTTTTCAAGGACCCATAGAATGAATTCTGGCCTCTTAAATTCAAAGTGGGTGGACCACGATGGCACATGTCTGGGGAGGTTGGATCCACCTGAGTTCGAGACCAGAGTGAGATCCAGCTCAGCCTGGGCCAGAGAGAGACCCTATCTGGAAAAAAAAAAAGTAATAAATCCAAAGTGGAAGTTCTCAGCTCTCTGGGATTTGCGCAGGTTGCTGCAGGCAGACCTTCCAGGCACAGAAAACAGACAGTTCTGTTGGGGACTGTGCTTCTTGCTTAAAAGTTACAGGCTGAAGCCGGGTGTGGTGGCGCATGCCTTTAATCCCAGCACTCGGGAGGCAGAGGTAGGAGGATTGCCGAGAGTTCGAGGCCACCCTGAGACTACATAGTTAATTCCAGGTCAGCCTGGACTAGAGTGAGACCCTACCTCAAAAAAAAAAAAAAAAAAAAAAAAAAAAAAGTTATAGGCTGAGCCAGGCATGACCGTGCACGCCTTTAATCCCAGTGTTTAGGAGGCAGAGGTGGGAGGATCTGTGAGTTCAAAGCCACCCTGAGACTACATAGTGAATTCCAGGTCAGCCTGAGCTAGAGTGAAACTCTACCTCAGAAAACAAACAAAAAAGTTATAGGCTGAGAAGACTGGGACCAGATAAACAGGGAATTAACTGAGGTGACCCACGTGTCTCCAACCAGACCTTCCTGGGAGAAGCGAAACTTGTCTCCCACCTCATTGTTTCCTCTCCTTGCTGCTTCCTCTCTGTGTTGATGACATTCAAGCCAGAGCCATGGGTGCCTCTGGAGCTGGGGCTGATAACCCTCCAAGCCTTATATGTTGATTTGGGACCTTAATCCAGTTTGGGGGGGGAGGGATGTCAAAAGACAGCTCAAGCCGGGCGTGGTGGCGCATGCCTTTAATCCCAGCACTTGGGAGGCAGAGGTAGGAGGATCGCCGTGAGTTCGAGGCCACCCTGAGACTACATAGTGAATTCCAGGTCAGCCTGGACCAGAGTGAAACCCTACCTCAAAAAAAAAAACAAACAAAAAAAAAAAGACAGCTCAACTGAAATGTGTTGTCAGGGTATGACTACCCCAGATATTGGAGACACTCCTCTCCTAGCAAATTCTTTCCCTTCCCTATGCCAAATAATGTCTATCTTGGGGAGGTGTTTAGCCTGTCTTCATCTTTCTAGTAGGCCTGTTCAAAGCCACCCAAAATAAATCTATTATGTGAGTAAAATCAGGGTGTTTGCTATGGAAATAGTTTTAAGACAGTGGACACTCAGATGTTCATGCTCCTAAACTTAAAGGTACAAGGAAGAGGGAGGCAGAATCCCTGGTCTAGATGCTTCAAGATGTCTTAAGCACTTACCCTCTCCATTTACTATTTCTGAGGAAGCTGAGGCTCAGACTGAAGAGGAACCTTTTCCCTGGGAGTCAGAAGAAGGCCCCAGAGGGTTAGGACCCAAGAAATGAAAGGATACTGGAGGTCTCTGAAGCCAGGGCCACTGCAGAAGTTCTGTATATTGGGGGGTTGGAGATATGGTTAAGTGGTCAGGGCACTTGCCTGTGAAGCCTAAGGACGGGAGTTCAATTCCCCAATACCCACATAAGCCAGAGGCACAAGGTGCACATATGTCTAGAGTTTGTTTGTAGTGGCTAGAGGCCCTGGTATGTCCATAGTCTTTCTCTTTCAAATGAATAAATAAATAAAATATATTTTTTAAAAGTCCTGTACACTGGGAAGTTTTATCCTGGGGTGGGAGGGGTTGCACACCTTAGGGAATTGCTACTCTGCACTTAAAATTTATTTATTTCTCTGTGTGTATACATGAGTGCTCTGTGCACCAGGGCCTCTTGCCAGTACAAACACCATATACTTGCACCACTTTTTACATCTTACGGATGGAGAATCAAACCTAGATCAACAGACTTTGTAATCAGATGTCTTTTTTTTTTTAAATAAACTAGTGTTTTTTATTTATTTATTAGAGACCGAGAGAGGGAAAGAGAGGGAGAGTGAAAATGGGCGCGCCAGGGCCTCTAGCCACTGCAAACAAACTCCAGATGCTTGCACACCCTTGTGCATCTGGCTTATGTGGGACCTGGAGAACCGAACTGGGGTCCTTAGGCTTCGTAGGCATATGCCTTAACCTCTAAGCCATTTCTCCAGCCCAGCAAATGTCTTTTAACTGTTGAGCCATTTTCCCAACTTCTATTATACACTTTCTTGAGACCTGTGTCCCCACCCACAAACAAACTAAAGCAGGCCAAGGCCAAGGAAGTGGAAAACGACCAGGTGATCTCAATGAGCATGGCTTCCTCAGGAAAGCGTTGACAAATGCATGGCCTGGTTTGAGCTTGGAGTCTTCCCATTCTCCTGCACATTACGAACTGAGAGACCCAGGTGTGGTGTCACACTCCTTTAATCCCAGCACCTGGGAGGCAGAGGTAGGAGGATCACTGAGAGTTTGAGACCACCCTGAGACTACATAGTGAATTCCAGGTCAGTCTGAGCTAGAGTGAGACCCTACATAAAAAAATATATATATAAAAAAAACCCAAAACAAAACAAACAAAAACAAAACAAACAAACAAAAAAAAAAACAGAGATTACCTATTTGTCTACTCCATATGGGAACCTGAAAGACTATTCACGTGGATATTGAAGTAGAAGAATTGCTTTTAGTTTGAGGCCAGCCTGAGCTACAGAATGAGCTCTAGGTCAGCCTGGGCTAGAGTGAGACCCTGCTTCAAAAAACAAAAATAAAGCCGGGCGTGGTGGCACACGCCTTTAATCCCAGCACTCGGGAGGCAGAGGTAGGAGGATCGCCGAGAGTTCGAGGCCACCCTGAGACTACATAGTTAATTCCAGGTCAGCCTGGACCAGAGTGAGACCCTACCTTGCAAAACCAAAAAAAAAAATAATAATAATAATAAAAAATAAAAAATAAATAAATAAATAAATAAGAAAAGTGCCAACATGAACAGGAACTGTCATGCATAAGCTATCTACATATAAAACTCCATCATGGGACTGGAGGGATGGCTCAGCAGTTAAGGTACTTGCCTGAAAAGCCAAAGGACCTAGTTTCGATTCCCCAAGACCCATGTAAACCAGATGCACCTGGTGGCACATGCATCTGGAGTTTGTTTGCAGTGGCTAGAGGCCCTGGAGCACTCATTCTCTAATAAATAATAAAAATAAAAAAACAAAACTCCATCATGGATGGTAAGACAAATGGAGGACATCCAGGAAGGATGAGGTGGGGCAGACCATTCTTATCTTGGCCACGTTCCCCAAAGGGCCACTGTCCTCCACTTCAAAAGGATTATTTTTCTGCTGAGGTTTCAACTAATCAATCAGCTTTCAAGTTAGGAAGCTCTCCAAGTCTACAGCACCTGTAGAGAGAGGGCCCCTTTATTATCCTATCTTCTGTTGGGGAAGAGTTCAGAGTTCCTCTCCCTCTCTTTCCTGTTCTTTCCCCAGAAACTATGCAAGTGTGCCATGCCACTGAGCTACCCTCAAGCTGTAGAACGCCTTCCTGAACACTGTTTATCCTTAGCATTGATTAAACCCTTATCATCCATCTCATTGACTCCTTACATCATCTTCACTTTTCAGATGAAGAAAATGAAGTGATATTGTAACCAAACTAGTTCCCTGACCCTGAGACTTGCTGTCATTGGAAGGCTTCTTCCATACAGACCTGACTTGGGCTCACTTGAGTTCACATCCTTCAGTGGTTCTCCAGAGCCTATAGGATCAGGTCAAGTCCCTTATCTGATGTGACCTGGCTTTCTTCACCAGCCCTCTTTGTCCTTACAGTTCCCAGCCCTGCTAATCAACACCATCAGGGGTGGACTCCTGAGATATCCCCAAGATTTCTCTTCAGGTTTCCAGGGCTTTGCAGGTACTGTTTCCTCTGCTTATAGGGCTGAATCAAGCTCCTGCTGAATACCCAATATATGTATCACCTCCATGGGGAACCTGGGTTTGGGCCATTCCTACTAGGCCACCAGTAGTGCTTATGCTATTTAGAAAATGGAGCCAGGTGTGGTGACACACGCCATTAATCCCAGCACTTAGGAGGCAGAAGTGGGATTGCCGTGAGTTTGAGGCCACCCTGAGAAGACTACAACGTGAATTCCAGGTTAGCCTGGGCTAGAGTGAGAACTTACCTAAAAAAAAAAAGTACCCCATTTGACCAGAGGCAGGAACCCACATAGGAGGCCCTATAAGCCTTTGCTGGGCAACTTTACTGCACACTTTACTCTGGCCTGTCATCTCTCAACGCTTATGGCCACCATTGCATATAAATAGCTTTTCTTGTACTCAGCAGTTAAAGGCACTTGCTTGCATGGTGGCGTACGCCTTTAATCCCAGCACTCGGGAGGCAGATGTAGGAGGATCGCTATGAGTTCAAGGCCACCCTGAAACTACACAGTGAATTCCAGGTCAGCCTGAGGTACAGTGAGACCCTACCTGAAAAAAAAAAAAAAACAACTTGCTTGCAAAAACTGGATGGTCTGGGTTCTATTTCTTAGTACTCCCATAAAGCCAGATGCCCAAGGTGTTAGTTTGCAGTGGCAGGAGGCCCTGGCGTGTCCATTCTCCCCCCCCTTTTTTTTTTTTTTTTTTTTTAATTATTTTTATTTACTTATTTGGGAGAGAGAAAGAGAGAATGGGCATGCCAGGACCTCCAGCCACTGCAAACAAACTCCAGACACATGCGCCACCTTGTGCATCTGGCTTACTTGGATTATGGGGAATAGAACCTGGATCTTTTGGTTCTGCAGGCAAGCTCCTTAACCGCCAAGCCATCCCTCCAGCCCTCTCCCTGCTTTCTATTTGTGAATATAAATAAATGAAAAAATGTAAATAGCTTTTCCTTTTTGGGAGGGGAACAGGACTGGGGGTGACTTTGCTTATGCGAGGTATGTATTCAACCACTGGGCTGTATCTCCAGCCCAAGAAATAGATTGATTTGCTCATCTGTCTCCATTCACTCACTAACACCACTCATGAAGATTCTTTGAGGGTTAGGGATGATCTCCCCTACGCCTTTAAGCCTACATCTTTCTGAGCACTTTTTATGTGTCTGGCACCATGCTAATTGCTTTCTGTGCATATTTAATCCTCAAGTTTGGAGAGATATTTGCTCGAGGCTGCAAAAAATGTAGCCAAGGGCTGGAAGGATGGCTTAGCAGTTAAGGCATTTGCCTGCAACGCCAAGGACCCAGGTTCAATTCCCCAGGACCCATGTTAGCCAGCGGCACAAGGTGGCACATGCATCTGGAGTTTGTTTGCAATAGCTGGAGGCCCTGGCACGCCCATTGTCTCCCTTTCTCTCTCCTCCTCTTTCTCTGTCAAATACATAAATAAATAAAAATAAAATACTTTTAAAAATATAGCCAAACTAGGACCTCAGTGCACACCTTATCTAAGGCATTTCCCATAACTGCTGGGTACCAGCTAATGTCGAACATGAACTAAACAGCCAGTGGCTGTGTGGAGAATAGTATAGGAATGAGGGTCTCCGGTAAAGATGCCTGGTCTGGAACCTTGAGTAATGTCTACCCTTCTGGGGTTGTTTCCTTATCAATATCAGAAAGAATAGGAGGAATAAGGGGCACAGTATAGGGCAGTGTTCAATGGCATCACCATGAACTGTGATTGCAGCCAATGTCCCAATATCATTTGGCAGAAGCACAGAATTTAGTAGCCTAGACTATGCTTAGGTCTTTGAGCCTCAACCCCTTACAGTGACCACTGGATCTTAGGTCTCTCACCTCCAACCCATAAAGGGGCAAGAGAACCCTAAAACCAAAGGGGAAAGTCAAACAAGCCAAGTCTTGTCTTCCAGAGATGTCAGTTTGGTGGTTTATTCCTGGCCCTGTTCTGAGAAAACAGGAGGGAAAGGAAGAGTAGAAGGGACACTCTAGTCCAGCTCTGGGGACATAGACTGATAGGGCAGGATTCAGGCCAATTCCCCCCCTGGCCACACACACACACACACACACACACATCTTCCCAAGCCTGGACACAGCTACACCTGTAGATAACCATAGATACAGCTCCACCCTACCAAGAACAGGGAACTCAGCCTTTATGGAAGGGGCAGAGGGAGTAGGGACAGTCTGGTGACTGTCATGCCTTAGACAGCATGTATCCCTAGGTTTCTAGGCAGTCATGGGTCAATTGTCTGTCCAGTGGGAATGCTCCCAGAGCCAAAAGCTGTGGCTCCAGGGCTCTCAGGTCAGGAAGTGGGAGGGACAGTAGCTGAAGGGGAGGGCAGAGTCCCAATCCTGGAGACCCTAGACCTGGGGGAGGGTGTCCAGGGCATTGAGAAGCAAGGGTCCAACTTAAGGCCTGCAGGCTAGGGTGGGGTGGCATGAAGGAGGTGGAGCTCAGTCTACTCTTCCAGTTAGAGCCTTTGAAAGCAGAGCCAAGTAAATAAATGCCCTGCAAATTGGAACTTCTGAAAACCAACCTGTTTTTCTTCAGACAGGAGAAACTATCCACCTGCCGCTACCCTGTCTTTCTCTCCAAAGAATGGGGTGCCCAGGCTGTGCCTGGGGTGGGTCTGGGATAAACTGCTCTTTGAACTGGAGGGACTGGTTCTATGTCTAGCTGTCTGGGTAGTCACGGGTTGCTGGCTGGACCAGAGAGGAGGGAGGCCTCAGGAAGGGGCCTCTTGTAAATAGTTAACTCCCATAGCCACCACTGGGTCCCCTGGGCTCCACCCGCCCCCCAGTTGTGACTGCTCCTGAGTACCCACTCCTAAGCCAAAAGTCAAAGGTCAGAGCCAGTCTCAGCACCTGGGCAGTGCCTTCTTCAGACTCTCAGGGGGAAGGGAATTTTCTTTAGGGATGAACCTTCCCTCTGAATTCTGAGAGAAAGCAGTCGCTCTAGTGTACCCTCCAGCCTTTCTGTCGAAGTCCTGACCTTTGTCTCCAGGAGGATAAAGCCAGGAACTCTGGGTGGGCCTCGGGGCAACCCCTGGGCATATCCCAGCCCCACCAATCCTACCCACTCCAGCTCAGGGGTAGCAACAAGACTAGATGGAGGTGAAGAAAAGGAGCAGATACTGTCCAGTCCAGAACTGGAATAGGACCTTCAGCATCCTACCAACCCCCTTCCTGGTTCTGGGCTCTTCCTTTCTGGAGACATTAAGGAAACCCTTTACCTGTTCTGTAGGTAATCTGTTTAGCAATCCATTCCTGTTTTGTGTTGAGACAAGGTTTTACTATGTACCTCAGGCTAGCCTTGAATTCTAGATCTTCCTGACTGTCTCAAAGTTCTGGGATTATAAACTTATGACCCCACAAGGAGTCCATTCCTATTTGGCTAATAAGGAAATTGAGGTGCTAAGGAGGGTACTTGTCCAGGATAGGGCAGCTGTACAATGAACGGAGACCTGGATTCTGGCCCTTAAAAGGGTCTAGCTCAGGGCTGGAGAGGTGGTTCAATGGTTAAGGTGCTTGCCTGCAAACCCTGACAACCCAAGCTTGATTACCCAGTACCCATGTAAAGCCAGATGCAAAAGGGGCATGCATTTGGAAGGAGTGACTGGAGGACCTGGTGTGCCCATTTTCTCTGTCTCTCTCTCTCTCCTCTCTGTCTCTCTCTCAGCTTGAAAATAATTAAATAATAATAAAACATTAACTGGGAGACTCTGAATGTGCGTGAGGAGACGCCCTAAAGGCAAAAAGGACCAGGCAACCCCTCTGCCTTGGATGTAATTCTGCTGGGAGACTCTGAATATGAGAACAGATAGGGGGATTGCCCTTTACCTCCCGCTATGTCCACCCACCCTTGGAAGAATTCTCCGACAGGCCAATGAGGGAGGATTGATGGTGCTGCCACCCTTTTCACTGGGGAGGCATCACAGAAGCCAAGGAGACAGGGAAAAAAAAAACAACTTTTAATCGAGATTGCAGATTGTGAAAAGATTCATAACTGAAATGATTCCCTTAGGAAATATAAAAAGTTACTTACGGCATGGCTAAATTGGGCATGCTTCAATCAGGGGCAGTTGAAAAATCATTAAGAGAGATATACACGATGATCTTTTAGATCTATGTGAGTCCTGCCAAGAGGGCTGGCCATTGCTCTAGCTAGAAACGGCATCTGGCACTGAGCTTGCTTAGCTCCTATGCCGCCCACCTCCTTCAACTCCAACTTAGAGAAAGGGAGAGAGGGGAGAACCCCTACCTGCTGGGCACTGAGGGGACACTACTGTTGCAAGGGAAAGTGGAATAGGAAGGACTATGGCTACATAAAGCCGAAGCTACTTCCTCTTCAATAGCATAACGGGAGTGGCAGGGTGATAACTACCTATCTCTTGAAAAATTAAAAAGGGGGGCTAAAGAGATGGCTTAGTGGTTAAGGCGCCTGCCTGCTAGGCTAAGAACACCGGTTCCAATCTCCAGGTCCCACGTTTAGCCAGACGCAGTGACGCAAGGGCGCGCACACATCTGGAATTTGTTCACAGCGGCTGAGAGGCTGCTGGCGTGCCCATTCTCTCTCTCTGCCTCTCCCTCTGTGTCTCTCTCTCAAAAAACAAAAAACCTAACTAAAAAGGGCACTCATTTTTCATGTTTCCTATTTCCTTCTATTCCTTGAGTCAGCCAAAGGAAGTGGACACCTTATTTAGACTCAAGAAAATTACTAGAATATTTTTTGTTTGTTTTTGGTTTTTCATCTCAAGCTGGCCTTGAACTCACAGTGATGCTCCTACATCTACCTGTTCTTTCTTGTTTTGTTTTGTTTTCTGAGATAGAGTTTCACTCTAGCTCAGGCTGACCTGGAATTCATTATGTTGTCTCAGGCCTTGAATTCATGGTGATCCTCTGCCTCCCAAGTGCTGGGATTAAAGGCGTGCGCCACCATGCCTGGCTCAGAATATGTTCTTGAACATGCACCCGAAGTCCTTCGCTGGACAGGGAGGCAGGAGGAGGATTATCAGATCATTGTATTTGGTCTCTTCCACGAAAAACTTAAGGTATGAACCTTCTGGGGGAAGTGCTAGAACAAGTAGTGTTTTTTTGTTTTTTTCTTCAGTATTTTATTTATTTATTTGAGAGAGTGAGAGTTGCAGATAGAGAATGGGCATACCAGGACCTTAAGCCACTGCAAACAACTCCAGATGCATGTGCCACTTTGTACATCTGGCTTACATGGGTCCTGGGGAATCAAACCTAGGTCCTTTGGCTTTGCAGGCAAGCACTTTAACTACTAAGCCATCTCTACCCCCCTTTATGTTTTTTTTTTTTGGGGGGGGGGGTTCGAGGTAGGGTCTCACTCTAGCCCAGGCTGGCCTGGAATTCAGTGATGCTCCTATGTCTGCCTCCTGAGTGCTGGGATTAAAGGCATGTGTCACCAACACACCCGACTCCTTGTTTAATTAAAAAAAAAGAAAAAGTATTTGCAAGAAGAGAGGGAGAGAGAAAGGGGGCATCTTTAACCACAATGCAGCCACCTTCATGGTTTCCAGTGGCTTTACTGGAATCTGACTGGCCTCTCTTGCTGTAGCATGTGGGGTGTTTCTGCCCCTTGCTTTCCTTATACCTTTTTTTCAGGATGAAGCACAAACAGGGTGACTGTGATGTGCTAATCATCAACTTCCACGCACTACTGGAGCCTTACCCCCATCTCCGTGTTTTCTCTCCCAGGTCCTGGCCCAGATGATACCAAATAAATGTTTGCTGGAGGAGGTATGGCATCAGAATGTGGCCAAAACAAAGCCTGTGTCATATTGGGGCAGATGAAAAGACAGGCCTGTGCCTAGCCCCTTTTCTTGAGGCTCATCAGTTTGAGTAGCCCTCACTTTCATTGCTAAATCATCAGGGAAGGATGAAACCAGAAGAGGATTGTGGTGACCAAGCTGCCTTGAGGGTGACCCAAAGCTGCTGCTGTAGCTTCCTCCTAGCCAGACCCATCTCTGATTACAAAACCACTGCCCACCTCACAGTCAAACCCTGCTCCCTGTTCTGGCACTTCCTAGGCTGGTCCTGGGGTCTGTGTCTTAAACTGTCTTACATCTATACCAGTGCTCCCTCTCCATTCCATCAGGCATTCCCATCCTTCCATCTACACAGACACCTGTTGACCTGTATTTCTGAGCTTTCCCCTCAGATGAGGGAGTGAGTGTTTTCTTTCTCAGGTAGGAGGGTAGGTGCATCTTAGCCAGAGGACTACAATGGTGGTCATTGTTTTGTTGGGGCTGGAGTGTAGGGCAATATAAGGCTGATGCTTTAGGAAGAAAGGAAGTAGATTAGGCAGCAGAAGGAGGAACTTCTAGCAGACAGATTTCCCTTCCCTGCCTGCCAGACTGGACAGGAAGAATAGGACTCCAGAGTGGGGGATCCCCACTCCAATCCTCTGGTTCAAAGGCTGTGGATTGGGGATATTCAATCAGTACCATCTAGTCAATCTACAGTGCCCTTCCCTGTCCCGCCTTCCTGCAGGGGATAGTCATCAGCTCAGGTGGTCCAGCTATCGGCTGGCTGGACTCACTGTGCCCATAATCTCCTTCCTATCCCCAACATCAGCCCTCGATAGCTCTGGGCCCTGCCAGCCCCAGCCCAAGCCAACACCGACCTAGAAGGAGGCAGCAGACAGTGATTGCCAAGGGAAGGAGGCTGACTATCAATGCTGAGGGCCCCCATTTAGAACTGGCTGGACAGAAGGTCAGAGCAGCCTAGTGGCCCATGACTTGTAGCTTCAGCAGTGAGGTGTTGGTACCAAGCCTAGAATGGATGAGCAGTGATACCAATAGCAACACCCCTGCCATCTCAGGCAAGCATGGTTCACTCTATTCTGGCATTTGGGGTCATGAGGTGCAGGGGAAGGGAATTTCCCATCATTCTGACCTGAGATACTTGGAGACAAGGATGTTCTGGAAAAATCACTCCCCCACTCTTATAGATTGTTGGCATTCCTATGGGATTCTTGCCATCACTTCCAGGGGGTTTGTTCTGGGGTTATACCAGGGTTTCTAAACTAGAGAACATTCCCCTGAGTATGCCAAGCAATTCCCAGCCCTGTGGAGGCTTTTTTATTTTTTCGTTTTTTGGTTTTTCGAGGTAGAGTTTCACTCTAGTCAGGGTGGCCTCAAGCTCATGGCGACTCTACTTCTGCCTCCCGAGTACTGGGATTAAAGATGAGCACGACCACACCCGGTTTTGCTGTTGTTTTGAGGCAGGGTCTCTTTGCAGCCCTTGCAGTTACTATGTAGACCAAGCTAGCTTTGATCCTCCTGCCTCTGCAGCTCAAGTGCTGGAATTACAGGACGAGCCATAATGTCCAGCTCTTGTAGACTTTTGTTTTCTTCTATTTTTTTGAGGGGGGGAGGAAGAGGTGTTTATTCTTATTATTTTTGGTTTTTCGAGGTAGGGTTTGGCTCTAGCCCAAGCTGGCCTGGAATTCAGTACGTAGTCGTAGTCTGAGGCTGGCTTCGAACTCCTCTGCTGGGCATTAAAAGCTTACACCACCACACCTGGCCTGGCTAACCTTTTTTTTTGAGAGCTTGTTTGGAGGTTCTAGCAGGGGAGGGCAGCTACTTGTATACCCTTGACTGAAGACCGCTCCTCCTCTATTGGGGGAAGGTCGTCCTCTTCCACTGTGCACCCAGCTTCGGGAGAGACGCACATGGTGCGGTGAGGGAGGAAGGGGACACCCGCCTAGCCAGCCAGATCAGCGGAATCAACCCTGGCGATCAATGGGGTGAAAGATGTCACAGCCAGATCGCCCTCACATCCTAACCTTTTTTTTTTTGGAATAGTGCTACAAATCAAACCTGGAGTCTTGTGCATGTCAGGCAAGCCCTCTACCACTGAGCCACACCCCCAACTGATTTTGTGGAGACATTTCTTTCTTTTTTCTTTTCCTTTTTTTTTTTTTTTTTTTTTTTTTTTTTTGAGGTAGGGTCTCATTCTAGCCCAGGCTGACCTGGAACTCACTCGGTATTCTCAGGGTGGCCTCAAACTCATGGTGATCCCCCATCTCTGCCTCCTGAGTGCTGGGATTAAAGGCATGCGCCACCACACCCGGCTTGTAGAGACATTCCTGATAGTTACATTGCTGCTACTGGTATATTTAATAGGCAGAGAATAGGTATACAGACAAAAAAACCCGAAATGACTCAAAATGTCAGGAGAGCTAAGGATGAGAAACCCTAGGTTACAGGTTGGTAGGAACTTCCTTGACTCATCTGGGAGCTCGGAAGGTGGCAGGAAACATTTTGTACCCCCTACCACCACCACACAGGGGGGCCAAGGCTCATCATCTCACCCACACGGAGAAAGAAGGCAGTCTGCAACTCTGGCTTCAAAGGTCCCTTGTGGTCTTAGGAATGTGGTGAGCTGGCTGCCTCCTTACCTACCCACACACCAACCTCTAGTGCCCATGATGAGGGGACTGGCAAAACATTGCAGCTACTCAGTTAGAGGGACTCACTCACTCACCAGACCCCCACCCCCACCCCGCAAACCCTAAACAGCCTGACCCAGAGGATTTCCGGGCCTCAGGAAAAGGGTGGGGGCTGCCTTATCCCTCCAAACCCGCCCCTGAAGAGTTGGTTGGAATCTCTGGCCTCTAGGTTGTCTCCCTGCCCCCTCCCATTTCTATTTAGGAGGCAGCCATGGTGGCTTAGCTCCTGTCTCCGGTTTCCTAGGGAGCTGTACTGAAGCAGCCCAGCCTCCGTGGGTCCATCTGTCAGGGAGGCTGTTCCGCCCCATCGATTGCTGTTCCCAGGGGGCTGTGTTGCTCGAGGGACCCAGTGTGGCCGCCAGATAGGAGAGAACCACACGGATAAGAGGCGGGGAGTGGGGCAGCTTGGCAGCAGGCAGAGCCAAGAGGGGCTGACAATGCAGCCCGGAGACACAAAGCTAGACAGGCATAAGACATGTAGAAGGTAGTGAGGCAGCAGGCTGACTGGAATGACCTCTGAAGCCACCTGGAACACTCAGGACTCAGTTTTGCTTTTGGACACACCAAGTTCCCACTTGTAAAGGCAACAAGAACAATAGCTAACTTTTTTTTTCTTTTTTTGAGGTAGGTTCTTACACTATATGTTTTTTTTAAAGCAGTGTCTACTCTAGCCCAGGCTGACCTGAACTCATGGTGTTCCTAGACTTCAGCCTACTAAATGCTGGGATTAAAGACGTATGCCATCACACTAGGCCGTCCTTAATTTCGTTTGGTTTAAGGTAGGGTCTCACTGTAGCCCAGACTGACCTGGAATTCACTATGCAGTCTCAGGGTGGCCTCGAACCTGTAGTGTTTTTATTTGCATTTGTAACTATCTTCCTAAATCTGCCTCCTAAATGTTGGGATTAAAGGCGTGGGTGCCACCATGCCCAGCCAATAGCTGACATTGAACAGGAACAGTGTACTTGGTATAGGTCAGGGGCTTCACACACCTCTTTGCATTTGAGTATTAAGCCCATTCTAAACAGGTGCTGTTGATCTCCAGCAGGATACTGAAGAGACACAGGCTGCAGCACTGTCAGTGACTACACAGAGTTGCTGGAGCTAGTCCCCAAAGCACTGGCAGCCTGGCCCCACTGGCTATGCCCCAGCTCCAGACCAAGAGAGCCAGGTCTGAGAGGGAGGAGGCGGTCTTGCCCGGCCAAAGGCCCTGCCCACCCGCCCTCCCGGGGAGCCACCGCCTCCTCCTCCCCTGGGCTGCGTGACATCTGCCCCGCTTCCCGGCCTCAGACAGCTGCCCAGAGCCACGTCAGCACTTCCACCAGGGAGTCTGGAAACTGGCTCTGGCCCTTGAGGGGAAAGGAGGGGGGATGTCTGCCGTCCCCAAAAGGATGGCTTTTAGTGAGGGTGATCCACTCAGCTGAGCAGGGGCAGGGTCGCATGACCTTGAGCTTTGGTCTTCTATAAACTTGTTTCCCCTGCTTTGGTATGCATGTGCTGGGAGGGGACTTTAAGACCAGCAGGCATAGCATCCAGACTAGACAGGGAGCATATATTCCTATGCAGCTGTAGTTCTGGGGACACCCAGGAGACCCTGCAACTCTCACAAGCCAGTTGGGACCAAACTGGTCATTTGGTGGGGCTCACTGGGGTGAGGTGGCAGGGTAGGAGGTTTATGTATAGGGCCCATCTCATCACACTGGCCGGCTGGGGCCAGAGATAACTAGCATAACGAGTCTCCCAGAAAATCATTAGCATGTGTTTGGGCCAGCAAAGTTGGCCCACAGGCGCCTCCGCCTGCCGGAAAAGGCCGCAGCCCAGGCCCCAGGCACAAATGCACACCTCCCCCTACCCAGAACCAACCAACTCAAACTCCAGTGGGGACCCACCCCAGGCAAGGGTCGAACAGGCCCGGCAAAGGGGGGCGGGACAGGAATGTCATTAGGGAAGGGGGCTTCCTCTGAAAAGTGGGCGGTCCAGTCCACACTTCGGCAATCCAGGCCGGCTCTTGGAGGTGTCTATTGCTGGCGGCAGCCCAGGGAGTGTGTGGAAATGACACCGCCAGGGCGGCGGAGATCCCCCCCTCCTGACATTGGCTGGAAAGTGGAGCAGCTCGTCAGGGACAATCAATGGCGATCGATCGCTAGTGAGGCGAGGGCGGACGGCGCGGGGGAGGGGCGGCTCGGCGGGCAGGGGTGGGGGCACCCGTGGCCGAGGTCAAAAAATACACAGATCTGCAAAAGGGCATCGCAGGGTCTCATGGACACACAGGTTCAGGGGTACATAATATGGACCACCACACCACAAATTGGCAGACCCACAGTTATACTACCCCACAGTCCATCCAACTCAAATGGCAACACAGGGTCAAATTGTCTGGTCTGCTTGGACACCTTGTTAGACACACATAAGGACAAAATAATATACAATTTGCCACACTATCACACAACCAGGCCTCACACCACCACTAGATACCTACCATTTTGTCAAGACATGAGAGGAACCAGGCATTTCACTAACTGATCTCACCCACACAACAGTGGGGTGTTATATACTCTGGCTTCATAATGGTGCCACCAAAGCAAAAAGTCACACAGCCATAAGTACATCACCAAATCCTCAAATATTGTTAAATTAGGTCTTCCTATGCTACATCACCATATGATCAAGAGCAAGTGGTATACAGTTGGGCCCCCAACTGCCACAAGATGTACCTCAACAAAGTTGTTTCATAGCACTCAACCATAAGTATAAATGTGCTTCTCATGACAATAAGACCTATGGCACAGGCACACTAGTATTAATAGGTTCTTCTGACAGTACTGCAAGCAAAATATTTCACATAGGCCCAGGTACTAGGTAAACACTCAACATGAGATCTTAAGACTTACTAGCACATCACCATAACAACCCATTTTGTAGCTTAGCATTTCTCACTTCCAGTTGGTCCATTCTTCTTTGGGAACCTAATTGATCCCAGCAACAAAACTAATTCCACCATTACATATGGGAAACAACTCAAATATCACAGTACAACTCACACAGTTGCACTCATCAATACAACAGCCACATTTTCACTTCTTCCAAAACACAGCCTCCAACCCTCCTCAGGGGGTCTTAAGACCTTGGTTGAGCAAACCATCTCTAGCCTCTTACCAGATGTGTCTACTACAGTTATGGGCTTCACTTCTGCTTCACTTCCTGCTACTCCCAACAAAGTTTAGAACACAAAACACTTCCTTCCAAAGGTCACCCACCTAGGGTCTCCTAAGTAAGTTTCTTATGGACGATACCCACTCTCAATTCCTTCCTTTTCCCCAAGAGAAAGAGGTATGAGTTAGTTACAAAGCCCACAAGAAAACTCTCTCCCATAAACATCTACAGGCATAATACTAATTTCATAAAGCCATTTCCCAAATATTGCCTATGCAATGTGCCCATTTTCTGGATGAGAAAAATCAAAGGACAGATATATTAAGTATGCCAAATCCAAAGTAGTAAACAAGGCTGGTCCAAAATCTCAATATCTGCCACTCCCAATCCTAGTGGGTACATGTATAGGATATGGGGCAAGATCTTCAGTTCTACAGAACATCCTTATAAGCACTCCTGTGCTCCAATGCAGATACAGCTGAGTATGGCTTCCTCCAATTCAGGCCTGGGTCCACCCTGGAACTTCTAGTAATCTCTTGAAACAAGGGAGCACCCCCTAAAGGTCAGGGCTAGAGCGACCAAAACATGATTTTTATTTTTAATATTTTTTTGAGAGAATATGGGTGTACCAAGGCTTCTTGCCACTGCAAACGAACTCCAGGTACATGTGCCACTTTGTGCATCTGGCTTTACATGGACGGATACTGGGGAATGAAACACAGGCAGTCAGGCTTTGCAAAGAAGTGCCTTTAACTGCTGGCTCTCTCTCCAGCCTTTACATTTTATCTGGTTATGCTGACCTCTCCATGCCTAAATCTTGAGTCCTAACTACACATTGATCCAAAACCACCTTCCCTGACAAGAGACTCTCCTTGACTTTTTTTTTTTTTTTTTTGGTTTTTCGAGGTAGGGTCTCACACTAACCCAGGCTGACCTGGAATTCACTATGTTAGTCTCAGGGTGGCCTCAAACTCACAGCGATCTCCCTACCTCTGCTTCTCAGAGCGCTGGGATTAAAGCCATGTACCACCACAAGGGGCTAGGTCTTTGATCTAAGATGGGAACAGGAAGGATGCTGGCTATAGTGGATGTTACAACCACCCTTTCAATCATCCCTCTCCCTTCCCTTGCAGACAGGATAGGGAAACAGCTGAGTTAGATCTGCTCTCCTGTGGCTCCCCCACCCATGGCTGGAGGAAAATCCTCCTCCTCCTCTCTCCAAGAGTTATTCAACAGGAGTAGCTAAAGGAAGATTGGCAAGACATGTCTATCCATTGGCCTGCCTACCCTATTTGTGGATGTACACTCATGGGCCATGCTGAGCAGGTGAGAGCTTCTCCCCTCCCAAAGGAACCCAGCCAGTCTCCTCTAGGCTGCTGGGTATCCCAAAAACTGGTTCTTCTCAAAGTGGGACAGAATCCTGGCTTACATAAATATCCAGGAAAGAAGTCCTATTGTCTGTATTTACTTCTGTGGACCCATGACCATCCACAGACACAATTTGATAAGGCCATTTCCCACCAAGTACTGTCTATCCAATATGCCCATTTTCTAGATGAGAAAAGTCAAAGGATATACAAAGTATTCAAACCCAGGATTCAAACCCAGGTCTAATTTCTGTTCTGCATAGGTCACAGATTCAGGCTCACCCATATTCATAAACACTAAGGAATGTCCACGCTCACTATTCTCAAAAGTTCCCAAACACATGGATAGCCCCTCCTGCACAAGCGTGAGCACACAGATTGGCCAACTGGAACCTGTCAGCCACATTCTCCATGGCTCCTTCTTCCAACAGACAGGGGCAGGCAGGGAGTCTACATTCCCAGGTTTCCGCCCTGACCCTGACCCGCCCCTTCCCCACCAGAGCACACATTCCTCTGGTGGCAGCCTGATAACCAGCCCCAAGGGGAGGTCTGGAGGAGAGCAAGGCATTCTGGGGGCCAAGCTGCTTCTCAAGGCTAAGCCTGTTTTACTGCCTAACACTGTAGGAAGTCAGCTTGTGCTGCAGGTTGTCCCTACCTTCTAGTCTAACTAGAACCAAGACATTCCCCTTCATTCCAGGGACTTTCTTAGGTCCAGTTTCCTTTGGAGGGAACATTCCTCATATGGTTAAGAACTATAGCAGTCCTTAGGGAACCCCCAAGGATTCTCTCCCTAGAAAACACTGTGGAAGAGGTGCCAGAAAGAATTTAAGTGCCAAAGATTGGGAAGGAGTGATTTGGAATGCTGTCTTTTGGAAGTGGCATTCATTGCATTCATGACTTTGCATAGCTGCTGTCGTTACCTGTACAAGACCTACACAATAATGGGCCCATCAACATGTTGTCATGGATGATGGAAGAGGGCAAAACAGCAAAATAAAAGAGGGAGTAGGGGCTGGAGAGATGGCTCAGCAGTTAAGACACTGGTTTGCAAAGGCTGTTAGCTGGGGTTTGATTCCCCAGTGCCCACATGAAGCCAGATGCACAAAGTGGTGCATGCGTTGAATTTGTTTGCAGTGGCAAGAGGCCCTGGCGTGTCCATTCACATTCACTCTCCTTGCAAATTAAAAAATAAGTTTTATGGGCTGGAGAGATGGCTTAGCGGTTAAGGCACCTGCCTGCTAAGCCTAAGAACCCGGTTCCAATCTCCAGGTCCCACGTTTAGCCAGATGCAAAAATGACGCAAGGGCGCAATGCCGCACTTGGCCACAAGGGGGTGGGGCGCACGCATCTGGATTTCGCTCATAGCAGCTGAGAGACTGCTGGCGCGCCCATTCTCTATGTCTATCTCCAAAAATAAATAAAAAATATATATAAGCTGGAGAGATGGCTTAACGATTAAAGCGTTTGCCTGCAAAGCCAAAGGACCCCGATTCAATTCTTCAGGACCCACATAAGCCAGATGTACAAGGGGTGCATGCATCTGGAGTTCATTTGCAGTGGCTGTATGCACTGGTGCGCCCATTCTCTCTCAAATAAATAAATAAAAATAAATTAAAAATACATATACTTAAAAGAATGGGTTCAGGATGGGGTAACAAAAGGTAATGGAAAGGGACTGCAATAAAAATACATTATGTACATGTATGAAACTTTCTCAATAAACAATAAAAAGCCTGGTGTGGTGCATGCCTCTAATCTCAGCACTGGCTGAGAGGCAGAAATAGGAGGATCACTGTCAGTTCAAGTCCAGCCTGAGTTCCAGTCATGAGGTTAAATTGGGTTAGAGTGAGACCCTACCTTAGGGGGAAAAGAAATTCCCTCCCTAGAGTTGAGTAGGCACACCCCTCCCCACACACCCAGCTTCCCCATCTAGGGTTAGTGGTGATTGTCACAGCACAGCTTGGGCTGAAGCCACTGGTGGGCTCAGCACATCTAGATATTTGCATACCCAGATGGCCAAGCCTAGAATTTCAAAGAATTCCCCATGAAGAGGCAGCTGGCTTCCGGGTGGTGGCCCTGGAGGCTCACAGCTGTTGTATTGGAAGACTATGGAATCTGGAAGTCCCAAGCACAAGATAGTGAAACAGACATCTCCCAGGTCAGTTCTTAGGGCCTAAAAAAGCTATGCCAAGGCTACTGCATGTGGATGGGCAGGCAAGTAAGACTGGATCTGTTGGGGGAGGAATGCTGCATTTTGGGAAAAGGCAACAGTGGACACCAGAAATGTGGATCCCCTTGCTCACATGAAGTAATGGACTTGTTTTTGCTTCCATGTAACTTGCAGCCAATGAGCACAGGCTTTTGTGTGCTAATACTGAGCTTGTTTACACACAGGCATATGTCTAAATAGCAATAGGGAGGGGAGAGCAGCTTGATACTTCTAGTATCCTCTAGTAGACCTTGGGTTGGAATATGTAACTAACCTGTTCTCTTGCTGTATAATATAAGGATTTTGGTCTCCACCCAACAAAAGCCCCTCTCGGGTTCTGTCCATGCAGACTTACTGACCACACATTTTAGTTTTAAAAGTTATGTGTAACCACTGCCCTCTGCTGGCCACCGCAGGACTAGCATCTATAAAGAAATCTTTCATCACACTGAAATGTAACCCCAATCAGCTGCCTACAATGTCAGGAGTTAATACAAGTCACAATTAATAGAAACAAAACTAGAAATACGTATCAGGGCAATTCTGTCTTTCACCTCAATACAAACCTCCAACTTCAAAAGTACCCTAGAAGTTGAACCCACCCTCATGGCACACCTGCTTCATAACTTGTTAATATGCACTATAATCACCCCACATCCCTTCTCCTGTGTTCTTGCCTTGTTTGGTCCAAAAAGGACTGAGCTAAGCTGGAGCCATCTTTCCAGAAAGCAACTTTATTGGGGTCTAGGGCAGTTTTATTTCTATAGTTCCTTTTGCAACTCTACAGCTGATGTCCAAAAGCACAGAGTATCCTCTGAAAAAAATAAACCTGCTCCCTCAACTGTTCGCACAAAATCCTTCAGGTAGCCACATCTTCAAAGATGGCAATGATGCTATAGTTTGAGGACTAAAGGGAGATGGACCAAATGAGTTATTGTCCCTTACTAGCTGGGCAAAGCTCCACACTCCTGCTACTAGACAAATAGAAAGCCTAGCTTTTGCAAATTACTCCAAGCATGAACCATTTCTCTTACCTTGGAGACGGTGCTGGCTCTGGAGCCCAAATGTCAGATTATCCATTAAGATGCTTCTGGAAATTTCAAAGCTACCTCATTTTTTAAGAAACCGAGAAAACTAAAAATAACCCCCTTCATGCTCAATCTTGTTCTCTAGAGGTCCTATAATTTGAAAAGGTAATAGCTTCCCCTCCCACCAAGGAAGGGTCACACTCTAGTCCAGGCTGAACTGTCACTCACTCTGTACTCCCAGTCTAGTCTCAAACTCACAGGGATCCTACCTCTACATCCTCAGCTATATAGCGAGTGTGAGGTCACACTGGGCTACGTAAGACACTATCTTAAAATAAACGTAAGTAAATAAATATTGAAGATTTAAGCCAGGTGCAGTATAATGTCTGTAATCCCAAACCTCAAACAAGAGGCTGAGGTGGGAAGCCTTCAGATCACAAACTTGAGTAAAGCCTGGGCAATGAAATTGAGACTCCATCTCAGAAATAAAGGGCTGGAAAGATGGCTTAATGGTTAAGGTACTTGCCTCCAAAGCCTAAGGATCTAGGTTCAATTCCCCAGTACTCACATAAACCAGATACACAAGGTGGCACACACATCTGGACTTTGTTTGCAGTGGTTAGAGGCCCTGGCATGCCCATTCTATCTGCCCCTCTATCAATGAAAATATTTAAATAAAAATATGGGTTGGATTCGAGGCCACCCTGAGACTACATAGTTAATTCCAGGTCAGCCTGGACCAGAGTGAAACCCTACCTCGAAAAACCAAAAAAAAAAAAAGGGTTGGAGATGGCTTAGAGGTGAAGGTGCTTGCCTGTGAAAACTAAGGACCCACGTTCAATTCCCTAGTACCCACGTAAGTCAGATGCACAAGGTGGTGTATGATTCTGGAGATGGTTTGCAGCAGCTAGAGGCCCTGGTGCACCCATTCTCTCTCTGCCTCACTCTAACAAAGAAGTATTTACAAATAAAGAAATACTGGGATGATGGTCTAGCAATTAAAGGCATGCTTGCTTGCAAAGCGTATTGGCTGGGATTCAAATCCCAAGCCAGCCAGATGCAAAAAGCAGCACAAGCATCTGATATTTGCTTTCAGTAGCAAGAGGCCCTGGAGAGTGAATGCATGCATGCACACACATACAAATTAAACTAAAAAATTAAAGACAACAAAAACACATTTCAAGTTTTTTTTCTGAGGTAGGGTTTCACTGTAGCCCAGGCTGACCTGGAATTCACTATGCAGTCTCCGGTTGGCCTCGAACTCATGGCAATCCTCCTACCTCTGCCTGGGATTGAAGGTATGCAACATCACGCCCAGCTAGTGAGTACTTCTGTTAGAAAGTTTGACTAGAAGAATCTTGAGACGTAGATCAGGTCAGAAGAGAGCAATACCTTCAGGAAATAGCAGCAGTATACATTCACCAAGGCTACTGCTGTTCTTCCCCGTATGGTATCATAGGAGACAACACAAGTGATCAGCCTTTTACTTTCAGAGTACATGTAGAAGTACCCCAGCCCTGCAGAAATCTATTTTAGAAATAACTTACACAGGAGATTAAAAAACAACAAAAACCTACTCAAGGAGTCTGGAGTGGTGGCACACACCTTTAATTAATCCCAGCACTCAGGAGGCAGAGGTAGGAGGCTCGCCACAAGTTCAAGGCCACCCTTAGACTACATAGTGAATTACAGGTCAGCCTGAGCTAGGCTGAAACCCTACCTCAGAAAACAAACAAACAAAAAAACCTACTCAAGAATTATTAAACTGTTGTATTGGTGCCAAGGTATTCATTTATGTGTGTATTGAAGATGGAATACAGGCCTTCATGCATGCTAGGTAAACATTCTTACACTGAGCTACATCCATAGTCCTATTAACTTAGCTTTGTGTGTGCTGAAATGAAGATTACTTTTGCCTTTGACCAGATAAAAGTGAATAATCTTATGCCAGGCATGGTGGTGCACGCCTTTAATCCCAGCACTCAGGAGGCAGAGGTAGGAGGATTGCTGAGAGTTTGAGGCCAGCCTTGAGACTACATTCCAGGTCAACATGGGCTAGATTAAAAAAAAAAAAAAAGTGAATTATCTTGATTAAAGAAGTGACATGGTAGCACACACCTCTGATTCCAGCAGTGGCAAGGGAGGTAAGGATGGCTGTGAATTTGAAGCCTTGAAATCCCCACCCCCCAAAAAGTGATCATGAGTCAAAATTTCTAACATTGCCCCAACTAGCCAAGGACTAATCAGTGTGAAAGAGCAAAGCTAGTTGGTGGTTGTGTTGTAGCAACTGAGGCCAAAGGCCTTAGAACCTTTAGAAGTTCAGACTGAGTTTTCCAACTTATGTTAATCAAGGTAAAATATGGCTACAATAAACTGGCCTAGAAATATTGTGACAGTTCTGAGTACCGCTTCAAACAGCCTCAGCTAAGTAAGGTTATACTGCCAGGGGAAAAAAGTTTTGTTTGTTTGAGATAGGGTCTCAGGTACCCCAGGTTGGCCTCAAATTCTTGATACCTCTGTCACAAGTGCTGGGATTACAGGCACACAGCAGCACACCAAGCCCAGACAGACTATTCAAGAGGGCTCCTGTGGGGGTTAAGAAGACTTAGAGAAAGCCAATTTTCACTTAAGTGCATGCACTTAATTGGGACAATAATCCAGGGCACCCACACAAGTCCTCTTGTTGGATGCACATACAGTCCAAGTTCACTACCTTCAATTATTTTCACATTAGAAGTTTATTTTTTTCTAGAGTAATTAACTTATCTAGCAAAATAAAATAACTCATCATTTGAAAGAAAGACTATTTCAGAAAGGAAACAAAACTTAATAGATTCTTGCATACTAGTTAAGGGCAATAAAGATGCTTATTCTGATTTGAAAGGTATGAGTCTGGATATAATATAGCTCAGGAGTATAATACATGCTTACCCAGAAAGCATGGGGACCGAGGATCAATCCCCTAGTTCAACAAAATAATGATAGCAAACAAAAAGCAAGAACAGAGTAACATTCTATTAAATCTCACTGGTAGTTATTAAGGGAAACAAAGCAGAATTTCATCTTAATTGCAGATAAGAGACAGTTTATGTTATGTTAATTTTATTTTGTGTGTGTGTGGGTGTTTTTTTGAGGTAGGGTCTTGCTCTAGTCCAGGCTGACCTGGAATTCACTATGTATGAACTCAAGGCAACCCTACTGCCTCTGCTTCCTGAGTGCTGGGATTATCGGCGTGTGCCACCATGCCTGGCTAGTAAATTCAATTTTAATTTAGAAATAACCCATTTCTCCCAACAACCAACCTAAAGCTCAAAATAATTTTGAGATGGAGAGATGGCATAGCTGTTAAGGCCCAGCCTGCAAAACCTAGCCATCTGGGTTCAATTCCACATAAAGCCAGATGCACAAAGTGGCACATGTGCCTGGAGTTCGTTTGCAGTGAGTGACTAGAGGCCCTGATGTGCTCATTCTCTCTGTTTGCAAGTAAATTAAATAAAATAATTTTTTTCTGAGAAAAAAAATTACTTAAAAAGTGGAATTGTAAGCCGGGCTTGGTGGCGCACGCCTTTAATCCCAGCACTTGGGAGGCAGAGGTAGGAGGATCGCCATGAGTTCAAGGCCACCCTGAGAATACAGAGTGAATTCCAGGTCAGCCTGAGCTAGAGTGAGACCCTACCTTGAAAAAACAAAAAAACAACAACAAAAAAAAAAAGTGGAATTGTAAATCAAGAGGAAATATTTCTATGCCTAGGTCACTATAGCAAAAGGGTCCTATCCTTTTCCCTACAAACTTTCCTGCTCCTTCCCACAACTACCACCCTCATAAGATTTTGTTTGAGAAACAATTAGAAACTATCAAGTAAAACTAAAAGTATGCAAATATCTTACTCAGTTTTACCAAAGCATTCTAACCTATTATTCATAAAGAAATCCCTTAAAAGTACTGCCTCACTGGGATAAAACAAAGTTGCACCTGGGAATCAGAGAAGCTCCTATAAAAAGATGCAATATCCTGAGCGGGACGTGGTGGTGCACGCCTTTAATCCCAGCACTCGGGAGGCAGAGGTAGGAGGATCGCTGAGAGTTCGAGGTCACCCTGAGACTACATAGTTAATTCCAGGTCAGCCTGGACCAGAGTGAGACCCTACCTCGCAAAAAAAAAAAAAAAAAAAAAAAAAAAGATGCAATATCCTATTGTAAGAATCACTGAGTGACTTTCTTTTCTTTTAGTAAAAAGGTGGCTTTCCTCATTTCACACTGGGCAAAGTATATGCACACAACTGGATCAAACATGCTTCACATTTAAGTGGGCAAGACCAAACTTCACATTGTGACCATGCAAACCTTTCACTGGGTACTTGGCACACCAAAATGACAGCTTTTTTTCCCCCTTGAGGTAGGGTCTCACTCTAGCCCATGATGTCCTTGAACTCACAGTTATCTTTCTACTTCTGCCTCCATACCTGGCAGATGACAGCTTTTATTTAGCACAAAATACTTAACAGCACTGTTTGAAAAATATCCACATTATGACCTAATAAATTGGTTTCTAAGATGAGAGGTAAATTAAGAAAGAGCTGGGCTGGGCGTGGTGGTACAAGCCTTTAATCCCAGCACTTGGGAGGCAGAGGTAGGAGGATCACCGTTGATTTCAAGGCCACTCTGAGACTACACAGTGAATTTCAGGTCAGCCTGGGCTAAAGTGAAACCCTACCTCAAAAAAAAAAAAAAATCTACAGCTGGGCATGGTGCGTATGCTCTTAATCCCAGCACTCAGGAGGTAGATGTAGGAGTACTGCTGTGAGTTCAAGGCCACCCTGAGTCTACATAGTGAATTCTAGGTCATCCTGGGCTACAGAGACCCTACCTTGAAAAACAACATCATCAAAAGAGCTTTCAAGATCTATGTAACTGACCCAAAGTAAATGTATAGTGAATAGTAAATCAAAAACGGATGAGTTCAGACTGTGCTATAGCTCAATGGCAAAACACGACTAGCACGCACACACACACAACTAAATTTCTGCCTGCCAATCATGCTATGACTACAGGATGACTGTACATTACAATATATTTCTATATCCTTTCTCCACAATTGATAAGTCAAACCTTATCTGCCAGGAAAGGGAATGTTATATTAATATTCTTGAAATGCTTCTAAGCAGCCAGTAGGTAAAAATGCAAAACTTTAAGACAGCATTTTAGCTGACAAATTCTGAGATGGAGGAACAGTTAACACTAAGAGATGAGACAAGGTGAGCAAGTTTAAAATCAAAAGCAGTGGACATTTATTCCTAAATTTTGTGCAAGAGTGTAAAGACGTAGTTCGAGAATCTGATGGCTAGTGAGCATCAGCCATGGCTTTCAGGATGACCTGGTTTACAATAATTAGATTAGGAAAAATGAGGGGAGGGCTGTAACTGAGAAGTTTCTAACTATATTTTACTTGAGTAAAGGGAAGACTTCAAAAAGCCACATACAGTACAATTTAAAACTGGATGAACATCTTGCAATGTTAGTGCAAAGTAACTATATAGACTTTCCAATACAAGATTGTGCTCATGTTTCTCAGGTTTGGTCAAAGTTAATCTTTCATAAGTACAACCACAGAGCTTAACTTGCCTTTGTTTTTTTATGTTCTAAGTACCAAGGGAATGCCACAAGGTTTTGGTGAAATGCAGTTTAGTTTCATAACAAAGCAAATTTATTTAGTTTAACAGTCATGTTCCTGGAATGGTGCACATAAGTTTCATGAAAATGTCTTTAAAAGCTTATGTCTCTACCTTGTTCAATAAAATTACTTTTAAGATATCTTTTTTTTTTTTTTACTATAAACTGAAATTGTTTCATGATTTTGAAATGCAACCAATATAAACAAAACACAACTAGGTTTCAAGGGTGAGGAAAAATCCACCACTAATCTCAGCTAGACAAAAATCTTAAAATCAAAAAACCTATTCACACAAAATTATATGTAATGACTGTAGTAATCAGTTTATTACACAGATTAATCATTCTTGAACGTACAAGCTCCAGAGGAGCAACTGGGTCTTTAAATATACACAAGTATTTCCATCAAATGAATTTTCACCCTTACATCCAAACAGACCTAAAGCAGTTAAAAACATAAGAAAAATAAGAGCTATTAGCTATGTATTAACTGAGAAACCACATACAAACCAAAAAATTATGGAGAGAAAGAGGCTTAAAGGAGTTGAAGGGATAGGAAGATGTAAAAGAGTTGGGAAAAAGGCCCATCACACTTTTATGTACTAATAGCTCCAATTCACTTAAATGTTGACCAGTTAAACTTAAGATTATAAAATACAGGATGTGGGTAGAGTTTACTCTAGTCAGTCATAACTTTCATCTATGTTGTAGGTCCTTCGGGATGAAATGGATACAGAAACAGCTTCACGTTCTTCAACCTTGCTTTTTATAATTTTTTTTTGAGATTAGATGTAATCCACTTAAAATAAAATCTCCTACAGGTCAGTGGAGCTTTTTCCACAACCAAGCACATAGCATGTACCCTTCACCCCTTACACCTTGCTGTTATCCAAATTTAAATCAATAAGGAAAGCTTTTAGTCTCACAACTAGGTTACGCTTGGAGAACTGGCTTCTCACACACACACTTCTCTGCTAGGAGGCAATGTTGGTACAGAAGTACAGTATTTCTAGTTTGTTGTTCCAAGTATGTACAACACGCAGCACTGCTGTATCAGGTAAACATGTGCACAGGGGAAGATGAGGCGTGGGCTCATAGAAAGCAGTCAAATGGAAATCAAAAGGACTTTGTCTTTCAGAGTTCCCCTATCTTTATTTGTAGAGGTTATCCAATAATTTCTTTAATTACATCGCATACTTCTGAGTCCATTCCCGAGCTATTCTGTTGTACCTGTACACACAAAGAGAAGCTTGCTTAACACAGGTGAGGAATCAGTAAGCAACAGATTTCATTCATCATTCCATCTAGTAACTTAAGGGTAATAATTTCAAGGACATTCAAGCAAAGCCATCTTTCTAATTCTAAATTTTTAAATTATATTATATATGTAGTCTCAGGGTAGCCTCGAACTTACTGTGATCCTCCTACCTCTGCCTCCCAAGTGTTGGGATTAAAGGCATGTGCCACCATGCCCGGCTAATTTGTTCTTTTTTTTTGTTTTTGTTTTTTGTTTTTAGAGGTAGGGTTTCATTCTAACCCAGGCTGACCTGGAATTCACTATGTATTCTTAGCGTGGCCTTGAACTCATGGTGATCCTCCTACCTTCGCCTCCCGAGTGCTGGGATTAAAGCCATGCACCACCAGGCCTGGCTTAATTTATTCTTTTTGAAACAAAGTCTCACAGCAGAAGCTCTGATTAGCCTGGAACTTGCTATGTAGACCAGGCTGACCTTGAACTTGCATTGATCCTCCTGAGGGCTGGGATTACAAATGTGAGCCACATCTGCCCTAGCATTTGCTGACATATAACTGATTTTGTACTTGACTGACTTATTTCTACAAATGAGCGTCAACTTGGTTAATTTGCTTTTGTGTGTGTGTGTGTTTTTTTCTTCCATTTTTTTTCATTTTGAGTCCCCCTATGCAGCTAAGGCTAGCCTTGAATGTGCAATCCTACTACTTTTACCTCCCAAGTGCTAGGATTTTAGATATGTGCCACCATACAGGAGTAACTGAGGTTAAGGAAACTATTTACTTCTTCCCTGGTTTTTGAAGTGATTTAAATGACATAATAAGCCAAGAGGGGACGTTCAAGAATTGGAAGCAAGGAGTGGTGACACACTTAAAATCACAGCACTTGGGAGATAGAAGTCCATCATTGGCTACATAGGGAGTTTTAGGCTAACTTGAGAGTCACAAACAAACAGACAGACAGACAGACAGACAGACAGACAGACAGACAGACAAGAGCCGGGCATGGTGGTCATGGCTTTAATCCCAGCACTTGGGAGGCAGAGGTAGGAAAATCACTATGAGTCCGAGGCCACCCTGAGCTACAGCGAGACCCTAATTGAAAAACAAAACAAATAATATATACATATATCCTGTTTCATAAGTTACAATGAAATAGAATGACATAATGGCTTTTCTTGACATCAATAAAACAACTTGTTCTTGTAGAACTTACCTCAAAATTTGCTGGACAAAAATAAATGCTCCAAAATAATATTTTAGTAGTAAAATGAGCAAAGCAAAAGTATTTTCTAAGTGTACTAACACAGGAATGGAGGAAGCAGGATATAGTGTCACATGGAGGAAGCAGGATATAGTGTCACATGGCTATAATTAATCCCAGGTAGAGGCAGGAGGACTAGGAGTTCAATAACATCCTTGGCCACATAGTGACTCTGAGGCAAGTGTGGGATGGGCTATATAAGAATCTGTCTTAGGCTGGAGAGATGGCTCAACGGTTAAGGCACTTGCCTTCAGAGCCTAACAACCTGAGTTTGATACCCCAATTTCCACATAAGAGCCAGATGTACAAAGTGGCACATACATCTGGAGTCCATTTGCAGTGATTGGAGGCCCTAGTGCACCCATTCACTGTCTTTCTCTCTGCTTGCAAATAAATAAATAAATAAATAAATAAATAAATAAATAAATAAATAAATAAATTTTTACAACCCCCCCCCAAAAAAAAACAGGAAGAGAGGGCAGAAAGATTTTAAGAGCCACAGAGTGGGTAGGAATATCCTGAGGCACAGTCCCCAGCTACCCCACACAGTCTGACTGAGGCCTTCATGAACCTTCTGTGAATACCATAATCCTACTGAGGAGGATCTCCAGGGCACAAAGGTATAAAAAAGAATAACCTAGCTGGGCATGGCGGCACACACCTTTAATCCCAGCACTTGGGAAGCAGAGGTAGGAGGATTGCTGTGAGTCTGGGGCCAGCCTGAGACTACATAGTGAATTCTAGGTCACTCTGGGTTAGAATGACATCCTACCTCAAAAAAAAAAAAAAAAAAAAGGGGGGGGGAGAGGGGGATGGTAAAGGCCAAGCACAGTGGCACATATCTATAATTAGGTGACCAGAGAGGCCAAGGCAAGAAGATTATTTGCACCAGAGGCCAGCCTGGATAACATAGTGAGACACTGTCACAACAAAACAAAACAAAACAAAACAAAACAAAACAAAACAAAACAAAACAAAACAAAAAAACAAATAGTTTTGTCACTTTAAAGCAATGCAGAAAGGTTCTGCTCAACATTATAATCACACTGATTTAGGATATGCTTTCTGTAAAAGCATTCATATGTCCACAATTCTAGATAGTAGACTTAATTTTCTAATTTAAGATTTTTTTTTTTTTTTTTTTGGTTTTGTGAGGTAGGGTCTCACTCCAGTCCAGGCTGACCTGGAATTCACTATGTAGTCTCAGGGTGGCCTCGAACTCTTGGCGATCTTCCTACCTCTGCCTCCCGAGTGCTGGGATTAAAGGCAAGCGCCACCACGCCTGGCTCAAGAATTTTTTTTTTTTTGAGAGAGACAGAGAGAGGGGGAAGAGGAAGACAGAGATGGGCGTGCTAGCAGTCTCTCAGCTGCTGAGAATACAATCCAGATGTGTGTGCCCCTTCGTGGTTAAGTGCGGCATTGCGCCCTTGTGTCACTTTTGCATCTGGCTAAACTTGGGACCTGGAGATTGGAACCAGCGTTCTTAGGCTTAGGAGGTAGGCGCCTTAACCGCTAAGCCATCTCTCCAGCCCTAATTTAAGAAATTTTAAAAGCATGATATAATTTTATTTTGATTTCAGCCAGAAACACATGAATATAGATGCTGTTAGACACAACCAAGAACTGCTGTTAGAATCTCTCGTTTCTAGTGGAGTTCCATTTAAACAACAAAACAAAAACCATAACCTAAATATGCTTTTTCTGTTGTTCTTGTTTTTGACCTTTTTAAAAAACTTAATTTAATTAATTTATTTATTTGAGAGAGAGAGATAGAAATAGGCAGGGAGAGAGAGAATGGGTGCACCAGGGCCTCCAGCCATTGCAAACAAACTCCAGATGCATGCACCCCCTTCTGCATCTGGCTTACGTGGGTCCTGGAGAATCGAGCCTTGAACCAGGGTCCTTAGGCTTCATAGGCAAGCACTTAACTGCTAAGCCATCTCTCTAGCCCCTTGAGTTTTTTTTTGGAGAGAAAGACGGAGAGGGAGAGGAAGACAGAGATGGGCGGCCAGCAGTCTCTCAGCTGCTGCAAATGAAATCCAGATGCGTGTGCCCCCTTGTGGTCAAGTGTGGCATTGCACCCTTGGGTCACTTTGTATCTGGCTAAATGTGGGACCGGAAGATTGGAACCAGTGTTCTTAGGCTTAGGAGGCAGGCACCTTAACCACTAAGCTATCTCTCCAGCCCCCGCTTGACTTTTTATTGAGGAGGGTCTTGCTCTAGCCTAGGCTGACCTGGAATTCACTATGTAGTCTCAGGGTGGCCTTGAGCTCACAGTGATCCTCCTACCTCAGCCTCCTGAGTACTGGGATTAAAGGTGCGAGCCACCATGCCTGGCAGTTACTATCTCTTTTGATGCTCAGACCACTCAATAATTTACAGTATAACATCTAACTCTACATCTAAATGTACATCAAGTTTACTTTTATTCTTTAATTTTATATTTATCTGCATATGTGAGGTTCAGGGCCTCTTGATGTCTGGCTTAGGACTACAGACTTTGCAAGCAAGCATTTTTTAGCCTTTTTTTTGACCCCTCAAGGAGGGTCGGTCATTAGTTAAGGTCCCTAGTTCCTGGGAAGGTGCCTATACCTCCCAGTCTTTTTTTGCACTGAAATCATCTCTAGACATCAAGATGTTATCTTCTGGCAGTGGGGACTATGGGAAGAGGGCAGGGTAACATCCTCACATGGCCTGGCTTTGGTATCAACTCTGAAGCTTTCCTTTCATGTTTACCCCCAACCCCAGACTACTTCTGAACCTCCGCCTCACTCTCTCTTTTCCAGGTACACTTTCAACTCTATCCCAGGCTGACCTGGAACTTACAGTCCCAGGTTGGCCTGAAACTCACAGTGATCAGCCTAACTGAGCTGGAATCAAAGGCTTGTGCCACCATGCCCAGCTTTTTCAAGTTATATTTTTTTTAAAAAAATTGATGCTGTCATGTCCAATGGGATTTGTTGACTTTCTATTTTACATTATGTAAAATGAAGAGGATTAATTCTCTTTACCCATTTATTTACAAATACCTATGTAAGACAAATGAGCACTTACTGCAAAATATATGTCAAAAGCCAAACAGGACACAAAGTTGTGTGAAAATGTACTTACTCTGCCAGGCGTGGCAGTGTATGCCTTTAATCTCAGCACTCGGGAGGCAGAGGTAGGAGGAACTGCCAAGAGGCTGAAGCCAGCCTGAGACAACATAAGTGAATTCCAGGTCAGCCTGGGTTTAAAATACCAAACCAAACCAAACACTGTAATCAAGTTTTTCTAGACAAAAGTCGTATGAAACAATTAAAGATAGGTACTGTCTATTTCTTTTTTATTTATTTAATTTATTTAACAAAGAGAGAGAGAATGGGTGCACCAGGACCTCCAGCCACTGCAAACAAAACTCCATACACATGTGCCTCCTTGTTCATCTGGCTAACGTGGGTCCTGGGGAATTGAACCTGGGTCCTTTGGCTTTGTAGGCAAACGTCTTAACTGCTAAGCCATCCTTCCATCCCAGATACTGTCTATTTCTAATGACAATTTTCGGTCTCCTCAGGGAAGCATGTCAGGACTTCAGTTTAATATTTGGTCTATATTCAGACTTAGATAATGTCTTGAGGAAATCTCCATACCACTTCAGTTGGGCCTTTCCATCTAGAGGTGATACTTACTTTTCTCTATCTGTTTTGTAGATCCGAGCAATCTCAGGCACTAAAGGATCATCTGGATTGGGATCACACAACAGAGAACAGATGGACAAAAGTACTAGGATTGAAAAAAATATATATACATTAGTAGAGGACAAAAGCAAAGAGTTGAAAAAAACATAAGATATCAACAAATTCTAAGAACCTACTTAGAGTTTGTGCTGCTTAGTAGTGAAGAGCTTGCAGGAGGCTCTAAGTTCAATTATCAATAGAGTAAAAAGAAAAATAGTTCACCCAAATCCTAGACCAAAAACACTGAAGAGCTTATGAAATTCAATTTTTGGAAATGCAAATTCAGGGAAACTAGCAGAAAGAGTGTATGGGGTGTGTCGGGAACTCCTGTCACTATAAGTAAACCCTATACTCATGTGCCACTTTGTACATCTGGCTTTACATGGGTAATGGGGACCTGAACCTAGGCCATTAGGTTGTGCAAGGAAGCAATTTTAACTACTGATCCATCTATTCAGTCCAAAAGCCCTGCCCCCCTTTTGAGGTAGGGTTTCACTCTAGTCAAGGCTGACCTAGAACTGTAGTCCCAAGATGGCCTCAAACTTATAGCAATCCTCCTACCTCTGCCTCTTGAGTACTAGCATTAAGACCCAATTAAAAAAAACTTTTAGCCGGGCGTGGTGGCGCACGCCTTTAATCCCAGCACTCGGGAGGCAGAGGTAGGAGGATCGCTGAGAGTTCGAGGCCACTCTGAGACTACATAGTCAATTCCAGGTCAGCCTGGACCAGAGTGAAACCCTACCTTGAAAAACCAAAAAAAAAAAAAAAAAAAAAAGAAATTTTTTAATAGCTCTAGCCCATGCTGACCTAGAACTCACACTGTAGTTCTAGGCTGGCCTTGCACTCACAGTGATCATGTTACCTCTGCTTATGGCCGGGATGCTGAGATTAAAGACATGCACTCATGGCTAGAAATACATTTTTTCCCTTGTCTTTTTGATTTTTAAATTTGAGAGAGAGTGAGAGAATAGGCAAACCAAGGCCTCTAGCCACTGCAAAAAAAAAAAAAAAAAAAAAAAAAAAAAAAACCACCCAACTCCAGATGCATGTGCCACCATTTGCATCTCATGTAAGTGGGTACTGGGGAATTGAACCTGGGTACTTAGGCTTTGCAGGCACATGTCACCTTAACCACGAATCCCTCTCTCTACAGCCTGTTTTTTTTTTTTTTTTTAATTTATTGTTTTTACTTATTTATTTGGGAGACAGAAGGGGGGAGAGAGAGTGTGTACACCAGAGCCTCTAGCTGCTGCAAAGGAACTGCAGATACATGTGCCACCCTGTGTGGCTTATGTGGGTCCTGAGGAATCAAACTTGGGTCCTTTGGCTTTGCAGGCAACTGCCTTAACCATAACCACTAAACCATCCCTCCAGCCCTCTGATTTATTTTTTTTTTTTTGGTTTTTCAAGGTAGGGTTTTACTCTAGCCCAGGGTGACCTGGAATTCACTGTGTAGTCTCAGGGTGGCCTCGAACTCACGGCAATTCTCCTACTTCTGCCTCCCGAGTGCTGGGATTAAAGGCATGCACCATTGTGTCCAGCTTTTGTTTTGTTTTTTTGAGGTATAGTCTCATTCTAGCCCAGGCTGACTAGAATTCACTATGTTGACTCAGGTTGGTTTAGGACTCATGGCAATCCTCCCATTTCCAGTTCTGGGATTAAAGGCCTGCACCACCACACCCTGCAAGAATTATCTTTTCTTTCTCTCTAGGAAAAGGAAAATAAATAGTGGCACACCAGGGACTCTAGCCACTGCAAACTAACTACAGATGCATTGCACCACTTTGTGCATCTGGCTTCTACATGGGTATTGGGGATTCAATCAATTAGGCTTTGTGGACAAGCACCTTAACCGCTGAGCCATCTCTCCAGACCATATATTTAAATTGTTAATGTGAATTTTCAAAGGAGGGGCTTGAGGATGGTTGGGTAATAGATTATATATGCTCAGCATGTATGAAGCCCCGGGTTTAAACCCAGAGGAGGAAAGAGGGGAAGGTGAAAGGGAAAGAGGAAAGAAGGGAAAAGAAAAAGGAGAGAAAGGAAAAGAAGTACTGGAGAGATGGTTCAGTGGTTTAAAGGTACTTGCTTTCAGGGTAGGCCTTCCCACGTTCAAGAATAGGTAGGGTCTTGCTCTAGCCCAGGCTGACCAGGAATTTATTATGTAGTGTCAGGGTGGGCTCAAACTCATGGTGATCCACCTACCTCTACCTCCTGAATGTTGGGATTAAAGGTGTGCGTGCACCAACATGCCTGGATTATAAATTAAAGAAAAAAATCATTTTCATTTGTGAATAGAGAAAATATGATTGAGTAAAGGAAAGGTGGAGGGAGGGTGTGGTAGTTTGAATAGATGGCCCCCAATATATTCAGTGTTTTATTAGTTTCCTCTACAGCCACCTTGCTGGAGGCAGTGTCTGTGGGTGGATCTTAAGGTGTCGTGGTGGGTTTAGGATTTCAATCTAAAGATAAGCAAAGTGTGCCTAGTTGGAGTTCCTGAAGTGTGCTGTGCTGTGTGGTTTTTGGCTGGTGGCTTCTCTCTGCGTTTGGTCCTGTGAAAGCAGGCCAGATTCTTTTGCCATCATGGAACTTCCCCTGAACCTGTAAGCTTCAATAAATATACCTTCCTACATAACTGTGCCTGGTCTGGAAGTTCATCTCAGTGAACCTGAAGCTATCTGCTACAGGAGTTAGTTCCAGAAGTGGGGTGAGATGAACCTAACCATATGGATTTTCATCTTTTGGAACCTTTGCTTTGGAGGATCGGGCATGGACTTGGTGCTTGCAACTGAAGATGCCTTCTGGAGTAGTAAGCCAAGTATTATGGACTATTCTGATGAGAGTTTGAGAACGCTAAATGCAGACAGTATTGAACATCAAGGCTTGGCTTATGAGCTTTCTAAGGGGAAGGAAAGACTACAGAGGACTTTGTTGGAACTGGGCTACTGGCATAAGGGATGGCTGCATTCTGCTGCCCAGGCTTAGAAAGTTGGATCAACATTAAATTTGTAATGGACAGATGTGCTTGGCTAAAGGTATTGGACTGAGAGATTTAAGATTTTAAGTTGGAAAACCTCAAGCAAGTTAAAATTAGAGGCACTGAGACTGGTGTTAGGTTGCTGGAGCTGCTATTGTGAAACACATTAGTAATCTTAAGGAAAATGGCCCAATTGCTTTACATCAAAACAATGGTGAAGATGCCTGAGAAAAGACTATGATAGAAATGCAAACTCTTTTGTAAAGAGTTGAGTGGAGAAAGAACCTGCTTTTGAAGGTTATGATTTATTTAGTCCCTAAATTAAGAATATGGGTTGTGTCCTGCACACTTGGTATTAATTTTGTAAGCATGAAAAATGCGTGGATTGGTGATGATTTGCACATGGTTCCGGGAGACACTGCTGAGATGTGGCATGAGGCAGGGTGTGATGCCGATAGGCTGTAAGAGCCTTTGGAAGATGGACTGTGGTTTGCATGGAGACCTGAAGATGTTTTGGATATACCAGGACTGTGCAAGGGCTACCATGGAGTGTACTGCTGGCCTGGGATGGAAGTTTTCCCTGGCTACTCTGCCCAGCTGGAGGAGCGGAATTGGAAAACCTGGAGACTGTCAGTCTCTGATTATATCGAACTTGAACTGCAGAAGTTTGATAATTGCTGATGGTGGCTGAGTTTTCATTGTTTTGGCCTCTCATTTCTATGCCTTATACCAGTTAAAAATGTTTACTCTGTGCCTTTACATGTTGAAGGTATTTAACTTGTTTGATTTACAGGACTCACTATCTTAAATTGGTAAAGATTGTAGGGACCTTTGAAACTGGACAGAATACAATTTACAATGTGCGATGGTTATGAATCTATTGGGGGCCAGAGGCGGAATGTGGTAGTCTGAATAGATGGCCCCCAATATATTCAGCGTTTTATTAGTTTATAGCTTGCATCTGAATCCACCTGGCTGGAGGCAGTGTCATTGGGGGGATATTAAGGTGTGGTGATGGGTTTAGGATTTCAATCTAAACATATGCAGTGTGCCTAGTTGGAGTTGCTGGGCTGTATGGTTTTTGGCTGGTGGCTTCTCTGTGTTTGGTCCTGTGTGAAAGCAGGCCAGTTTCTTCTGCCATTATGGAGCTTCCCCTGAACCTGTAAGCTTCAATAAATATCCCTTCCTTCATAACTGTGCCTGGTCTAGGAGTTCATCTCAGCAAACCTGAAGCTGTCTGTTACAGAGGGTAAATCAAAATCTAAGAGGATATAAATAAGTCATCTGGAAACCTACTTTTCTGGACATTGGAACCCTCAAAAGCAATAAATTGTTACTAGAAAATTTTCAGTGCCAGGAATGGAATACCTTCCAGTGAGTTGTTGGCCAGGGAGGTCACAGATACCCCAAAACATTATAGGCCATTGCCGAGGCCCTTGGTTTCCCACCAGGAATAGATGGTAAGAGCATATTGCTGAAGACTCCACATATTTGAGCTGCAAGGTTACTGAGAAAACTTGCTGGAGCTGAGGGGAAAGCATCTTCCATGTGGACCAGCTGACAGAAAGCTGGAAAAAGCTACACTGCATGCCATTCAATGGAAGAGAGAGAAAACACCATTGAAGATACTCAACAGTGGACACTGCAAGCTTTAAATTTGGCCAGACAGGCCAAATGAGCCAATGGGTACAATGGTAGCATGTCTGTTATGGGGGAAACCAACAGCTCTCTAACTGGACTGGAGGCCTGCTCCATGGGAGGAAATACATCCCTGAAACTGAAAACCTATGACAGGGGTAGTCATGAGCCCTAGGAGTGTAACGTCTGCTGGTGTCTGGCTAAATGTATATATACTATGCTCACCAAATTGCCCAGTAAGCACTTCTATTAATGTCCATACCCATATATTAATGCTACTCTCACTTTTGGTTAGAGAAGCTTCTCTTTTCAGATGGTGGTGACCTTGGGATGACTCAGAAGGCACCATGGTGCTGAGAAGAAACGACAGAGTACTCAGCACTGAAACATCTCTAACATGCCTTCCAAGGCTCAGGGTCCATTGTGGAAGAGGTGGCGGAAAGAATGTAAGAGCCAAAGGAAGAGTAGGACTCCTTACAACATGATCCTCCAGACAGAAAATGGTCTGGATATCCATGACCTCACAGTGCCTGACACTACCTACACAAGACCATCATAATAGGAGGAAAAGATGATGACATCAAAATTAAGAGAGACTGATTGAGAGAGGGAGGGGATATGATGGAGAGTGGAATTTCAAAGGGGAAGTGGTGGGGGTGGGGAGGGAAGTACCATGGGATATTGTCTACAATTAAGGAAGCTATCAATAAAAAAATAAAAAAGCCAGGCGCGGTGGTGCACGCTTTTAATCCCAGCACTTGGGGGGCAGAGGTAGGAGGATCGCTGTGAGTTCAAGGCCACCCTGAGACTACATAGTGAATTCCAGGTCAGCCTGAGCTAGAGTGAGACCCTACCTCAAAAAAAAAAAAAAAAAAAAAAAAAAAAAGACAGAGAAAGAGAAAAGAAAAGATACATAGGCACATCAGGGAATCTTCCTTTTGCAAATGAACTCTAGGTGCATGAGCCATTTTGTATTATCTGACATTATGTGAGCATTGGGAAAATGATCTCAAGCCAGCAGACTTTGTAAGCAAGAACCATCTCCTCAGCCTTATTCTATTTTATTATTATTATTTATTATTTGGAGGGGTGTTCTTTTGTTTTGTTTTCTTTTCGGTTTTTCAAGGTAGGGTCTCATCTAGCCCAGGCTGACCTGAAATTCACTGTATTCTCAGGCTGGCCTCAAACTAAAAGCAATCCTCCTACCTCTGCCTCCTGAGTGCTGGGATTAAAGGTGAGCACCATCAGGCCCGGCTCTTGGGGGGGAGGCAGTTTCCAGGTAGGGTCTCACTGGCCCAGGCTGATCTGGAATTCACTATATAGTTTCAGGGTGGCCTTGAACTCTTGCCTCCCGAGTGCTGGGATTAAGGCATGTACCACCACGCTCGTCTTTTTTTTTTTTTTTTTTGGAGAGGGAGGGAGAGCAAATGGGCACGCCAGGGGCCTCTCAGCCTCTGTGAATGAATTCCAGATGCATGTGCCCCCTTGCAGGCAAGTGCTGCATTGTGCCCTTGCGTCACTTTTTGCATCTGGCTAAATGGGGACCCGGAGAATAGAAGGGGAAAGGGTGTTCCTAGGCTTGGCAGGCAGGCTCCTTAACTGCTAAGACATCTCTCCAGCCCTCTTCCTATTTTCATTATTTTTATTTTGAGTGAGTGAGTGAGTGAGAGAGAGAGACACAGAGAGAAGAGAGAGAGATAAAGACACAGAATGGACACACCAAGACTTTCAGCCTGCTGCAAACAACTCCATATGCATACATCCCCTTGTATGCAAGTGTGACATTGTGTGCTTGCGTCACTGTGTGTCTGGTTATGTGGGACCTGGAGATTCGAACGTGTTCTTAAGCTTTGCAGGCAAGTGCCTTAACCACTAAGCCATCTCTCCATCCCTTATTTTAGTTTTTAATATGCTTTGTATTGATTTTTTAAAAATGTTTTTATCTATTTTAGAGATAGAAGAAATAGGTACACCAGGCTTTACATGGGTATTTGGGAATTGAAACTAGGTCAGCAGGCTTTGTAAGCAAGTGCCTTTAAAAATGGCTGAGTCATCTCTCCAGCCAAATAAATAAACTTAAAAAAAAAAAAAAAAAGAAGAAGGGGAGCCAGGTATGGTGGTGCACACACCTTTAATCCCAACACTCAGGAGGCAGAGGTAAAGGACTGCTGTGAATTTAAGACCACCCTGAAATTACACAGTGAATTCTATGTCAGCCTCAGCTAGAGTGAGACCCCACCTCAGAAAACCAACAAAAAACAGCAGGGAGAGAGGAGGGGGATAAAAAGTTTTTTTTTTTTTTTTTTTTTTGAGGTGAGTTTCACTCTAGTTCAGGCTAACCTGGAATTCACTATGTAGTTTCAGGGTAGCCTCAAACCCACAGCAATCCTTCTACCTCTGCCTCCCAAGTGCTGGTATTAAAGGCATGTGTCACCTCGCCCGGCAAGAGTAAAACTTTAAAAATATTTATTTAAGGGCTGGAGAGATGGCTTAGTGGTTAAGGCACTTGCCTGCAAGCCAAAGGACCTAGATTCAATTCTTCAGGACCCATGTAGGCCAGATGCACAAGGTGGCATATGCATCTGGAGTTTGTCTGCAGCAGTTGAAAGGCCTGGGGTGCCCATTCTCAACTCCCCAAGTAAATAAAATAAATTTAAAAAAATCTTTATTTATATTATATATAGAGAAAATATGGACATGCAAGGACCTCTAGCCACTACAAATGAACTCCAGACACATTCACCACTTATGTGGGTACTGGGGAATGAAATCTGGGTCTTTAGGCTTTGCAGGAAAGTGCCTTAACCACTAAGCTATCTCTCTAGCACAGATCACTTTATTCTTTTCTTTTTTTTTTTTCTTTTTTTTGAGGTAGTGTCTCACTCTGGCCCAGGCTTACCTGGAGTTCACTATGTAGTCTCAGGCTGGCCTTGAACTCATAGCAATCCTCCTACCTCTGCCTCCTGAGGCTGAGGTTAAAGGTGTACACCATCATGCCCAGAATACATATCACTTTTTTTTTTTGGAATTCACTATGTAAACCCATGGTAGCCTTGAACTCAGTGCAACCATCCTACCTCTCCCTCCCAGGTCCTGAGATTGCAAGCCAGCAGACTTTGTAAGCAAGAACCATCTCCTCAGCCTTATTCTATTTTATTATTATTATTTATTATTTGGAGGGGTGTTCTTTTGTTTTGTTTTCTTTTCGGTTTTTCAAGGTAGGGTCTCATCTAGCCCAGGCTGACCTGAAATTCACTGTATTCTCAGGCTGGCCTCAAACTAAAAGCAATCCTCCTACCTCTGCCTCCTGAGTGCTGGGATTAAAGGTGAGCACCATCAGGCCCGGCTCTTGGGGGGGAGGCAGTTTCCAGGTAGGGTCTCACTGGCCCAGGCTGATCTGGAATTCACTATATAGTTTCAGGGTGGCCTTGAACTCTTGCCTCCCGAGTGCTGGGATTAAGGCATGTACCACCACGCTCGTCTTTTTTTTTTTTTTTTTGAGAGGGAGAGGGAGGGAGAGCAAATGGGCACGCCAGGGGCCTCTCAGCCTCTGTGAATGAATTCCAGATGCATGTGCCCCCTTGTAGGCAAGTGCTGCATTGTGCCCTTGCGTCACTTTTTGCATCTGGCTAAATGGGGACCCGGAGAATAGAAGGGGAAAGGGTGTTCCTAGGCTTGGCAGGCAGGCTCCTTAACTGCTAAGACATCTCTCCAGCCCTCTTCCTATTTTCATTATTTTTATTTTGAGTGAGTGAGTGAGTGAGAGAGAGAGACACAGAGAGAAGAGAGAGAGATAAAGACACAGAATGGACACACCAAGACTTTCAGCCTGCTGCAAACAACTCCATATGCATACATCCCCTTGTATGCAAGTGTGACATTGTGTGCTTGCGTCACTGTGTGTCTGGTTATGTGGGACCTGGAGATTCGAACGTGTTCTTAAGCTTTGCAGGCAAGTGCCTTAACCACTAAGCCATCTCTCCATCCCTTATTTTAGTTTTTAATATGCTTTGTATTGATTTTTTAAAAATGTTTTTATCTATTTTAGAGATAGAAGAAATAGGTACACCAGGCTTTACATGGGTATTTGGGAATTGAAACTAGGTCAGCAGGCTTTGTAAGCAAGTGCCTTTAAAAATGGCTGAGTCATCTCTCCAGCCAAATAAATAAACTTAAAAAAAAAAAAAAAGAAGCAGGGAGCCAGGTATGGTGGTGCACACACCTTTAATCCCAACACTCAGGAGGCAGAGGTAAAGGACTGCTGTGAATTTAAGACCACCCTGAAATTACACAGTGAATTCTATGTCAGCCTCAGCTAGAGTGAGACCCCACCTCAGAAAACCAACAAAAAACAGCAGGGAGAGAGGGAGAGGGGATAAAAAAGTTTTTTTTTTTTTTTTTTTTTGTTTTTTGAGGTAGAGTTTCACTCTAGTTCAGGCTAACCTGGAATTCACTATGTAGTTTCAGGGTAGCCTCGAACCCACAGCAATCCTTCTACCTCTGCCTCCCAAGTGCTGGTATTAAAGGCATGTGTCACCTCGCCCGGCAAGAGTAAAACTTTAAAAAATATTTATTTAAGGGCTGGAGAGATGGCTTAGTGGTTAAGGCACTTGCCTGCAAGCCAAAGGACCTAGATTCAATTCTTCAGGACCCATGTAGGCCAGATGCACAAGGTGGCATATGCATCTGGAGTTTGTCTGCAGCAGTTGAAAGGCCTGGGGTGCCCATTCTCAACTCCCCCCAAGTAAATAAAATAAATTAAAAAAAATCTTTATTTATATTATATATAGAGAAAATATGGACATGCAAGGACCTCTAGCCACTACAAATGAACTCCAGACACATTCACCACTTATGTGGGTACTGGGGAATGAAATCTGGGTCTTTAGGCTTTGCAGGAAAGTGCCTTAACCACTAAGCTATCTCTCTAGCACAGATCACTTTATTCTTTTCTTTTTTTTTCTTTTCTTTTTTTGAGGTAGTGTCTCACTCTAGCCCAGGCTTACCTGGAGTTCACTATGTAGTCTCAGGCTGGCCTTGAACTCATAGCAATCCTCCTACCTCTGCCTCCTGAGGGCTGAGGTTAAAGGTGTACACCATCATGCCCAGAATACATATCACTTTTTTTTTTTGGAATTCACTATGTAAACCCATGGTAGCCTTGAACTCAGTGCAACCATCCTACCTCTCCCTCCCAGGTCCTGAGATTAAGGGGTGCTTCACCATACACAGCTTAGCAAACACATTCAGACATTTTGAACACACAGGACTGTATCAATGAGCCTTTCCATAATAAAAATAAATATAAGAAAATTGGGTGAGCTGGGCGTGGTGGCGCACGCCTTTAATCCCAGCACTCGGGAGGCAGAAGTAGGAGGATCGCCATGAGTTCGAGGCCACCCTGAGACTACATAGTTAATTCCAGGTCAGCCTGGACCAGAGTGAAACCCTACCTCGAAAAACAAAAAAAAAAAAAAAAAAAAGAAAATTGGGTGATAGGGATTGAACCCCAGGTCTTGTAAATATTGAGCAATCACTCTACCATTTAGCTAAACATCCAGCCCAAAACACTTTATATATTAAAAATGATGCCGGGCATGGTGGTGCACGCCTTTAATCCCAGCCCTCAGGAGGCAGAGGTAGGAGGATCACAGGGTTCAAGGCCAGCCTGAGAATACAGAGGTCAGCCTGAGCTAGAGTAAGGCCCTACCTTGAAAAACAAAACAAAAAAAAGTAATAATAAAAATAAAATAATAATAAATAAATAAAAATGATGATCTCAGAGGATAGATCTCTTTCTGATAGCAATTTAAAGACTTGAGGAAACTTTTAACAGTTGGAATTTTTTTTTTAAAAATTATTCATTTATTTGCTGGAGAGGGGGAGGGAAAGAGGGAATGGAAAGAGGGCTTAGCAGTTAAGGTGCTTGCCTGCAAAGCCTAAGGACCCATGTTTGACTCTCCAGATCCCACATAAGCCAGACGCACAAAGGTTAGGCAAGTTCAAGGCTGCACATGCCCACTAGGTGATGTAAGCATATGGAGTTCGATTTCAATGGCTGAGGCCCTGGTGTGCCAATTCTCTCTCTTTCTCGCTTGATCTCTCTAAAAAAAAAAAAAAAAGAGAGAAAACCGGGCATGGTGGCGCACGCCTTTAATCCAAGCACTTGGGAGGCAGAGGTAGGAAGATTGCCCTGAGTTCGAGGCCACCCTGAGATTACACAGTTAATTCCAGGTCAGCCTGGGCCAGAGTGACACCCTACCTTGAAAAAAACCAAAAAGAAAGAGAGAATGAGTGTGCCAGGACCTCTAGCCACTGCATACAAACTCCAGGTGCATGAACTACTTTGTGCATCTGGCTTTACTTGGGTAATGGGGAATCAAACCTGGGTCTTTTTAAGGCATTGCAGGCAAGCACCTTTAACCACTGAGCCATCATCTCTCCAGCCCTTGAATGTTAATTTATCTACATTTTATTTTCAAGAACCTAATTTGCAGCACAACTATTCCCCTAAAGAGCTGATAATTTTTTTCTTTTTAAAAAATATTTTAATTTATTTGATAGAGAAAGAGGGGGAGAGAAAGAGAGAATGAATGGGTGCCCCAGGGCTTCTAGCCATTGCAAATGAACTCCAGATGCATCTGGCTTACAAAGGTCCTGCGGAATCGAACCTGGGCCCTTTGGCTTTGCAAACAAACACCTTCACCACTAGGCCATCCCTCCAGCCCTGATAATTTTTTCTTATTGAGGCAGGGCCTAGCCCAGGATAACCTATCATTCACTCTGTAGCCATGGTGGCTTTAAAATCATCCTCCTATTATAGCATCCTGAGCACTGAGATTAAAGGTATAAGCTACCATTCCCAGCCCATCTTTCTTTGACTTGTTTATTAGTAGTATGGGAGATTGGACGCAGAGCCTTGCACAAACTACACAAATGCTCTATGGCTCTTGTTTGTTTATTTATTTATTTATTTTTGAGAGACTGTGCTGGTGCACCAGGGCCTCCGTCCACTGAAATCAAACTCCAGATATGTGTGCCACCTTGTGCATCTAGCTCATGTGAGACCAGGGCAGTAGAAAATGGGTCCTTAGGCTTCATCTGCAAGGGCTTTTACTGCTAAGCCAACTTTCCAGCCTTTTGTAAAAATTTTTTTTTTCTTTTTTTGAGGTAGGGTTTCACTCTAGCCCAGGCTGACCTGGAATTCACAATTAGTCTCAGGTTGGCCTTGAACTCTACCTCCCAAGTGCTGGGATTAAAGGAGTGTGCCACAACGCCTGGATTACCACTGTTTTTTTTCCTTTTATTTTCAGGCAAGGTCTCATTACATTGCCCAGTTGAGCCTTAAACTCTCTCTGTAGCCATGAATATGTGAGCTCCCACCTCAACCCCATAAGAAGTGGGATTATAGGCCTGTACCATCAGGTCTGGCTTCTTTTCTTTTCTTTTCTTCTCTTCTCTTCTCTTTTTTTTTCCCCTAAGGTAGGATCTTGCTATAGCCCATGCTGACCTGACAATCAGTATTAGTCTCAGGGTTGCCTGGCAATCAGTCATCTTCCTACCCCTGTCTCCCGAGTGCTGAGATTAAAGATATGCATCAATTTCAGTTGATTTTTTAACTTAAAAAAACTTTTATTTTTATTTATTTACAAGGGGGGGGGGAATGGGTGTGTCAGGGCCTCTAGCAACTGCAAATGAACTCCAGACACATGTGCCACCATGTACATCTGGATTACATGGGACCTGGAGAATCAAACCTGGATCCTTAGCTTCACAGGCAAGTGCCTTAACCACCAGCCCATCTCTCCGGCCCTGTTTTTTTTTTTTTTTTAAGTTTTTATTTACAACTTCTATAAATACCATGATCTTCTCCCATCACCTTCCCTTTTCTTCCTCCCAAGTCGCCCTTCCACTGAAACCCATCTTCGTTCCATAATATAGTTTTCTTGTTTGTTTGTTTTTCAAGGTAGGGTCTCACTCTAGCTCAGGCTGACCTGGAATTCACTATTTAGTCTCAGGGTGACCTCGAACTCACGGCAATCCTACCTCTGCCTCCCGAGTGCTGGGATTAAAGGTGTGCACCCCCATGCCCGGCAATAATAAAGTTTTTAAAATTTATTTATTTGAGAGAGAAATGAGAATGGGTATGTCAAGGTCTGCAGCCGCTGCAAACAAACGCCAGATGCATGCACCACCTTTTGTATCTGGCTTACGTGGGTCCTGGGGATTGAACCTGGGTCCTTTGGTTTTTTGCAGGCAAGCACCTTAACCACTAAGCCATCTCTCCAGCCCACATAATATACTTTATTTGCAAGCAGAGAGAGAAAATTGATACACTATTAAAAAACCTGGGGAGGCAGAGGAAGGAGGATTTCTCTGAGTCCCAGACCAGCCCGGGACTATTCCTGATTGTCAGGTCAGCTAGGGCTAGAGTGAAACAGTACCTTGAAGAAAAATAACAAATTAACTTAACTCTTTCTAGGTGTGTATTAAGGAAGATTGTTTCCCTTAAAAGGTACATGAGTTATATATTTTTAAAAAAATTTGGGGCATGGTGGCGTACACATTAATCCCAGCACTTGGGAGGCAGAGGTAGGAGGACTGCTGTGAGTTCAAGGCCACCCTGAGACTACATAGTGAATTGTAGGTCAGCCAGGGCATCAGCAATACCCTACCTTGTGAAAAACCAAAACTGATATCCTTTAAAAGAAAAACTACATGCTGGGCACGGTGGCGCACGCCTTTAATCCCAGCACCCGGGAGGCAGAGGTAGGAGGATCGCTGAGAGTTCAAGGCCATCCTGAGACTACATAGTGAATTCCAGGTCAGCCTGGGCTAGAGTGAGACCCTATCTCAGAAAACCAAAAAAAAAAAAAAAAAAAAAAAAAAAAAAACCAACCCTACAACAGCAGTTACTTTAGTATGATTATCAAATAACCATTCCATTACCTTTTGAAATAGTTAGTGCTGGAGACCACTGTGACCGTAGAATATCAAGACAAATGCTGCCATTACTGTTAATATTTGGATGATAAATTCTTGTTGTAAATGCAACCTAAAAAAAGAAAAACCTTTTGTAAATTGGTTTATTAGCACACTATACAGAGCATAGTAAAGGCACTCTCATATCCCAATTACCTTAGGTGGTTTGAAGGGGTAATCTGTTGGGAAATGAATTGTCAAGAAAAATACTCCACCCTGGTAGGGACTGTCATTCTGTTGATAAGAAAAATGGAATTTAACATTGAATAAATTACATAAGATATTTATTCTGAGATTAATCTGAATACTTACTGGCCCCATTATTGTAGCTTGCCAATGAAACACTGGAAAAAAAAAAAAAAAAAAAAAACATTTAACAGTATAAACATTACAGCTATACAATCATAATGTATCATTTCTCATCTAACCCAGTTCATTTAATAAGCAGTATAATAAAGACTATGGGCAGAATGAAAAAGCTAAACCTACTGTGAGTAAAAATCTTTCTGTAATGGAGGATGTGGGCACAGATCTAAAAAAAAAAAAAATTAAGGCCTAGAACACTAATGAGGTAAAATAATTTACTGATCAAGTAATATACATTTGGAGCCAGGCATGGAGACATAACATAACCCCAACAAGAGGAAAACTGAGGGAAAATCAGCCAGGACAACATATGGAGATGGGTTAGAGTGGGATCCTGCTTCCAAAGCCATATCAGACAGACAAACTTTTAGATAAGGCCACAAATGCTACATATTTATTTTCTTGCTTTCAAAGGTAATTCATTTCAGTAAAATTACATGTAATACTTTTTTTTTTTTTTTTTTTTTTTTTTTTTTTTTTTTTAGTTTTTCGAGGTAGGGTCTCACTCTGGCCCATGCTGACCTGGAATTAACTATGTAGTCTCAGGGTGGCCTTGAACTCATGGTGATCCTCCTACCTCTGCCTCCCGAGTGCTGGGATTAAAGGCGTGAGCCACCACGCCTGGCTTTTTTTTGGATTTTTGAGGTAGGGTTTCACTCTAGCTCAGGCTGATCTGGAATTCCCTATGTAGTCTCAGGGCAGCATTGAACTCACAGCGTTCTGAGTGCTGGGATTAAAGGCATGCACCACCATGCCTGGCTAATACACTTTTTGTTTTGTTTGTTTTTGTTTTTTGAGATAGGGTCTTGCTCTAGCCCAAGCTGACCTAGAATTCACTATGTAGTCTCAGGTTGGCAAGGAACTCACAGCAATCCTCCTACTTCTGCCTTCCAAGTGCTGGGGTTAAAGGCGTGCAGCACCACACCCAGTTCTTTTTCTTTTTTTAACTTTTTATGACAACTTCCATAAAGACCATGATCACGATCTTCTCTTCTTCCCAAATCTCCCCCACTGAATAAGCCCATCTTCATTCATGTATACACACACATATATATATACACATACATATACACACATATATACACACACACACATACATATATACATGCATATACACATACATACTTAAAAAAAATATATATATATATATTTTTTTGGTTTTTTGAGGTAGGGTCTCACTATGGTCCAGGCTGACCTGGAATTAGCTATGTAGTCTCAGGGTGGCCTTGAACTCATGGTGATCCTCCTACCTCTGCCTCCCAAATGCTGGGATTAAAGGCGTGCACCACCACGCCCGGCTTAAAATATATTTTATTTACGCTGGGCGTGGTGGCGCACGCCTTTAATCCCAGCACTCGGGAGGCAGAGGTAGGAGGATCGCTGAGAGTTCGAGGCCACCCTGAGACTACATAGTTAATTCCAGGTCAGCCTGACCAGAGTGAGAGACCTACCTACAAAAAAAAAAAAAAAAAAAAAAAAAAATATATATATATATATATATATATATATATATATATATATTTTATTTATCTGAGAGAAAGAGACAGAGAGATAGAGAAAGAGAAGGAGAGAATGGGCATGCCAGGGCCTTCAGCCACTGCAAATGAACTCCAGATGCACGCACTCCCTTGTGAATCTGGCTTATGTGGGTTCTGGCAATCAAACAGTGATCCTTTGGCGTTGCAGGAAAACGCCTTAACTGCTAAGCCATCTCTCCAGCCCCATAATATATATATTTTTAAAAGAATTATTATTATTATTTTTTTAGGTAGGGTCTTGCTCTGGTCCAGGCTGACCTGGAATTAACTATATAGTCTCAGGGTGGCCTTGAACTCACGGTGATCCTCCTACCTCTGCCTCCTGAGTGCTGGGATTAAAGGCGTGCGCCACCACGCCCGGCTTAAAAGAATTATTTTTATTTTATTTATTTATTAGAGAAAGAGAGAGAGGGAGAAAGAGTAAGAGAATATGGGCGTGTCAGGGCCTCTAGCCACATGCATGTGCCACCTTGTGCATCTGGTTTACATGGGACCTGTAGAATTGAACCTGGATCCTTAGGCTTTGCAGGCAAGTGTCTTATCCACTAAGCCATCTCTCCAGCCTTTAAAAAAATTTTTTATTTTATTTATTTATTTATTTGAGAGAGAGAGATAGAGAAATATTTTTTTTAAAGTATTTATTTCAAAGGAGAGAGAAGCCAGGCATGGTGGTGCATGCCTTTAATCCCAGCCCTTGGGATGCAGAGGTAGGAGGATAGCTGTGAGTTCAAGGCCACCCTGAGACAACATAGTGCATTCCAGGTCAGCCTGGGCTAGAGAGATAACCAATCTTGGGGAAAAAAAAAAAAAAAAACAGAAGGAGAGAGAGAGAAAGAGAAGAGAGAGAAAATAGGCACGGTAGGGCCTTCATCTGCTGCAGATAAAACTCCAGACACATGTGCCACTTTATGCATCTGGCTCCATGGGAATTGAAATCAGATTGTTAGGTTCTATAGGTAACCATCTTAACTGCTAGGCCATTTCTCCAGCCCAATATATATATATATTTTTTTAGTTTTTCGAGGTAGGGTCTCACTCTGGCCCAGGCTGACCTGGAATTAACTATGTAGTCTCAGGGTGGCCTTGAACTCATGGCGATCCTCCTACCTCTGCCTCCAGAGTGCTGGGATTAAAGGCGTGAGCCACCACGCCCGGCTCCAATATACTTTTATATAATGGTGGCATAAGACAGATCTATAAAGACAGAGCCAGTAATTCTCAGATTAGGAAAAATTATAATCTCATGCATAGGTCTTAAGAAATTCTAGTACACCCCTCAGTACTTAAAATATCAGAACAGGGAGCATAGGGTCAGTAGTACATCACTTCCCAAGCACCACAAAAATAAAAAAATAAAAAACTCAAGCTTGATTATAAACTGTATAGATAATTCCAGTTAGTTATAAACTTGTTTAACAGGAAAGCTTTCCAAAATGCAGAAAATAGTTCTTGTTCCATTTGTAAGGTGGCACTAACACAGACCATAAGATAGTTTTTACCACATAAAAGCCACAATAAGAGTATATGACTAGGATCTGAGAGAAACTGCCACTGGGATTATATCTAGACAACCCAAACCAGCTAACTCTTATCACAAGAAATCTGAAGATAAAGTATCTACATGAAAATTCATCAGGTTTCTTCAAACCTCCTTAATATGAAACTGTCTCTATGGTTTGTTTCCCTTACTGGTGGCTGAACCCATAAATACTAACATATTTATTATTTATTAAGATGAAGGATGAGTGTGGTGGCTCACACCTTCAATCCCAGCACTTGTGAGGCAGAGGTAGGAGGATCACCATGAGTGAGAGGCCACCCTGAGAGTGACACCCTACCTTGAAAAATAAAATAAAATAAATAAAAAAGAATAAGAAGATGATGCTGGAAAGATGGCTTAGCAGTTAAACCATTTGCTGGACAAACCAAAGGATCCACGTTGGAGTCCCTAGGACCCATATAAGCTAGATGCACAAGGTGGCACATGTTTTTGGAGCTCTTTTACAGTGGCGTGCCCATTCTCTCTCTCTCTCTTTCTCTCAAATAAATAAAATGAATAAAAACTCACAAACAAAAAAAGATGATGTATAGGTCTTGCTGAAGCATACATCCTAATTACCCCCACCCCCAACAATTAAAGAAAATCCTCATAGTTTCAGACATTTGACTTTTGCATGGATAAAAAGCAACCAAAGAGAAAGACTATTAAGATTGCTCCTTGTCGGGCGTGGTGGTGCACGCCTTTAATCCCAGCACTTGGGAGGCAGAGGTAGGAGGATTGCCATGAGTTCGAGGCCACCCTGAGACTACAGAGTGAATTTCAGGTCAGCCTGGGCTTGAGTGAGACCCTACCTCGGAAAACAAAAACAAACAAACAAACAAAAAAGATTGCTCCTAGTATCTTCAACAAAGTATGAAAGACTCCCTATGGTTTCAGTTAAAGAAACAGTATATTGTAAGTAGAAGAACAGATTACAGGGAGGGGAAAGGCCTAAGTGAGGCCAGGGGAAGAAAATGTGTAAAAGAAGGGTGGGCGGGGGGGAGGGTAAATCAAAATTCAAGATATTCTGAATAAGACTTATGTAAACCTACTTTTTTGAATAATGACACATCCAGAAGATATAGATTGTTACTAGAAAATTTTCAGTGCCTGGGATGGTAAACCTTCCAGTGAGTTGTTGGCTAGGGAGGTCCCTGTAGCCTCCAAAACATTAAAGGCTACTGCCAAGGCCCTTGGTGTCCTTTGAGAAACAGATGGTAAGACCCTATTGCTGAAGACCTCTCTTGCCTGAGCGGCAAGGTCACTGAGAAAGCAGGCTGGTGCTGGGCAAAAAACCTTCTCCCTGTAGACCAAAAAACTGAAAGCTGGAAAAAGCTGCACTGCATGCAGCCATACGGGAGACAGAAATCATCAGCGATGAAAACAGTGGACATTGGAAACCTCAAGTTTGGCCAAACAGGTCCAATAACCAAATAGGTGCAATAGTGGCATGTCTGCTCTTGGGGAAACCAACTGTTCCCTAATTGGACTGAAGGCCTGCTCTATGGGAGGGAATACATGCTTGGTACTGAAAAAACTAGACTATAGTCTATAGCCTCCTACCTCTGCCTCCCGAGTGCTGGGATTAAACGCATGCGCCGCAATGCCGGCTATCTGGAAGGTTTTTAAAGAATCAGATGATAAGGACTTAAATAATAAAAAGTATAGGGCTGGGGAGATGGCTTAGCAGTTAAAGACACTTGTATGCCAAGCCTGCTGCCTGGGTGTGAGAACCAGTCTCAAAAAATAAAATAAAATAAAATAAATCTGAGGTTGAGGAGATGGCTCAGCAGTTAAAGAGTACATTGCCAGGAGTTCAATTCACCAGTATTATGAACAGCTGGGCATGGCCACCCACGGAGAGAATTGCTGGGGCTTACTGCCCAGAAAAAAGGGGGGAGGGCTGGAGATATGGCTTAATGGCTAATGGATAAGGCAAAGGTTCAACTCCCCAGAACCCATGTAAGCCAGATGTACATGGTGGCTCATGGGTCTGGAGTTTGTTTTCAGTGACTGGAGGCCCTAACGTGCCCATTCTCTCTCTCTCTCTCAAATAAATAAATAATAAATAAATAAATAAATATATTTTTAAAAGGGCTGAAGAAAGCCGGGCGTGGTGGCGCACGCCTTTAATCCCAGCACTTGGGAGGCAGAGGTAGGAGGATCGCCGTGAGTTCAAGGCCACCCTGAGACTACATAGTTAATTCCAGGTCAGCCTGGATCAGAGTGAGACCCTACCTCGAAAAACCAAAAAAAATTAAAAAATTAAAAAATAAATAAATAAAAAGGGCTGAAGAGATGGCTTAGCAGTTAAGCGCTTGCCTGTGAAGCCTAAGGACCCCAGGTAGAGGCTCGATTCCCCAGGACCCATATAAGCCAGATGCAGGTGGCACATGCAGCTGGAGTTCATTTGCAGTGGCTAGAGGCCCTGGCGCACCCATTCTCTCTCTGTTGCTCTCAAATAAAGGAAAGAAGTAAAAATGATAGCTTTGGGTTGAGTGAAAGACTCATCTCAAGGAAAGAGGCAGATGAGTTGAAGGATGACAACCAATGTTCTCCTTTGGACTGCACACATTAAACAGGTTGCACACATCTGCACACACATGCATATACTATATTACACTTCATATACACAACCAATTTTTTTTTCATTTATTTATCTTTTTTGAAAGGGAAGGGAAGAAAGAGAGAGAGGGCGCACCAGACCTCAGCCACTGCAACCAAACTCCAGATGCTCATGCTATCTACTGGGCATGCACGACCTTGTACTTGCCTCACCTTTGTGTGTCTAGCTTACATGGGATCTGGAGTCAAACAGGTCCCTAGACTTTGCAGGCAAGCACCTTAACCACTAAACCATCTCTCCAGTCTCCCCCTAATTTTTTTTTTTAAGACAGAGCAAGAGCGAGAAAGAGAAAGAATTGGCATGCCAGAGCATGAGCCACTGCAATCAAACTCCAGGCGCATGCGCCACCTATAGGGCATGTGCAAATTTGCTCTTGCCTCACATAAGATCTAGAGGAAAACTGAACATGGGCCCACATGCCAAAAATTGTTTAAAGACCCAAAGGGGTTGGAGAGGTGGCTTAGTGGTTATGGCGCTTGCTGGCAAAGCCAAAGAACCCACATTCAATTCCAGGTAAAGCCAGATATACAAATTAAAGTTTGGTTGCAGTGGCTAGAGGCCCTGGCATGCCTATTCTTTCTATATCTGCCTCTTTCTCTCCCTCTATCCAATAAATAAATAAAATATTTAAAAAATGAAAGACTTAAGATCTGGGCTGGAGAGATGGCTCAGCAGTCAAAAGCACTTGCTTGAAAAGCCTAACAGCCTGGGTTTGATTCCCCAGCACCCACCTAAAGCTGCAGATACACAGATTACATGGCTCAGTAGCTAAAGGCCCTTGCTGGAAAAACCTATAGCACATTTCCTAGTACCCACATAAAGCTAGATGCACAAAGTGACCCATGCATGTGGAGTTCATTTGAAGCTACAAGAGGCCCTGGCACATTCATATTGTCTGCCTTAGTCTCTTACCTCTTGCAAATAAATAAGTAAAGGAACTGGGCTGGGGAAAATAGCTCAGTTGGTAAAGTGCTTGCCTTGCAAGCATGAGGAACTGAGCTCAATGGAGTCTAACCTATTTGGCAAGTTTCAAGCTATTAACAGACCCTATCTCAAAAAAAGGTGGATGAGGGCTGAAGAGATGGCTTAGCAGTTAAGGCGCATGCCTGAGAACCCTAAGGACCCCAGTTCAATTCTCCAGGTCCCACATAAGCCAGATGCACATGGTAGTGCATGCGACTGGACTTTGTTTGCAGTGCCTAGAGGCTCTGGTGTGCCCATTCTCACTCTTTCTTTGTCTCAAATAAATAAATCAATCAAAATATTTTTTTAAAAAAGATAGATGACACTTGAAGAATGATATCTGAGGTTCTCCTCTGACATCTGCACACATGTGCATGCGCTTGTACCCACAACCCTTAATCCCAAGAGGCAGGATGTGAGTTCTGCGATGAGTTCCAGGTCAGTCTGGGCCCCTGCCTCCAAAAAATGAGGGGGGGGGGAGGGAGGGAGGGGAAAAAAAATGTAGATGTAGAGAGGAAAGAAAAATATCTAGGTCAGAACATGCTGATAAAATAATTTTTTGCTTTGTATTATCTTTTAATGTTAGGTCTCACTCTAAGCCCATGCTGACCTGAAATCACTATGTGGTCTCAGACTCTCAGGTTTTGCAAGCATATTTCTTTTTTTTTTTTTTTTTTTTTGTTTTTGAAGTAGGGTCTCACTCTGGTCCAGGCTGACCTGGAATTAACTATGTAGTCTCAGGGTGGGCAAGCATATTTCTTAATC